>OZ005689.1:29155078-29755078 GCA_963930775.1 Cliona cf. orientalis | reverse complement strand
AGTTTTTTCTCTCCCTAGTGTAGACTTCTACACCACAAATATTTAATTACATTTGCAACCTACATGCAATGACCTCTGGCTAATTTAGTTGTGGTAGTAGTGAAGTGTATATAAACATGCAGTGTTGGAGTAACAAATTCCAGAAATATATAATCATTCAAAATGGAAACAGATTCTACTGTTTGGAGCATCAATTCTAGTTCTTCATCTTTTTGTACTCCCAATCTTCACAGCTGTAGCACTGTCATCACGAAATTTCATTGGATACTCCCCATGGTGGCAGTGATATTAGTGATAATGACTATATATGACGATGGATTTTCTACTGATTCTTCATTATATTATTTTGATTTCGCTATGGTTTCATTGAATCAGCTAGATATAATTATATTATATTCAAAGGGCGTGAGTGTGTCCGATGGTGTACAAATATTTCAAAAGTTAAAGGTGACATCCACCAAGAAAACTATACATTCTGTTGCACATGACGATTTTTCTCTGGAGCTTAAAACTATCAGGATGTGGTAAAGCACAAATAAAGGATTGCACTCTTATGTCTTCAAGCAAGGGAGAAAACTTTCTTATGTTGACAACGGTGCAGATATCATGTACACCCCAAATTTTGATTATCAGTTATCATTATTTTAAATTAGAGAAATGGGCAAAGTGTTACCGCCATTTTAATCATGGAGACACAGACACGAACATGTACCTTGAGAGGTGCGGTAATGTTGATTTATGCACATGTACATGAAACAATATACACTGACGTTATTCACAGCTTCCACAATCAATTGAAGACTGTACATCTAAATGGCAAAGTCAATTGCAGAGTTGACTTTTTGGTTCATCATCTTCTTGAGTATGAGAAGGATGCTTTCTTCCGCTACAAGAGTGCTAGACAACTGCCTCCTGCAATGAATAAAAAAAGCAAAAGAAGAGCAAAGTCGTCACCAACGTGGCCTTCAAATACCAACTAATATGGTCAATGTAATATAAACTACACATGTATATACATGTGCATGCCTGTCCCATAACTCATCCATAAATATGTAGCAAGAAAGTGAAGAAGAATGGATTGTGCCGAGTTGTAACCCAGATGGATATACTGTAAAGAGGGTTCAAGAATGCTCTCCCTTTAGCTGTAATAGCAGCAAAACATGCAAAGAGCTACAATGTGGGTTTTTGTGCCCCCATATGTATAGCTGCGACGACAAGTGCTATGACTACAACAATGGACATGTATGCAAACATATTATATCAAGAGTCCATTCTATGATCCACCAAGATCTAGAGGGGTCGAACACACCATCTCAAGAACTACAAAATGATTTCGACACAATTAGCTACGCTGAGTCAATGTTTGATCCACAAAAAGGTACACAATTAATAAATAAATTACTCACTTCGCTTAAACAACCCAAACAATCATAGATCACACAATTCAACTAAATATCTTCAATGGTTTAGTGGGCAAACTTAAAGAGCAAGTGACCAAAAACAATGAAGCAGTTTTACCATACCTTAAGCACGTCAATGCTTTGCTACAACAAGCAGTAACTACCTGCAAAGCAGCTCTAAGTACAAAGCTACCATCACATAAGCAAACACTTCCAGTGAAGGAATCTATAGCACCTGGAAAGAATTGTGAACTTCAGTGGAGATTCAAACAAACATCAAAAACACCAGGAAGAAAAAGAGCTGGATTAGTTCTGAGGTTTGCATAGTCATTAAAGCTAGCTACATATATATCCCTGTGTCCATATGATTTCAGGCACGCTGATTCAGATGAAAAAGAATCTTATCAAAACTGGATAATCAGAAGGTATTATTACATTTGTAGATGCATATACCTAAAAAATTCCACAAATATGCCCCCTTCTACACGTTAGCATTCCGTAAAACAGCATGTGCATGAAGTGGCATAGTTGTGAAACACTATATTGATTTTTACATACACACGTACATATTCTAAATAATGCTCATCGTATCATAATAACAATAATTATTGATGATTTAGGATTCTGAATTAATGGAGACAACAATGCAACAAGCAGTGCATGCAGACCCAGGAGGTATGTACATGTTATGGGTTAATAATATCTACTTACACAGAACGTAGTGGTGACGACGTCAAGAAGCAATCAACTAAACATCAATTGATCCCTAGCCAAGACTCAATAGTGATTGGTAAGTTAAGCGTGAAAATTATGGTCATAATATAGTTGTATCTATCAATAGGAAACAAACGTAAGAGGTGTGGAGAATGCAAAGGATGTCTTGCTAACAACTGTGGTTCATGCAAGTTTTGCTTGGACAAACCTAAGTTTGGAGGCCCAGGGAAAAAGAAGAAACCATGCATACAGAAGAAGTGCTCAAACTTGGCTACACATACTACTTCAGTTCATCATAAAGTGTCATGCCCTCTCTCACCTAGTTGCAAACCATTATCTGATATTTCTAATGTGGCAGGCCAAGGTACACGTACATGCATGTGATGCAAATAGAAACCAATAACTGTAAATACTGTATACATGGACATGCACATTTATAGAATGTTACACCAGAGTACACGATCGGCTAACTGGCGAAGATATAATGAAGGTATGTTCTCATACACGCACACACTGTACAAAATAATACGAAACCTCACATCCAAACAGAGAATATGTACACCACACCCCCAATTGGTGAGACTGACTACCTGGGAGCACAGTAGCTGACATTCCAGTTCCAGATGATATGATTCCAAAGACTCCTCGGTCACCTCAGACGGGATACTTGGTCCTCCTTCCTTTCCTTCAGAAACAAGGCAGAACGATTGACAGAGTTCTTAGGGATGGTAATTGTCTATTTCGTGCCCTCTCTCTCCAGCTCACTGGTGCCCAAGATTATCACATGGATCTAAGGAGAATAATCACTCAGTGTGAGTCAAAAATCAAGGCATTTCAAGGTTTGCATGCCACTATCAACCAAAGAACATTTGCTGACCACCTCAAAAATATTGGCAAGACATGTATCTGGGGCACTAACTTGGAAATCATTGTCACAGCCACATTTTTTGGAATAGATATATACGTTGCTACAGACAGTTACAGGCCAGGCAGTCCAACGTGGCTAAAGTATTCGCCTAATTCACAGGCTACCAGAGAGCTGTGCAGAAGCAGCATTAGTGACCTATCGAAACTAGAGATTTGATCCTGGGGAATTTAATTCACACCTTAGAATTAAAGTTACGGCCCTTTAAAGTTTTCCCATATGTTTGTATAGGGAAGCCATGCGTATGCAATGTTTTCCGCCCACGCGCTACGTGAAAAAGGGGAATCCCCATTAGGCGCGCGCACACAAACGTGACAACCTCTACCTACTTTGGTCAAAATTGGAGTATAGGGTGCCTGCTTGCATTGTATGGCTCTACTAATCATCCAGCTCAACTACGTGGTGGTTTTGGACAATTTTTTTTCTGCTTAGTATTCTGGTCTCCTTGAAAAAAAAAAAAAAAAAGCAAAAGAGTGGTGTTATAGGCGACGTATGTGTTAGTATTGTCTCATGACTCGATTACTTTGCTTGCATTCCCTCTCTGAGCTGCATTTGAGCTGCATCTTGAGCAACCTGTTTGCAGAGATCGGCGTGGCTCGTTCAGTTTCCCGGCAACAACCGCAGCCTGGTCGACCCTATACCTAACGAAGGCTTGCTGGGTGAGCTCATGAATTTTCTGTGACCGAAAGGGATAAATAGCTACGTAGCTCGCCTAGGGCCAGGTGCTGTCACATGACTTCACCATGGCAACATTCCAAGCATGCACAATATTATATTTCACAAAAATGGCGTATCAGACACACCCATTCGATAATGCGCCGTACACGCCCACTATTACGTCCTGTCGAGATAACGACAAACTAGCGTGCCACTGCACTGTGCGCTACAAAATAGAGTGGATTTATACTCAAAGTAAGATGAGCGGTGGAGGCAGTCTTGAGCTAGCCCAAGAAACAAGAAAGAAAGAATGAGAAATGGCCTATTTTTTGAACATCTGGCTCTGACGTGTACAACTGTTTTGATGAATGATCTTGGTCTTGTTAGATGCACAATTTGCTGGAGATTTTGATTTTCACACTTAGAAATTTCACAAAATTACCGATTTTGAGATATTTGGGTATTTGTAACGTATTACATATATGGCATATCCGGGCCATCCCTACTTATACTTATAGAGTCTACCGACTCTATGATTATAATCCATTCTATGTATGTATGTGCACAAAACTTGAAATGTATAAAGGTTACCAGATCAATAATACCAGCATTGTGTATTGGAATATCTCAGATAGGATATACATGTAATAGGATGCAGCATATATGGGGTATGTGTTCTCTCTATAGAGAGCACTAATTTTATACACCTTACCAACCTGCTCTGTTCACATAGAATTTGCTGAAATATTGCACAAAGTCAGGTTCAATAGGTAGCCAAAGCGTAGTAACTATCTCTTGAAAGACGTCTGGATTATGCTCCAATCTCAGAATGCACACTGTTTGGTACATTTCAGCTTGATGCTCTAGTTTCACAGATTTTAGCTTATTCTTCCATGCTCTATACAAACATGTACAACAATAAAGATCACGTAACATGACATGAACACATTAGTACCTGTCTACATGCCAGTGGCAGAGTAAATGCTTTAGTGAATCACCAAAGACTGCTTTTGCAGCTGACCAACCAGTATCGTCTACAACAGCAGAATAATTTGCATACAATAATACTTGACATTGCTTAAACAAGGCAAGAATACCGTCGTCAGTCATGATAACATTCACTGAAGTGGACGGTGAACGACCTTGTATAGCCCGCAAGAAAGCACCAAAAACGTTCCCAGCCTCAGAGTCTGAAATGCATCACCCTACTGGTTGCCCTACACAATTTGTTATCAGGTATGACACTAGTACCATGTCATAACTATAGTAATTTACCTTTGCCGTACTCATCCGGAACAACAATACTAATGAGTTCAAGTTAAAACGGTATTGGTTTGTACCGTGAGTTGAATCAATGCACAAAATTGTAGAGGCATACTTCTGATATAGTTCCATCTGAAACTGGGTTTGTAGTACCAGCACAAATGAATGTCTGCAGAGATGGGTAAGAATCAACTTTTGAACCCTGAGGTTTAAATATCACAAATGGGTTGAAAGGCCCTTGTTGTAACACGGCCACCATCATTGTAACTGAGGTTGCATGATTAAAATCAGTGGTGGGTGGGGATCACTCGCGCTTGGGGAACTGGTTTATTCCTCAGGTTTCTGTATTTGAGTGGAAAATTGGGTCATATATTAGTTTGTTTAAGCCTTTGTTACTTAATTTGTTTGATGTGCCTAGTCGGCATATCCATAGGTATTCATGTCTCTTTAATCATAGTTCTTTATTGGTTTCTTGGGATCAGTGGCGTAGCTAGAGCTAGGAGTCTGGTAGGGCACAAATATGATAAATGGTCACTTGTAGCGATAAGTTTGACCACACCCCAAATTAACAGTGCTGAATCTCAATCTATAGCCTACAATCTGGATTATTTCTGCCCTATTCTCATAGAATTGAGGGGCTGACACGATCACTGGTTAAGTAGTAAGCATTACTAGAACAAAGTTGGTCGGGGCTGGCCCTACTAGGCCCACCCCTGGCTACGCCACTGCTTGGGATGGTGTCTCGGCTAAGATTTGAAATCTAATTCTCTTGTATTCGTGATTCTCTTGTTTTATGTGATTTATCATAGGTCCCTTGTCTAGGTGCTCGACTATTCTGCTTATGATTTGCCTGGTGGTGTAGCCCACATACTGTGCTCTACAGCCAGGTGTTGTGCATATGACAAGGTAGGTATATTATTTTATTATTTTTGATTAATTTCCAGTGTTTTTTGAGTATTTGAGTCTATGGGCATCGTCACAGAAGTGTGTGACGAAAACTAATTTCTTTTTATTGTCTTTAGGTTTATTTCTGAAAAGAATGTGGTGTCTTTGGTTAAATTTAACCGCATTTAGATGTGGTAAGATTTGTTTATTTATATCCTCTTTGTAACAATCTATTTGTCAGCCTTTGTTTCATAATTTGGAATCCTTTCTCATTTGAATTTGTTCTCAGATATCGATTGGCTTCACCTTTGCTTATGGCATTAATTGTGGTTGGGGGGTGATACGAGCTTGCATGGACATATAATTGTTTGTTGGTTGGTTTTATGTGAGTACGTATGTGTAGGAGTTGATTGAGGGTAAATCTATTGCCTTTATATAAGGTTACATCCAAGAATGTGAGTTCAGTTTCGCTTATGTCATACATGAATTTGATTGTGCGGTGGATTTGGTTAATGGTATTCATATATGTTGTGAATTCGGATGCAGATCCAGTCCAGACGACAAATCAATGAACCGTTTCCTTAGCATTATGTGTGGTTTGCCAAGTTCTCTGAGTTTTTCTTTTAACTTTCCCATAAATAGATTTGCATACACAGGTGCCATTTTGGTACCCATTGCTGTTCCTTGGATTTGTAAGTAGTAATTGTTGAATTCGAACACAATATTTTTCAGGACTATCTCAATTAGTTCGGATAAGATTTCTGGTATGGGGTTGCTCTGGTCGGGAATAATTATCTGGATTGTGTTGCAGAAAATATAATACGCTTTGTTTACCATCTTCGTGTGGTATGTTAGTATACAGTGAGGATACGTCTATGGATGCCAGTATGCAGTTTTGTGGCAATTTAGTAGTTTCTATTAGTTTAAGGAACTCTGTCGTATCCTTCAGATAGGATGGGAGGGTTTTTTTACATGCGGATGTAGCCACTTGTCAACAAATTGGGATATGGGTTCAGTAATGCTATTACAGCTTGATACGATTGGTCTTATTCCCATTGGGTTTTTATGGATTTTTTTCAAAAAGTATAGTCTTGATGTGCGTGTATGTATGTTTAGGTGGCTTGCAAAAATCAATCCATGTTTGCTTTAAGAAACCATTTCTCTTTAATGCACCGAGTTTGTCTATGATTTGTTCTTTTAGTATGAGTGATATATCTTCGCAAAGGGGTTTGTATACATTAGGATCATTTAGGTGCGACATTGCATTTTTAATATATGTGATCGGATTTGAGAAAAGGGGGCACTTCGTGCAAAACGCGATTTTTTGTCACTTTTCAACTTACCACCATTTCAAGGCAGTGAGAGCCTTGGGCTTCAGACTTGGTTTGTTAGCAGTTTGGACCTTCTACTTCACAGATCCAACGTTAGAACCCTGAGCAAGTCTCCTGTCCCGAGTGGTGAGCCGCCAAAGAGGGGCATAAAACGGTGATTTTCGAACGCGATCGACGCGGCCGCTCGCCCCGCCCATACCGGATGTGGGCGAGTCTGTGATTTGCAGCGAGTGTAGTAGGATGATGAAAGAATATTCATACCAGGTTGAAGTTCATAGCTGCTATCGTTCCAGAGATATAAGCGTTTTAAAACCAAAATTCGGCAAATGCGCAAAGTGCCCCCTTTTCTCAAATCCGGTCACATATTCGTCTCTGTCCTCAACCACTATTGTGGAACCTTTGTCTGCTTTGTTGATTACTATGTGTGGATTGTTTATTAAGTCTCTGAGTGCTAGTCTCTCTTTTCTGGTTAGATTATCCTATTTGTTTTGTTTATACTGGTCTGTATTAAGCATCTCTAGTCTGACTCTATGTAAGAAGGTATCTAGGGTACCATTATCAGATAATCTTTCTGGGTTAAGAGGGCAATTATATTTAGGTTTGAAAGGGTCTTTTGGTTCCTTATCTGGTTTCTGTGGTTTATTTTTGAATTGTAATTCATATACTGTCTTGAGTCTATGCATAAAATTCCTAATATCTGTATGTAGGGCTTGTATATGCAACTATTTAGGTTTGGGTATGAATTTTAGTCCTTTTCTAAGTACACTCATTTGTGTCTCTGTTAAGGTAGTCTGTTTAGCTAGTATGACTAAAGCACTAAAGCATTGTCGTTAGTATCGTTGTCTATGACTTGTGGATCAATATAGTTATTATGTTCGGCAGTACATGCATAAGTAGTACTGTTAGAGTTCTGTATATGTCCATGTTTATGTCTGTTTTTCCTGTATATGGTCCTTTTCTTTATTGTGCGGGAGGAGGAACGCCCTTCCTTTGGAAGCCTCTTCCGTTGGTGGGTTCTTTTCCTCTCGTTGATTGTTGTTGTTGTCGTGGTTGTTGCTGGTGTTGTTGTTGCTGTGGTCGTCCGTTTTTTGAATAAGTCTGAATGAGTCCTGTAAGGGCTTCTAAAAAGTCAGTAGGTGGTTGTGTTCGTAGGTGCGGTTGTTAAGGTGCACTAGGCAATAGGGCTTGTTTCGATGGATTCGGCCTGAGATTAGATGTGCTCTCAGTTCGTTTCTGTTTCCAAAATAGCTTAGACTCTCTGCTTTCCTTTAGGCTTTCACTTAGCTTCCTCGCTTCCTCCTCAGCATTTTTGGATTGCTGTTTCCATTTGGTGATTTCCTCTTCTCTGGATGTGCCTGATAGGTGTTTGAGGTATTCGGTAATTTCCTTCGTTATTTTCCAAGGTCTCTTGCTCTACTTCGATTACCGCTTTGTAGTGGTCTATCAGTGTAGTCGTGAGGTTAAGCAAGGCCTGGTGGAGTGTATCCTTCCATTGTTTCTTACGGTGGCCCTGGAGGTCGCGTAACGTTCCAGTGTTATCACGTATCGCGCAACATGGCATCGCGTAGCATTCCAGTGTTGTCGCGTATTGCGCAACATGGTGTCGCGTAGCGTTCCAGTGTTGTCGCGTATCGCGTAACATGGCGTCACGTAACTTTGTTGTGTCTTCGTCTATCGCGTAACGTGTTGTCGCGTAACTTCCCAGGGGCGCATGGCTTAGCGTATCGCGTAAAGCGCACGCAGTACAATGGCCGTTATCTGGTGCGCATGCGCACTGGTACCAACGCCAACGCTATCGGGCCACGTGACGTCACGTCTCTCACGTGCATCTGGATCTTTTTGATCCATGACTCTCTGTACTGCTGTATAGCTTCGTTTGAGGCAAGCTTTCTTTATTAAAATTTTCATTTCACGGCTTACAGTGGTATGTATGTGATACTTTCAGATTTTTGTCAAAAAATGTGCCAGTGTTGCTGGTTCCTGTGCACTCTGGTGGTTCTTCTTGCTGTAACCGTGTCAGGTGTGGAGGCCCTTTCCCGAAATGATCCAGAAGTTGATAGTATGTGTATGGCTACATTAACCTTAGTCGTCGTTAGCTATAAATCACCATACGCTAGCATTGTATGGTTGTAGGTTTGGTGGGATGGCGTGCGCAATTTCCTCGGATGCCTGTGGCCGCAACACGCCGATATCCGCACCTTCCGACTTGCTGATTTCCCTCATATGGACAGGTGCGAGGGGGTATGGTCAGATGGGATGCCACGCCCACTGACACATCGGCCCGTCATCTGAGTTATATGCACACGCCATGTCAACACTGAGAGACTCAGTGGAGAAAATGAAAATAAAAGAAAAGAGGGTGGGTTGGGTGGGATCAAAAACTTTTTGTTGCACAGATATACCGTGTTGGAGTGGCTTTTGACAGAGTAACTGATCTTTTTTATCCCAGACCCACCGTTTTTATACCTAGATTCTTGTCTCCTCCCACGTACGCGCGCGTGCCATTAATCGGGCGGTGCGCATGCGTATGCACTATGCGCACCAGCCCTCAAATCCCCTCCTCCATGTTAACTGCGTTTAACTTTCAGTTAAACTTCATTTAACCTTAGTCGTCATTAGCTATAAATCACCATACGCTAGCATTGTATGGTTGTAGGTTTGGTGGGATGGCGTGCGCAATTTCCTCGGATGCCTGTGGCCGCAACACGCCGATATCCGCACCTTCCGACTTGCTGATTTCCCTCATATGGACAGGTGCGAGGGGGTATGGTCAGATGGGATGCCACGCCCACTGACACATCGGCCCAAGAAGTCCCTGACTTCCCCCCAAGCACAATTCCATATTAAACTGAAACTATCATTGAATTATGAACTTAACACAACACATCAGATTCTATAATATTATTATGTACATAACTAACATTCAGTTCAAAGAGAGAGTCTGAGATAGGATTGCTAATCTTTCTCTTGGAACTCGTACATACAACAAATACGCTGCACTTTCCCATCTTCCCAGTGTCCTGATCATTGAGTCCTCTATTCCCCTTGCGGCAGCTGTGGACGCAGCTCCAATTCTGAAACTATGCCCTGAGTATTTTGTTGCATCTATTCCAGCTTGTGTTAAAATGGTTTTAACTTGTGACACAAATAAGTCTCTTGTAAGCGGTCTCCCATCTTTCATCCTAAAGAATGGCCCTGGTTGTCCTCGTGCTGCCAGATAAGCAGTTAGGGCTGCCACTGGACACAGGTCGTTATCAGTTTTTCCCACATAAATTGAGATACCCTTCCTAAAAGGGTCAGTTTTGGATGCCTTAATAGTGATTTGAGCGATGGTTGGTGCATCCATTCTGTCTACTGTCACATCTCCAAAACTCAAATGGGCTGCTGGATCGTAGCTAGTTGCTGTTGGGACCACTATCTCCCCCGAGCGCAAGAAGCCGAAGAAACACGTACAACATGCAGCCCATAGCATAATATTATCAAAGTTTGACCTCTCCCTTTCCAATACAACTCTCATTTTCCTTAAAATAGATGGGGTCATCGGTAGCCTAACTCTCACATTTCCCTGTCCCTTTTTTGCTTGATCTAGCTTTATCCCCCTGAGTACATACTCCAATTTTGGCAAAGATTGGACAAATGGATCTCCAAAACCTGACATAATTTGCATATTATGCCTTATTGCAGATAAGTATGATTTAATAGTTGTATGCTTCAGCCCTTGGTCAGCTATAGATGCTGCAAATTTACACAGCGTGTCCTCCACAACTGGTAAGGGATCATAATCACTCTGAGTACAAAAATTAATATACTTAGTTTTTCCAGATTTATAGGTCTTTTGGGTGGACGGAGCCAGTGATTGAGTCAGATAATATTCGACCATTTGATTCAACCTGTTACTGTCCATCCTTGGAGAGTCAGCAGACCTTCCACTACTTTGGGTGGAAGAGGAGTTGGTACCGGCAAGGCTGAAGGAATTAGCTGCAAGAAAACAGGAAGTTCATTACGGGATAATGCATCTGCTGGCCGGTTATTTATCCCTGGAACATGTTTAGCAACAATAGAAAAATCATGCCTTGCTTCCAAGAAGAAGAGACATCGTAACATGTGGGCCATATACCTTTCTTTACAATATCCAGAAGATAATACTGATACAACTGCCATATTATCACAGTTAAATTGAATTCTTTGTCCCCTCCATCCAGCACCCCACACTGCTGCCGCTGCCACAATTGGCAGTAGTTCCTTTGCTGCAATGCATGCATCCTTGAAACCTGGGTAGTCCTCCCACCTCAGTTGGAACCACTTATTTTCGAGGTAGGCCCCACACCCCCATGAGCCAGATGCATCACTCCACACTTGCCTAACTTCCTGTTGTACTCTAATCAAGGACATTCCATTCCATTGGTGAAGGAATATCTTCCACCATTCCAAGTCTGCCCTAAACTCTGCATTGAGCCGAACATGGTGGTAGCTCTTTTTTGCGTGGCTTATTGCTGTAAACATCCCTCGCAGGAAACGCCTTCCTGGTCTTACCACTCGACATGCATGGCACAGATGTCCAACAAGGGATTGTACCTCCACCTTTTTCCCTGACCGTCTCCCACACCAGGCATCCACTATTCGAGATATGGTATCTATTTTCCTGGCTGGCAAACGCAGTATCATCTCTCTTGTATCAATTTCAATTCCTAGAATCTCCAGACACATGGTTGGTCCATCCAATTTTTCAGGTGCCACTGGAGTACCTACTTCCTCGCACACCTTTATGGCTGTGCCCATGCCATCAGCGCATTCTTTGGTTCCCGGCCTTCCCACTATCACAAAGTCGTCCAGATAGTGGTCGACAAATTCTACCCCTCGTTCCCTGATTATCCACTGCAGTGCATCTGCGACTGCATTAAATATTTTAGGGGCTGACCGTAAGCCAAAAGGTAATGTTGCATCTATAAATAATTGGTCCTCCCAGAGCATGCCTAGCAAGTGCCAGTCATCTGGATGCACTGGTACAATTCTGAAGGCAGATTGTATATCCAGCTTCCCGAGGAGAGCTCCTTTCCCTCCACACTTTATCACATTCTCCACAATGTCATCGACCGTTATGTACTTTAATGAGCACATAGGTCTGTCTATGCCGTCGTTCACACTCTCCGCTTCTGGGGACGATAGGTCGACTATCAATCTCCATTTGCCAAGTTGGCTCTTAGGGATTACTCCAAATGGGCTTATTTGTATGTTCCCAAAGGACTGTGGATTGAATGGGCCCAATATTCGACCAAGCTCCAATTCCTTCGATAGATATTGTTCCACCACTGATGGATTATCTTGTGCTGACCACAGGTTTCTTTTCGAAGGAGTGCATCTGTTGCTCCTATCATATCCGATTCTGAATCCTTCCCGTATCCCTTGAAGAAGCCATCTCACAAATTCTCTATCTGGATGCTTTTCCAGTGCTCTCTCCCACTGTGCTTCCCTTAAAGGAGTCGTAATTGATCCTAACCGTCTATCTACTATTCTTGCTGTATGAGGGATGCACTTCTCCATTTGTAGCAAGTCATTCAAATAGTTGTATCTAGCATTTGCACCTGGCTGTCTATTTCTGTGCTCCGTGTTAGCCTCCTCCATCACCTGCCATTCTGCTTCAAATAATTCATATTGTATACCTGCAACCATAGTCATTAATTAATATTATTGTTCTCCAACAATAACTATAAGAACATTCTCAGCAGTAATATGAATAATATTATGTTAATCAGCAACATTGCTCAGCTAGATGCTATCCTATGCAGCTTGTGTCCAATTCCAATTCCTATAATATCCTTAGTTATTCTTTCTTCTGGGTTGAGCTTTGCGGGGGTGTCGGCCCCGATGCCCCGCCTCCTGGTCCCATATGTATCTTATTTCTAAAGGAGGGGTTTCCAGCTTTCCCACTTTTTCCACCTTTTTGCTGGCACTGGACCACAGGGTGATCGTCTCCACACTCTGAACAGCGATGTCGGAATCTACAATTATCTCCATACTGGCATTGGCCTCCACTATTGTAATCCCAGCAGGGTTTTAAGGATCGGCGCTTCACCTCCTCACTCTTGGGGGCATCCCAGAACCGTTTCCTCTTGCAGCCGGTTGCACTATGACCTGTGTTACCGCAGAGTGAGCAAATGGCCATTTTCTTTGCCCGGCCTGTAAAGATCTTGTTGTATAAGTGTGGATCAATTTCACTCCACTTCCTATTGCCAGTAGTAGCAGCTTTATCACGATATGCTTCATCGTACGTCCTCCAGGCAGGATCTTCAAACTCAATCTGGGCCCTCATTATTGTGATCATATAGGCCATCATGTCTCCAATAATTTCTGGGTGTCTTTTCGCCAGAACTGCCACATAGACCCCAAAACATTGCAGCCATGTACTGATGTCTTCAATTTGTCTGTTTTTTGCTTTGGCTACTTTGAAACCTGGGCCAAGGATGTAGTTTTGGGTCTCTTGCTCTTGCTTTATGCTTTCCAGTGGGCCCACTGGACGTAATTCACTTAAGTCAATAAATTCCCACTGTAGCATTCGGTCGTGCAACTTCTTCGGGATGGTTGGTAACCCATCCCCTATCCATACTTTTCTCTGCTTAGTTGTGTCTGGCAAGGATAAAAGGCTTGCAAGGGGACCTGCAGATCCACTGGCCGTTATGCCATCTCCTGCTGCTAAGGTTGGTGCCACCGTCACTGCCGGCGATCCCCCTGCTGGAACTGTCAATGGGGGAAGAGGTGGCAGCAATCCACTTGATGGTATCACTCCCAGTGCCACTGCAATGTGTGAATGATTGCACAATGAATTGACTGGACTCACACAGGCACCATAGCAGCAATGATTAACTTTTCAATTGGACTACCAGATCCCCTGCAGTGTCCGTCCCTAGGGACACCTCAGTCTAGTACCACTCCTCAGTGTGGAAGAATCCAACACCTAACAAGTTCCCTTGCACTTCTTGTGCTAGGCCACCTGGGACCCCACTTGGCTGGGAACTAGACTTATTGCAAGTTGCCACACAGCCTGAGACCTTCCCACGATACTTTGGCCTATACTAGCAAAGAGGCCTCTTTTCTTAGTATATGACATTGTGGCCATTCCCTCGAATAGCCCCGAAAATCGCACATAGGTACTACTATATTCATATACAGATAGAATATCTTTTAGTACCTGCGCCAGCCCCAGATGTCATTGGTGCGCTCGTCACGGGTGGGGTTTCGGCTGTCGGCGGCATTGTCCCCGGGATCGCTCTACCGGGTGGTGCCGAGCCGCCCTCATTCCTTGTCTGAGCTCCCAGCCTTCTCATCACTCTCTCCACTGCCGCCTCCAGCTCTGGGCCTGAGATAGTGGCGGTTCCACCGCCAAGGGCCTCGCCGTGCCCCGTCGGGAGCTCCGTATCGGATGCGTTATCACGGTCCTCACTCATGCTGTCGTCAATTCACGAAGATATCCAAGAGATCTGATCAAAAACTTTTTGTTGCACAGATATACCGTGTTGGAGTGGCTTTTGACAGAGTAACTGATCTTTTTTATCCCAGACCCACCGTTTTTATACCTAGATTCTTGTCTCCTCCCACGTACGCGCGCGTGCCATTAATCGGGCGGTGCGCATGCGTATGCACTATGCGCACCAGCCCTCAAATCCCCTCCTCCATGTTAACTGCGTTTAACTTTCAGTTAAACTTCATGTATCTCATAATAATATTGACATCATTTGAAAAATGTTATCAGTAATGCCCTGAAGTGCTGTAGATAGCTTTATAAAATGAAAATAAAGCAGCTGCCAGCATAATATTGACCACCGAAATCCCAACCTATCCCTTATAGTTTATCACACATTCTGTTTGCCTAGGCCAACTTACTTTATTTATCCACGGCATTACGTAAGCCAAGAAATGCGTAAAGTTCAACCAGTGGTTCTCAGCGAAAGTAGCGCTCAGCTTGTAATATATTTGCTAGATACATGCATAAATTAAAGATACTTTACATATTGACATATTGACATATTTTAACATCACCCTAAGTACTTTATGTTCAGTAAGTTAAAGGATACTACTAACTTACCAGTACATTTTGAGGCTTCAGGTCCTGGTGTATTACAATAGGATCCTGGGAGTGCATGTAGTGGACAGCATCTGCTATCTTCATTGCGATGTATACTGCTTGTTTGTCAGTAAACTAAATAAAAATAATTATTATAATATACATGGAATTTGATATACATAGACAAACAATAATTCATGGTATGGCATTATGAGTTAAGCTTAAATTTGTGGTTGTACCATTTCCGTCACTGTTGAAACATGCAATGATGGCCACTGCTTAACATCATTGCATCATTCTATACCTTAGGGTTCTATCTATGGGGGGGGGGGGGGGGGCAGGGGGGAAGCTTCCCCCCCCAAAGCACCCAGCTTCTCCCCCAAAAGAAGAGTAGCAAGGGAAAAAGAGAAAGGGAGAGCAGACAATCTCGACCGTACCAGACCAAAGCTTTGGTCACACAGGACTGAGTCAGAAAGCTCAGACTGGATCCATTATGATGTGACGGTCTGGAAGAAGACGATCGTGGTAAGAATAAGAAGAGAAAGCAAGTGGAGGTTGATTCAGAAGAGTCAGACGATGAAGCTGCTGACTTCCAGAAGAGACATGGCAATAAACATAAGCATAAACTCAAAGATAAAAAGCTGGAGAAAATAGTGTCTGATCTCAAGGAGCAGCATGGTAGCACCTACACCGCATTACAATATCGTATCTGGGCTGAGCTTATTGATCGTGAACTGTCCAATGCAAGTGAGCCCCCTGAAAACTAAATGTTCTCCAGAGCAGGACGTGGCAGTACTAGTAGCAGCGCACAAAAAAAGTCAGAGTGATTTCTGAAGTCGCCAAGCAACTCATCAGCTCAAAGTCACCACCAAGTGGTCAGAGCAGCATTGAGAACCACTCCAGGTGTTATAGCCAGCTCATTGACCTAGTATCTCAAAGTTGCTGGAGTTCTGACAGAAGAGTATGCTGCTGAAAAGTGCGCCATAATGAATGCCCACAAGAAACTGGAAGCATGCAACATGACGTTATTGTTAACTGTAATACAATGACATGACATTGTACATGTAACTATATCAATTTTTGATAAGTTTATATACACATAATAGATTTACGCTGTTGTGACATATACACATAGCCTTGTTATGAGGCTAATATAAAATTAATGTTTATTCACATGTAGCCACAGTGTGTTGCAGTCTTCAGTGGTAATCATCCCAAACACCATCATCACACTTGGAAGATACTATCATTCTCCTTCAGTAATTATTTTACTTTACCAAAGACTGGCTCTGGTGGATTCAGGTCTGGAGAATAAAGTGGTAAGAAAACCAGCTTCGCTCCTGTGCTTTCAATTATTCGCACAACTGAGGCCACGTGGTGGATTGAAGCATTATCCGTGATGACAATGGAATGAGGATTAATTCCAATGTATGTATGGTAATAGTGTGGGTAGTAGCATGTCCTCACAAAGTACTCAAGCAGATAGTTATGTCAAATCCAACGTGATAACTGGGTATTATGTCCTGTTCATAGGTACTCGGTCATACCAGTCATGTCAACCACTGGAATACATGATCTCTACCTTGCTGAGGGCTCAGTGAATGGCGAGAGGTTTATTTTCGTTCCCACGGTGAAAGATGTATAGCTAATCAGTTGCACTGTTTGAAAGAGCATGTTCAAAGCTTACTAAATGAGCCATATGAAAGATGGATTAGAGATCCTATGTGCACGTTTTTTCATATTGACCATTTTGTGGGGCTAATGTACACCACGGAATCACATAAACAAATTCCAGTCCCCTACAGTAGGTGGTATCATGAAAATTAATGCCTGCATTTAACTAACCAGGAATATTCCTAATAATAATATGGAATGTTAACTATTTCTGTTATGTGAAACTTGCTATATTTTGTGTGAATCTCTTGACTAACCCTGCATTCTTTTTCTGTAGATCACATACTCAACTGTTAGTATTGTAGATATTATTACAAGTATGTTTGATGTCACATTCAAAGAATAGTGTGGCTAATCTGATTAGCAATCAAGATTGCTCGTTTGTTAATGTGCATGCACAGGTGGAATCCTCGACTGACTCTTGATTCTATTATAATTTCATAGATAGTGATAGAAGATATAACAATAATAGATAGGAAAGATAATAATACATGTAGAGCTAATAATACCGTGACTACTTATACTGTATTTCTTCTAAAAATTCGGCCCTTCTAATTATTCGGCACCTTTACCGAATGATTGAAAATAGTCTCTAATTTTTGGTAAAGGTCGTCATGCGTGTATATGCGCACGCAGACAGAATTAACCTCTAAAAATTCGACTAAGCTAAATCAATATTTTCATGCTGAATTTTTTTGAAGAAATACGATAGTTGTATACGTTAATTATATGTCCTGCATTAACAGAGAAATTATTGAGTGAAGAAGGATCTTTAGTTACAATGAACACTTGCTCTGCCCACAAGGGTGGTAGCGGGGCCGATGTCGACCTCGACCCCGCCCACCCGGAGCCTGCGTGGGTGGGGGTGCACCTTCACCCAGAGGGGGAGGTGGGGGCGGGACATCTTCAAGTGAGGGGGCATCTATTCCCCGATTTGAGACCAAAATATTAAACAATAATATTAGTATACCTACTATTGGAGACTCAATTTACCTTCTTCATTGGCCCAGTTCAAGCGCCTGGATACTGCATGCAAATAATATAGATCTACTTGTAACAAACACAGTGAACTGATTGGTTGAATTGCAGTTCTAACCTTCATAAAAGAAACCTAAATTGGGTTTTGTCGCTAGATCTAAAGTAGTAAAGTAGTTAGACACTTTAATTGATTACTACCGTAAAGTCTGGTTAATAAGCGCATGCGCTTATCACTCTCGGTGGTAGGGAAACATGCGCCTATTAGACGATGTGCGCTTAATAGAGAGTGAAGTGGAAGTTTTGGCCCCGCCCACTGCCAGCACGTTCGAGCGCTCAATCACAAAGCTAGATGAATACAGCGATTCTTGGAGTAAGCTCTGGAATAGTTCATAGGAGTATGATCGGAAGCCATTGCTGGAAGAAAACCGGAAAAATAGTAGATTTCTTTGGCGAGACTCGCGCGAAGTTCTAAGTCAAGGTCAACAGTCCGAACCCACCTCAGTGGAACCTCTCAGTGTTGAGTAAAACGGATCTCGTGCAGCTGGCTATCCAAAACTAGGTTGGTAAACAAGTTCTAACCATGTAGAACACGGAGAACTCTTGCTCGAACGGTGAATATTACTGTCGTCTTTTTTGGACGCATGCGCTTATTAGACAATACTTAATAACAGGAAGGAAGCATGCGCTTATTAAAAAATATGCGCTTAATAAGCATGTGCGCTTATTAACCAGACTTTACGGTATGTGATTTAAAAGACCTCAAGGCTCCGTAGAGTCCTACACCAGCCCTGTGGGCTTTCTAATTCACATAGAAACTCCTAAAATTAATAGTGTCCAACTATTATTTAGGCATGTCTCCAGCTAGCCTAACAGTAACTGGCATAAGCATTTAAGGTTCTCTATCAAATACACTTACGTACGGTTCTTACAATCCATGGCCCTGCCACCGAGGCGGTCAGTGTTAGCCAAGGTATCTGTACATATGTATACAATAGTATAGTAAAATTACAGAATAGACGATGGATGAATTATTCAGTCTACACTAAGACCTCCCGTTTAATGGTAAAACGGAAATAATGTTTTGCTGCGTATGATTACGCACGCGCACGTACATATTACGCGGGTATACACAATAATCTCGTATAGGTCCGCATATCGGTGTACCGGGCCCTACCCAGGACAAAATGAATTTATCTCGTTTTCGAAGGCTCGTTTCTCGCAGTGCCTCGAGCAGTTCTGTTACACACTACTGCTATACACTGCCACTATGGTATAGACGACGAGGATACCTCGTTTTTCGTTCTGGAACGAGAGTTACTGATTTGCTCCAAATTCAAAGTTCCATTTAGCCAGAAAAGATCGAAAAATGGACGAGCGAGTTGAAGTATCACGAAGAAAGTACTCGAGATGAAAAGTTGGTAGTTATAACCTAGCTAGTTTAGTAGCTAAAAGTTTAGTATTTTCTTTGGTTGACTGTCTAGCAAACTACTACTAAGAAAATAGAACAGACTAAAGTGATAAATTATTTTCGATCTTCAAAGTGCGCTTGTGGTGTCAGAGTAGTCCTGAAGACTTGGGATTCAGCGGAATAACTGCTCTGGTACTTACCTACCTGTGGACTAAGTGTTCTAGCACTGGTTTGATAGTTACTAATTTGCCCCCAATTCAAAGATGATGCCCTCAGCCATACACAGCCGAAATCTTTGTCATCTATACATAGGTCATCTCGGCGTGCTTAGTCTTGTTCTTGGTATCAATGTGAAGCTCAGCTCTTTCTCTTTTCAATGGTACAGCCCTTTGCAGGATCTTTGCACAGTTGCTACAGCAGACAGCTATGTAAACTACGTGTCATGAGTAAACATTCATTACACTGTCTAGTGGTTCAAGGTTCAATAGGCACCCCCGCGTGCGCGTGTGCCCAGCTGCAGCAATCATGACTTGTAAACAGCGCATGCGTGCAAATTTGAACATGAATCTGTGTGTTAATGATGTCCTGCGAGCCTACTAGAGCCAGAACTTACCATTCAGACCTAAGATGGCGTATGGTTTATCAAATCAAGGTGCTCAGCTATCCAGTGAAAAAAGTGAGGGAAAATTTGTGTGTTGACCAGTCAACAGTAAGACAGACATTGAAACTGTTTGACACCACTGGTTCTGTAGGAAAGAAAATGTACCCTGATGGCCATGGAAGCCCCAAGCTAAGTAAAGCAGATCAGATGCACATCCTAGAAGTAGTACTAGAGAATCCTAGCATTTAAACTTAAGTTTACACTTCAAGTACGGGGGTACTCATGTACACGAGTAAACCATCTGTAGGTTCCTACAACAGGCAAATTTTACTCACAAGAAAATGAAATTGATAGCTATCCAACAAAGTGAGGAGTTAAGGGCTAAATATGTGGCAGAAATATCACAGTACAGTCCCAATATGCTGGTGTTTGTGGATGAAACGGGAAGTACTACAAAGGATGCCATCAGGAAGTTTGGATATAGTCTTAGGGGAATGCCCTGTTACAGCACTAAGCTACTAGCGAAAAGGAAACGAGTGTCTGCCCTATCCTTGGAGGGAGTGGTGGATGTGATATTTGTTCTCAGTAGTGTTGATGGAGACACTTGCTAATTTTATTGAACGGTCCCTATTGCCTCACTAGCTTCCATTCAATGGCATCAACCATAAGAGTGTTGTAGAGTAATGGATAATGCCTCTATCCACTACAATGCACGTGTCGAAAGACTAATACTGAGTGTTGGAGCATTACTGGTCCATCTCCCCCATACTGCCCCGACCTAAACCCCATTGAGGAATCATTTTCGGCAGTAAAGCCGTTTCTGAGAGCACGTGAGGTCTTGGCCACCACACCAAAGGACATAGAACACATTTTGTTGATGGCATTTGCTAGTGTATCACCAGAGGATTGTTATGGTTGGTTTAGCCATTCAGGTTATCACTAATAGTTACATGTAATCATTCTCACTCAATCAATTGCATGTAGTAACAATAATAATGTCATAATCATCACTACACAATGTCACATGCTACAGTTTCTATTAATTTATTTAAGGTCACGGAGTGTCTGTAGGATAGTATCCTTTTCAGTTTGAAATTCATCAGCAGTGAGCATATTTTCATAGCGTAAGTTTTGAATTTCCTTGAGTTGGTTAAGATACTGTGATTGCAACTGCACCTTCTTCCCAGGAGACATTCCATCTGTAGTGCTGGCATGTGCAACTTTAGCCACAGGAGATTTGGGTCGTGCATTAGGTTGTAAAGCCTTGACAATAGCTACAGCAGCAGTAGCAAGAGTGTCAACAACATCAGTTTTCCCCTTGTGTCCAGTTTTCCCTCGAATCATTGGTAGGTTCGGTGGAGTACCTTTGTTCTTCCATTGTCTGTTTTTTATCATTCTAGCCCAAATCTTGTATTCACCATAGTCATATTTGTCTCCATGTATTGCTTGTAGCTCACCAACATGTTTTTCAAGCTCTTCCTCTTCTGTAGCAAAGCTAGTAGAATGCTTGCTTGAGCTAGGCATGTCCTCTTCATCTCTAGACAGATTTTTACGCTTACGTCCAGTGGATGAATCCTTTCCGTCACACCATAGCAAGATATCCTTGTCATGAGCATTAGCATACATAACTTGTAAGTCCTCTTCAGCTACCATCCAGCTTTTTGTCCGTGGTCTACCAAGAAAGTATCCAACATTAAAGGTGTTTATAACAGACAATGGGGGGACATGAGAGTTCAGTGTTGATAAGCTTTTGTTTCAGTTGAAGTACTGTTTCAAATTTCTTCGTTATACCATGCCAGTCAATTGTGATAGACTCCTTCTTAGCTCTTGAATTTGCACACGGTACTTGTATATATCTGATCCTTCCTGCATGCATACATATTACGTCATTGTGTGAATGTATATACAACATGTACATACATACATGACACTCTTTCCATCACGTGCACATTCAC
This sequence comes from Cliona cf. orientalis, assembly GCA_963930775.1. Taxonomy (NCBI): domain Eukaryota; kingdom Metazoa; phylum Porifera; class Demospongiae; order Clionaida; family Clionaidae; genus Cliona; species Cliona cf. orientalis. Next base: position 29,733,228 of record OZ005689.1, on the reverse strand, counting down.
AAATATCTAACCTGGCCTGGCCTCGTGCTAACTACCAAAACAGCCAGCCTAGCGGGCCACCTTCCCAATGGGCAGTACTAGTGTTAATAGCTTACCTCAGTCTCTCCTTCCTCATTGTCTGATTGTTAACACCACCGATCCCAGCGCCACGTGTTGCACGTGGATATGAACGATTATAGTTTGGAGCCAACGGGTAGGGCTGAGGTCCAGGACTCCACAGCTGTTGAGCCTGAGGCGGATAGAGCCCAGAGAGTCGAATCCATACCACTGAACGTTATTGGATACTCAGATCAGCTAGCTGCAGAACTCTGACACTGACCTCGTTTAATAAACCTGTCAAACTGGCTTATTGTGGCACCAAAACGAGCATTTTGACCTTCGACCCCATGTCAATATTTACATTATTAACCACCACACAGGCATCTGTCTGCCGTTTGAGTGGGCAAAGATTGCGCAACGCGCTGTACTTGAGATAAAACGATACCTATCTCACTAGAAGATACAGTTGTACATAGACATGCACTATTTTTGAGCCCACATGCATGGCATGCATATCATTAAGCCCAATAGACGCCATGCAAACCGCGCGTTGACATCAAAATGTAATGGACTTCCGGTGGTCATAGTGTAGACATGTTCCATCTTTCAATTTGGTGCAGCAGCTGCACTGCTCTCAAGGATGTTGCTAGTGCTAGAGGTAACACTGCACAAGCGCAAACATGATCCTAGACAATGCCTATACAGTGGCATATCCAGGATTTAACAGAGGGGGGTGCTTAATGATCTGCGCGCGTGAAAATTTGGAAGCCATGCCCACTTTTTGACCACACCCACCATTTTCGCCCGTTATTGGGTGTGCATTATTAAGAATTGCCCATGCTATCCACACGGGCGTTTCAGCCCAATACGTATAGTGGAAACTTAGTCGCCCACGCATCATTGTTTCCTACATGTAGCAACCACGATGCACTTCCTAGCAACCACTCTATGCACTTTGCACTGTGAACATCGTTAAAAACACGTGGTTATCCACAGCATAGCAGGATGGAGCAACTCAAGCTGAGTTGAGTGGTCCAAGGTTGACTCTTCTACGACATTCCTACATCGAGTTATGGCTCCGCGCGCACACCAATCTTTATGTAATGGGTCTCTTTGACAGCCTATACTGGCTCTTGTGAAGTTTTCCTGCCAAGGTGAGTTTATGAGTAGCCTTGTGCTATGACTGAAGTTACCTGTAAGCCATAGTATGAGTTGCTACTCCTTTTTTTAGTTGGTGTTTTACGCAATGGAAATTATTGAAATTTACACGCTCTGACTATGGTTCCTGGCTGTTTGAGAATGGTAAGCCCAGAATGAAGATTGTTTCTGTTGTGAAGGGCCAGTTAGTTGATAAAACAGCCTCAGGCAACATTCAAAAGCTGTGTATTTCAGTTCTTGGGAGGATATTGTGGGGGGTTGTACACTCCATGTATTCGTATAGGCTTAATAGCCAATATAAGCTTATACAGTGAACATGCAAGGGTACATCTCTCATCTCCTACCTATCTCTGTGTATCCCCCCTATCCCTCACTCCCTCTCTCTCTCCATCTTTTTTCCCTTCTGCCTTTGCCTCTTACTCTCTCATACCATGAGCAATAAGCATTAATTTTTATATACAATACATCACGGCATGGCATATTTCAGTACTATCGTACATTTGCACACACTCAGCAGGACTATTAGGCCTGGCTAGGCAAAACTTCATTCCACAACACCCTTACTGAGCCTCAGGGAACTCCACTGGTGTCTCCTGATGCTGCTGGATCTGTAGATTAGCTTGTTTCAGTGTATTTATTAGTGATTATTCATGAATTTTTGGACATTGATATCCACATGTAAAAAAAGTAGGAGCAAGTGACTCATGGTATGTCTGGATTTGTTAGGCCTTCAGCTATCTGCTAGAAGTGGAGAAGAAGCCAGGAAAACTTCAGGAATGCACTGTAGGCTGTCAAACATGACCATTGTAAAAATCTTGTTCAGGGGTGGCAACCGTTGTACCTATGCGCACTACAGTATAGAGCGTTCTATATTTGCACACTGGGTCTTGGATGAATCAGGAGACTTTGCTATTTTAAGACTGTTTTTATTGCCTTCTATGGCAAAAGGCTCTGGTAGTATATATAGAGCAACCACTGAGGTCGCTAATGACTTCGCGTTGCTATGCGTGTAATTGAAATTTACAACCGTACCGTAAATTCTTATTAAAGACTAAGTTTCACGTTGAAACGCCCGTGTCCACTCTTCACCGCTCAAAAACAATGGAAACGTTCAGGTGAGAAGCTACTATTGAACTAGCTAGCTATTTTGAAGCTTTAGTATAGCGTTTTTATCTAGTAAAGTGCTAGTGACATTTATTGATGTAAACTAAGGCATGTTAGCACCAATTGATTGTATGCCTCTGAGGCTACAGGGGGTGCTCGAGCACCCTAAGCACCCCCCTGGATACGCCATTGCTATATGTGTAACTATGTATGTTACATTACTTGACCTTTGAACTTGTGGCTTTCATCGCGCTCCTATTAGTGTACGGGTCAATATAATCATGCAAGTTGACTTCCAGATAGAATCGTAGCATCATAGATGAGGTAATCATGGAAACTGTATGAGATCACATAATATGCTATATTATAAGCATTCCATAAATTTGTGGTAACAATATCATCATGATTAATGTTATTACTATAAAATGAACAAGTATAAAAACAATTGAATAAAATTGAAGAATGAAGTAGGGATGGCAGGATCAAAAGTACACAAACAAGAGATAATCGCATCTACCTACTATACATCCCTACGTTGGCTTTTCTCGACTATTGTGTACCTATTAATCATGGTGTTGAGTGCGGTATGTGGGAGACATTCGTGCAGGTTGTTCCCTAGTTGTCACAATGGTTCAAGTTTATCAGTTTGATTTGATTTTGCACCCCTCAAAAAGCAAGCGTAGGGATGTATAGTAGAGATGCGATTATCTCTTGTTTGTGTACTTTTTGCCATCCCTACTTCATTCTTCAATTTTATTCAATTGTTTTTATACTTGTTTCTGTTCTTTTAATTGCACATAGTGTAATTTATCAATGCCATCTTACATGGTTTGCTCACAACTTCTGATTAAGTGGAAGATAGAAGGTGCGCTAAATTCTTTGCCACGCCCCTCATTAACTTGCATTCTGACGATGAACAGGATAACAAAGAAGGCTGCTTTAGGCGGCCCAAGTAGTTTCCACTTACGGAGAAAATCAAGTTCTAAGTTTTACTGTTGCCAGTGTTGGCAGCAGCTAGCTACCCGGCATATTTTTATGATCTGTACATTTCAAATGGTGTATCAGACACACCGATTCGATAATGCGCTGTACACACCCACTATTATGTAACTATCGAGATAACGCAAAAATAGTGTGCCATGGACCTGCGCGGTACAAAAAGAAGTGGATTTATACTCAAACTAAGATGAGAGGTCAAGGTAGTCAGCCCTGGTAATGAAAAAAAAGAAAGAATGATTGACAAATGGCTTACCATAAACTGGTTATTAAGCGCACCCCACTATTAAGCGCACATTACTTATTAAGCACATACTCTCTTTTCGTCACAAGCTATTATTTAAGCACATGCACGCGCTTAATAGGTGTGGTGTTCTATGAACCTGACCTTGACTGGCTGGAAAGTATGTGGAGTTCAGATATCTTTGGAGAAATGATGGCCACGAAGAATGCTGTCATGCAAGAAGGTAGTTTCAGACAAATCTCCAACACTTATCATTTTGAGTGGCAGCTATAAACGCTAAAGTGCTTGATCGATCGAGCCAGCTAGCTAGCGCCTGTAGTACTGGCATCCATCACATGCCCAAACGTTTGTGGGCGTGGTTGATAAAATTGTGTGAGGACGCAAAGGACGATATGCGACATATGGACCAAAATGAACTTGGTTTATGGAATCGTGCTGTCACGTCTGCTAAAGGCATGTGGATGACACATGGTCATCATACCAACAATGTTACTTCAGCATTCAAAACTACTACAATGGATCTCTTCTTTACCACAAGCATCTCTGTCAGAAAGGCAGCGATGACATAATTAAAGAAGAACTCTACCAGGGGACGTCCAAGGGTGCCGAAGACTATGCTGCATGCCTTACGTTCCAAAAGCCAAGAATGAAGGGATGAACATTTGCCATTCAGTGGCAAGATGCCGACTCCTCTTCTAAGGCAGTGGCAGACCACTTTCCTGCGAAGGGTATGATATGTGGAGGGCATGCCGATAGGGCTCACAAGAAGCAGCTGGAAAAGCTGCAGAAAATAAAGTCTTTTTCTGCTGATATAATAAGAAAATATAAAGATGATTTTCCCTCTGTTAGTGATGTGGTCTGTCATTGCTCAAGGCATTAAGCAAGGATGTGGTTGCTTCTCCAAGGCATTCACTTGAGAAAACTAGAAATTATTTTTCTTTGGTTTTGTCGAAGAGTTTGCGACCAGTATGAAAGGATTGGCCAGACACGCCCGCAACGAGCATAATTGAGAGTTTGGTAGGTGTGACTTTCACCAAGATCGAGTTTGCAGCTGTGGTGAGTGTGAGGATGGAGAGGATCTCAAATGTGAAGGAAACGACTATCACACAACTGATCTGTCCCACTCTATGGCTTATGAAATTGAATGCCACGAGAGAGCAGAAATTACTCAACAGCTGGTTCACACCATTCTTGAGCGGACATTCCAATTGAAAATGGAAAAGGTTGGCCTGTGATGCTCTGGTGGCCGTTTTAGAAAACTGAGAAACCACACAAGTGCAACAGGACCCAAGTGAGAATCTCGCTTCGCTTGGAATAATGGGCACGATGAGGGATCATATCACAATAGTACCTCGAATACCGTATATTCTCGTTATTAGGCGCATTTCGCTTATAAGCGCATATTCGTTAAGCGCATGCTATTATGTTGGCTTAAGCACTTGCTATTAGGTGCATTTCGCTTATAACCGCATATTATGTGACCCTTGACCTGGATATCTGCACGCTTGCTAGCTTGCCCAGGGTTCTAGCCTTTTCAAGTTAGTCGAAATCACTGAGTACTGTCAATTCTTAGGTTCTTTCAGCAATGAACACCATTTCAACCTAGGCGGAATGCAGCAACATGAACGATCGTGCGATCGATCAGCCACGCCCCTTAAATGATACCGCGAATGCGCATGTGCTCTTGCTGTAGCTATTTTTAGTTAGGCGCATCTCGCTGTTAGGCGCACTTCGCTACTAAGCGCAGGTTTTCTTCCTGTGGAGATGCAAGTGCATGCGCTTAATAGCGGAAAAATACGGTACCTTAGAAATCTCATAGCAAGTGGCTAGAAATTATAATAGCTAATACTATGGGAATAGTCTACTCGCTTTGTAGCTATCCCTAAAGGCTACCTAGGCATTCTTGGGAGGTTAGATTCATTGCAGGCATGATAATAATAATATATTAATTATTGTTGGAATTATTGAATAGGGTGAGCCTGAGCAAACCCCACACAAACGGTACAGCTATGCACGAAATGTTTATTATTATGGTATGTCAATCACATGAAATACATGCCTATAGCATTACTCTATGTACATAATAAGAGCAAAATATTCAATTGCGCATTCTCGTGTCTGGGCCACGAGCTGTATGTACACTATTCTAATTTCATACAATCTACTATAACATAAAGTTAAACAGGTATTTCAATGCCTATTTCACTTATAATTAGTATTATTCAAGATTTGTACGAATAAGTATATTATACGTGGCACCTGAAATCATACTGAAATTTTGACATTAGTTAATATAATATTAATAATATTACCGACTATAAGTAGGGATAGCCCGGATATGCTAGTATAATACATTAAAAACAACTCAGAACCACTTAAATCTTATTATTTTCAACTTTCATATTCATAATCTATGCCAGAATACTATCTATCAAGCCCCCACACATCAATGGAAACAATCAGGTATATCGGAACCAGCTGCTTTTAAAAATCATGAGAGTGCATTTTGTTAATATTCTTTGTTTCCTCTTTTCCAGGGCTAACTCGAGACTGCCTGCACCTCTCATTGAGCGTGGGTCCATGTCATGCTACTTTTGTTATTGTAATGGTCAATCGTCATAGTACATGGTATACACTTTTCGTGTCCGATACCGTAGGACGGCTTTTAATTGCATAGTTTAATGATTGTGTTCTAGTCAAGTAGGGACAGTTGTGAATCCAGTGATTGTGATGGATGACCCCGTACCATACCATACCATACCATACTGTAGTATACGTGCACGTCTGTTTGCGATGCAATACATAGAAAAACTCGTAATTCGCAATCAATAGATACTCGCAATTAAAATCCGACCTACGGTAAGCCATTTTATCCTGTAACGTGCATGCATGCTTATAACGTGTTGCCACCACCTCTGTATACTGCCTGACAATGAAGGCACTAGCATGCGAGAAAAACTGTTTAGGGAGCAAATCTTAGAATTGACATTGCTTTTAAAGGAGGAATGAAAAAGAACAGAAACAAGTACAAAAAGTAATGCAAGTAAAGAATTAAGTAGGGATAGCAAGGCCAAAAAGTGCACCGTGATTTGTCGGGATAGTCACTTCCATTGTACATCCCTATGATTGCTTTTTTAATAAGTGTAGGAATAAACTAACCTGCCAGTAATGCAATAATCAAAGCTGATTATTCCCCCCGTGAGCTATAATAAATTATTAGGGATAACAAATTTCTCCCATATTAACAGGTGCATGACAATCGAAAACAGCAAGCGTAGGGATGTATAGTGGCCGGATGTAATTATAAATCTTGTGTACTTTTGACCCTTCCACAAAGAGTGAATGTATTACAAAGCAAACTTGTCCTTGTTACTTAAATTATCGGATACTCCAGGTCTGTGCTGTAAAAGTTCTAATTATAGTGCCACTCTTAGACCAATATAAGTGCCATTAATTTTATAACTGTTATAATTACAGCACCAAAGTAGAGTCAGATATGAAAACCAGTGCCTTGAAGCGCTATGGTGCAAAACCAACGGCACACATACAGGGAGTCACCACATGACATGTAATTGTGTAGTACACGTATGCAGCAGTATCACGCCAAGTCAGCAGTTTATTATTAAAAAGCCAAAATGCTTATCTGCCATTGTGTACCAGTTACCTTGTTGGATCTATAGATACCAACCATACATGCCCTTAGAGTTGAAAAAAGCCACTGTTGTCGGCTACCATCTGTCAAAAGCTCACCAGGGAGAGCGATGACCATTAGGAATTACCCCTACTGTAACAGGTTAAGGGTCAACAAAACGTACATAAGCTTACTATTATATTATAGCGTGACAACATTTTGTAAAGTCAGTTAAGTCAAGAAGCTTACAATCAGCAAATGAGGGAACATCAGTGAAATCCACACAATACTGCACTTAGAATGCAATAAGGAACCGTGTGACACCTCATTTTTGGCTCGTAAATTAGGTATAGCAACTCTAATTGGTAACACACACACAGAACGACCACCACAACTCTCACACCTCCCGTCTAAGCCACATGCGCATTGCTTACGCACGACACATGTACTTCACATTTAGGTGGTGGGCAACCGCGAGTGGTCGCACGCTACAAGCTGACATTGAAGTAGCATACGTGCAGCCTAGTATTTGTACAAGGCTAGAAATTAAATTGGCAGAAAAAGCACCATAACTATATACGTAACTATATGTACCACATAGTTCCTGGAGTAAGCCCTAATAATGCGTCAGCAGGATTGATTTAGAGTGTGTGGCCAGAACACTCAAGGAAAAAAACCTCGCAAAAAACATCCGTAGAGGAATAGGAGAGGAAAAAACTGAATATGAATTGCACCCCACTATATTGTTCAAACAGTTTCCTTGGTTTGGTAGCTAGCAGGTAGTGGTTCCTTGGTTCCTCCAGTGGGTCACTGATCGAATAGCTTGCAGCTACTTCGTGGCCATTTCCTGTGGTAAGAGACAAATTAATTTTTATAGTTAAATAATACCGTATAGCGGGGAATTTTCGAGGGAGAAAACTTTCGCGGATCGGTAGGAAAGGAGCATTTCGCGGAGAAAACTTTCGCGGAACGTTAAAACTGGTCGCATAATGGTGTGGCTGCCTAGAATTTCGTGGAGAAAACTTTCGCGGATGGCTGAGAAATCGCGAAATTTGTGAAAGTTTTCTCCCTCGAAAATTTCCCGCTATACGGTATGACTTGAATATCTGCAGCGTGCAGTTGCCGAGAGTGCCCTAGCTCCCTTGACCTAGTTCTTAAATACTTTTTCTCAGCACATGCAGACATGCCCTTGCAAACACCCCAGACATGCACTCACGTTAGCTTACAGCCATACTGTCTAGAGACGCATTGACCATTGTATACACAACACCCTACAAGATAACACCCGGTTTCAATGCACCAAGCTTACACACCGATGGGAGCATATTTTCTAATTCGTTGCACTCAAACGAAAGAAAATATATCTCCCGTCTGAGCCGCATGCGCATTGCTTACGTATAACACATGTAAGGTAGTGGGCAACCGCGAGATATCACAAAGAAAGTAGTATTGTGATTGTCATTAGACACCTATGTCCTTAGTCTACTAGTTACTCTTTCACGTAGCCGTCCTTAGCATTCTCGCTTCGCCAGCAACCGTGCCGCTTAAAGAGTCTGTCTGGCACTCCTGCATTGGCAGCTGTCGTGGCACCACCTGATTGGAGGCGGTGCAGCCCGTAAATCTTTGGATCTAGGCCCACTTGAGCAAGCTTTTCCAGCAGTAGCTCACGCATCTTAGTATAGCTGAGACCACCTTGCTCTCGTAGCCTGACTCCATTCTTTGAGCGCACGATACCGAGGAAGAGGTGGAGATCTGGGGAGCCAGTTACTTTGGCGAGCTTCGTGAATTGAATGTTGATGGTCTGCCTAAATGACTACCACATTAAAATCTGCTTATTCACATGCCAAATCTGTTAATATTCTTCTATGGGCGATTTAGGGATCCAACTACCAAGTTTTAACTCCCTCCAAAATTTCTGGCTATATAGTACATGTGAATGTGATAAATTAATTCTGCTGAGCGCAATTAGAGTTTGACACACCATAATATTATAATACTCACTATTTTTCCATTCGTCATACATGGATATGTCTCCGTTGCCGAAGGACAACAATGACCGATCCATTCTCTACGGCGCATATAGGTAGCATCCATCAGCTGTTTCAGTGTTGACAATTTGGGCTTTGGCTTATCCCACTCAACACGAATGAGATCCTTGTTATTCTCATAGTCACCCTCTTCTTCAAGAAATTGTTCATCTTTCCTTTTCTTCGCAGGTGGAGGTGTGGACTCTACTTCATTTTCAGGATCATTTGTGGGCTGATCACCATCATCCTCAGGATCTATATTTTCTTTGGTATCATATCTGCGAGAATTCCTGAACCTTATTCGCAGTTGTTTCCTCCATGTTCCCTGCATGATCATATCATCATAATTAGTTTCACATCTGAATTATTTCTACAGAATTCTCAGTAAAATCTAACAATGAACATAAATAGTAGCCATAGCGTCTGATCAAGCAAATACGGTACATATCAATCAATGTGTTGGTAAGTTAAGAATTTACATAGCCATTTCCAACAGGATCCTGCAATGTTGGTCTATTTTCTGTAGTGGTAGCTGTATATATCGGCATGTACATAGCTACTTTTAAAAATTCTGGAAAAGGCTTACCTAGGCAGCTAATGTAGGTATGTCCCTTATATTGGCAAAACATAATTCTCTAAGCGTCAGGAGTAAGGGGGATAACTAGGTGTTATCCGCTTTCGTGGGACCTTTAACCTTCTCCTGGAGTTTCTTCACGGTAATTCTGTCTCCGATAATCGGAAAGAGCTCTTTCAAGTCTTCCAAAGAGAGTTCTAGAAACGAAGAACCTGATATTTTGTTGCTCCTCAGCGTTTCAATTACGTCCCAATCCAGGCTTTCTTGTTCCAGATAAGAAGCAAGGTCTTCCTTCGACATAATACTTATGTCGTTGGCCATTTCTTTCGCACTTCTTTCTCTCTTTTTCAAACGATGGCACCTGCTCTGTTCAGTCGGCGGCTGCAGCTGCTTGGCCATGCGCATGCGCAAATTGGAAAAGTACGAAGAGGGCGGTGCGCTCTGCACTCTTATTAGAACAGAAGAGCATGAGCAGTTCGACGTGTCACTACGCCTGCCCCTCTTGCGGCAAATTTGTAACAAATCTACTACGCCATGTTTGTCTCATGCACTTTGGTGTTCCAGGATTCAAGACCATGAAGTGTAACCTTGAAGGATGCCAATGAACATTTAGAAAGTATGCATATTTCATAATCACATTTACAACTATCACTCTAACAAGCTGGAAGACGCTGGAAGAGCGGACATTACAGCCTGTAGTACTCCAGAAACTAGTCATGCAGTTGATCCAACTTTTATCGGTGAGGATGAACTACCAGGAATGGATGACCTAGACAGTGATTTCGCTCACAAACTACACCTTCCATTTCTATGCAACGAGCAGCGGCTATATGGGTGCTAAAAACACAGGAAGTAAGGCGACTTCCTCAGTCTACTACCGAAGGAATAATGCAAGATTTTGGTGCTCTGTATGATGCTGCATTGTCTAATCTGCATGCTGATGTGACAGAGGCTTTAACAAAGGCTGGCGTAGAGAGTGCTACTATTTTGGAACTGAGCTCTATATTCAGTCCTTCTGGTCCCCATGGTAATCTGTTTAGTGGTCTGGAAACCCACTACAAACAGCAGCAATATTACAAGAAACACCTACATTTTGTGGTAAGTGTGTTTTTATTTGGTCCTTACACATGTGTAGAATACTCTCATGCATATGCTCCTTCCTGTGTCATCTAGTGACAAAATTTTGGGGTGGAAGCATGATAAATGAATGGGCATATTTATCATGCCAAGTTCCTTGGGATGTACCGTAATATTTATTCGAATAGTAGCCACGGCTACTATTAATTTCAGCCTTGCTGGAGTGCGGCTACTAATGTAATTTAATTAAAATCAAATGTTTAGGGGGGAGTCCCCCCCCTACACATACACACTGGATGAAACCCTGTGTGTATACTATGCTCGAACATACTAGAGTTATATTCTTTATCTTTGTTACTGTAGGAACCTCAACAGATTTTGCTTGGTACTCGAACCAGGAGACGAGGAACGGGTGCAAAGCGGAGAGTAATTGAAGAAAGGCATAGTATGATTTATGTACCTATCTTAAAGAATCTGCAGGCTCTTCTAAGTAATGATGCCGTGAGAAATGAGGTAATTCAACCTATTATTAAACAAGTAGAGGGGATTTAAGGCTTGTTGGGGAAATACTGAGCGTATATTAAGAGGCAAAGGGTAGGAAACATGGTGTCAAGATTGAGTAAGCGATCTGTCTTTGGATAGACGGACAGACATGTGACACCCACTCATTAATTCAAATATCCAACTGTTGTCGTCTACATGCACCTTGCTCTTTATGTATATCAGTAGGTGACATGCATGTGTAATGTTAATTCTGTAGGTTTTTGAAGGACATATGGATCAACCTGGGTACTGCTCAGATTTCTGTGATGGAGAAGCTTTTAAGCGAAATCCTCTTTTTTTCTCTTCATAAAGATGCTCTTGAGATTATGTTTTACTATGACGATTTAGAAATCTGTAATCCCTTGGGTTCCAAGAAGTCGATACACAAACTGGGTATTTGTACTATAACATATGCATGTACTGTATTATGCTTGAATACAAGCCTACCCCAAATAAACACCAGTCTCATTTTGAGAGCCTGGAAAGAGATAGAAGCCCCATATTCGAACATATAAGGTACATGTCCAAAAAAATTGTTGTGCTTTGTTCACGACATGAATATGAATACATGTATTTTAACCAGGTGTCTTCTATTATCTGTTGGGTAACCTTCATCCAAAGTTTCGTTCACAGCTGCGAAATATCCAACTGGCAGCAATAGTAAAGTGCAAGTACATCAAGCAGTATTCAATGGATGCTATTCTGAAACCTATCATTGATGATTTAGCAAAACTGGTAAGTAGAGGATATTCGACACATTATTTTGTGGAAGTAGATGTCGTAGCACTTAGTAGAGGTTGTATGTGTTTGGTGAGCATTATTTAGAACTTCCTTACATATTAGCTTGCACTGCATGACTCTTATTTTTATCATAGGAAAAAGGTCATCCATTTCTCATCGAGAACCATTCTCGTACACTCTTTGGCACAACAACAACAATAGCTGCAGACAATCCTGCAAGTTGCGCTCTTGGGGGATTTAAGGAGAGCACATCTGCCGCTAAACTGTGCAGGCAGTGTATGGCAACACATACAGATGCATCTGAGGTTTGTTATTTTATATAGTGTTGCATGTATGTAGTAATCTACAACTGTGTGGCACACATATTTAGTAATGAAGAGAGCTTCATTTAGGGTTTCGTTTTAAGGAGGGGGGATGGCTGTGGAAGACAAAGTCAAAGCCACACTAATTCTCAAGGGAAGAGGGTGATTACCTGCACCCCCTACCTACATATAAACATAGCTCTGATTTATACTGTGTTATTTTACATGTAGTTTCATGAACCTGACTTTACTCTTCGCACCCTTCATGTTCACTTGCGTCACTGTGCTGAGATTGAAACAGATGAAGAGGCATCTACCAGATACAGGGTGAAGTGGAAGTCACTTTTGACCCAGCTACAATACTTCAATATTTGTAGTGGGGCTCTCATACCAGATGTGATGCATGACGTACTCGAAGGAGTGCTTCAGTATGAGGCTAAACTTGTTCTTTCACACATAACTAGTGGCTGTCATCACATCTCCCTATCTCGTGTGAATCACCTCCTCGAATGTATTGAGCTAGGGTACATGGAAATTTGCAATCGGCCGTCTGCTGTTGTTCTCAACATGGATGATAAGCAAAATGGTATGGGAGGTTTGTATAATACCGTAGTGTCCCGAGTATGGAGGCTGCTACACTGCCCCCTTGAAGTGTGGTACATGTACATGGAGGCTTACCCAGGACACTATGGTAGTATGCATACTTTGATTATTTGGATGTGTCTATTGTTTTGTACATGTGCATAGTTATACGTACATACATGTATGTACTCCAAGCAATCATAAATCTTTTACATGGTTATCTGCATACATTGTATGTGTATATTATATAATACAGCCTCTCAAATGTGGTTACTCGGACGGCTTTTACCTATTCTCGTTGGCAGCTGTGTCCCTGAAGATGATGAGAAATGGCAAAACCTGTTGCTCCTTGACATTATGGAGATATTATTTGCAAGATGAATTGCGGAGGACACGCCTGGGGTTTTACACTATCTAATTGAGGAGCACCACACCAACTTCACTCGACTTTACCCCCACCAATCAGTGATACCTAAGATGCATTTTATGATTCATACACCAAGGATAATGATGGAGTAAGTAATCATACTTTTTTTACACTCGATGTGAATGACTCTGTTCTCCCCAGCATACCTAAGGCATGTCAGTCCCAACAAACCTTCAGTTCAGAATTCCTTTTGATTTGGGATAACCCAAAACCTTGATGTAGTTACAGGCTCCACCCACACCATGCCCCCCTTGAATGTATTATGAAGACAATTATATTACATATGTATGTATTTGTGTACAGGTTTGGGCCACTCATTTGTCACTGGACGATGCGATTTGAGGCGAAAAACAAGTACATCAAAGGCCTGGCTGTTCGAATGGGGAACTTTATCAACGCTCCTTACACTCTTGCAGTCCGTCACCAACAACTCCAGTGCTACTACAATCTAAACCAGGAGATTATTGGTAAGGAGTGTGAATGTGGACCAAGTGACACTGTCAGCACTGACATTCTTTCTGGGCTTGGCTTGGAAATGTCCCTTGCAAGTGAACCTTACAGGTATGCTATTAATTTTACTCTATTCTTCACTCTCGTGGCTCTTTTTTTGCAGTACGAAGTGGGTGATCTATGATGGAATCGAGTACCGTAAACCATGCATTCTGATTATGGCTGTGGATGACGATGACGACCCTATGCTTGGTCGTCTCGAAGAAATTTTTGTAGTTTCAAGTGAAATCTACTTCAAAGTGTCCATGCAAACTATAGTACACTATTCTGTACATTTTCATGCATATATCATCACATCACATTCACCCAAAGAATACAAACTTGTCAAGATTAATGATTTTTTTAGCCCATTTCCTCTTCATCCAAGAACTGTGAGCACCCTCACTTCTTCAGGTCAATATGCTGTTGTACTGAAACATGGTTTATGTACATTGTAGCTACATGTACAATGTCACGTGTGTCAACATAAAAATTAATATTTAATAACTAGTTAATTTCATATCCATCCAGCTCCACTGGAGACGAGATACTAGCTTGATGGTGTATATGCTGACAGTGCAAAATTTAGCGCCAAACCACACCAAGTGCATGGCCTACATGCCAAGTGGACTGTAATGTTAGCACTGTTCAAAAGAATGCTTTATCTCCACAAGAAAACAGGTTTGCACTTACTTTAAGTGCATTATGAGCTGTCCAGAGTGTAAAAAAACGCCCATGGGGTGTAGCGTTAACACCCTCTGGATCATAGCAACACTCCCCCTATGTGTGAACACCCACAAAATTATTTGAGGGGTGTTTATTAACACCCTATTTTTAACAGTGTAGGCAGTGTGCATGTGATGAACTGGAATCAGCGATTGAGGATAATTGTTGGAGTGGCAAGGGGGCTTTGTTACCTTCATCCGAGTTTTTTACATCTCAACATAAAATCGTACTAATTAAACTAATATTACTACAGCAACTGTGTATGCAATTTGGAGATATACCTGCTACATGTAGGTCCAACATTCTGTTAGATGAAATACACACAGCAAAAATCACCAATTAGGGTTTTGGATTACCTACTCTAAAACAGATTGGGTCTACATCCACATTGTCTATTGCTGGTTCATATGATCTTGTGCGATCACATGGGTATGTTGCCCCTGAATTCAACGATGGAATAATTGGTCCTGCTACAGATGTCTACAGTTATGGAATTGTAATTTCATATCGTCTCCAATAGGTGACGTTAACTGTATTTTCTTATATTATTATAGATTGCACTTGAGATATTCACTGGACTACTTGTTTACGCTCCATCAAGAGCAGAAGAAAAACTGGTTTGTAATAATATGGCATAATTATAACAATATTATATCCACTGCATAATAATATTATTATTATTGTTTTATAGCTTGACCACTGTGTAGAGCTCAAACTTTGGCAAGATGTACGCTCATTTCAGTCGCTGTGTGATAAGCGTGCCAGTGTTCCAAATGCAAAATTGTGTACTTGTTTCATGACTGTCACTAAAAGTTGTACGGTGACTCAGTATAAAAAGCGATTCTCGATGAATGAGGTATTATATAATTATTACTAAATAATAGTTAGACACTGTTTAGGAGGTTTCTACGTGATTTAGAAGACTGAAGGGCTCTGTGTAGAATCCCGAGCGAAGCGTGGGTTCTACTGAGCTCCGTTCTTGTCAATTAGTACACAACATGCACATTCACTTTGTACTTCGTAAATAATTTTTTGCACCAGGCAGGTATACATGAATTTGATATTCTCTTCTCTCTCTCTTATCCACTCTTAATAAAATGAGCAACCATATTAAACAATTACCTTTTTCTGTGACAAATATACTTTTTGAGTAACATTTTTGTCCATCATTTTCAATGGTACACCTGTATACCCCACTCTTATTGGCGAAAATTACTGGACTTTTTGCACTAAATTCACTGTGCATGTTGTCCCATGTATACTTGAAACTGAATGAATGTTGTGATGCTACACAGAATAGTGGGACTACCTCACCAGTGGCAATGGTGTGCTCACATGGACTCTGATGAACAACACTAAAGCCTTCTGTATGTTCATGAATAATAAATTGCATCCTTAGTTGTGAAACAGACCTTTGTTGTCATCCTTTATGACAAAACCACCATCCACATAAGACAAAAGTGTCACTCCTATATATATATGAATTAATATCAATGCCATTGGTGACACCCATGCCTAATGTAAACACACAATATACTATTATAGGCTTACCAAGTTTTATCTCACATACACCATATCCACCTAGCTCAGGATACCAAGGAATGGGGGTGTTAATGAGGCTCAATGTCCCATGCTTTTCAAGCCACAGCTCTTCTCCACTTTTTATAGAGTGGGTGTCTATGCCACAGGAACCAATCTTAGGAGCATAAAGAACTACAGGATGCATACTAAGTTTCATATGACTTCTACAAGATTATAATTATGATTATACTCTTGACAGATGCATCTCCTCTTCTACTGCCAGTTTTAGTATGTTGGTGTCCTTCGTTACTACCTGATGAATTCTATTACAAAACGCACTGTTTGTAATGCACAAATTAATCATGTCATGTTCTTACCTCAAACAGAGCAATTCCAAGTTTAATTTGGTGTGATTTTAGGCCAACTGCATCAATATAGTTGGACAGAGTCCACGGTAAACGCCTGCTTCCAACATTCAGATCATCATCCACTATTCTACATCCGTTCAATCGGCATAGGCATGGACATCCTTCCTTATCATAATCCAACGACAGTGTATTCAGTGCTTTGTTGACACACTGGCTATACGAGTCATCCCCTGACAGCGACACTTCGTAATAGTCCCCTGCCTTTCTTAAACCTCCTTTTTGAGTCCGTTCCATTTTACAGATTCCAACCTATGTGTATGCAGAATGGTTAGAAACGACACTTATCACAAATTCATACCGATATAAAATCATCTATAGCTATAGTGCCATGGCAACACATGCAAAGGTCACAACTCAGTTTACCATGCAACCAAGACAGCATCATAGATCTGGATAACATTGCGTATGCAAGCTAAATTCATACGTAAACAGTTTATTCAACTTTGAAGGTTCATAGAATTTGGCATGCAGTTGTGCATGTACGGTACATAGGACCAATCAGGCACGAATGGGTAAAGGGTCGCCGAGTGGCACTGCACACCAGTACCACCACACCTACGACCTATCCACTTTAATCATTAGTTACTGCCCCATAATAACCGACTATGCTTACCACAAATGACTTAGATTTAGTCTTGGACTTCTTGCTAGCTGACTTGGATGTACTGAGCTTTGATAGATTCTTCGCTTTCTTTAAAGTCATAAAGTCATCTAGAAGTACGAAAGTCATTATTTCTGTACTATTAATGGATAGCCATAAATAGGTTTGAACCTTCAGATAAATCAAGCGAGCTAGAAAGGGCAGCCGCGGTAGAGCGGTTTGGTGGAGTTAGCCCAGCCCCAAGAGTCTCATTTAGGACACCCACCAACGATTCTTCCAAATCCTTCACATGTTCCTTCACTATTCGTGCGATTTTCAGACGTTTGGAGCTTGCTTCAGCTTCACGTCCTTCCATCTCGGCTCGTTAAATGAACATGTGGCTAATGTTTAGAGCATGCGCAATGCAAACAGTGTTGACACCTACCATCGAATAAATGGGAATCCGAGATCATCGGAAAATCGCGTCTGAAGTCCGAGGTCAGGAAATCGCGCCCGAAGTCTGAAAATCGAGTCTGAGAGCTGAAATTGTGTCCGGAGTCCGAGGTCAGGAAATTGCGTCTGAAGTCCGAAGTCTGAAAATCGCGTTGGAGATCTGAAATCGCGTCCAACGCCCCCCTTGGCCACAGTAAAAATCGCATCCGAAGTCCGAAGTCTGAAAATCGCGTCAGAAGTCCGAAGTCTGAAAATCGCGTCCAAAGTCTGAAATCGCGTCGGAGATCTGAAATCGAGTCCAATGCCCCTCTCGGCCACCGTATCATATGACTGATGCCACGCTTTAACTTCACAGTCCATAAGCCAGCGGTCCAAAACATATACAAGCGTTGCAGATCCAGGAAGTGCGTCCGGTGGCACATTCCAGTGCATGCAATTTTTGCCGTTTTTTATCTATTTTTCTTACCTGTTCTATCTAGGCCACCTTTCACTTCTAGGACACCAAACAAAGACCAGAAGACAGAGCAACTCTTCTACTTTCTGCTCGTTCAAGTCATATAACCCGGAGACATTCATGAGCTCCGCGGCGACCGCTTTTGTGCATGCTACTCTCAAGCGCTCACAAAAAGTGCCTCGCGCAAAAAGTGGCACGTTTTGGTTCCCTAGGATGGATTCCCATGTTTCAAGTACCATTCCATAGCTCTTGTGTTGCTCTACAATATAAGACTAAAACAAAGTTTTTCCATCAAGCGGTTCCAGAGTTACACGGCATCAACAATCGGAAAATTTCAGTACAACCGCGTGGTATTCTCCACGTCTTCTCGAAGTTCTGTCGAGTGTCTGATGATTTATCCAGTAAATACCAAGGATGTGAGTGCTCTTCAAGTTTCTAGGGAGTAGACATCATCATTCAAATGGTTAGTTTCTTTCTATATTCGAACTTTCAAGAAAGAATCTGGACGGAATTGTTTGGTATAGCTAGTCTAGCTAGCGTGTGTGAGGCTAGCCTCGAACCCAGGCTCACTTGGGATTCAAGGCTAGTGTGAGGCAAGTACCTAACTTCTGTATCAGGTAAATAATGAAGTTCAGGGATGAGGGTGAGCCTTACCAGTTGAAATGGCAAAAGAATAGATACTGTGCCATAATTTGTGTAAATCAGCTGACATCGAAGCTGAAAAGCATAAGTTCACATCCATGGAGCGGGTTAGGTATGCTAGCACTTGTCCCACCTATCTTTCTTTCTCTCCCTCTCCCTCCTTTCTTTCACTCTCTCTCTCCCTCCTTTTCTTTCACTCTCTCACACACACACCCCTACCACCATGTATGTGCACGTACACAATCTCTTAGGTGGTGATCAGCCATCGATGAGTATGAGATGATGGGAAGCAGGATCACACTGAGTTCCACTGCCAAAGAGAAGGTGCTGCCTAGGCCTCCTCAGACTTGGCTTTTGTTTTGAAGCTATCTTCTGAGGTGCTGAGAGAACTAGCTACTCGATCTAGGTCCTCGCACCATCTCTATGGCTGCTTGAGCACTTTCTCTATCAACCGTAGTTGTCAATGTGTGATGATGGCATAGGAGACAGGTTGTGAAAGCTTTAACAACCTTCTGCAAACCTTCAAGAAGGCCTTTGATGGCTGCATTAATATCTTTGTATCACCTAGAAAGCTTTGTCATTGATTTATACGTATTTTATTCAATGTTTCTATGGTGAAATAACAAAAATTTATACTATTTTTAACAGCGTATAACTTTGGAACCGCTCGATGGAAAAACTTCGTTCTAGTCTCATATTGTAGAGCAACACAAGAGCTATGGAATGGTACTTGAATCATGGGAATCCATCCTAGGGAACCAAAACGTGCCACTTTTTGCGCGAGACACTTTTTGTGAGCGCTTGAGAGTAGCATGCACAAAAGCGGTCGCCGCGGAGCTCATGAATGTCTCCGGGTTATAGGACTTGAACGAGCAGAAAGTAGAAGAGTTGCTCTGTCTTCTGGTCTTTGTTTGGTGTCCTAGAAGTGAAAGATGGCCTAGATAGAACAGGTAAGAAAAATAGATAAAAAACGGCCAAAATTGCATGCACTGGAATGTGCCACCGGATGCACTTCCTGGATCTGCAACAATTGGACCGCTGGCTTAACGGCTGTTCAGCGACAACAAACTTGGTCCGTCTTGATTCAACTAAATATAGTACATAGACATAATTATTAATAACTATGAATGCATTTTGTAACTTATACACAGAAACGGTAAGGTTCAACATATTCATATGTGCTGCACCCGTGTTTAGCTTTGCAGAAACATATACACTTGACGACCTTTACCTACTTGCTATACAATGCTGTCTACTTGTACTAATATTATATACATTGGGGAGCAAGGCTATTATTAACATCACTTCTTATGGGCAGTTATCACTTGGGGGCACACTCCATGGCTAGAAAGGTGTCCACTTCTCAGAGGTTTCAAGTGTACTGTAATAGTCTTATAGAAAGAGCAATCGAGGGGGGCCAGGTATCGAATTTGTCTGCTGTACAGGACGTCAGCTTCTCAGAGTCCACTACTTGAGATTCACTGTAGCTATCCCGAGTGAATGGTGCACCCAGTTAAGTAATAATTTGATACCATTTTATTTCAAGATGGGTTTGCTTGGGGATATACAAATCAAATAGAGTATAATAGTTACATGGTGGGAATAATACTTATGGATCACATTCCTAGACAGATAATCACCCACATATTTGAATATTATAAATGTGACCGGATTTGAGAAAACCCTCCGTATGGGATCCGCGCGCGATTCGCGCAATGCGCGTTTTTAGTAGCTCAGGTCTAAATTTGTCAAAGTCCAGATTTTGTCGTATACATGTCCAACAACCCTTCTTCTAACTGTTGCCGTCTTCTACGGAGGCTAGTCGTGCTATACGAAGGCGAAATAAGCCTTCATTTTGACGTTGCCAGAAATGCCCTATAGTCGGCTGGACATGACACGGAGTTCCGTTTCCGCACGTAGGCGGAGGACGTAAACGGAAATGATGTACGGCGCGCGCTTAGTGTCTGCGCCCGCCCCTAATAACCATTCATAACTTGACGAACGCGCGCGCGCTCGCGCGAGCCCGCTATATAGCCTTTGCATACATTAGCTAGCTGGCAGTCAGTTTTAAGACATCGATGGCCAGTGAATCCGTTTCTTTTGCTATGAGTATCCGTTTGAGAAGAACCACTGCTACATCCAGCTTTGTGCCGGGATTTTACTGCACACTAAACGGCGACGTTGAAGCCACCTCCGCGATCCAGTCCAACACACTGGCACTTTCTACCAGCGGGGACCAGTTACCAGATGGGTGTTTTTTAGTAGAAAGAGTCATTACTACGAGAAACACAAGGTAATGTCAGATCATAATAATAAAATTAATAAACAAGATACACAAAAATTTTTCTAGGGAAAGAGAGAGTATTTGGTTCTTTGGGATGGTTCCCCTAAAGAAGAGGCATCTTGGATCACTGAGGAGAATGTGACCTCAGCTGCAATCAGGTAATAACTTGTATAGTAAATCTTGAACTTCTTTGTTATTGTCTATTGCACTGTAGCACTTTCGAGTCACCAAGGCCAAGCTATCGCCTTGTTGCAGATGCCACAAGCCACTTGAAGTGTGCCATCAGTCGTAGTTTAAAATTAGGAGTGAACTGTAGTAATAGATTAGAAGTAGAGTTTAGAGTAGATGTATTTAGATATTTATTTCAAGGTAAAGGACACGCACCCCCAAGAGGACGAGGACTATTTTACAACTTGGAAGACTTCGACGAAACGTACTTTATGGACGAATGGTACATAGTTTATGATAGATTAGGAGATGGCTGTAAGATAGATTTTCCAATTAGATTAGAGAGTAGAATTAAGTGGTCTAGCCAGGTTTTTAGTAGAAGTGGTAGTGTAAAACCAAAAATATTTAAGGAGATGATTTATGTAACTTTAGTTAAAAGTAGATGTTAATTTTATTTATCTTGCTGTAAACTTACATAATAATATTATACATTTGTGTACTTCATTCCAATTATTCACCATGATCTTACTACGATTCACCAAAAATGTTGATTTGTACCTATATGTGTGTGTACGATATGAGTGCATGTGTACAGTGATAGCATAATATCGTGGGGTTAGCAGGAATCAAACACTTAATTAAACACTTAGAGGACTTCAAGTGGACAGCTGCTTCAACACATTCCATTGCACATCGCCATGGCTTTACAGGACTTCTGTGACTCCTGAAATTAAAATTTTCATGTCATATACATATATTGTACAAGGTTCTATAAATGATTCCCAGGTCTATAAACTGAAACCATGTACATACAATGTCATAATACATGTACACGTATACTTACATACACACACAAGCATACACAATGCATGTACATGTACATACAAAATAATAACTATACAACTATTATCATACACGCGCGCGTACATACACACAGTGTACACACGCACGCACGTAGTGTACACATGCACACACACGCAAGCACACACACACACACACACACACACACACAAACAATAGAAATTGGGGTGCATGAGATGCATGGTCGAATGCACCTTTGTTCATCATTGACCTATACTTTATTATGACCCAACCCCTATACAAACTTTGGTTGCTAGGCAACTACCAACAAACACACACGTACACACACACACACATACATGTACACGCGCACACACGTACACGCACACACACACACACACACACACACACACACAGACACAGCGGCAGTAGATAAGCATGCATACATGATACATGCATTCATACGTACATGTACAACTTACAGGCATGTGAGATAGTTATCAAAAGAGACGGCTATCTTCTTCTTTGTTAAGGGGTTCCAGATAGAGCCACCCTCAGCTCCCCGGGGTTTTCGGTGAGATCACCGATCAATCAAACTTCAATCTGTGCTGGTGGTATTGAATAATTATTAAAATATGTACACATGTATATGCACAGCTTCTATAAGTAATTAATACAAAGTAGTTTAGGATACAAACTGAAGGTGGTGGACATGCACTGGTGAATAGCAATCATCAACTTCTCTTCCCTGCATAAAAATAATGTACTGGAGGTTTGGTACATGTATATATATTAATTTTGAGTGCTCAAGCATTCCCCCTCAGCCAATGTTCAAGACACATTGGCAGATTGACAGCTATTATAGCACCCCCCAAAAGGAAAAAAATTGACACCAAAAGGGTATCATGAGTATTGAAGCTATCTCAGCTGGAATACATACTGACATAAATACAATGGGCTATTAGATATTGCTCACACAAAGTGGAATCTTTTGTGAATGGGGGTAGTTCTTAGAAGAACTGGTTTTCATGTAAAGGGGTGTAGCTCTTAGAAGAACTGGTTTCCATGTAAAGGGGTGTAGCTCTTAAAAGAGCTGGTTTACATGTAAAGATGAAGCGACCAACAGTACTCAGCTTTCAGGAGTAGCCTCATGCTCAGTTCGTTGTCGCTTCCTCACTGCTTGGATCCCACCACCCTCCCAGTAATCCGTATCTCTCTTGCAGTAGGGCCTCTTCTCCCGCACACAAGTTGGGTGGTCCCCACACTCCCCGTTGGAGCTTGTTGAGCCGGTAGTCGCTCCTAATAATCTCTCCAGGAGCATCATGTTTGTTACTGGAGAAGTAATTCCTCTTCGAGGTATCATTGTTCTTCTCCACTCCTGAGACACGTATATTACATGTATATTATACATGTATGTCTACAAGTGCATAATGTGCATATACACATGTATACCTTGCCCAGAAAACTGCCTCAGGTTGCCATAGGCTTTCAGCATGGAAGGAATGTGATACACCATACAATACCTACAATGTTCAATGAATTATACACGTATGATAATTAAACTGGAAATAGTACAGCTCAAAATAGTAACAATCTTTACCAGGTGCTATTCAACAATGATCATAAACAGCCTGAACAGGGATTGGATGAGTAACAACCAGAACAAATTTTATATCGCAGGCAGGTGAGCTTGAAAGTGTACAATATTACTTTGACATGCTTACTCACATGTAAGGAGTCACATTCTTCCGCTGATGCCCAGGCATGTCCTTTCCCAAAGCTAGGAAATCTGTCACCCACTTCTTGGCCTAACAACGGCACACATATAGAAACTGAAGCATAATGAGTTACTCAAAGTGCTGTACCTTCTCATGAAACATGGATACATCAGTTGGTGATGGTGAGGCACTGGAAACAACAGAATGGAGTGACAGAAAGTCCTAATGGGTGAAATCACACACGTGATGAACTCAATGTACATGTACATGTACATGTACATTATCGTAAATAACACTTACGTTCCAAAGCTGAGCTACCTGTGGTCCTAGGCCGTCAGGCAAGATGGTGTCAAATTTGGCAGGAAGCTTCCTCATCACCTGGAGCTTGAACTTCCCTGACAAAGCAGTGAAATCATAGCTACCAGGGATGGGCTTGCCAGTTGGTTCTCTGTTCTGCCGGATCTGAAAGCTGACACCACATGCACGGACGGCCTCTTCCAGCTCCCTGATGCCATTGGAATCCTGTCCATCATGCTCCTTCCTCCTGTGACCCATGCTGTCCACCTGAAGGATGAGGTTCCTTAGTAGGACATCTCCAATCCTCAAGAGTAGGTGGAGGTCATCGAGAACGATTCGGTCCAAAGGGATATCGAAGAGCGGCTGACGCACACATCCAAGATGTTTTGCGCATGAACGATACCCCTTGGTTACCAAGGTCTTCATACCAGTCAATGACCTGGCCTTTGTGCTGGTGTAGACCCCCTCATCCACTGACATATCCCATCTGTAGTATCAAAATCCTTTCTTATACACTGTATACACTGTACATGTACATGTAGCCTAAATTTATTTCACCAATTTACACATGTAGCGAAATTATTTGCAGAAATAAAATGAAGCAACATAGGGTTGGTGAACCAGCACAGCTAAAAATTTATTTTTCACTTAATTGGAAGAACATGTGGCTACAAGTAGGAGTACTACTTTGGCTGACTCTGTTGGGTAAGCAATGCTACTCTAATAGTTTTGTCTTACACATCTCCATATCGGCATGTGTTTAAATTATACCTCACTCACCTCTCCGATGACGATACTGTACACCAAAGACAAGCATATGTTGAATGGGCTTCATTCATCCCCATCGCCATGAGAAGAAACTGCACAATTATTATGAAACATCATTTATGTATACAGAATCAAGTCAGACTCCCTCTCAAGACTTGGCATAAATAGTTAGGGCACTTAATGTATGTCTCTCTAGATAGTTTCCTGAAGCAACTCCACTTGTGTGAATTGTGTGAACATGTATATTAACCTTGTGATCTTCTCCTAGGACTACTTCAACTGTCACACCAGGAAGGACGGCAAGAGACTTTGAGGTGACCAGAGAATTGATCTCTCCAATTACAGCAGAGAGTGCTCCCACAAGCTGGTAGCTTTCCTTGCCCCGGATGGCAGCAAACGTGTGATTACCTGAGAAATACACATGTACGAAGGAGAAACAAACATGTATGATAATATTTATTACACATGGAATTGGGAATAAGTACAATTTTTGTGACATACAATGTACATGTACATAATTATGCATACATGTACATGTACCTGCACTTGAAAGGACATTCTCTGATGTCCCTGGTAGAGAGAAAGTGAGGAGAAGGAAACTTGACGAGCTGGAGAACTTGGCTCCATCGCCACTTATCTTCACCGTCACCTTGTCCACACCATCTACATCAGTGACCTGCATTACCAAGAGCCCCACAAACATTAAAACACATGACACTTGTTTTTCTTACCACTTGCTTCATAACAGATGACAGAGTCTCCGTGAAGGATCTGTAGGCACCGTTTGGCACCGACACCAAATCAACCTCGGCATTGAGTTTGGTGCGCAGTGACTTCACCAAATGACTCCTCTGGAGACTCGGATACATCTATTATTATACAAAGTACGAAGATATAAAGTTAATATACATGTATAACTACATGTACACTTCATCTGTATACATGGTAAAGGCAAGCACATGAACTTGTGTGTAAGTAATTTCTAGAACAATTACCTGGGTGAGCTCGTGATAAAATTCATCACTGACTCCAAACCTATCAAGAAGGTAGAGGGTCTGTAGAGTGACATACTCGTCCACCTTTCGGCACTCAGGAGTGGTTGAAGGTTGCTCTGAGTCAGAGAGTGGCACACTGATCACCTCACCAGATCCACTAGTGCGGACATTCAGTGACTCCGGAATGAGCCCAAATGACTCCGCAAACCACAGCGCACTCTCAGCAGCACTCCCAAACTCCAAAAGCTTCCTTCTCCGGTGTCGCTTACTCATCTCCTCCACCTTCTTACCACAGTGCACCATCTCGTCTCGCTCAACCATCAACTTCTGCAACTGCTTCTTTGTGTACGTCACTGCATCTTTGGTAAGAGCGAGTTCCTCCATAGTAGAGATTAACTCAGACTCCAGCTCACACACCTGGGCCTGCAAAAGTTGGGGAGAAACAGTGTCACCTCGACAGATCGGCAGCAAGAAACTTTCTCAGCAGTGATTCTCATAGAGACCCCTTCAACCTCTTCACTTCGCTGGCTAGTTTTCCTATATGCAAAGGAAGAAAATCATACTAGGATGCAAAAGAGACACTACAAGAATACCAACCTGCTCTTCGATACAGCTTCTGGGACACTTTCATTGCTGACTGCAACAACTCCATCAACAATGGAACCATTCAGTAGTGGCAAAAAGTTCATCCTATTGGACACCTTCCTATGCCACTCATAGAGCAGTCGGTTTGGAACACGAAGGGAGAACAGTACCTCATTACACTGCTTCAAGTCATCCCGGGTTGAGAGGAGAACATCCTGTTTTCCCTCAACAGTTACCACTAGTGGTTCACGCTCATCTGCCTTACTGGGACGACCTGGTTTCCTTGGAACAGTTGGTGAGCTAGCAGCACTCTCAGCAGGGGCACAACTAGCCATTGCCATTGACTGTACTTGCAAGCACCTGCTATCATGCTCATAGTTGCGCCAAAAACCAACAAGCAAGGATGACATCATTGTGCAAGGACCATATGACAAAAACTTGCAGGTACTGTATGACCAAACAGCTTGCTAAGTAGATCTACCTGACGTTAATAGGTTACCCTTACTTAATACATGTATATTAAGTCTATTAAGTATTATTTATACATCAAAATTAAAATAATAATAAACACTACAGTAAAAGTTGTTGCCACATACCTATCCAAGGTGCAAGCCCTTCGATCTCTGATCTTACCCGGTATAGATATGATCACTTACCTTCATTAACTTACCATTTTGTCTACTGTATCAAACATAGACTTACGATCGCGCTTCGCACCCGGTAGATGTAGCTCCAAGAATGGCTCCTTCACTAGTCCAGCATACATGACCCTTGAACTCTAATCGCTGTGCGGCCACTATGCGGCCGCAAGTGTATTACGTCATTTCACGCATGCGCACTAGCAATATGCTATGCTTGTGACCTTCAAAATAGGCAATTTTGAGACCGCCAAAGTAAAATTTTAAACGGGCGATCCGACAGAGATAAAAAAAATTTTTATGAACTTTACCCTTTAGTCTATCAGATCAGATGATCGGAAGTCATGATTTCCACTTTGGGATGTGGCAAACAATTCAAAGCGTGCATGTACTTTAACCTTAAAGTATTATTGTCTATGGAGAAGTTCAAGAGTTACGTTTGCTAAAATAGTAAATTCTGTAGCAACTATTTGAAGTAACTATTGATAGATATAGGCTTCTTTAGTCATCTTGAAGTGATCTGGATGATCGGAACTTGACCACAGGAAGATTTTCAAGAACCTACATAGAGAATGTACACATCCAATTAAGCGAATTATGAAACATTTTCGCTAGGCCAACTATGGGATGGCCGCGTATTTCTGGCAACGACCCACCTAGTCGGCACAGCCACCGTACACGGAGCCCGTTGCTATGGGCGGTAATTAGAATTCTCTACCTAGATACAGCTAGATTCATCGATCTACTGTACGTTCGCTTACCTTTTTAGCTTCTTGGGCATCTAAGAACAATCGCCTGTCCTTGTCAACAACGAAATTCAACTCTTGCTCGATCTTTACGTTCATTTCGAACGGCTCCGCCCAGGTCCATTTAATTGATTTCCGGGTCACACGTAGTATGCGGAAACGCCATACGCGTGCATAGCAACGCCTTTAGACCGTAATTTCTCGATTATTGGGGGTGTGGCGCGATCACAAACAAAGCGCTGTATCTCCACAACGAAGCGCGCGATCGGCCTAAGACTTGAACGCGGGTTAGCTCTATGGTAGAGCTTATCAACCATGCATCAAACTCAATTTTCTGAAAAAATCCCATACGGAGGGTTTTCCCAAATCCGGTCACAAATGTTGATGAGATTATTTGTTTTGTGGTTGAAATTAATCACCAGAACTAGCTAACTATCATTCCATTTTGCCTTTTTCAAGAATAATTATGTCCCTAGTCACAGAAGACTCTTCATCAACCTATTAAAGGTTTTAACTGTGAACCAAACTGAGTTTGATCACTATAATATCATGGACGTAATACCGTAGCCTCACGAAAGAGGGCCCACTACGGAATGTTGACCCACCGCCCCCCCCCCCACCCCCACTTTGGGCTCAATTTCCTGCTAAGGTCTAAGTGTTACTCGAATATATATGTGAGCGAATTTGAGAAAAGGGGTAACTTCGCGCATTTTCCGAATTTTTGTTTTAAGGTACCATTAAATTGCGTGGGCGTGAGGTGGGGAATATAACACCTAAACCACATCAAAGTCATTAGTGAGGTACATGTTGTGTGACCACGCCCTTTTAATTGTCCAGGTCTCAGAGGTGTGGCTGCTAGGGCCGAAAGTGTTCATTTAATATCCTCAATGGACCAGAAGCCGAGCCGGAAGGGAGGGGCCAGGCCACGCCCAAAACAGCCCCACCCTGTGCCTCAAGGACCACCATTCTCAATCAAGTGCCGACTGGCCACCGGATGTCTGCCGGAAGCCCACAATCAATCCCAATTAAAACACACAGCTTCCTCAAGGCCAAAACACACACAAACACTTCAAGGCCGTTCTGCCACACCGCCCACACAAGGGCTCACCTCATTTCCTGTGTGGGCGGGGTAACAACACGTCATCGCAACCACATCCGCTTCAAACCATCGTCAGCTTCCGTCCAGCCGTACGGTCCCCTCCATCGCACCGGCGTAGAGTGCCTCATTAACTGACATAACCTCACCTTTGATCTCCTGCCACGCCCCCAAAGCCTCCTCGCGGGGTTCAAGGGTCACCACCGCTTCCGGGACACGCCCACCTATCGCCGAGTCCAAGCACTGGCCCGTGAAGCCACGCCCAATCAGAAGCAATAAAACCTGCATTCACGCACACGCACACACTGCACACAGTGCCAGGAACACGCCCACATGCTTAATTAGGCCTAATTAGCTTTTTTTTTTCAAGCAAGCCTACACACTAAGCAAAAAAAAAAATTGTCCGGAAACCACCATATAATTGAGCTGGATGCATAGTAGAACCATACAATGCAAGCAGGCAATCTAAACTTCAATTTTGGACAAAAATTGGTAAAGGTCGTCACGTTTATGTGCGCGCGAAGCCCCGCCCCTCACGTAGCGCGTTGGCGGAAAACATTGCAAACGCATGGCTTCCCTGTACAAACATGGGGGAACTTCAAAGGGCCATAACTTTAATTCTAAGGTGTGAATCAAAAATCCGCTTCCAAGAAACTTCTAGTTATGACCCATTCTGCATGCTCATATCAATAATTTGTCATGAATGTATGTTTTCCCAGTCTCAAACATTTCTTTACTTTACATTAAATTCTTTTTTTTTTGTGCTTAGTGTGTAATAAGTCATTGTGGTTAATAGTTAAGAAAGAATGCTTTGATCTTGCTTTGATGTAGGCAAATACCGGTGTTTTCTTCAGGGGCCACTTCCGGTCGCTAATTACACGCGCATAATCATCCCTGGCCGATTCTGGACACGCCCACCTTCGACCAAAAGCACTCGTATGGCCTCTTCGGCCACGCCCCCTCACGATTCGCTAATTAAATTAGCCAATCCTCACGCTCACGCCCACGCCCTTTAATGGTACCTTAAAACGTTTATATCTCTGGAACCATAGTAGCTATGAACTTCAAATCTGGCATGAATATTCTTTAATCATCCTGCTACACTCGCTGCAATTCGCGAGCCCCGCCCACTTCCGGTGTGGGCGGGGCGAGCGCGTTGATCTCGTTCGAAAAATGCCGTTTTATGCCTCTGTTTGGCGGCTCACCGCTCGGGACAAGCTTGCTAACTTCTAACGGATCTGTGAAGTAGAAGGCCCAAACCAAGTCTGAAGCCTAGGGCTCTTACTGGCTCGAAATGGTGGTAGGTTGAAAAGTTTTGTGCGAAGTTACCCCTTTTCTCAAATTCGCTCACATATGTGACCCGCTATGAGAAAATCGACCACTTGCGATTTTTTTTGAAATCCGCGTTTTAGGTATTGATCGACGCAGAATTTACTGTAGGGTTCAACGGTCAAACAGCCAGGCTCTAAAAAGGCTCCTAAGCCGAGTTATGGCCAAAAAATTGTGAACGGGTCACCCGTGCCTGAGATTACAATTTTTCTAGAAACGGAGCGTTTTGTATGTACGTACAAAAACGTTCAATGTTTCCGTATACGCTCCGTATCACACCTCGTGGTTTATCGACATAATTATTTTGCCGGGAAAGAAGGCTAGGTAGCGGACCGAGGCAGATAAAAAGGGGTCCAGTTCTTGTTGGAATGTGTCCAAAAAGAAGTTGAAAGGTAAGCGATATAAGTTATCAATCGTTCGTATAATGTGGGTGGGCTGCATGGCAACAAACCTAAGAGTTGGCCTAGGAGTCACGGGTTCACTCTCACGCGGTAAAAGAGAGAACGAAGAGAACTCCAGCTAAGCTCAAGAGGCAACAGTGATAGTGAAGCTTTCCACACCAAGTACTAGTATCATTTGGTGTGCTGGCACTAGAAGTATATAAAGCTCGGGAATCCTAGTTGTGCCGTATGCCATTAAATTTGTCCTTATGTACAGATCTCTTCTTAGCCTTTGATGGCCACTGTTGGCCAGTGTACTGATCATTACTGGGTGAAAGCAAGGGCTCATAAGCCCTTGTTGAAAGTAAGTACATGCATACATCATAAAGTTTTAGCTAATACATCATTGTAATCTACTGCTAAGTGTTACTAGGGCATTGTGCCCTGGTTTCCGACAATGCCCACACAGTCGTGCCCGCTTAGCTGGTGGTTCCTCTGTGTTCGGAGCAGGTGGTGGAATGTGAGATTGGACAGGAGAAAGAGTGGGGGGTAGGATAGAAGACGGAGTGGGGGGTGGGGTAGGAGATGGAGAAGGTGAAGACTGAGTGTTGCCCTCGGCTTCTCCAGCAGGCTTAGGACATGTGATATCCTTTACATTGTCAGGGCAAAATTCCCTGATTTTATCATGCAGGTACCACTGACGCTGGAGTGACAAGCCTGCTGGAGGAAGGACAGGTGGAAGCTGATCAGGCTCTGGTTCCCAGTTCTCGGCATCCTTCTTGAAGAAGCACCGTTTTACCTCTTCAGATCCGGCTCTCTCCTTCACAAAAGCACAACCAGGTGATGCTGAAGTGAAGCGTAGATGGTGCAGCTTCTTGATACCAGTGACCTTCTTAAAGTAGGGTGTAAAGAACTCCTGCCAGTTGTATGTTGGTACCAAGACTTGCCCATCGGCTGATCCAGTTGGCTGAGCAACATTGACGACGGCTGACTGATTCACTACATCGATCAAGTCATTGAGTCCGCCCACCTTGGTCCGTCTGTATCGCTTCTTCAGGAGCCCGAAACACCAATCTGGGCTAAACTTGGTATGACCAGGTATCATAAAAGATAGAGTTATCTGATCATGCTGGCCAGTCATGACCCTCCAGAGAAGGTATTGAACCATGGTGGCATTCTTATTTTGGCCACCACAGTTATCGGCATGGAGGTGCACTGTAGTCTCTCCCAACCCATGATGAACAAAGTGGTGGTGTAGCATGCTCACAATGGCGTTAGCGCCTTTCCCCATATCCACAGCCTCATCGATTAAGTAATTAATCTGACGTGGGATGGCCTCACAGCACACCCCAAAGATAGCACACTTCCTTGGCGTAAGAAAATACATGGGCCCAGGCTGTAGAGGGTCATTAGGATAAAAGACCTGCTGGGCCATGTCAAAGCTGTAGTGTGCCTCTATGGGGGTGCCGTTGAATGCTCTCTTTGCTCCAGGCGATGGTGGGGAGAACTCTCCGTTGGAAGAGAAGTGAGTGACAATCGACGACTTGGCTTTGTCCAGAGCTCCCTTATAGAGTGACCTCTCAGTTGTGACATCTACAAGGTGTTGTTCAGCTTGTTGGAGTGTCTGCATGTTACATGTACATGATGTATTTTATTTAATGCCCGCCTCATGCATCTGCACATGCTTGCATCTTGTACGAACTTACCACTGACTTCTCTTCCACAGGTCTGTTCGCTGAGCGTGTGATGGCAACACTGTTTTGCTGGCACACCCAACATAGGTCACTCATGGGTTTCATGACGACTATGTTGGGGAGGAGCTGACGCCAGAGTTGGGTAAAAGTGGAGTAGGCAACTGCACGCATGGAGTCGGCTGCTGCAGCTTGGAGATAGAGCTCCCAGATGGAGTGCTTGGTTGTGCTGGATGGCAGTAACTTCACATCCGTGTCCTTGTAGCCTGGTACACGCCCCGGCAGCAACATTGCATTGGTATCTACACGAATCACGCACACAGATTTATACAGGTATCTATGCACGTGCATGTGCACATAATGTCTCTTGTACAACAATGTTTACCCTCTCTCTCTCTCTCACACACACACATACACATACACTCGCTCACTCTCCCCATCTCACTACACACAGTTCATGACGTATTGCACCACATCTTTCACACACACAGATTTATACAGGTATCTATGCATGTGCATGTGCACATAGTGCCTCTTGTACAACAATGTTTACTCTCTCTCTCTCTCTCTCTCTCTCTCTCTCTCTCTCTCTCTCTCTCTCTCGCACACATATACACACAGACTCGCTCACTCTCCCCATCTCACTACACACATACACACCAGCATAGTTCATGACGTATTGCACCACATCTTGAATCTCCTGAAGGCTCAGTCTGAACTTTGTACTCTTCCCTTTATTGCCGTGGACTCTGGCTGCCACTCCTCGGGTGAGGTAGCTCGTTTTGATGGCTTTAAAGCGACCATAACCGATGGCGTGGAGGAACAGGAAGGTTTTCTGGCAGACCTTGATCCCTTGGTGGTAGAAGATGGTATAAGATTTCCCTCTCTCCTGCTCACGGTGTGAGGATATCTCGCCAGTAAAACACCCTGCCATCACTTGCCCCATCACGACCAAATCCAACTCGTTGTTGGTCAGCTCTGCCATCTGACAACGCACGGACCGGAAGTGCTCAAGGGAGATAGTGGTGCAGCATGGACTTTTGTTGGATCCAAAGTCACACTTGCAGCCGTCTTGTGCAAACTTTTGGATGAGCTCCTCCTCCATTTCATCCAACTCGCGTTGTTCAATGGCCACACACTCCTTGTCCAGCTGCCCCTGAGCAAGTCCAGCTCGTACAATCTCTGCAGCCGTTGGCTCAGGTGCTGCCTCCTCCTCTTCCTCTTCCCGGTCCTCACACTCCTCCCCTGCTGGATCTGGGCTCAGTGCTGCAGCTTGGCTGTCATCAGCTATATGTGATTTTGTTTAGTTATTACAGTGAATGTTGTTTTTTTTATGAAGTCTATGATTAAAGGGTTGGGTTACCGGGGTGGGGTTACCTTGATTGTCCTCGTCATCGGCGAGGTACTCGTCGATTAACTCGAGGAGGTTGTCGGTGTCCGCCGTGCCAAGATCGCCGTTGGCGCCGAGTAAATTGAGAGCTCGTGCAACTCGTTCAGCCATCTCTCCTGTGTACTAGCACTGAGTGGGAGAGCTAAGCGCGGGTATCGCCATGGATACCTGCCGCGACTTGTAGATTTTTATTGATTGATAATACCTGTAAGTCCGTTCACGTAGCTAGCTAAAAAGGAACCCCATGCTTTCTCCCGAATG
Source organism: Cliona cf. orientalis (assembly GCA_963930775.1). NCBI lineage: Eukaryota > Metazoa > Porifera > Demospongiae > Clionaida > Clionaidae > Cliona > Cliona cf. orientalis. The sequence goes on along the minus strand of OZ005689.1, from coordinate 29,699,343 downwards.
TTATAGTGCTTTAACAACATCGTATGGCGTTGAAATTACATGAATAGATACAGAAAAGATCATACTTTCATAATATGAAAAGAAAAAAAAATTCACAAAAATCAATTCTGTCGAGTATAGATCGCCGTCCTGCAAAATCATGTTTTGCCGCGAGTGGTCGATTTTCTCATAGCAGGTCACATATTATACATGAAGCTGCCCTTGAAAATCAGCTCAAATGGCTGATTTATGAGGACTGAACTTTACTACTATTCAAATTATGAAAATAGCGTGGGTAACTTACCTGGGTGCTCTTTCGTGTCTAAATGCGCTACTGATACCTTGAATAACGGCCTATCCCCCAATCTTGGCCCAATTAATGTAATTAAGGTGCACCGCCCATGGGCCCTCTTTTGCAAGGATATGGTATAATAATACAAGTCACGTAGCTATAGCTACCGTATCCAATCTAATTAACGCGCCACTAAAAAATAATTACCGATCTTGGATGGCGCATAATTAGACCCGGAAATTAACGTTCTGATTCAGGTGGCGCATCTTTTAAGCCCCGTTTACACTAGGCCTTTAAAGCGGTTTGGAAGCCAGCTTAAACTAAGCCAGCTTCGTGTAAGCGCACTAAATTGATTTAGTAACCGGCTTACGTAAACCACCTCCCGGATGTGGTTTGAAGCCGGCTTGAAGGCGGTTTGAGCGCAAGCGCATTGCGTGTAAACAGCTGAATCGGCTTAACGCGTTAACGCTCCAGTGAGTAGGTGGGCTAAGAAACCACAGAATAATGAGTCGTGACAGCGCTTGGTCAGACAACGAGGTGTCAGCTCTGATAACCATATGGGGAGATGAAGACATCCAAGAACAGCTTGATGGTGCAACCAGGAATAGAACCATCTTTGAAACCATTGCAAAGAGGCTCCAGGAAAGTGGCTACAACAGCTGAGGGACTGGCAGCAATGTAGAGCTAAATTAAAGAACTTAAAAGCAGAATACAAAAAAATTAAAGATCATAATGGGGTGACAGGTAATGGGAGGAAGACGTTTAAGTTCTACAACAAGTTAGACGAAATTCTTGGACATCGGCCAGCATCAGCTCCAGCTTTCTTGGTTGACACGGGCTCACCAACCAATGGAGCACAGTTGCAGGAGAGTGATGCTGAGGGACAGACAGATGGTAAGGGGGAACACATTTATAAGGAATGGATGGTTTTTACCTCAACCCTTGAATGTTAAATTACAGATACAAGCAATGTGCAGGTCCTATCTTCTGTAGATAGTGCCCTCGTTCCAGCAGGTGCCACTTCGGAGGAATCAGGAGAATCTAAGGACAATGACATTGGTTTGTACATCAATTTTAAGTTTATAATTTACAGTTGAAATTCTTGACACAAATTTCACCTAACCCAGCTACCCTTGCATTTGTAGAAATATTTAAGTTTTCGCCCATGCGGTAAAGATCACAATAAGCTCTATTAATACGGCTGTGGGGTAAAAAAGACGAAAATTCTCTCCAGGCGAAATTTTTGGCTATGATAATATTATGGTACTTTCATACACTGCACACAACTAGCTACCTCATCCCCAAAGAAGAAGAAGCGCAAGCTTGAGAGGGAGAAAAAAAGTAAAGGAGAGAGAGCAATGGAAAGAGCAATAGAATCATTCATGAAGTATCAGAGTGATGCTGAAGAGAAGTTCATGAAATGGGAAGAAGAACGCTGGGAAAAGGAGATGGAGATGGAGGAGAAAAGACGCAGAGAGGATAGAGAGCATGAAATGACTCTTTCAAATGATAGGGCAGATGTCGAAGCCTTGGGAAAGCCACTATGCAACCAACTACCCTCCATCGCCATATAGCGAGTACTGATATACATACATGCTACCATACTATTACTCCCTCACATTTCGATCTATACCCCCTGATACCCAGCCATCTCATCAGCAAACTACATGTATAACAGTATTTAATAATATTATTAGCATGTACATACTTCAGCATTTAAAAATGATGTGTGTGTGTACAATGCACATACATGTAAATGTTATCTTGGTGGACAAGTATAATATTATGTATGCACATATTTGTTATGTATGTGTATGTACCCAACTATTCACTAAAGTACGCTGTCACGGCTTGCCGTATGTTCACTCCACTTTCTGATCGAGACGAACCAACAATATTTGTACTTGTATCGCAGCCACTCTCAACACCTTCTAACCACTCCTCATTGAAGGTATCACCATGTACCTCACACATGTTATGTAGTACACAACATGCCGCCACCAACTCGGGTACGTCTCGCACACTGACATCTAGCCTCTTCAAAAGACATCGCCATCTACCCTTCAATCGTCCGTATGCATGTTCAACCACTACTCTAGCTCGGCTCAGTCGATAATTGAACACTTTTTGTTGCTGTGACAGTCTACCATTGTCCGGGTAAGCTTTCATCAGCCATGGTAAAAGTGGATAGGCTGGATCCCCAAGTATCACAAGTGGAATATCTACACCACAGATGGACTCTGTCCAATTAGGCAGTAGTTGACCATCTTGACCCTTTCTATACAATGCAGAATTAGCAAAAACACGTGCGTCATGTACTCGACCAGGCCATCCAATGTAGACATCCATAAACTGGCCAAGATGATTCACCATACCTTGCATGAGGATCGAGTGCCACCCCTTGCGGTTGTAGTAGTCGGCAGGGAAATCTTCCGGTGATATGATGGGTATATGTGTCCTGTCAACAGCTCCAGCACACTGTGGAAAGCCAAGTTTACTTCTAAATCCATCAACCACCTCTTTCAAACCTTCATCACCCGGAATTCTGATGTACTTAGGCAAGAGCTTGTCAACAATTGCTGCACATACTTCTTTCGTTACAATGCACACAGTAGACTTGGATACACCAAATAGATGCCCAATTGTACGGTAGTCAGCATTAGTCGATAAAAACCACAGTGTGAGTGCCACTCGCTGCTCAACCGGAACTGCCTTCCTCATTATTGTGTCACTTCTTTCAACAGACTCGCGTAGCTCGGTACACAGATAGAGGAAAGTCTCCTGCGACATTCGGAAGTTTTCTATCCAGTCATATGGCGTGAATGTACTGTTGACAACATGCTCCCACCAGTAGCTGCTCCTCTGTTTAATCCAAAGTGATCTTACAGGCGACTGGAGGGTCAGTGCAGAAATTGATAACAATAGAGCCAACATCAGCCGTTCTTGAGACTGCCTTCTAGCAAAATCTCTCCTCCTACGAGCGCGGCTCTTCTTTATGCGTCCCATAGCATCATAGGTTCGCTTCTTTCTCGACAATAAGTGGGCGCAAGCAATATTACTGTCCATTGTTGACAATTATTGTTGGAAATTCTCGGTATACAGTGTTACCATAGCCATTACTAAGCAATCGCAAAACCAGTGCACATGTTCATCGATCACACAACCATAATACAACATACAAAGGTTCACTTACTTGTTAAGCGCTGTAGTTGTCTTCTCTTTCATGTTGTTCTTCAAGAAGGCCAGCTCTTCTTCTTCGTTTCTAATTAACGCACTCTCTAAAGCCAGCTTCCCAACCCACTTCGCGTTTACACAGCCATTGCGGTTAAGCCATGTTTGTGGTTTCCTGTGTGGACGCGTTAATGCGCATTCCAATGCGGTTTAATTTAAGCCAGCTTGCGCGTGTAAACGGCGCTTTAGAGAGGCACATTATAGTGAAAGTGTTGAGAACATAGCGTCCATGCAGTACATTGTACGAGATACTCCGAAGCACTATCGAGGTGTTATCAGCTGTAAGTATGCCAGTATCATTCTAATTAGAACACACCTGGAATTAATAATTAGTATGGCCGTATGGCACATAGTTAGAGCACAAAAATTAGGATTCCGGTGTAGGTGTAGGTTGCACGTTTATTAGAGAGGTGCCTTAATTACAACGGGTACAGTATTTACATAGTAGGCGTAGGAAGATATTGAAGGTTGGAGGGGCTGAATATCCAATTGTGCGTAAAGCGAGTTTCTCGGTGAAAAAAATGAACTATAAGTCAAGTGGAATAGATTTGGCAGCTAGCTATTGAGGCACATTTACTCATAATCAGGCGTAAATGTTTAGATATAGCTGGCTAACACTACTGGGCTGAAGAACAAAGGGGGGCTCTGCCCCTCTTCCAAAAATATTGGGGGGAGGGGGAGCTACAGCCCCCCACCCCTACCCGCCCCTCCCCCCTTCCAGTTCCTACGCCTATGCCGGCAATGTTTTTTGCTAACCTGAGGGTCCATAGCCATCATTTCGCTCACTTGAAGGTAGTCACAGGGATCAACAGAACTTTCTTCATAGCAGATGCTTAAAGGGAGGGTTGCATGAAAAAATTATTTTTTATTTTTTTTGCTAAATAGGCTCCTTGTATGTAAATAATAACATCCAGAATATTAAAAATGTTGTGTATGTCGTGATCTCTGAAATACTAGCACTTCTATTATGCGCTCTACATGTTGCATCCGCTCGTGGTCGAATGTAGGTGTGGCTACGTGTGACGTCACTGAAGGAACCTCGCGTACTCGAATACTGGAGCAGTAGCCAAGTCTAGTCGATCAATGGAAGAGAGGGACGACTCTAGTGATCGCCGACTTTCCGACAGTCAAGACGGATCGTCTGTTGATTCAAATGGTAGCCAATCGTCTGACAATCAGAGCGATCTCAGTCTTTCCTGTTCTTCCTCGCCTTTTGAGGGTCACGGTGACGAGACCGATGAAGAGGAGGCTGAAGGGACTATTGAACCATACCTGTATGAACCATCTGCAAGCTCTAGTGGTAAGTCAGTTGATAGTGATGACTCTGAAGACCTTAGCCGTCTTAATAATACTGATTAGTGAGTGAATATCCATTGTTCTGTGGTGCAGTAAGGCTGGCAATCTTGCTATGAATTATTGTTTGGGGGTTTGCTTAGGTGTGAATGTGGAAACTGTCAGGTAATGCCTACTGCAAGGGAGTGTGTATGCTGTTGTGAGATTGATCAAGTCAATGAAAAGAAGCAAGAGACCTGGAGTGGTAGCGAAGTGGCCTGCATAGTTGATCATGAAGGCTTCGAGTCGGTCTGCTTGAATGTGTGGGTGCTGCAGGCTGCCTACTTTGCGTACAGATATCACTATGGTGAAGTGGGAGGTCTAACACACGAGTGAGTGATCCTGTAGGTTTGTGACATTCTTAAGTTATCAAAAGCTTTCTGTCTATGAAGGAGATACAGATTTGTTGCATATCGTCAGCTGACAGGGTGGTGTTGGGGGTGGCTTGGGAGGAAAATGAGAGTGATTCTCCCGAGTTGTGCAGTGATAAAAATTAGGAGTACTTTCCCCTCTCCTGCTTACACAGGATTTAAGTATCCAAATACTAGTACTTAAGTATTGTTATTATTATGAAAATGAAACCCATACAATCATTGCTAACATGTCATGTAATTATTGCATTGTGTGTACCAAGTTCATGAAATACCAAATCGTGATCTGTGTTGTTTTATAGCCGTGTCTTTTTCTGGCCTTTCATACTCACTACACAGTGGCTCTGGAACCTCAGAAGGTGTTGCTACATTCCCATCTTTAAATCGCTTGATAGTTTCTTCAATGAGTTCATCCAAGTAACCTACATATATAATATTATTGCATGACAGCTGCATTACACCATGCTGGTTGTGTGCATTACATACTGACTAATAGTTCTTACCGTATCAGTGGCGTATCCAGGGGGGGTGCTCAGGGTGCTCGAGCACCCCCCTTAGCCTCAGAGGCATACAATTAATTGGTGCTAACATGCCTTAGTTTATATCAATAAATAGTCACTAGCACTTTACTATATTATGTGACCTTCCATGACAAAACCAACCATATTGCGCTGACAACCGATTTTTAGTTAAGGCTACCATTACCAAGTACTACCTTTGAACTATTGCTCCTGCAAATTTGAAGTCGCTAGCCCGTGTAGTCATGGAGATATGAGCCAAAATGTACCCGTATCGCCCGTAATAAGAATGTGCAGCAAGCTCAATGAAACATTGCTACGTACGTTGCACGCGGAAGTATGTATACTCGCCGTTTATGCAAAGTACGTGGCCACGCCCACTAAGTCTAAAACCCAGATGGCGGCCAAAACATTGGAAAGAAAGCAGCAGCCGGCGTTTCGATGGAAAAGAACGAAAAGATAAGCGTGTCTATAGATCGTTAGTACACAAAATCGAAGAAAGAAGTGTCTGGAGAGTTTTTTCTGTGCAGCTGCCGTACCTGCCTACCTGCAACTATGGCAACGGCTCCGTATCATGGACGGTCAATGTTAGCTACCCGGCCGACTTCTTCGAGCCATAACTCAGTAAGTATAGCGTTCTAGAAGCTACGAAGCAGATTTTTGTGTAGAGGAATGATTCCTCTATCGATCTATGCCAAAAAGTGAAAAATGATAATTATCACCTTGGGCAACTAAATAGGCCTGTATCTCAGATTGATATCCAGCGCAATATGGTTGGTTTTGTCGTGGACGGTCACATATAAAAACGCTATACTAAAGCTTCAAAATCGCTAGCTAGTTCATTAGTGGCTGCTCACCTGAACGTTTTCATCGTTTTTGAGCGGTGAAGAGTGGAGAGTATGGGCGTTTCTTAATAATGCACACCCAATAACGGGCGAAAATGGTAGGTGTGATCAACGAAAGTGGGCGTGGCTTCCAAATATTCGCGCGCGCTTTGCGCGCAGATCGTTAAGCACCCCCCTTTGTTAAATCCTGGATACGCCACTGCGTATGTGGGGTCCTTAGTGACCTTTACTATGTAGCCACCCTTTTTATATTTTGGGAATACAATACCATATCTGAGTTTTCCAGCCTTAGTGACAGCTTGATCGCGATGTGCATTTTCATTAAAGTGTAATGCAGCTAGCTGTATTCTGACGAAATACAATATCATTGTATAAATTAAAATTAATATTATGTAGATATGTAATGTACCGGCATTCCATCCCTAAATATGAGAATTCAGTTGATTTGGGGGCGAAGTGATTGACAACACTGTGGTATGACTCCAGTGAAGATGTCTGATGAGAGGGACACAGTCTAGTGATATCTTTAGTCAGATTCACATTTGTCAATAGTGGAGTAAGCTTTTCACTAGATTTTGTGTCTGCATAGAGAGAGAAAGCCATGACATTGTAACCATAATAATATGGTTGTTATACCTATATACGTGCGTTTTTTTAGCCATTTCTTATTCTTGTCTCTTCCTTGTAATTTCCCATGCAAGCACTTGGGAAAATCTTTACTGTGTCCGCGGTGCACATTATGAAGGTGATTATCAAGGGATAACCACTTGGCTATGATGATCGTCTCATTACCGTCGGGAGTCGAGGCCACACACCAGTAGAGATGGTTTATGATACTTTTTTCCCACTTTCCTACCACCTCACAGCCTTTCTGTTTTGCCAGAGCTTGAACCTTCTTGCGCAAACCTTATGATACACAATGACATGTAAACATGCATGATGCATGTATTTTAAATTAGGTGCTGAATCAATTATAGCTGTTACGTACTGTAACAGATTCAATTCCCACATACATGTCATACACTATGAACAGGGGCATGCAATGCATACTACCCCAGCCATACATCTGTATATTATATTATATCCCTTACCTTTCGTGACGTGCCAAACGTCATAAAAATGTTGAATGTTAGGGTGGGTTTCTCGTAGCCACTTATTGATCTGTTTGTGCCGGCCAGTGACGATTATCTCAATAGCTACCTTTTGCTGTTTCAGATCACACGACATAGTCCCTCTTTCTCCATGTGATAGCTTCCTCATACTTCATTGCTCTATAATAATTGTGAGGGTGTTAATTGAATTATAAAATCATGATCTCCATGGCAATCACATAATAGGTAATGATATCCTATAGTGAACAAGAAAGTGCTTACACACCTGAACTAGCTTAAAATCAATGACTTTATTGCATGTTAACTCCACCAAAGTGTAGCAACCATATTTGGCACTGTGCCCTGGACTATCTGCACGCCCGTCACCTGCAACCACCAATGATTTTTTCTCACGCCTAAACCCACTAAGTAGTGCCTGTTGATGTTTTCTCCATACGCTGTTGATGGCAGGCCACATGAAATCACTTTGATGACGAAAGAAGGCTGATCGGCTTATGGTGGCACATTTCAAAACTTGAAACAGTCTGAGAGCCTTAGATGGAAGGGAACCAGTGTAGAGTATTGCGGATGACAGAAGAACGTTTCCAGCCGGTCTACTCCCAATGAAAGGTTGGCTTTCCCATACACGCTTTTTCCCACAATCGTTACATGATTGTATTACTCTCAAAAAAGTTCCATTTACCACCTTCTTAATTTGCGTGCTCAAACATCCACAATAGGCACACACTTTAAAAAGAAGTAGAAGGGCTGACTCAAACACAATATATGTTTGTTGTGGTACACGTGCAAGTGAAGTATCAGTAGCATCAGACCTGCCAGTATAGCATAATAATTATAGCATCAAGTAATGTGTAAATTTTCACCTACATAGTGCTTTCTTGAGATAGGTGGAAACTCTGGTCTGTATGAGTATCTTCAATATCTAGCTCTGACTCAGATGACTTGGCAAGATAATGTGGGGGAGTAGACATAGCAACAGGAGGCACTTCACACTGAACACTAGCAAGCATAGGAGGTAGCGACCACTGCACACCAACATCTCGAGTACATACTTGCGAGCCCACTCGTACTTCTAATAATAATGATTTACTATCTCAGTGTGTATGTATGTATACGGTATGGATTATGGGATACCTTTAGAGTGTGACTTCGGCTTTGTTTGAGTCCGGATATTCCTTCTGCATGGGCTGGCTTGGATACCTATGCTTAGCTATGATTTTTCTATGGGTGTACTAGTGCTTGGATTCAGAGTTTCAATATCAGCAGCCTCCTCAGGGTGGTTAGAATCAAGCAATTCATCAACAATCTATGATAATAATACTGTTAGTTTTTGCCTATAGCTATCCCATGACAATACTAAAGTAGCTACTGCTTACCCTTATCCTTTCTCGTTTTTCAGTGGCTCCTCGTGCACGTTTACTGGAGGTAGCGGCCAGAGGATCGGCGGACCTTTTCCGCGGTACTCGCTGATCCTCAGACCCTGAACCTACAGAACACTGCCTCTTAAAAATTGTGGGCACAGCGTCTGGTTTTAGCCTTCTTTTTTTAGAAATGCCAAACGTCGCTGCTATGGCAGAATCGACTTCAAAGGAATCTTCACTGAAGTGCTCGCTACAAAGAACAGAGTGCTTGGTTGGTGTCCATTGGGCACGAGTCCTCCTGACTTGTTTCACCCACTTTTCTCTGAGTTTTGGATTGGCAGGAAACTTGTGTAGACTTATACGTTCACTAGGAGTGTTGGAACAGCCACCTGCAACGCAGCGATTCACCATACTGTACGACCTCGTGCCAGAAAGCTAGTGCAAGCGCCAATATCGCTGCAGGCAGGTTCCTTCAGTGACGTCACGCGAAGCCACACCTACATTCGACCACGAGAGGATGCAGCATGCAGAGCGCATAATAGAAGTGCTAGTATTTCAGAGATCACGACATACACAACATTTTTAATATTCTGGATGTTATTATTTACATATAAGGAGCCCATTTAGCAAAAAAAATAAAAAATGATTTTTTCATGCAACCCTCCCTTTAATGCTCCTATTCCACACGACTGCAATGTACCACCTAGCTCAATCACTTTACGGGGAAACATCTTGTAGAGTGTAAAAGCATCCTCATTATCATTGACCGAAAATACGAACTCATACAGTTCCTATAATAATAGGTATATTAAAAGTAAAAACTACAAAATAATCACATTTTACCTTTGTTGGAGAACTATCACTAAAATCAAAAGATTTTGTGCTGTCTGGAAACCTGAAAGAAATTTTCCGGCTACTGGTACTGTTGGATGAAACTTGGGGCTGAGCAAATTTCTCTCTCAGCTGTTCTTTCAAGGCATACAGTATCTAACATAACCAGCAATAGCGAGTAAACCTCAAGCTAGTAACAGTTCATAATTATCAGCAATAGATAAATATAGCTACAGACCTCATGCTTCTCCTTGGCTCTTCTTTCATTTGCTGCCTATACCCACATGTCAAGAATATGACATTGTACAATCATGCTATTAAAGAGCTCTTTGAAGCTATACCAACCTTTTCACGGTCAATATTAAGACTATTGGCAAAATCCTGATTCTGCTGAGCAACTAATTCTCGTCTGTGCCTGAGCTCTTCATTTTGATTACTTCCACTTTGATCCTAATAGTATTATAGAATGCATTATCCATACAGGTGTGCCTGCATGCATGCATTGTATTAATTTTAATATATTTTGCTCAAAAATACCTGGTGATCTGTAGGCTGTGAAATATCTGTCGTTGAAGGTCCTTTATCATTGGATGATCCTATTATAATATCATGTATGTTGCATTATCCTGGTGTAACTACAGGTACATGCATGTAATAGTTATTGATCAACTCCTAAGATTTGTATGCAGAAGTACAAATCCCGAGAGCAAAGCCTGAGGATTCCCATGTGGTCCCATGCTACAGCAGGATGGGACAGACACTCTGGATGGAGTATGTAGATGTACAGAGTACATGTCAGTACATTTGCAAGGATTCCCATGTGGTTCTATGGTACAGCCATCGATGAGTGCTTCTATATTATACTGCATGCAAAACGAAGGATTGGTCGATAACTATTTTCTAGCCCATTATTTCCATGGATACAATAAATATGATTTTAGCCCTCATGAACTGTATGAACGTTTGCCCTGATCCTCAGGAACTTTCTAATAGTAAACATATGGACATGAGGCCTACAAGGAGCCTCGAGGGACCGTATCACATATACACAGTACTTTGTATACCTTAGCAACCACATAGCAACGGGCTAGAAGCCAATTATAAATACCTGGTGCTCTATAGGCTGTGAAACATCTGTTATTGAAGGTCCTTTATCATTGGATGATCCCTACAATAATAAATATTTATTTATGTTATGCAAATGCATGATTGCATTGTGATATGGATACATGCTGAGTAACAGTAATTATTAATATCCTTGGCATAGCTATAAGCTTAATGTGTGTGAATTTTTGGACTAACACTGAGAACCACGTATTATGACATTGTGTGTACATACGTTGAGAATGCCTATTGAAGGTAGCTCATCATCAGAACTATTGGAACTGCTACCAATGACAACAGGTGGATGAGCCCTCTGGTGGTTGGTGATAATGACAGGTGGATCACGTCTCTGCTGGTCATCAGCATGTCAGTGAGAGCTCCACCCCCAAAAAAAATTCCTGTATGCAACCATGCATAAGAAATGTGACCGATAAGGATGTAGACAATAAAAATTATGACACCAACCATAATTAATAATTATCCCGCTCATACCTAATAATAATGCTTGAACTATTATACAGAGTCCTAACAAAAAGAGTTCCCCTGTCATAGTGAGTTCATCACCTAAGAAGCGTTCTACCAGAAAGAGATGACCAGTAAAGAATAAAAAGACAACCTTGACCAATGCGAAAACTAAATTAGGGCCCGCAATGGGAAAAAATTTTTTTTTGAAATGACTTCAAATTTTTTTTGCTAGTCTGCCTCACCAAGTTGAGTAACAATCCACCGAAGAAACGCAGATCAATGTACGAAAACTACGCGAAACTCATTTTCGTACGTACAGGGTTAAATTAAAAATACCACCGTCGCCATGGAGACACACAATATTTCTCTCCAATTGTGCGAATGACTTACATTATTATTCAACTTCGTACGCGGGTCGAGCTAGTGGCAAAGGTGTTGCGCATCTGGCTCTACAGCTCCATTTTCCTGTACAGGTGAGTCACGAAGAATGTGATTGCTTGTGTAGTAAGGAGCCTAGGTTCTGGGGTTGAGCAGATAATCATTGTCTCATAGCATCATGATATTGTAGGGTGTACTGGGGTTTCAGATACCAAGTAGAGAGGCAGTGTGAGCTTTCTTACCATCTGGGTGGCAACGTGAATGTCAGAAACTAAATTTCTTTATGAAATGCATGTAATTTAGTTGCCAAAACTTTGCATAGGAATGTTGTATTAACCTGGGACTTTCACCATTGTAACCATGGCATCCAAATTACCCAGACTAGACTCTAAACTGGATAATGATTATTAAAAACTATTCTTGGTTTTGCAGGATTGCACTGACAGTACCCAGGTTCATCTATCTAGATGGCGTACAAAACAAGATCATGTAAGCCCAAGTTTGATGTTGGGTTTTGGGGTTTTTTTTTTTGGGTGGGGGGGGGGGGGTGAGGGTATGTTATTGTATATGGTGTGCATTTATTGGAGCAAAACATTGGTATTCCGTACTGATCTTTCTTCATTCTCCTTCCCTGTATAAACAATTTACATTTTATTCAGCTTCTAGGTTGCCAACATATGGTGAACTGATTGATTTGCTGGAGAATTCTGAAAAAGATGCTCCATCTGATTGTGATGCGCTATATTCAGTGTTTCAGCAGCAATATCCCCACGTTAAAATCAGTCGTCCCAAACGTTTCTATGATGCCGTTAATAGAATCGCCGCTCCAACCAAACCATCCAGTAAAGGAGATAGCAAGTTATGTGGTTCACCGTTAGCAACATATAGAAAAAGGGTGTGGAAACCACGAGTGAGAAACACGGCAGGTATGGAGCTGTGACATGTATATATAACTATTTAATTATGCTGTTGACATTTTATACACTCGTAGATTCAGAAGTTACATTTCCTAAAGACCTGAGTGATTATGGACTTACTGAAGAACTTTTGTCCACAACGTTTAAACAAGTACAGAGCGGAAGGGCAAGGAGTCTTTCATGGTATTTGAAAGTAACTCCAACTGTTGGCTTTTATCGCCATTTACACCCATATTTAAAAAAGTGGCCTCTTTCAAGAGCAACAACAAAAGTGGCCATTGGAAAGTATTATACTGCCATTGATGCCAATCTTCAAACAAAAGGCAGCCATCCTTATAACACCTACCGATTCATTGAAAGAGTAGCTATGTCTGATCGACCCCAATGTGCAAAAATGTCATATGGGTTTGAAGATATGGAACTTAAAGCCTTGCACTGTTAAAAATGGTGTGTTATTCAACACACTAAATTTTATGTTCAGATTTCACTAGTGTGTTATATAACACGCTTGTGTTCCACTGACACACGAAGTGTGTTGCTGGACACACATATTCACCCAGTACATAGAAAGTGTGCTATCTGACACACTTTAATAGTAGATGTGCAAAAGTGCACACTTGTATGTGTGTTATGATACACTCACAGGGGTGTTGGTATGGCTATGGGGGCGGGGCTACCACGATCATTACGTCATTGGGTTAATTACGCATGCGCATATTGATTAGCTCTGTGGCAGCTGCTCTCCAGTTTGAATCTTTGGCCAGCTCTCTGACCATGGAATGGTGATTTCTAACTACCTAAGTGAGTTTTGTAAGTAGTTAAGATAATATTTATGTGCAGCATACATGGTTTATTCCCTCTGCTACTGTAAGTACCACCAATCTTTTAGGAAGCTGTAGTGGCATGCTAAACTTGCCAATATTTTCGGTCACTATCTCTGGACTGGCCTCCTTTTAGAGTTTACTCACATGCAGCGGGTGGTATTCTAGACTAAAATATGCTTACAATCCGTTATTGCCCAGATCAATGGCCATATGATTAAAGAAACATGGAGCAATCATTTCAATACCTGAATGAATTAAATCAGTCAACGGTTCTCTCACCCTTTTCTACTTTAGGGCCATATTTATCAACTTAAAAGCCACATCCCACACAAATGATGCAGCTGCTGATGCTATCAAGCTAAGATGTTTAATATATTATGCTAGGTAAGCAATTTGTGTTGATTTCTCTCTCTCCTCTCTTACTAAGGCTCTCTTTCCTTCTGTCATGATTACAGTACATAAGGTGATTTTTCTCTCATTGTATGGTACAGCTGCCACCTGCTGTTTGTAATTCTGGAGTGCCATACTACCCAATATGTCGATCCGGTAAGTTCCATACCCAACGTCTCTCTCTCTCTCCCTCCCTTGGACCCTCCCTGCTGCTCTCTCTCTTCCTCCTCTTGTTGAGGGTCTAGTGCATAAATGATTTTCTCTCATTTATACCTGATGCAGCTGCCGCCTGGTGCTCATAACTTTGCCTCCTGTTGCGTCATACAACCAAACACATGTTAATCTGGTGAGTTTCACCTCTCTCTCATGCAGATCTCTTTCTCTTTTATGCCTGTCTCTTTTCCTACTGCTTAATTATTCTCGTGCCCAGCCCCCTTTCATGCACGCGGAGAGAAAGGGTCTGGAAAAATGTGTATAGGACCCGTGTCGCCGAGGAATGCATGGTGTCACGTATTTCTGGTGTGCGTGAATAAGAAACACTAAAAAATTAACATTCCATTGGGTACCAAGGGTTCTATCGTGTACAAATGCGCACGCGCACAGTCATTAATTTGCATTCCATTCATGCCCGCGCAGTCATGTGACTTGATCCGTGCATCTGATTGGAGCGCACTGTACATTGCACGGATGACATGGGCCCTATACATGTTTGTCCAGACCCCTTCTCTCCGCTTGCGTGAAAGGGGGCTGGGCACGAGACTATACTGCTTAATCTGTCCCTGCATCCCGTCTATTTCCATTATCCTTAATTATGTATGTCTATGAATAATCATGGCCACCCATACATGCTAATTCAGCTAGTTGAGTCAATGTTTTTTTCTGTTTGTCTATTTAGATGAAATAACAGCAGCAGCAGCAAAATCGTTATTTCTCCAAAGTTGGGGTGTATATAATTCAACACCAACGAAAGCTTCTAAACAGTATATAAAAGTACTAGTAATAAATCATGTCTTTTGAATGAATTATTTATAATTGTTGTAATATTATTGTTATTCAATTGGAACCATTTTAATATTGAAAATGAAATTTAATACACATTGTTGCATGTTACAGAAGCACACCACAATCCCTACTGAACACACTAAATAAGTGCTGTGCAACACACTATTTCAGTATTGTAGAGCACACCAAACAGAGGGTGTTCACTGACACATTTGGTGTGTTAAATTTAAGTACCTGTACCAACACACCAAAAGTGTGTCACCACAACACACTATTTTTAACAGTGTACAAGCTGAAGTGAAAGAATCTAGTGAACAGATTCAGAAGTTAACTACAGACGTAAATGCCATAAGAAAGGAGCTTGATATTGCCAAAGATGAACTGAGTTGTACAAGACGTGCCTTAAAGGATAAAACTAATGAAGTACGTGACATGGTAAAGAAGAGAAATGCAGCTCAGAAGGAAAGTAGTGATGTCCAGTCTGATTGTAAGATGCTTAAGGAGGTGGCTGAGAAAGTACGAAGTAAAAATTTAGAATTGGCTGCCTTGATTGCTTCAGTGCAAAGTGAGCTAACTGTGCTTAGTGATGCAACAATGATTATTCTTGATGAAAATGAAGAAAAATTTACCATTCAGACTAAGTCAGGTGGCAATACTTATTCACATGCTGTTCGAAAACTCTATTATACCCTACTAGCAGACCAAATCCCCCCTTCAAAGGTAGCTAGTACAATAAGAGCTGTTCTAAAGTGCTTTTTTCCTAACTTGGATGTAGAATGAGTGCAACTACCACAGGAAAGGTGTGCAGGCTATATGCGAAGGGAGGAATTAAGAACTGTCTCCATGGCTCATAAGGCTGCTATGATCAGTGAGCATGCACACAAAGGACAGCTGCATATGAACACTGACGGCACTACCAAAAATCAGAAAAAACTGGGAAGTGTGGCTCTCAATGGAATGGTGATCTCAGTTAACGAACTACCTGATGGAACTGCTAATAGTGCTATCGAAGATGTATCTAGAGAACTGAAGAGACTGAGGGACACTGCAAAAATGTTAGGAATGCCACATGCGGATAGCATTAACTGGACATTAGTTGCTTCATCCACTGCTGACTCTGCTGCAACTCAGAAGCGATTTAACAAACTGATTGAGCAAAAGAGAGAAGAAGATGAAGAAAAGTTTGGCCCTGTTAGAGCTGAAGCTATTGACCTTGTTACAAACTTTTGTTCCATGCATCTTGGAATTAATTTACGGAAGGCATTTCTATCTGGAGTTAAGGATTCTAATGAAGAAAGCAGCGATAATGCTCAGAGAGAGTACTACCCAACTGATACTCTGGTTTATGAGTTTTGTAAGCTCTTTGGACAACATGGCACCCCCGAGTACGGATGTGGTGGGCAGACATTTCCAGATTTTCTTCAGCTAATGTCCAATGATCCAGACGTAAGTCTTGAGGATTCACAATACTACCAGTCATGTATCAAAGTAAAGCTTGAGCGACAAGTTGGAAACAGATACTTTGTGACTGCAGCTAATGCATTGAGGGTATTGTATTTGAGCGAGGCAGCCCTATCCTTTCTTAGATAATGAAGTTTACAAAAAATTACAAGATCCTGAGCAACTTTCGCACTTAAAAGCAGATGGATTGATATTTTACCATGTATATGCTGATCTGGTAATGTTGGCCAAGTCGAATGAACTGAGAAAGTCAGCCTTAGATATGAACCACCATTTCCTTGAGCTTCAGTTGTTTTTGCAGCAACTTAAACACCACCCTGAAGAGGTCATGGATGCACAGTGCAAGGTATTTCCATCTGAGAATAGGCTATATGCAGATGAAACACTCGTCAATCATCGTCTCCATTCACAGGAAGTAAAGAAACGTTTGTTTACTCCCGATGAGTGGGACACTCATCTGCTATATCCAAGCATATCCACTGGCGTAGCTAGCATGGAAGATAAATTGGTCAGTTATGCTAAAGATCGTCTTCCTGGTGGAGTATACTGGGATCCTGATCCAAAAACTAAAGCTATTCTAAGTGAACTAAGCCCCAGTAATGACCTCTGTGAATCAATTCTTGGCCTAAATGACTATCTCACCACAGCTATGCCAAACATGCATCAGATGACACGCTCTAACCTCATTGAAGTAAAGAAAAATAAAACCATCCAGTGGATCGATCATCTTCCAGAGAATCAATTCAAAACTGTGGTAAATTATGCTGTACAGAAGAAATAACAAGTTCGGTTAGAGTACCGTGAAGAAGAGGCAGCCAGAAGTAACCAGCGAAGAGAACATATGATCCAGGCTAAGAGAAGAAGAGATGCACTTCAACTGAGAGCAGAAAAGGAAAGGAATGAACTGTCACAACTGCATCTTATCACGTCACCTGATGAATTGACCCAAGCTCTTGCCGATGTGGACAAAAGTAACATTAGTGCATCAAAGAAGAAAGCTAAGAAACTTGATATCCTAAAAACTCAAGTGAAAATCAGGAAGAAGGTGTTGAAGCAAGGGATACACATCACATTTACTCGGTCTAGGAGGCAGCGTCCACTCGAGGAAATAATTAAAAATCTTTCCGATTTCATTGCAGAGAACCCACCCGATATCCCAGATGCTGCTTCTTTAGTTGGACGACGTATTTGTCACAAATTTGAGCTGGCGGAAACACATCAGGAACAGTGGTACTATGGTTGTATACTGGGATACGATGTTACCACTAAACTTTATGAAGTGATTTACGATGGAGAGGAGGACCACTGCTACTTTGACTTAACACAAGACTTGATGACAAGAGACTTAAAGATCTTAGAATGTCAAATATCTTGAGATTCATAATTTATTATACACACATTAATTTTATAAACATCTGTGCATGCATGTACATGTGATAATATGCCATGTTGTGTATGGTTAGTGTACTACAATAATTAATGTCCTGTCCATGGATCCAGTTCTCTTCATTATATAAATGTGGAATTATGAATAAGTTGCAAGCATGAGATTGAGTGTGTCTTAGAGTCTAGTCTGGTCCATTTTAATGCCCTAATTACAATGGTGAAAGTCCCAGGTTAATACGACATTCCTATACAAAGTTATGGTAACTAAACTACATGCATTTCATAAAGAAATTTAATTTCTGACTTTCATGTTGCCACCCAGATGGTAAGAAAGCTCACACTGCCTCTCGACTTGGTATCTGAAACCCCAGTACACCCTACAATATCATGATGCTATGAGACAATGATTATCTGCTCAACCCCAGAACCTAGGCTCCTTACTACACAAGCAATCACATTCTTCGTGACTCACCTGTACAGGAAAAAGGAGCTGTAGAGCCAGATGCGCAACACCTTTGCCACCAACTGGACCTGCGTACGAAGTTGAATGGTAATGTAAGTCATTCGTACAATTGGAGAGAAATATCGTGTGTCTCCATGGCGACGGTGGTATTTTTAATTTAACCCTGTACGTACGAAAATGAGTTTCGCGTAGTTTTCGTACATTGATCTGCGTTTCTTCGGTGGATTGTTACTCAACTTGGTGAGGCAGACTAGCAAAAAAATTTTGAAGTCATTTCAAGAAGAAAAATATTTCCATTGCGGGCCCTAACTAAATCCGGAGCGATGACATCAGCAGCATCAAAGATGTTAACTGGACATTCTACTCAGGTACAGTGTGGTATAGAATATGTGACCGAATTTGGGAAAACCCTCCGTATGGGATCCGGGCGCAATTCGTGCAATGCGCGTTTTTAGTAGCTCAGGTCGAAATTTGTCAAAGTCCAGATTTTGCCATATACATGTCCAACAACCCTTCTAACTGTTGCCATCTTCTACGGAGGCTAGTCGTGCTATACGAAGGCGAAATAAACCTTCATTTGACCCACCTATACAGCACAGCCACCGTACACAGAGCCCGTTGCTATGGGCGATAACTAGAATTCTCTACGTAGACACAGCTACATTCATCGAACTACAGTACGTTAGCTCACCTTTTTAACTTTTTGGGCATCTAAGAACAATTGGCTGTCATTGTCAACAATGAAATTCAAGTCTAGCTCGATCTTTACGTTCACTTCGAACGGCTCCGCCCAGGTCCATTTAATTGATTTCCGGGTCACGCGTAGTATGCGGAAATGCCATATGTGTGCATAGCAACGCCTTTAGACCATAATTTCTCGATTATTGGGAGTGTGGCGCGATCGCAAACAAAGTGCTGTATCTCAACAACGAAGCGAGCGATCAGCCTAAGATTTGAACGCGGGTTAGCGCTTATCAACCATGCATCAAACCTATCTTTTGAAAAAATCCCATACGGAGGAGGGTTTTCCCAAATCCAGTCACATATATGTTTTTTCTGTGCTTGTCTATAATTAGTTGGATCCATGAAAGAAACTAAGATTCTCTGCGGACAATTTAACTGTTGGTCAACGTTTCTCTAGTCATCCTTGGCGCAAAATTGAGAGAATCTTTGTTTCTCTCATGCAGACAGCAACAGAACAATCTCACTTCTGTACAAAGTAAGTCATGTTCATTCTGATATTTGGTAATTTTTAACAAAATATAGGGAGAGCCTAAGGAAGGCAATCTCAGTGATCTAACAGCTGAAGGATCAGAGGTATTACATACATACATACATACATACACTATACACTTGTCATCTAGATTTGAAGTAAAAGTTGGCATGTAATATGCATGCATGAATTAAGTGCTTATTCAAAGGGAATCCATGCCAGGGATCTCACAAATACACGTGTTAGAAATTTAATCAAGGTATGTCGTACATGTATGTCACACTAACATAATTATGTTGCACTTAAACCAAGCTAGATTTTAAATCTTATTTTTTTACAGTGCTACACAGCAAAGAGTAGATTTTTTTTCTAACTTTGCATGCACACTTATTATTACCTATAATGAATAGAAATATCACTTTTAGCAGCAGTATTAGTGTGCAAAGCGTCAAAAGACCGCTCCGTAACCGAAGCTATGACGAATAATGACGTTGGTCTGGTATCATGTGCACAATACATAGCAATACAAACGATCAAAAATCGCAAGATCGAAGGCTATAGAGAAGATGAGGTAAGTTTCTGAAGGTAGAGAATCATTCTGGTATGTCTACTTCTACATAATATTACCGTACATAGCTAATACGAGCGACAATCGGACCGCCTAGTGAGGCTGTGATTGTCAACCCTACAAAAAAAACTTCGGAGCATTAAAAAGGCTTTTGGGCTGCCTATCGTTACTATCTTACCTCACTTCGACGCCTTAGAAGCGAAGCGCTCCACGCATTCAATGCTAACAACTGTTCTCGCTGCCTTCTCGTTCTTAGATCGCCAGTGGGCGTGGTCAATAAAAACGTCACTATTGTACACGTGCGTTGGGTAATACGTCATCAAGGCGGAGTCCGACCCGTCTTGAGCACTCGGCGGAAACGTTTGCTTTCGGATTGGGCGTTTCCTGCAAAACATTCGCAGTTCCACATATACACCAGAATTATTAATGCATAAGGATGCATTGAGCACAATATTGACTCTTAACTAACACTTTCGTGCAAGATTCGTACCTAACATAAATAGACCATATTATTTTAGGCTATTTTGGTCAATATCTCTGTCACCCTTTGTAGTTAAGACTTCTTATTTGGCACAAAGATGTATCCAGTTGGTATCTATCTTCATCTCAAATCTGGATTCTTAACTATAATCCAATCCCGTGAAATGTGCCTAACATAAAAATTGGAAATTTTTGGCTATTTCTGCATGCTGAAGCCATATAGAAGGTGATATCAACCTTCCGCTGCATATGTAGATAGTCCATCCATTGACCTAGCTGGGTATCAAATCAAATCTAGATACATGCAAGATTAACCACAAAACACTGCAAAAACCATAGAGTGGTAAAAATCTACTCTCTTGCTGTGTAGCACTGTACACTTTAGTGTGCTTAATATGAGTTATTTATAGACTTGACTCATTGGGTAAAAATTGAAATAAATGCCTTTTATTTGGCACTTGAAGCAACGTACTCAGGTGGTGACACTTTTAATTTAGTGCTTTGACATCGTGAATAATATCTATCCTGCAGAATTTTGAAGGGGACTTGAAGAGTGCTTTATTTGCTCCTTGGTAAGTTATTGTTTTACATGAAGGGCAAGAAATACCTGAAGTGCTGTTCCTGGAGCAAAAAGATGGTATGTGTCAGTGTAGAATTTATATAAATACAAGCTTATGTATTCAGCACATGTTTACACTATTATGCTCAGTGCATGAGCATGGCTTATATTGCTGTGTGTATGTATGTATATATGGGTGTGTGTGTGTGTGTATGTGACGTCTGTCAGCTGTGGACCTTATCAGGCTCTATTCTTAGGGTCAAAGGAGAGCCTGGTAAGCACATGCATCAATATCCATTATTCTGGGAATTTGGCCCATGTGCAGACAGTGTGTACCAGGCTCTCCTTCACCCCCCCCCCCCCCCCCCCACAAAAGATATACCAGGTTATGAAGATTATATACTCTTCTAAATGGAGTATTGTGCCATTATGTGACACATGTCATTCAGTTGTCATTGATTCAGTTTTAACGCTGTGTATCCTTGTATGTTGCATTAGGTAATCTGAGTTTTTTTTGCTATGTAACTTGTAGACCGCCCCCCCTCCCCCAAAAATTTTCGGTTAAGGTTACGGGTAACAGTTTGCATCTAGAAATTTTCACGAGCAACAAGCTACCGTACTCGCTCTAATTATGCGAACGGCCAAAATATTTAATATTGCCATTTGGTGTTAAATAAAAAGTAAATAAATTCGGGCAATGGCTTGTTTGAGTGTAAATAGAATGGATCCAGTGCAAATGAAGAAACAGCAGTCGATGTCCAACTATAGGTTTGTCATTGTTACCTCTAGAGTTCTCAGTATCACTATGCTCTCAGGAGCGATCATAAATGATTGCCATCTATGTACGTATTCCCTTTCCACTCAGAGGCTGTTCGAGATGTGGTAGCCACACTCTTTGATGAATGTGGAAAAGTTGTCTCAAGCTCCTGCCATGCTGTATTGCGTGGCTGCTAGGTTGATTTAGAACAGATGAGAAAACTTGAAATTCAAGATGTTCGACGAATTACTTGAACTTGCCGTTCAGGCTATTAGAACATTCGAATAATTTGAGCGAGTACAGTACATGTATTTGTTTCTCCACAAGGGAAGCAGCTATGAAGCTGACAAAAAAGAAAATATAGCTAACATGATGATAGGGACAGCTGTCACAACATTGAAGCAACCTTCCCGTCGCAAAAATTAGGCCATGGTCAGGCTATAGCCTATCACGAACTCTTGCATCAGGTTTTGGTTAGATAAAGGCTTCTAGTCACTTTTTACAGCTTATTTGTGAAGTATTTAACTTACTCCAGTGCTGGAGTTGGTTCCCAAGCTCATAGAGCCTTCAGAGGGAAAGCTACACAAAAGAAGGTAATTTACACCAAGCGTAATGGGGACCAGAAACATGGAGTCAATATGGCTGTCTAGCTGCTTTCTGACAGATGGCCTTCAAATTTACACCACCTCTAGCCCTGCCCAGATGTCTGAGTATATAAGATAAAAGAGAAGCCATCTACAAGAAACTTGACACAGTGTTTTAATTCGTGGTTCTATTTGTATTGCTCCATTACTCACTATGGGAAATGCTTGTTTCACCCTTGTTTTGTCCATTATTCAAGATTCACAGATTTTATTAAAAAGCTAGCTTTCATCCATAACAAATTTTACCTTTTCATGTCCATTTGATATGTATTGCTACGTATTATATTCGTGTCTTAGCTGTAAAGCTTTATCCGAGTTCTGCCCACACTGGTTGGGAGTCGTCATTCCCAACTACTTAGCATTTTTAGCCGCCACTAAAGCTAACACACACACTAAAAATGCAGTAATTTGACTTTTGACAAACATCACTCAAGTCATCCTGGGCAGAACCCTATTCTATTGTCAGGCTATATAAAATATAATATATAATATGTGGACCCCACATGCCTTAATGTGCTAAGTCAGTGGTCGCTATCGCTGCATACATAAGTGCTTACTGTGCTATCATTTACACGTATGTAGATATCTATGCTGAATTATCATTTAAGACGCACAAGGTCATGCAAGCTGATGAAGGACCGAGTCTATACAAAACAGTTCAAGAGAATAAGAGCACAGGAAGAGGGGAGAAAAGACAGAATTTAAAGTGAGAGCTGGAGGTAAATAGTTGTATCATAATTATGGAATGTATGCACATAATGTGGGGTAATGAGCATTTCAAGTGATAACTCAGCATTCTCTGTGAACGAAAATTGTGGCACTGGCTACAGGTGGGAACGGTAACTGGGCACTTACATATAGCGGCCTGCAATTAGCTAGGCAGCTAGATTCATATGGCGGAGTCGTCGTCATGGGGGTAGCAGATTCTGTGATTGGCTCCTTGTGTTCAGACGTCTGGAGAGGGAGACGGCAAGTGAGCTAATGAGTTTCTTGGCCAGTTGATTATTTAGAATACAGGATTTCAAAGGTTTTAGCAATTCGGCCATGTGCTCAAACTGGGTGTCAAATGTGCACACACAACACAATATTAACTTGGCCAATCCTTGCTAGCACTGCTGATAACCTTTGCTCTCAGAAGCAACATGTACGATGAGAGTCATCTACAAGCATCATTAAATTTTAACTTTCCCTGTGCATACTATAAACTATGAACCTAACAAACCAGGGAGCGGGTGAGCGAAGCAAGCCCTACTCCCTGTAAAGTATAACAAATAAACTAGTGTCTATACTGAGCAATGATATTATTGTGATGCTCTGGTACTTGTATATTCACAGGAAGATTTCTTTTTGTGGAAAATGGAAAAGTTAGCCAAGAAATTCAAGAGAACAAGGTCGGTGGAGAGGTTATCCTAAAACTCAAGACTGTACGTAAAAATTAATGTACATGTGCCAACCATTTAACCGATTATACGCCATTGATGCCAATTGGCGTCATGCGCGCGAACCGCCGTTGACAGCAATTGGCGTCAGTACAGCTATATTAGCGCTGTGGCACCGCCTACATTCCAAAGAACGAGAAGCCATAGCTTTGGCTTCCTGTCTATGACTACTAGGGGGCCTCCCTTGCATACCTGTGGCGTGAGGTCACGGTTGGCCCAACCCACTGGTCGCTACTAAAAATGTTTTTGTGAAGATCGACGATAATGGCAATCGATCCGGGTACGAGAGTGGTACGTTTTCTACCACAGGGCAGGAGGTACAGCTCTGTCGCTAAGTATATAGCTAGACTAGGTCTATACCTACACAAAGATGACGAGCTTTTCAACAGAGCCAAGCGCTTACCTGGGAGCAACTCGAAGACGGTGGCCATTATGGAGGTAAGTAAGCTCATAAGCTTTTGTGTATGTTTGTAGCTTATAGTATGTATAGTAGCGCCCTAGCGGCGTACTAGAACGTTGCAGCTACCTGTCTTGCATATCATGAAGGCCTGTACTGCCTGTGTGGCTGTGCTGCTATGCTGTACAAGACGCTTTGTGTCGCTATACTTTCTTGAATAAAATTTGGCGTTGGCAATATGTATGACGTCATGACCTCTTGGCCTATAATTGGTTTAAGACCTTCCACATTAAAACTTTTAAGACTTGTATATTATATTGCTGCTTAATTAATGCTGTTTTTCTGCTGATTTCCGATTGATTTAATGTATTTTTCAAATAAAATTAAGTTCATTTTGAGATAGCAATAAATTTAGGACTGTACATTAAGATTGTTTTCATATAATATTAAGACAGATGCATGCTCATGAACACACATTTAAGACTTGTTTCAGACACAGCTAAGATCATTGTAATACACTTAAGGTATTTACTGTTTTGAGATTATAAATTAAGATTATTTTCATATAGTATTAAGGCAGTTGTAAGCTATTTTAAGATCATTTTGAGACACCTTTAAGATCTCTATTGGTTTCTACACATTCTTTTCATACCCCACTCAGACCCTTTTCAGTAGTTTTTAAATTGTCCAATTTTAAGTCTATTTTCTGACTGTTTTTTGGCCGTTTTTAAACCCTTTCTTGACCCTTTTCAAGGACTTCATGTTCTATGGTCCTATCCTTTCCCAGACAAATTATTAAAACTTCTCATGGCATATGAAGACTCCCTTCTCCAGTAGTGTATAATATTACAATAGCTTCAAATTCATCTCAAGTATGTAGCCTGTTAAGAAAGATTAATAGCTTTGGGTAGCTAAGACACTACACCCAACAAAAGGCTTGGAGAGGATGGCTTAGATCCTACTGCCCTCGACTTACATGTCAGGGGTGTCCCCACAGCACGGTAGCGCGGCACGCCGCCACGCTACTCAGCTAGGCTTATGATCTTTCACCTTCCTTTACACTATTGCGTAATATTACACAAATGCCACGTGTTATCAAGGTAATAGCTAGCTATGGAGCGCTCTGATTCAGACCAGGAAGCTATGGATACAGCGATCGATAGTGAAGGGAGTTCTGCTGTTGATCAACTAGGAAGCTGCTCTGCTAAAAAAGGAAGCTGTTCTAGCCAAAAAGGAACTAAGAAAAGGAAGGTTGGCAGTAATGATGCTACTAAGCATGCTGTGGGATACAAAACTAAGTGGAGAAGTGATAGGGATGCTTTGCCGATTATGTAGGAGGCACAAAACGGGGAACAAGTACAATAAAACTACAGTGTGGAGTGAGACACCATGTGTATGCTTGAGGAAGGACAGTGTTCGTAGGCACAGTGAAAGCTTGCAACATAAAGAAGCTGTTGAAAAGGAGCTAGCTAGAGAGCACAGCTGTCGAGATGGTGGTATCCAACAAGCTTTTCAAACACATATTTTGCTTAATAAGGCAGCTTTTGAAAACTGCCATGCAGTGTTTGTATTGGCTAGTGAAGGAAGAAATTCCTCATACACTAAACTACCCTTCAATATGCTTAAGGCTGTTGAGATTATGGGCTGCAGTCATCTTAAGCACCTTCAGCACGGTGAAAATGCTAAGTATACTAGCAGGCGAGTAACAAGAATTTATACAGGTAATGGGTGATACCATAGAGCAAGCACAACTAAGAGATCTTTTAGCTTCACCTGTCTATTCTCTCTTGATTGACGAAACTACTGACATAGCAATCATAAAAGAGATGGTGATTTATGCCCGTTTTATCAATTTAGATGCTCAAATTCAGACGGCCTTTTTAAGGATCGTTGAACTTGCCAATGGTTTTGCCGTGACAATTGAAGAAGCTCTGATGACTTTCCTTGATAAATATTCCATTCCTCTATCTCATTTAGTAGGCTTTGGAAGTGACGGGGCTTCTGTTATGATGGGCAAGCATTCAGGTGTTGCTGCTAGAATCAAAGCTAAACAGCCAATTTTGACTAGCATCCACTGCATGGCTCGTCTAGCACTAGCTGCTGGCCAGGCAGGTGACAAAGTGAAGTTTATAGCTGACACATTCAAGCCCACACTCAAGTAGCTCTTTTACTTCTATGAAAATAGTCCTGTCAGATTAAGTGGCTTAAAGGCTTTGGAAGAACTCCTTCAGACTCCTGAGCTAAAGCTAAAAAAGCCATTGGACACACGTTGGCTTTCTCATGATGCCGCATGTCAGACTTTGAAAAAAGTACTACCAGCTGTTATTGCTAGTCTAGAAAGGGAGGCTGAGGAAAGAGGGGAGGCTCTTGCTGTTGGTTTGTGCAAAGTAGTTCAGAAGTATAACTTTATTGCTACCTTGTACATGATGTGTGATGCCTTACCTAAGGTTTCTCGACTTAGTCGAATATTTCAGCTATCTGCTATTGATATGTCTGAGCTACATAGTCATGTCCAGACCACTGTTGCTAGTTTAGATAGTCTTAACAGCCACCCTGGGGAAAACTTCAATCAACTGGATTCTGATCTATTATCATCATTAGCTCCATACAACATATCTTACTCTCACGAAGCAACCAGGAGATTTTTGGATCAAATTCAGCGGCCATTCCTAAATGCATTAAGGCCACTGTAACTTGATTCCTTGTTTCCCGTCACCCGCCCGCATGCTTATTTTGTAGCCGCCTCAAAATTCATTATGCATTGCTATAGCAAGCCAGCTAGTCATGCTCCTTGTAAACCACAGGAAGTGGGCAAGGTTTAGTGGTTAGATAATGATATTCATACATAATGAATAATGAATAATGACCGCCCGCCCGCATGCTATCCAGGCATAGGAGAGGACGGGAAACAAGTATTTAAGTTACAGTGGCCTAATAAAGGAACGACTGCCAGACACAAATGTATTTTCCAACTTTGAAATATTTAATCCCCTAAAACTCCCAGATACAGTCGAGAACTTGTGCAATGAGAAGTATGGAGAAGCAGAAGTGGAAGAATTACGAGAGAAATATGGTGTTGGTGAGTCACCCATAATATCGTGTGAAGACTTAAAATCTGAGTGGCTGGACTTTAGGATCTACATGTTCTCAAACTGTGGCAAGATGTCAATGAAAGGTGTGCTGACTTCCCTAGCCACTCAAAATAACACCACTTCTATTGTCTACCCCAACCTCAGCAAATTAGCACAAATATGTTTGGTTTTACCAATTGGCACGGCTGATTGTGAACGTGGATTCTCCACAATGAAAAGAATCAAAACTCGTCTAAGAAGCCAAATGTCAAATATGACTTTAAACCACTGTATGCGAATATCTATGGAAGGAGAAGACTTTGATAAATTTGATTTTGATAATGCTGTCGATTCGTGGTCACGGTTAAAAAATAGAAGAATTGTGTGAATACATGCTTACTGACAGAAACTATATAATATAACATGCTTGTTTTGTTGATTCTATGACCTTTTTTATATTATTGTGTACCTTGTAACATTAAAATATTATCTTGTTTACTATTTGATATTACAACAGATAATGAGGAATGAGAAACGGGATACGGCAAAATTACCGCTCTACTTTTTTCTCTGGGGACATCCCTGCATGTAAACTTACAGAATTCCAGATCTTTACTCTTCTCACCTCTTATTATGTGTAGGTAGTGTCTCAGCTATCCTAAGCTATTTTCTACTGTCCAGCGAGCCTGCTGCAAGCTAGATCAACCAACTTACTCTACTATACCATAATTATTCCCAATGACATAATATTATGTGATCGGATTTGGGAAAGGGAGGCACCCAAGCCCATGAGGATAACGTCATCCCTGACGGCGCGCGCCGCCAATAGCCAGTATCTAGTTGGAACGGGGTCGCCAAACGTACACGACAGTTTGGCGGGAAATTGTGAACTCGTGTTGCAAGAGCTAAGTATGGAGCACGAATGTGAGGGAGCCAAACCAAGTTGGGCAACTGATCACGGTCTGCAACTGTGTGGACAATACTATGAAGGATTTGTAGACGACTATGAAGCTGTCTATACCCGCCACAGGATAGAGACAGTCACCTCTTATGGGGTAAGGAGATCAAGGCAAAACGCTGGCGGCGAGTCTAACTGTCATCCAGATGACAAAGAAAACATTGAGGCCCAAGACAATAACAGCCAAAAAGATCAGGTATGAACATATCAACTTAATTTTCAACAACAGTAATAATAGGCAGTACAAAACAAAATCATCATCATACAGTAAATAATATCATGTAAGCTGTATTTTCATGTACAGAGAGTCAACAGTGATGTCCGCCTCTACTGGAGCAAATCTGAGGGGAGAAAAGAGGTCAACTTTAATAACACACCATTTTCTGTGAAGGAAACCCGGGTACTGGATGGTCAGTTTGGACAAAAATACTACAAACAAAAGCCGAAGCAGGGGAAGATGTGGCTACAAGGCACCCGGAAAAAGGGATGCATGGCGCACATTGAGGTCAAAACTTTCACTCTGTATCCACAATACACCATCAATGACGATGAAAAGAAAAATATTTCTAAGTGGAAATTGCGCTGCCTCAAAGAAGAGAAAATGAAGGAATTGCAAAACATGCTACATGCCCATAACCCAGTAACAACAGAAGTGAAGTATTTTGTTTCCTTTCCATCTATTGAAGCCCACTCAGAACATCCCATAGGTCAAGAGGCTGTCCACACCCAACCCACAAGTAGCTCAGAAAATCACGGAAATGGTAACATCAGGAATAACAGACACCTGAGACAGTCACTCAGGTACTATGTTGATAATTTCCTTTGCAAGGATATTGGACAAAAACCACATCCACATGATAGAGCATTCTACCCTCTCAAACAAGATATTATGAATCATATCAGTATGGCAAAGAGAGCAATTGACTTATCAACATTTGATCAAGAGAACCTACGACTAAAAGTGGAGGAATGGAAAAAAGGTAACCCCACATCATCTTTCTACTTCCGACCCTTTGGGAAAAAAACAAGCACTACTGAATTTTGTGACGAAGTGGAAGATGAACAAACATTTCTCTACATCCACCAAGATGAATGGCAAAGGGAGTTGCTAGCAACATATGGAAACACAATCACCCTAATGGATGCAACTTACAAGACGACTAAGTATAGCATTCCACTATTCTTTCTCTGTGTGAAAACTAACGTAAACTACACAGTCGTTGCTGAATTTGTTTTACAAGCAGAAAACACCGACTATATCTTTGAGGCCTTGTCGATTATTAAGTCTTGGACACACAATTAGGATCCAAAATACTTCATCACAGACTATTCAGATGCTGAAATGAGTGCAATCAATAAGCTTTTCCCACAAACCCAATTGTACTTGTGTGAATTCCATAGGGAACAGGCATGGGAAAGGTGGGTCAAAGATAGGAAGCATGGCCTGAGTGAGATACAAGCAGCTACGCTACTGGATCTACTACGAGACTGTGCAAATGCTCCAGTAAATTCTACAGTTGAAAATGAGGCAGCACATTATCTATTCAAGCAAGCCCTTGAACGTCTAACAGCCTCAGACATATGGAAGAACAATGACCAAGTTCAACAGTGGCTGTCTACAACGTGGCTATCATGCCCTAAACTCTGGGCACGATCATACCGTGATCAGACATACCATTCAGCTGTCAACACAACCAATGGAGTGGAATCACAAAACAAACTTCTTAAGTATAGCTATCTTCCACGAAGGAAGAACATAACCATCTCCAGATTGGCTACAGTGTTGTATGAGGAGTTTAATCCTGACATTCATCACAAGTATCTCTTTCTAAACTACAAAACATCATCATCCTACAGAACTTACAATGATTTTGTTCCACATTATCTGCATGGAAGACCACGTCAAGTGATAATTCATTGCCTGGAGAGGAAGAGTAGCAGCAGAAAATACGATCAATCTGACATAATCAGCCAAGATACAATAGCTGGAGTATTCACAATCAAAGGGTCATCTAACAAACTGCACACGGTTAATTTTGGAACTACAACCGGAGAACCCTCATGTACATGCCCTGACTGGATACAGTGGAGGATACCATGCAAACATTTTTTTGCTGTGTTTAAATTCTTTGAACAGTGGGGATGGGAGAGTCTGCCGGAACAGTACACGAGTCAAGCCCACATTTCTTCAGATGCAATTGCTCATAATAATTCAGTAACCACACCATCATCTCCCCCTACTGACACCATCAGTGATGACTTGGTCTATATGGAGCAGGATCAAATGGAGTTGCCAACCAAGACAGTAAGTTGCAATAGTGTCATAGTATGCATAAATATTAATAGGTATTTTTACATTATTATAGCCTTCACCGACTGTGTGCTTGCGAACTCAACGTCAGGCTGTACGAGTAACCCTAAAGGAATTGGAATCTCTTTCCTTTGATATAACCAGTGCTGACATCCTCAAGAATCTTTCTTGTGAATTAGAAGCATTAAAAGCTAAGTATCAGCAAAATGTGACCTGTGAAAACGGACTAGTCGTGCGTCCTCAAGTACACACAACTAGTTCTTTCGAAAGGGCCCGAAAATTAAAGCTTAAATACAAACGCTTAAGACAGCGCGTAGCTCCTTATGGTTCACTGGTACCGAAGAAGCAACCAGGTAGACCTAGAAGTGATTACCGTCACAGAAACAGAGTTGGAAGGAAGGCATCCAACTGGCGTAAGGTACAATGTATGGAATAAAATGTTGCCAAGGACAATTTTTATAATAATCACCTCCATAGGAACTATCTGCAGCTACCCAAAGTACACAACAAAAGTGCACCCCTTTGTCTGATACAGGTGATACAAAACTAACTCCAGCAGTACTTCAAGGTATGTGTGTGTACATGGGCATGTTGTGGTGGTCATTAATTGGAAATCTAATCTAACACATACATGTACAAATAATTTTCACAGCAACTGGCCACAAACACGGAGTCGTTGTGGTCTATGTGAAGGATGCTTAAGAGTTGACTGTGGACAGTGTATAGAGTGCCTTGATAAGAAGAAGTTTGGAGGTCCTGGAAGGAAAAAGAAAGCATGTAAATATAAAAAATGTACTGGAATCCCCAAGCAGACAAGCAGCAACTCTGTACAAGACTGTATTGACAAATTGTCATCTATAGCTGATCAATATCATGAGTAACAATAATTTCCATGTGGGATCACTTATATAATACTCACACATACAGGTACTGGTTTCAGTGATCCCAAGAAAAAAATGTCAGGAGAAGACATACTACAGGTACTTTCATTACTACATTCTTTATAATTATTATGACAACACTATACAGGGGATAGGCAGTGGTAAGTTTATCCTGCCACCAGGAGTGACTCTTCCCAAGCATCTAATCCCTTCTACACCATCAACGTCCCTAACTCACCTTGATGATTTCCTGTATTACCAGTCCCGCCGGCGTCACATTGTCCTCGGGGATGGAAATTGCCTGTTTAGAGTATTTTCTCATCAGCTCTATGCCACTGAGGACTTCCATGCCCAGCTCCGTCAGTCATTGCATCACTATATTGAACAAAATAAGTCAAAGTATGAAGCATACTGGATTGATTCCACAATTTCCTATTCCAACCACTTGCAACAACTAAAGAGGCTTGGAAGCTGGGGCACACAACTCGAACTTCAAGCTTTTTGTGATTACCTGTGCCTCCCATTATTTGTTTGCTCACCAAATTCCCAGACCAGAGCCTACAACTGGGGAAGGTTTGCCCCATCAACGCACAACAGGTCACCTGATGTCAAGCTGCCTATCTCGGGTCTGCCATTCACTGCTGGGCACCTTGAGATTGCTCATAGCAGCACGGGAGATCATTATGACAGTGTTGTGCCTTACAGCGAGCATTCGTCATCTCTCCAATCCCCAGCTATCACTCAAAGGCTTGTGGCATCCATTGACTTGATCTCTTGATCGAATGTATTGCACTCAGACATTTTTGTTTACTACCACAAGTATGCTGTATTATCGCGTTGAAATTGCATGATCAGATCAGCACGATAATTTCTGCCGTTAATGCACGTGACCACATGGGCTTGGGTGAAAAAATAGCCTCCCATTTGGGAAAACCCTCCGTATGGGATTTTTTCAGAAAATTGAGTTTGATGCATGGTTGATAAGCTCTACCATAGAGCTAACCCGCGTTCAAGTCTTAGGCCGATCGCGCGCTTCGTTGTGGAGATACAGCGCTTTGTTTGTGATCGCACCACACCCCCAATAATCGAGAAATTACGGTCTAAAGGCGTTGCTATGCACGCGTATGGCGTTTCCGCATACTACGCGTGACCCGGAAATCAATTAAATGGACCTGGGCGGAGCCGTTCGAAATGAACGTAAGGATCGAGCAAGAGTTGAATTTCGTTGTTGACAAGGACAGCCGATTGTTCTTAGATGCCCAAGAAGCTAAAAAGGTAAGCGAACGTACAGTAGATCGATGAATCTAGCTGTATCTAGGTAGAGAATTCTAATTACCGCCCATAGCAACGGGCTCCGTGTATGGTGGCTGTGCCGACTAGGTGGGTCAAAATGAAGGCTTATTTCGCCTTTGTATAGCACGACTAGCCTCCGTAGAAGACGGCAACAGTTAGAAGAAGGGTTGTTCGACATGTATATGACAAAATCTGGACTTTGACAAATTTAGACCTGAGCTACTAAAAACACGCATTGCGCGAATCGCGCGCGGATCCCATACGGAGGGTTATCCCAAATCCGGTCACATATTATGGTAATTTCTAAGTAGCCAATTGCAGTACAAGTTCAATAAGTATGATAAATTATAGGCCTTTGGCCTAACTTTATTATACCATCACAAAACATTCAAATAATAGTGATAGAACCTGTGTTATTACACTATATACGACGAAAAATATTTTTCAGACGATCAATTTTCTTATATTATAGTCCGTGTCCTAACCTGGAGGGCATAAAAGATGCACTCTCCTACAAGTTCAGAAGACTCATGATTGATCAGAATTGTGCCGTGTGCACAAACAAGGTTGCCAGGGCCTAGAGGCCATAGAGATGCATTCTCGAGCTTGAGCGAGCGGCGCAAGCACCGCGCGTTTTGACAGGCCTACTTGGCAGGCCACTGAGCCTCGAGCAAAGCGAGAGGCAATGTCTGCTCTTTGTCATGGTCTGGTGGTAGGTTCGACGTTCGAGCTAAGTGAGAACGTTGGCATTACACGGTGAGTTTGAGCAGTTACATTTGGCCTGCAGTGAGGGGCGTGGTCTTCATCTGCGCATGCGTGCTGTACTAAATGGCACTCGATTATACAATAGCATGCTGTTTGTAGTGTTCAGTCACATTTTCCCATGATTGTGACATCAAACATACTTGTAATTATTATACATAAAAATAATTATGACTTCACGTGCAGTCTGTATTGATGTAGAAGTAAATGCCTTGCTGTTTGTAGTGTTCAGTCACATTTTCCCATGATTGTGAAATCTTGTAATTATACATAAAAATAATTGACTTCAAGTGCAGTCTATATTGATGTAGAAGCAATTTGCAAAGTTTGCATGAATAAATCTACACCAAACTCATCACTATCACTAAGAAGATTAACTCTAGATTGTAGCTCAATGATGTTCTCTGACAAAAGATCTCTTTTGGTGGGTGGAATTTCCACTCCCTCTGCATCATGTTCATCACCTGATACTCCGAAATCACTATCGATGCCATACGTTTCTGGTACAGAATCAAAAAAGTCCATAGCAGCTAAGCCAGAATTTCGTAAGTGTAGTGAACCTGATGTGAGTAGTTGATTAGGTATTTGTCCATGCTCAGTTCTGACTCCATGGTTATTCCATGCTTCCAGAAATCGTTGCAAAGCTTGATTAATTCGGGGGAGGTAGATGTAGTGTAAGGCTAATACATGAATAGAGTTAACTGGGTTTAGAAGCTCATTATGCTCTAAAAAATAAAATAATGGATAATAAACTGAAGTTACACACCTATGCATATATCTCAAGAAGCGTTCTATACGTTGATTATGTATAGAGCTTCCAACAAGCACAGATCTCCTTTCTTCTCCATGATGCCTTAGCATGTGTCTGGCGACATGAACATTTTCACCACCTTCATCACATTGTATCCTGGAAGGAAGTCCATAGTGACACACTGCCTTCAGAAACAAGTCGTACTAGTCTACTAAAACCATCAATACCACAGTGAGTAACCAGACACCAGCATATTAACTTATGATGGCCATCTGAAACAAAAAATTGAAAATGATAGTTACTAAAACACACACCCTGTTCACAGTTTGGATGCTTGTTTGTCTATTGACATTGAATGTTACGTGGTGCACATACTAATTTTTTAAACATAAAGATATAGTGCTTAAACATTCTAAAGGTCAAGGGAGGGGAGAGGGAGGACTTGACTCATCTAGAAAGTATTCTTGCTTTGCTAGGCTAGGGCTAGGTTCACATGTATAGATTTCAAATAGACAATGCAACAATATACCTATATGCCACAACGAATTAGGTCCAGGGACGGAATAGGGCTGTCTTCGAACTAATTCACCTCGACATCGCAAAGCTGTATGAATGGGGTCATTTTCTCTGACAGCCTGTCGTATTTGAGCTCTTATAACAATGAATCCCACTGATCGGAGCCTACCCCATATGAGAATTTGTCCCAGTGAGGGAAGTTGTTGCCTTAGTTGATGTAATACTTCACGCAGCTCACTATCAGTAATATGACCACCATCACCGCCTGTACTCTTGTCATCTGCGGAAAATTGTTGTATAAGAGACTCCTAACAAACTAGCAATTTGCACCCAAGAAAACGACATAGAACGGAGATAGTAGATTTGTTCACGGGTTATCATGAACTTCGGCCTTCCTGGTCCGGTTGAGTGAAACAAGGGTGCAGAGTAAGATGGCAATGAATGTCGGCCTTTATCAACATATCGTTGCCATTCTCTATAAAGTTGTTGCAACAGTTCTGCTAGTTGAACAGAGTAACGTGCAGCAACACTAGCTACATCATCAGTGACATGGGCATGCCTTGATCATTAGTGAGGATACATTATGGATACATGTTTCCAGCGTATTCACAATAGGATTCATTTGCTATTCCCGTCTTTCTATTGATATATCTCAAAAAAGAGGCAAGCTCCTCGAAGAATCTTTCCCATCCCCAAAGAACGTGCTTAGGCTCTATTGTTTTACTGTGCTTTATATGGAATTGTGGAATGGAATGCGCATGCACGCATGCGTGCACTACAATCCACGCATTTCGGTTCCGTTGGTCGGGGCGACTGTGTTCTGGCATGCGCTAAAGACGATTACCTGAAATCATGTCGACTTGAAATCTTGTACTGTTGATTTCCAAGTTCTTGCCCGCTTACGTATAGGAAACGGACTTGTGTATGCGCAATATTCAAATTCAAACAACAGGTTTGGGCGCGAACTGTGACTATGGCATCGTGTGAACCACTCCGATCCAGCGCATATAGTGATGATATGCGTTGGCGGATCGTTTGACAGAAACATATTCTTGGGTGTACACACAATGCAATAGCGACTAACCTAAATATTGATGTTTCTACTGTCCGAAGAACCCTCGATATTTTTTCTACTACAGGTACTGTGTCTAAAAAGCCATACCCTGCAGACCGAGCCTTCAGAAAAATCAATGAGCCAGTACAGCTCTTCATTATCCACCTTTTATTACAAAAGCCAGGTATCTATCTACGTGAAATTACCACTGAAATCAAATGCACTCTGGGACTGGATATCACCGAAAGTGCTGTGTGCACGTTTCTAAGTAAGGTCGGATTTACACGTCAGCGATTGGCCACCTACGCTCTGCAGAGAGATGAGGATCTTTGTCGACAGTTTGTCACTGACGTTTCGTTGTATGCACAGGATACGCTCATCTTTATAGATGAAACTAGAACAAATCGTACGGATACTCTTCGGAAATTTGGCTACAGCCTTAGAGGAAAGCCAGTAAGAGCACAAAAATTGCTTGTGTGTGGTGAACACGTATCTGCAATAACCGCCATATCAACTAAAGGATTGCTTGCATTAAAGATAGTAAGAGGGGGCGGAACATTGATGGTGACATGTTCTACAACTTTGTATGTACTGAACTCCTTCCAAAGCTTCTACCCTTCAATGGGAGCAATTGTAATAGCATGCTTCTCCTCGATAATTGCTCAATTCACCATGTACAAGAAGTTCAGCAAGTATTTAGTGATGCTTAAGTATTGACACACTATTTGCCTCCCTACTCACCAGACTATAACCCCATAGTACTGCAAAGGTTAAGTACCTATTGAAAACAATGGAGGCTGAGATGCAAGTGTTACAAGATACTGATACAATCCTCCTAGCTGCATTCTCTCAGATAACTGCAGCAGACTGCTGCGCATGGATCAATAGTATTGGTATCTACTAACAACAATTGTGTACAAATCAAATTGTGAATATTGTTTTGTATATGACTGTGCAGTACGGTTTGTCAGAATATTACAGTTTCTTTAAGCCACTGAGAATAATGTCTTTTTGCTCTTCAAATTCATTTTGCGTTAATATGCCATCTTCAAATAGCTTCTTGAGGGTTCCCAGCTGATCAAATGATTTGCTACGGATTTCGGCGGCCTTTCCTGGTGACACTCCAGTTGCTTCTTGACTCTGAGTTATGGTCTGTTGAATGTGTGGTATTTGAACAACAGTAGGACTCGGGTAGTTACTTGCAGCTGCTTTCACAATGGCAGTGGCTAGTGTCCTTGAAGGTTTCGGCCTGCTTTCGCTTAGTAGCCACCCCTGCAATCAGGGGGACTTGGGGAGGTGTGTCCTTGGTTGCATGTACACCAGTAACAATCATCCGAGCCCATAGGCGGTACTGGGTATTAGTCAGTTCCAACTTATCACCATGCAGTTCTTTCAGCTCTTTAGCAAGGTCTTCCACATGCTGTTCCACCTCCTCACGTTTAGTTGCACGTTCCTCACCCTTCTTTCGCCTCTTAGAGCTTCGAGAGGGAGTATGTTCGGTACATTCGTCTTCACAACCATCACACCATAACATTATGTGGTTGTCACAAGCAGTATACAGCGCATTAAGGTCTTCATTAGATATCCAATGCTTTGTTGCTTGTAAGAAGTACCCAACAGCAAATTTAGTTGTTTGTGGTACGCTTTCCTCCATCTCCTCCATTAGTCTCACTCTTAAGTCAGTGATTGAATTAAACCGACCATGAAAGTGCCTCATTTCTCAGACAATGATATCCTTTTTATGGATTGGATTTATTATCTTGACTCGATATGAATAACGTGGCTGGCTTGGTAGTTGTGCACTTGCGGCACTATTCTGCTGCTGATTAGGATTAGCAGGTAATACTCCCGCCTGTTGGAGGACAAATAACTATATGAAACACAAACGCAGTATACATCTGGTGGGCTTTGCCTGTTGTCCTTGGCATGCATAATGGGCTTTAATTAGAATAAAATCATCATCCCAGTCTAGCAGCCCCCCCCTCCCCCAAAAATAAAACCAATCAAATAGTGTGGCGGTGTTCAAACATCTGTGACTCGCAATATAGCATACAAATGACTGGCCTCGTACCCAGGCGCTTGCTTGTATGGTTCGAGGCTATTTATAAACAAGTGACTCACGGGAAGTCCATGGTTGATCTGCGTACTCGGTACGACAGTAACAAACACCCTCCTGCTGCTGCTGTCTATCTGGGAACCCGACATCTCACCAACTAAAAAGCAAAAAGAATGAATTAATTTTTGGTCAGTACCCAAGCCCAATATGCTCAGTAGACAGAATCAAAATATGCATGCGCAAACCCGTTTATGTATAGAAACGGGCAAGAACTTGGAAATCAACAGTAAGCCGGCTTAATACGCCTGTAAGTCGGCTTAAAGTATTGCAAGGTGTGGCTCACCATAGATGATACTCTCCTCATAAAAATGGACTCAGTGGGTAATTCTTTGCAGAAACCAACTGGTGGTGACAAGCTTGGCTGCCTCCCTAAAAAGCCTGCTACCACGTATCCCTAAAGGTCGGCATGAGAAGAAACAGGCAACAGAAATGCAGTGTGCTACCACCTAGTAAAAGGGTTCGTAGGAAACCAGAATATGCAGAACATGTACCGTATCGTCCCAAAAATAAGCCTCCTCCCCTCTTTGACCCTCAAGTTCTTGCACAGGTATGTTTGCCTTGATTATAAGACCCCCCTCCCACCAAGTAGACTGCACACATACACGCACACGAGAGCATGTACGTACGTATGTAATCCCGCCCTTCAATTTACTA
This sequence comes from Cliona cf. orientalis, assembly GCA_963930775.1. NCBI lineage: Eukaryota > Metazoa > Porifera > Demospongiae > Clionaida > Clionaidae > Cliona > Cliona cf. orientalis. Next base: position 29,660,657 of record OZ005689.1, on the reverse strand, counting down.
CGAGTACAAAGGAGGAATCTGGTGGTAGCGTTTAGAAAAGCCTGTTTTGAAGTCATTCTGTTATGATGGCACTTCTAGCTTGGCGAAGACACTTATGAGCCGGTCAAGATACTTTTGCTTTCCTCTGAAGACATACACACATGGAACAAGTCCTTTCCCCACCGCCGATCATTGTCTGTTGCTGTCTACTTGACAGGTCATCTCGCTGCCGCTCTTTTAGAAAAAAAAAAACAGCAAACTGGATATTTCCCGCGATACATGACCAACAATGGTGTCGTCCTTCCACACAGCGACTGCAAATGGGGGCCAAGGGGGCTTATATTCGAGGAAAAGTGCATATGTGACCGTCTCTGAGAAAACCCGGCATATGGGATTTTTGTGAAAGTTGAGTTTTATGTATGGTTGATAAGCTCTACCTTAGAGCTATAGAGCTAAACCGCGTTCAAGTTTCAGACCGACTGTGTGCTTCGTTGTGGAGATACAGCGCTTTGATTGCGATCGCGCCACACCCCCAATAATCGAGAAATTACGGTCCAAAGGCATTGCTATGTACGCGTATGGCGTTTCCACATACTATGCGTGACCCGGAAGTCAATTAAATGGACCTGGGCGGAGTCGTTCGAAATGAACGTAAAGATTGAGCAAGAGTTGAAATTCGTTGTTGATAACAACAGCCGATTGTTCTAAGATGCCCAAGAAGCTAAAAAGGTGAGCAAACATACAGTAGTTTGATGAATCTAGCTGTATCTAGGTAGAGAATTATAATTAGCGCCCATAGCAATGGGCTCCGTGTACGGTACCTGTACAATACAGTAGTTCGATGAATCTAGCTGTATCTAGGTAGAGAATTATAATTAGCGCCCATAGCAACGGGCTCCATGTACGGTACCTGTACAGACTAGGTAGGTCAAATGAAGGATTATTTCGCCTTTGTAACTTATGGTTAGCCTCTGTAGGCGACAGCAAAGGTTAGTAGGAAAGGTTCTTTGGCATGAATATGACAAAAACTCAACTTTGACATTTTTTGACTTGAGATACTAAAAACGCGCATTGCGCGAATAGCGTGCGGATCCCATATGCCGGGTTTTGTCAGATACGGTCACATATTCGAAAGCAAGCCCGATTGCTTTGCATGCACACATAGCATTGTATGTATGTATACAATAACTCGATACCGTACCTGGGACCTGAGAACAGTGAGTGTTAAACATGGCAGCAATATTCAGTGTTTGACTGTCCTGCACACCAGCAATTTATTGCCCGCCACTTGCACGACCTAACTACATTACCCACTCATTTATTGAAATCTAGAAAAAGGAGCATTTGCTGTAAGGCTATCCGAGTCGGAAAATCGTGCAGTGGCATTGGACGAATGCCACAAAATGTGTATAAACAAAAACTGCAAAATAGCTGTTATTTGGCCCAGTAAGGACAGAATGGAGTTGTTATCAAATTATTTGCCATTCAGATCGGCTTGTCTTAAGGTACCATTAAATTGCGTGGGCGTGAGGTGGGGAATAGGACACCTAAACCACATCAAAGTCATAAGTGAGGTGCATGCTGTGTAACCACGCCCTTTTAATTGCCCAGGTCTCAGGGGTGTGGCTGCTAGAGCCGGAAGTGTTCATTTAATATCCTCAAAGGACCGGAAGCCGAGCCGGAAGGGAGGGGCCAGGCCACGCCCAAAACGGCACCACCCTGTGCCTCAAGGACCACCATTCTCAATCAAGTGCTGACTGGCCACCGGATGTCCACCGGAAGCCCACAATCAATCCCAATTAAAACACACAGCTTCCTCAAGGCCAAAACACACACAAACACTTCAAGGCCGTTCTGCCACACCGCCCACGCAAGAGCTCACCTCATTTCCTGTGTGGGCGGGGTAACAACACGTCATCGCAACCACATCTGCTTCAAACCATCGTCAGCTTCCGTCCAGCCGTACAGTCCCCTCGATCGCACCGGTGTACAGTGCCTCATTAACTGACATGGCCTCACCTTTGACCTCCTGCCACGCCCCCAAAGCCTCCTCGCGGGGTTCAAAGGTCACCACCGCTTCCGGGACACGCCCACCTATCGCCTCGGCCAAGTCCCAGGCGCCGATGTCCAAGCACTGGCCCGTGAAGCCACGCCTAGCAATAAAACCTGCATTAATGCACACGCACACACTCCACACAGTGCCAGGAACACGCCCACATGCTTAATTAGGCCTAATTAGCTTTTTTTTTTTTTTAAGTCGTTGTGGTTAATAGTTAAGAAAGAATGCTTTGATCTTGCTTTGATGTGGGCAATTACCGGTCTTTTCTTCAGGGGCCACTTCCGGTCGCTAATTACACGCGCATAATCATCCCTGGCCGATTCTGGACACGCCCACCTTCGACCAAAAGCACTCGTATGGCCTCTTCGGCCACGCCCCTTCACGATTCGCTAATTGAATTAGCCAATCCTCACGCTCACACCCACGCAATTTAATGGTACCTTAAGATTAAAGAAATATATTTTTTCATATTTTTCAAATAAAGAAATCTGAATCTGAAAATGAAATAAAGTTACAGAAGAGAATGTAAAATATATGGTAGAAAAGATTACTTCATAATTATATGTTTCTCAGCAATGAAAGTAATATGGGATTGTACAACCTCTTAGAGAACAAAGTAGCTACTCCTGAACAGTCTCATGACTTGATGTCATTGAGAGCAATAGGTCAACAAGGTTTTGAGGGCATAGTCAATTCAAAATTACTACTTAATAAAACCAGTACTAATGCACCAACCTGAAAGAAACTCCTATGTACATTCACCATAACAAAAGTTCAAAAACAGCATGTTAAACAACTTCAAAAGGAGAGAAAGCTGCAGCAACACTTTAAGAGATAAATTGCGTGGTTGTTGGAGAGTGGACATAAGCCAGAAAATATGGACGATTTATTTCACTCTATATCATCCTTGTCAAAAGCACTAATGGACAAGAATGGGTTACCATACAAGTCTGCTAAGTGTGCTACAACACCATACCTACACAAATCTGTACCTATCCTTGTACATGGGTACCAACACCAGTCATCATGGAGGGGATGTTCATGGTTCAAACAGAGCCATTCCCACAATGGAAAATATGAATGAATGAAAGAATATGTCAAATGTTGTTTCTGAAGTATGTCAGACCACATTCATTGAACTACTCACCTTTTTAGCTTCTTGGGCATCAAAGAACAATAGGCTGTCAGTAACGATATTCAACTCATGCTCGATCCTTATGTTCATTTGGAACAGCTCTGCCCAGGTCCATTTAATTGATTTCCGGGTCACGCTTAGTATGCGGAAACGCTGTCGGAGTGTTTCTTGTCCCCCCGTGCATAGTGACCCCCTGGACACTGGGCACTACAGCCACGGGTCCCCCCGGACATGCAGCCCTAAAGTAGCACATCCACTTCAACCTTATACAAAGTTCAATTATCTTTGACATCTCGAGTCGTCGATGTGTGCCTATAAAACAGATAGATACATGTACTTAACATGCACCATAATAGTAGAAGAAAGAAAAAGCAATGTACATGTATGTGTGTGTACCTATCAATGCTGCCACACACTCCTCTCTCTGTGGAATTAGTACGGTATAGTTGCTGACTCGGTCTAAGTTGTGACTAAACTGGATGAAGATGACATTGGAGAATTCGAAGCCCACAGTGCTGCTGATGAGGCCTGGCATTGGCCGAAACCTAATTGGTAGAATTGGGTCCAGCACATCGGGGCAGGATTAGCTGCGCATGTGATCTGTGTACTGTTCTACTGCTACAGACATGTACACTTGAGAGAGAGCTACTCAAAATACATAATAGTGCACACGCATGTGTGTATATTTATCAACTCTCTCTCTCTCTCTCTCCCTCCCCTATAAAGTAAAAAAATCTCTCTCTCTCTCTGAACATGTATAATCAATTTAATTCTTTTTTAGAGAGTGATAGAAAGGACTATTTGAATCCAAAACTTTGAGTAAGGATCGATTTACAGGGAGTGTAGACAGCCTTCTGTGTATTTATGTTCATTCTGATTTAGATATGGCACCCAATAGTATCAAAAGTGTCCAATTCCCCTGAAATTATATTCATGCATACCAGAATGCACCTTTGGATTATTATGCATTGTATCAGTACCTAGCCATCTGGATCCCATCACCTGGCTATAGTCCTCTCTCTCCCCTCTGTTTCATTCTCTCTCATACACACTCCCCCTTATTCTCCCTCTCTCCAGGACCTATTGCAGTTCATCTAGAATTGTGTGTCCTTGTGAGTACATCCTATAATTAGTGTTTTGCAATAGGGGGTACATTTTTGAGAAGTAATTATATCATGTATATACAACGAAAAATATTTTTCAGAGCGACGACAATTTTTCTTGTATAGTTTGTGTCCTAACCTGGAGGGCATAAAAGATGCGCTCTCCTACAAGTTCAGAAGACTCACGATTGGTCAGAATTGTTGTGTGCCGTGTGTACAAACGAGGTTGCCAGGGCCTACGGCCCATAAAGATGCATTCTCGAGCTCGAGCAAGCGGTGCGAGCACCGCACATTTCGACAGGCCTGCTCGGCAGGCCACCGAGCCTCATTCGACGTTCTCACTCCGCTCGAACGTCGCCATTACACGGTGAGTTTGATCAGCTACTCTTGGCCTGCAGTGAGGGGTGTGGTCTTCATCTGCGCGTGTGCGCTGTACGAACTGGCACTCGATTGTACTATAGCATGCTATTAGTAGTGTTCAGTCACATTATCCCATGATTGTGACTTCTTAACCACCTTAAGTAGTTAACACACATGGTGATTTTAAGTAGCAAGGAGCTACATAGAAATATTTCTGTTTGTGAGTTGATCATTAAAATACACATACACATATACACACATAAATACACATAAACTGTAATATACAGTCATGTGGCTTGGCTGTTGTCTAGCAACCATAGTTGATTTTATGTGTACACAGTTGTATACTAATCTATAGAGCCTGTACTCCATTGCAAAGTAGGTAAAGCAACATGAGCTAAATATGCACCACTAGGATGCATCTCTTCTATACGTATGTGTATGTATCCATGTGTGTGTGTGTCTGTACGTATGTGTGTATGTCACTGCGCACATGTACAGTGTGGCCCCACTCCTCCTTTAGCTACATTTCTGCTTTAACAAGACATGACATTTTTTTTTATTTACCAACCCCCCCCCTCCCCACACATACAGAGTTGTCTTCACCCTCTCAATAATAATTAGGTCCTTATGTACTTGTAGTTGTTTTTCATCTTCCTCCCCTCTCCTTTGAAAAAATTCCTAGAAAGTCTTGTAATAAGAGTATGCATACTTTTATCTCAAAACTTCATCCACCACCCACCCTGCATGCAAAAACATTGCTAAAAATACGACCTTGATGTTAATGCTTCAACCTGTAAAAAGCTCATATAAACCTGTAAAATAATTGTTGCCTATGGTTAGGATTGTTGCTAGGCAGCAGTTTATATGTCGAGCCTATGGGCATTGTTGCTAGGATCTAAAGTTGTTAGACACTGTTTAGTCGGTTTCTACGTGATTTAGAAGACCTCAGGGCTCTGTCGTCGATGTGTGCCTATAAAACAGATGAAGCGCAGCAGTAGGATCAACTATTCTGTTAGTTGAATTAAGTCATGGAGGACTATGAAGCTGTCTACAAATTTCTGGAATCCCTCCAATATCCACCCGGATACACGAAGAACCAAAAAAGAAGCTTAAAGAGGGAAGCACAGGAGCACTTTGAAGCTAGAAACGGAATTCTGTATTATTCCAAGGAGCCTGCATGCTCCTAAGCAGTCATAGAGTGGAAGCATGTGCCACGTTCTCTCACAGACAGAGAATCTTGAAATCCTGTCATGATAACAATGCCCAAGGTGAGCTATTGAGCAGATAATGATAGTATCTTTATAATTCTGTGTTGTTTATGATCGAACTTGAGTGGCAACTTTGGAAGAGATAAAACTTTCAGTAAGATTGCTGAGAGGTTTTACTGGAAGTTGATGTATAAAGATGTAGAAGAATATGTTCACATATGCCCTACCTGTCAAGTGACCAATGATGCAAAATTTCAGAAAGCTCCCGCTCCTCTCCACCCAATTGCAGTCAAGTCAAAAGTATGGTACCAGGTAAAATTTAATGATAATACCTTAATACCTTGTTATACTATATATAATGAAAAATATTTTTCAGACGATCAGTTTTCTTACATAGTCCGTGTCATTACATGAGGGCATGGATACACGTCTTGGATGCGCCCGTTTGCTATGAACGCGCTGCGCGGGCGGAGAGAAAGTCCACACTTAAAGGCTCAGAATTGGTCAGAACTGTAAGGCCGTATGCACAAAGAAGAGTGGCCTTAATGCCTCGGGCCATAGCTACAGCTAGAGATGCATTGTTGAACAATTGGCGCAAAAGCACTGTGTGTTTCAAGAGGCGAGGTCTGTTCTTTGTCATACCTATCAGTAGTCCGGTAGTATACTAACGTACAAGCAGAGCGAGAACGTCGCCATTGCACACTTAGCTGGAGCCAAAACAGTTGCTTGCTATAAGGGGTACTCCCTTCGCAACCGCTTCAATCTGCGTATGCGCACGGTAGTAATGGGAAATGTACGTCTCTTGTTTTGTGAGCATGTACTATGATCTATGTAGATGATCATGCATGCTAGTCACATTATCCCATGATTGTGACATTACACATTGCTTATTATGGATCTAAGGTTAATATAAGAACCTATTTATTATTTAGGTTTGAGTTGATCTAATTGGCCCCCTACCAAAGATATTCATGGGTAATCGGTACCAGGAAAATTTTTTTTAGTTTCTCAGGCCCGCCAGCATCTCATCCTGCCTTTTTTTAACCGATTATACGCGGAATGTGGATGACGTCATTACCCATAACCGCTAAATTAATTTATGTAAAAATAGTGTACTAGCTATTAGTCTTTGTACAGCGTCCTAGAATGGTTGTCATAGCTTTATACACACGGAGTCATTGTACAATCTTCATAGTTATTTATTATAGCTTTGATGTATATAATAGTACGCTATTTCTGAATATAAAAGCTTAAAATCTTACTTACCTCCAAACCGTCGCCGTCTCAAGTCCATCCGTGGTTAGTAGAACTCTTCATCTCACTTTGTCTACACAGTAAGGTAGACATAGACCTAGTGCAACTGTATGCTTAGCGATATGTCCGTACTTCATGTACTGTGGCAGAAAATAAGGCTACTTCAACGCTTAGGTCAATCGTGGCCATCTCGATCTTGATAAGTAACCTCATTAGTACTTCCATTCTGAAGGTTAACAAGTGACCTCGAAGCCACACTGGAGTAAGGTATTTCCTATACTTACCTCAGACAGGATGCCAAGCCCAAACTCATCCACTATGGAATGATAGGCGCAGCTATAGCACAGCAATAATCGCGATTGCGCCTTAAGGTGTCTCTTGCGATTAATGACATGCACGCGCATGCGCCTCAAGGCGCATCTCGCGTATAATCGGTTAATTTGTTCATACATCATACATACATCATACGTCATCAATAATCACGTGATGTGTCCAGGCCCCCTATCGCCATATATCGCACATGCTCAGTCATTTGATGGACATTTTCATAGGTTTTTGTGGACAGAAATCGATCAATAACTGATGATCGCGCGTGCCATGTGCAGCCGAACTCGATGCTTCTTTCTACAAGGATCGTGTTTCAGTTCGCAGCTAGGACAACTTTGGCAAGGGACTGGAGAGTACTAAATGTCCCCGATACGAATCCAACCATGTAAACTTCATAGATCTATATGTGATAATATGGGACCGGATTTGGGAAAACCCTCCGTAACGAATTTTTTTCTGAAAATCAAGTTTGATGTATGATTGATAAGCTCTACCATAGAGCTAACCCACGTTCAAGTTTTAGGCCGATCGCACGCTTCGTTGTGGAGATACAGCACTTTGTTTGCGATCGCGGCACACCAAGAAATTACGGTCTAAAGGCATTACTATGCACGCGTATGGCGTTTCCGCATACTACGCGTGACCCGGAAATCAATTAAATGGACCTGGGTGGAGCCGTTCGAAATAAACGTAAAGATCGAGCAAGAGTTGAATTTCATTGTTGACAATGACAGCCGATTGTTCTTAGATGCCCAAGAAGCTAAAAAAGGTGAGTGAACGTACAGTACATCGATGAATCTGGCTGTATCTAGGTAGAGAATTCTAATTAGAGCCCATAACAACGGGCTCTGTGTACGGTGGCTGTGCCGACTAGGTGGGTCAAAATGAAGGCTTATTTCGCCTTCGTATAGCACGATTAGCCTCCGTAGAAGACGGCAACAGTTAGAAGAAGGGTTATTCCACATGTATATGTGACTGGATTTGGGAAAACCCTCCGTATGGGATTCGCGCAATGCGCGTTTTTAGTAGCTCAGGTCGAAATTTGTCGAAGTCCAGATTTTGTCATATACATGTCGAACAATCCTAACTGTTGCCGTCTTCTACGGAGGCTAGTCATGCTATACGAAGGCGAAATAAGCCTTCATTTTGACCCACCTAGTCGGCACAGCCACCGTACACGGAGCCCGTTGCTATGGGCGGTAATTAGAATTCTCTACCTAGATACAGCTAGATTCATCGAACTACTGTACGTTCGCTCACCTTTTTAGCTTCATGGGCATCTAAGAACAATCGTCTCGTTATCAACAACGAAATTCAACTCTTGCTCGATCTTTACGTTCATTTCGAACGGCTCCGCCCAGGTCCATTTAATTGATTTCCGGGTCACACGTAGTATGCGGAAACGCCATACGCGTGCATAGCAACGCCTTTAGACCGTAATTTCTCGATTATTGGGGGTGTGGCGCGATCGCAAACAAAGCGCTGTATCTTAACAACGAAGCGTGCGATCGGCCTTAGACTTGAACGCGGGTTAGCTCTATAGTAGACCATGCATCAAACTCAATTTTCTGAAAAAATCCCATACAGAAGGTTTTCCCAAATCCGGTCACATATGACAAAAGCTGGACTTTGACAAATTTCGACTGGAAAAACACGCATTGTGCAAATCGCGCGCGGATCCCTTATGGAGGGTTTTCCCAAATCGGGTCACATATGTGGAGCACTCTGGATGCTTTAGAACCGCTCATCTTACCCAATGACAAGAAGAACACGCCTATCCGTGTTCAGTTAATGTGGTGATGATGGAGTATCTAGAGAATACCATGGAATTTTCACTATGGCTGGCACCACAGGTATGATGGGGACCTTTAGACGCATAGACTGATTTAGCAAGTAGTAGAGTTAGAATGGCCGATAGATAGAATGAGGGGCAATAACAAATGCATATATAAATTGCATTTTAAGACAATACATATCCGTTGCTGGTATGTCTTGAAAGTTAACTATATAGACTCAAGAATCTACAATTTACAAGGGAGTGCTGGAGAGATTGCACATAAAGGGGCATAATGCTGGGTTCTACAGTACTACGTGTACGTCTCAGATCCCTTTGTATTTGGGCTGGTGTATGCTAGTCTAAGTGAGATGGTTTGTTACCCCGTGCGCATGCACAAAGCAGTAAAGTAATTGGTTGTGTTGTTATCGTTGTCGTGAGCACAGAAATCGCCATATCTTGAGACCTAGGCACCTAAGCAACTCGATAGCACAATAAATCAGTTGAATTCGGCGACAAATTGGCTTGAGTGTGCTTCGAATCGAGGAACACAATCACGAGCGTCACAAAATTAATAGTGCCTTCTTGTTAGCCATCATAGCCATGCCTATGGACAGTGCCTACTCGCAGTGTATAGGTTTCTGCTCATGCGCACACAACTAACTGGCCTAGTATATGTGACCCTCTGTGAGAAAACCCGGCATATGGGATTTTTTTTATGAAAGTTGAGTTTTATGTATGGTTGACAAGCTCTACCATAGAGCTAACCCGCGTTTAAGTTTCAGACTGACTGTGCGCTTCGTTGTGGAAATACAGTGCTTTGTTTGCGATCGCGCCACACCCCCAATAATTGATAAATTACGGTCCAAAGGTGTCTCCACGTAGGTAAGGCCTAGGTCCAGTACTGAATGCGATATTCCAAATAGTGCACACCGAACGTTAAGCGCACGTGACTATGCCCCATTTATAGCGGTATAAAGTCATGTGATACATTGCAGTATTGCTAGCTAGAAAATTGATAAAGTGGAGAGCGTTTGAGGCAGAGGTCTTACTGCCACTTGACAGACTTGTTTAGTGTTGAATTACTATGATTAAACGTTGGATAAGGAAGGGGAAAGTTGGAAGTTATAAATCCATCGAGTAGTCATCGTGAACGTGTCCCTTTGACGACCATGAAGAGCGGTGAGATAGTCTTCAACTGTTCTGGCCTATCTACTGAAACCCCCGTCAGTTGTCAGTTAAACCATCTGTGTGAGTGTGGTGTCCATCTGGGGTGATTTGATCTCCGCCTCCATCGATTTATGTTACTAAAGTGGGTGATGTCATCGCTTTGGTGATGTCATTTGTGTACTAGTTAGCTAATCTAATTAGGATTTTTCAAAGCTTTTAGGCCTACTCTATTATATGACTACTCAATCATGCTAATAGAAGCTACCTTAGTGTCACTAAAGTTAACTGCACTTTAATTTAGTGATTTTCAGGAGAGGATTTAGCTGCACTTTAATTTAGCGATTTTGCATGTACAACAATACAATGTCATGAATAATATATCTCGAAAAATATTTGGCCTCATCTTAATTTAGCGAATTGGGTAAAGGTCGCCAAATTCGCTAAATTAAGGTGTAATTAACTTTAGTGACACTAAGGTACTTATACATTGCTATTCATGAAAGTATCAACATAAGTAGTTAATTGTACGACCCAGGCCTTAAATGCACAGAGGTTGCTATGCTTGCGTACGGCGTTTCCGCATACTACGCGTGACCAGAAATTGATTAAATAGAGATGGGCGGAGCCGTTCGAAATGAACGTAAAGATTGAACAAGAGTTGAATTTTGTTGTTGACAATGACAGCCCATTGTTCTTCGATGCCCAAGAAGCTAATAAGGTGAGCGAATGTACAGTGGTTCAATGAATCTAGCTGTATCTAGGTAGAGAATTCTAATTAGCGCCCATAGCAACGGGCCCGTGTACGGCGGCTGTATAGTCTACGTAGGTCAAAATAAAGGCTTATTTCGCATTTGTAACTTACGGTTAGCCTTCGTAGACGACGGTAAAGGTTAGTAGAAGGTTCTTTTGCATGAATAATAATTATGACAAAAACTCATCTTAGACATTTTTGATGTTAGGTACTAAAAATGCGCATTGCGCGAATAGCACACGGATCCCATATGCCGGGGTTTGTCAGATATGGTAACACATGAACTAGTAAGGATTGTCGAAATGTTCTCATGTAGACAGTTTGGCTGCTATCCCCTATGGAACCGAATCTGACCTTAAGTTAAGGTTACTATGTTAATAAATGTAAATGTTACATAATATGTAATAGCAATTCATATCTTTCTAGTCTAGATCTGGTGCAGAGTGAGAATCAGTTCTTTTGGATGACAACACAACTAAGCCATTTCTACTAGCTAGTTCTAACCATGCACACAAAAGTAACTCAGGAGGGTTAAGGACTGGGATAAGTGCCGTGAGCACAATGCGCATTTAATGGTGGGCGCAGTCAATAAACGTCACAGGAAGTCACGTTCTCCGCATTCTTATTGTGATTCCACGTCAACAGGAGACAACAGAATTTCGCGTTCACAGGAAAGAAGCTGGCCCTTCATGCAGATGATCCTTCAGACGTTTCTGTATAGTTCAGAATGAAGCGGACGATTAATCTACTGCCTACCTGAAACTTTGTTACCTGTTCGCGCTCGCGATCTGAGGGCTATGACTCTGACAGTTGAAGTTCACGATGTAGCTTTACTACATGTAGGTAAGTTTTGAATATTTTAGGTATGATCAACAGTATGATATATTTAACAACTGACAGGTATGAAATAAAAATAGTGAATCGCGCGTGAAACAGCATGGTGCATCATAATATTAAGTTCTGAGCCTGTTTACAAGGCAATACAAGCGTTCCATAAATGACAAAGCTTGTTTGTATCATCGAGCCTTTTACGGAGGGATCCATATTCAGTATCACTCTTGATCTGGAAAACTTCCATGTGCCTTATGAAATGTTTTCTCATAATTTTTTACTTGAAGTTTCAGGTCACATTTTACGGCAATTAACTGCGTGTTAAGCTTTACAGATATTTCCTGATACTGTTGTTGCTCGTGCCTAGTAGGCTTTTGTCGCTTGTGCATTATTACTGCTCTAAGTTTATCAAATGTATCCAGTTCGCTGGTTCGTCCTAGAGACTTTTGTATGAGCTTTGCTGCCTTAGTGTGATATTCACTATCATTTGATATTTGATCATCGTCATGTATTTTACCACTCTCTTGTGTGCAGGTGCTAACTTCCATGGACGAAGTCTGTGGTGGACATTCTGAAGGTGAGGAAGAGTGTGGCTTAAATAGAGTTATGGGCTGTACTAGGTTGGCCAGACTGGGAGTAAAATGTCTCTGTAGCACACTTGTACTGCTAGAAACTGGAGTAGCTACAGGTTCATGGTTTGTGCTACACTTAATTGACTTTCAAGTGTTGTTCCTCCTAGTGGTACTTGTTCAGGGGATATTTGTGGAGTAGATAACAATTGATTATCAGATGACTGTGGGTGGTTGTGTACTTGCTCTTCTGCAGCTGTAGTGATGAAATATTTGTTACCTGTGAAATTACCATTTTTGTCGTAAAGCCGGATATATGGAGATGGCAGTTTAACATTGTTTGTAGTGATTGTGTCCCACGCAAGTGATTGTTGCTTATCAACATCTGTAAGCTGGACCTGTGAGAAGTGAAGCATATTAGGACCCTGTGGGTGACTCTCTGCATCTGAATCGGAATCAAAAAATCGATAACCATTTCCTTCAGACTTCCACCAAACGTTTTGCCCATGCTGTAGGATTGGGGAAATTCTCTGTAAATGGGCTTGCCAGCTAGGAATCCGCTTGGCTATGAAGTTAGAGTCCACAAATGTGCCTTGAAATGGAGGGAGCTTTTTGGCAACAGAAGATACAATAGTATCTTGCTTTCTTAGTGACTTTTGCATGTCTCCAGTCTTTTCCCTAGCTTATAGACTTAATAGGATGGTGGGGAGGACATTCTCTGGCTTGCGACTGGTTGCCCTTAAGCTGATATGCTTGGCTTGACTAAGTAACCGCTCCTCACTCTCTGCATTGGTCGATCTTAGGCATACTATTTCATACTGGAGAGGGGCATGTACCACGAGATCATGAAGGTATACTCCAAAAAGATGTTGTAGTGTTTGCTTGCGGGGATTATTGAAAAGAGTGTTGCATAATTCGTGATGTAACCATATGTGACCGTCTCTGAGAAAACCCGGCATATGGGATTTTTTGTGAAAGTTGAGTTTTATGTAAGCTCTACCATAGAGCTAACCCGCGTTCAAGTTTCAGACCGACTGTGCTCTTCGTTGTGGAGATACAGTGCTTCGTTTGCAATCGCGCCACACCCCCAATAATCGAGAAATTACGGTCTAAAGGCATTGCTATGCACGCGGAAGGCGTTTCCGCATACTACGCGTGACCCGGAAATCAATTAAATGGACCTGGGCGGAGCCGTTCGAAATGAACGTAAAGATCGAGCTAGAGTTGAATTTCGTTGTTGACGACAGCCGATTGTTCTTAGATGCCCAAGAAGCTAAAAAGGTGAGCAAACGTACAGTAGTTCGATGAATCTTGCTGTATCTAGGTAGAGAATTCCAATCATCGCCCATAGCAATGGGCTCCGTGTACGGCGGCTCTGCCGACTAGGTGGGTCAAAATGAAGGCTTATTTCGCCTTCGTGTAGCACGACTAGCTCCGTAGAAGACGGCAACAGTTAGAAGAAGGGTTGTTCGACATGTATATGACAAAATTTCGACTTTGACATTTTTTGACTTGATGTACTAAAAACACGCATTGCGCTAATAGCGCGCGGATCCCATATGCCGGGTTTTGTCAGATACGGTCACATATGCAGTTGTACAATTGAAGCACTCTCTTAGGACTACGATAGGAAGCATTAAGATACAAAATGTGGGAAGCGTGAACTACGGTTGTCAACAGCATTAGCACTTGTTGATCAACATCTCTTCAAGCCTGAAGCTTAAGGAGCAATTTAATTGCTGCTGATCTGAGTAGTGCCCCACGCACTTTACCTTTTGGTAGGGTAGTTTCTAAAATCTGTTGACAGACTTGTTTTAGAGCTGGGGGGAGGATCAAGGGAATTTCTGGGAGGAGATTGAGTAGGTGTCCCTTGATATCGTGGAGGGGCTCACAATCAAGCACCTCATAATGTTGTAAGTTTAGATCTGACAAGGACTGTGATGGATTCTGTACAAGTACTGTTGGTACTCGTTATGCTCCCCTAAGTGTCTCCACTAGGTCATTTTGAAGCTCGTTTTTGAGCTTACCTGCTATAGGCATTCCGCGGGCCTGTAATTCGGCACATAGGTCATTAACTAGTAGCCCGTCTAGTGGTTTCAATATTCCAGGTGCATTGCCATACTTGCCAGCTAAAACAAGTGCTTGTAACTCGGCTAGAGTTCTCCGTTGTCATTGTAGTACATGACCTAAGTCTTGCATGAGTGTACTTTTGATACCACAGCTGCCACACTTTTAGTTACCTCCTAACTGGGTACCCCTTTCAAACTGTTGGGCAGACTTGTCTCCACAAAAAAATCGTATATACCTGTATCCCTGTTTGTGTTTCAATAGGCTGTGAAAGTTGAGTTAGGCATTCATACATGTCAGGGACGAGGGCTAACTGTTCATCAGGGGAAGAACTGCTAGGTGCTATCATATTATAGATAAGAGGTTCCTCAATTATCTCTTGCAAATTTGAAATAGACTGACCTTTTATAGCAGTGTACTCTTCCTCTGTGAGAAAAACAATAAGGTCATAGACTATCCATACAGCGAACAGAATGTATCCTGTCCGCAAAATGGTCGAATGATCGTGCCAAATAGCTAGATTCCGTGTTGCTTTGTAAGTCTCAAGTTCAGCTATGGCGTTTTCAACACCTACGCTAGGAGAAAGCCGATAGCCTACTGATAATGCAAGCTGCAATAGTTCCTCGTCAGAAATGCTAGCATTGCAGATTCGCATATATTGTTCTTATTTGCCAAGCAGTTTCTCGCGTAGTTCTAACAAAGGTATTTTACGACCATATATCTCAGAGGATCGTACCTCTAGCTCTCCTGATGAATTTACAATGAATTTGTTGGTTACGTGGGAGGTACATGGCTCTCCTATTGTGAGTTCACCAGATTCAATCAATTCGTGTTTCTCGGCCACAATTTTAGCTGTGGTTGGTAAGCATGGAGTTGAAATTTCTCCCCCTGGTAATCGCTTTTTACACCTTCGTGAACGTTGTGTAGCTA
Organism: Cliona cf. orientalis; assembly: GCA_963930775.1. Taxonomy (NCBI): domain Eukaryota; kingdom Metazoa; phylum Porifera; class Demospongiae; order Clionaida; family Clionaidae; genus Cliona; species Cliona cf. orientalis. Next base: position 29,645,137 of record OZ005689.1, on the reverse strand, counting down.
CTCTTCCATCCAGTTTGCTCACATCAATGCCTTGCTTTTCTGCTTTGCCTTTTAGGATTTGACCCCCATTCTTCTGAGTAGCGTTATACTTGCGCGCAATTGCACTCCAGTTTATGGTCTCTCCCTCTAGTAGGCTCTGTAGGTCGTCGACTGCACCATCCACATCCCATGTCAAGTTCAGCTCGTTAGGGGAATGCGTTTTTTTCCGTTTTGGTTTAGTAGCTGATTCAAATGAAAGCGCTAATCGTTTACGATTGTAGCTGGATAGCGATTCACCTTCTGCTAGCACAGACATGGTGAGATTTTCTTTGAGCTGATCACTTATGTGCTGTGTGAGCTGTCGTTTCTGAATACGATCTTCTCGTTTCTTTTCTGTTCTAGATTTTTTTGCACACAAGTTAGCTTTAGGAACATTCTGTGGTAGTGTGGTAGTGCTGTTGAAAATGTGTGATTGAGTTTCTCTTCCCAGGTTGAATTAAGCTCACGTAGGACTCTCCTAGCTAAAACTTTCTCGTCTTTTCCACTTGTGCTAGGTGTTTCAGGAAGCTCTACTATCTGTGGCTGTGCTATAAATATAGGCTTTCCAGGAAAAGCTGCTTGCAATTCCTTGTAAGCATAATAGCAGCCCTCACAATTAGCAAGTGTATGCATTGCTTGTTGAGCATGGGAGAGAGATTTCTAATTTTGAATGGAGAAAGTGGATGTGTACTCCATTCGTTTTTCTATTGGATGCCATTTGCTCTTCAGGTTGTCTGGTATCATATCACATTTTCTGTCAAATGGTTGTCGACCTTTGTTGTCGAGTTGAAATAGCTCTCCAGGGATCTTATAGCTTGACATGCAGAATAACTCACGAAATTGTTTTGTCCTCATGCATGCATTCAGATCACGTCTGTTTGACGGAGTTAGCTACTTGATCGCCACTCTAGCAAAGCCACAGTTTATTTGTAGAGCATTGGGTGGTCCAGGCTTGGTGAAAATGTCAAACTGATCTGCTATATCGTAAATATGTATGTATTTAATGCCTTATCATTGACTATTTTCTTTTTCCCATTTGCACACATCACATTCTACAATGCAGCATGCAGAGAGCAAGATCATCAAGCTCACCTCAAGAACAAGTAGCACCTCGCTTAATGTAGTGTAGACTGAACTAGTAGGTAGCTAGTCATCGATAGACTTGTATTCCTTCTTCATAATAATTTTGGACCACACGTGTGCAGCTGGTTTACCGCCAAATATTGAATAATTATGATATTAGTGTGCGCGATATTTAATAGTCATGTGATGTGTGGCAACGCCCACCGTTAGCAGAGAAATGGCCGCATGAGTTGAGCACAGATTGAGTGGTCTCGGAGGCAGCGATCAAATTGCCTATCTGAGGACACATCTCCGTTATACGATGCAAGTACTGCTTATTTCAAACCATAGTTCTATTTGGCATAAAGAAAAAATTAATGATTCGAGGTGGGAGATATTCTGGTAAGTAACATCTCATGACCCCCGGTTTCTTTTTGTGCCATTATCGCTTTGTCTATGAACTGATCTGCCTGCCAAATGTGATTCACATAGTTGGGCACAAGAGCTATCTACTGAGGCTATAGAGACAGTCATTCAGGGAGATTTAGACCGCCACCTCTTACCATTTACTCTGCAGAAGCAGCTCTCTTTGTGACGTCATTAGAACGAGACTAATTGAGGGGCGTGGTCCGAAATTTGATTTTGCGGTTTAAGGAAAAATAGTTCTATCTTATGGTGAAAGTAGGATTAAAATATCATGTACCATTACCGAGATATATTCATTTAAAATTATTACAAAAAAAAAATCTAAAACAGGTGTCCCAGTCCTTCCTTATCTGTCCTGAGAAATCTACAGTTTGCGCAATGTGCGCACTGGGTATGTGCTCTACGGAGACTAAAAGCTACAGATTGTATCTCGGCAACAGCAGCCCAGAAATGATCCAGGGCTGCGTGTTTATTTATCCCCAACCTTGGAAGATCACTGTCTGATATGGCTCTACAATCACGAAATTCTGTCACTAAATCATCGATTTCATCAGCTGTAAATGTAGTGAAGCGGTTCGCTAATCGAATCAAGCCAGTGATGGTGGTTTTGTCACAATTTCGACAATATGAAGCTGTATTCTTATCACACGGACAGCGTTCGATGATCAGAACAACAGCGATAGTCAGAAGAGTTCGCTGGAGTCACAATAAAAGGTTTTTCACTGGATCTAGACCTAGACGGCGATTCACCAGGTAAATAGCCGAGTTGCGGATCGCCACCTACTTACCTGAGTCACTGAACAAACCTTGATATTCTCCATCCAGAGATCTTGATATGGACCACGTTGTCAACATTTGCAGCATCAAAACGGTAAGTGTAAGTATTAGAAAATGGTTGAGAACTGCTTTTTACCGTCATTAGCCTCCCAAACATGTGGGGGGCTTTTATTAGAATAAGATATGCATGTACATGAATACATAATATTATATATAGATTGGTCAGTTTGTGAGATGTTAGTGAGAGAGTGTGTGAGTGAGAGAGGTGAGTGAGAATATGAGAGAGAGGTGAGTGGGAATGTGAGAGTGAGGGGATAGGAATACAGACATGCATCATGTACATGCATGCCGACTGAGTGATAGTTACTCATTGTACAGTCCTTTAGAGAGATGGTGTTTCAAAAAGTAGTCTGTAGCTCCATCCCCAGTGTGGCAAAGCCTTAGCTTGCACTCTTCACATCACCACGTGGTTGTGGTCCTCTTGCCTACTTTAGCACATGATCGGCACCTTCCTCGTGGTGCTTTGGAGGGGTAATGAGGGACCTTCATTTGCCTTGCTCAGCTCTGTTGGTTTTTATGAGGGCGCCCCTTGTATTTCTTAGTATTGTACCTGCAAATCATTTGCATAATGATAGCAAGGTCGACATGAAATTCCTTCATTTTTTTTCTTCCCACAGCAGGTGATAGACGGTACAGGATGAAGGAATTTACAATGGCTACGTTAAAAATAAACCAAAACAGGTATTTGTAGCTTTTTCTCGACTTTGTTCGGACTGAGTAATATCCTCTGAGTTGATCATTTTTGTCCACGCCCCCCATAAACTCATAGATTCTGATGGCAAGGGGACAGGGTACTTCTACTCGACTACCATCCTTCTGACGTCTGTGGACTGTAACTTCAGCGGGGGACACGTTGGTTGACAAGCAAGACACTATCTTTGTGTCTTGCCACAGCGATACAAGTAAGTTGCCTCGCTGTCTGTACTTGTACTCCCCTTTGAGACTCTTTGGGTAGCACTTCCTAGTGAGGTTATACAGGGCCGGTGGAACCGGTCCGGTTGCTCCGGTTTTGGCCGGACCATTTTTTAGCTATAATAATATTAATTACTCACTCAGTTTCACTTTCTGCCGGCGTAGTCTCGAGGAGAATAGCTAACAACTAAACATGCCAACGTACGACGCGTACGATCGATCCGCACCAGGGACCCGCGATAGGCTAGGGGGTGGGGTCTGCGGACGAGAACCGAATAGCAGCTGCACGTGTACGAAAATAGCAACTACCGGTATGGCGCTTTCGAGGTTGTTGCCAACGAGCTCAAGCTTACCAGATCTCCCTCAAGAACCGAACCATCCTTCTGCGCAGTTCATTTTCCCCAAACGTTTGTTTGGAAAGAAACAAATCGTGAAACGATCGTGCCAGCATTCTTGGTTTTCCACTTGGCCTTGGTTGCATTACCAGGTTAGTGACCCAGATGATGTAGTGTTTTGCCATGTGTGTGTGTCTGCACTGAAGTCCAAAAAAATGGACCAAAGTAGAGGTGATCCTGCTTTTACAAGAAAAGGTTTTAAAAACTGGAAGGACGCCACTATAAGTTTTAAAAATCATGAAGCATCTGCAAGTCACAAAGAAGCCTTACAGGTAGTCGTGGTAATACCATCTACATGTCTGAATGTGGGTGAGATGCTTTCTAGAGAGCATGCACATGAGAAAAGCGAAAACCGTCAGTGTCTTCTCCGGATATTGTCGAACATTCGTTTTTTATCTAGACAGGGTCTTTCCTTTAGGGGTGACGGGGACGAAGGCGATTCAAATTTCATACAGCTACTAAAGTTACGTGGCTTAGATGACCCTAGAATTGAAACATGGCTTTCAAAGAAGACCAATAAGTACACATCAAACACCGCACAAAATGAAATACTAAGGGTGATGGCCTTGAGTATCTTGAGGAGAATAGCTGCTGACCTAAAGCAATCTCGATTCTTTTGCATCATGAGTGATGAGTGCACCGATGCCTCAAACAGAGAGCAGCTAGTTATTTGTATCAGGTGGGTAGACTCCAATCTGGAAGCACACGAGGAATTCATAGGGATGTACAAACTTGATAACATTCAGGCCGACACAATTGTAGCAGCTATTCGAGATGTCCTTGTTCGACTTAACCTACCGATGAGCAAATGCAGAGGACAGTGCTACGATGGGGCTAGCACAATGAAAGGAGCAAAATCTGGTGTAGCAACTCAAATACTCAAGAAAGAGCCTAGAGCACTATATCTGCACTGCTATGGACATGCACTGAACTTGGCAGTTGGAGATACAGTGAAAACATGCAAACTATTGAAAGACACCCTTGACATAACATTTGAAGTGTCCAAGTTAGTGAAATTTTCCCCCAAGAGAGATGTACAGTTTGAAAAACTAAAAGCTGACCTTGCTCCCAACAGCCCAGGTTTTCGTGTATTGTGTCCTACAAGATGGACAGTGAGGGCAGCTTCATTGAAGTCTGTTATTGACAACTACATGGTACTGCAAGAGCTTTGGGATCTGTCCAAAGATGATGCTTCTGACCCATCTATGAAAGCACGTATAATCGGAGTTGAAGCCCAGTTTAAAACCTTTCGATATTACTTTGGTACTCATCTTGGCTTTCTCCTACTACAGCACAGCGACAACCTCAGCAAAACCCTTCAATCCCCAAAGCTATGTGCTTCTGAAGGTCAGAGTCTAGCTGCGATGACTGTAGCAACCCTTCAGCACATCAGAAATGATCATTCATTTGACCTATTTTGGGAGAAGGTTGAGCGTGAACGTCAGTCACTGGATGTTGAAGAGCCACTGCTTCCAAGGAGGAGAAAAACACCAAGAAGGATTGATGATGGATGTACAGAGGGCGAATTTCCTGATGATACCAAGACATTCTATCGACAGCAGTATTATGAGGCCTTGGACCTCATCATTTCCTCCATTAATGACAGATTTGATCAGCCAGGATATAAGATTTACAAGCAGCTAGAGGATTTACTGTTGAAAGCAGTTCGAAAGGAGGATATTGAAGATTGCATAGGTGCTGTTACGTCTTTCTACCATAATGATATCAATGCTGCTCAACTGCGCCTTCATCTAGACATCCTGGCTTCCAACTTTCCAAGTGATGAATGTGCTTCTGCCTCTGTAATCGATATTAAGGACTATGTTACGAGAATGTCTTCGTCAGAAAGACAGCTCATTGGAGAAGTGTCCAATTTAGTTCAATTGTATCTAGTATTGCCTTCAACCAATGCTATCAGTGAAAGGTCGTTTAGTGCCCTTCGGAGGGTGAAGAACTATCTACGTACCTCGATGTCCCAGGAGAGGCTGAACCACTTGCTCCTTCTTCACACACATAAGCAGCTAACGGAGTCTATAGACTTGATCGAACTTGCAAATGACTTTGTTGCCCAATCAGAACACAGACTTGCTCAATTTGGGAAGTTCAGTGAAGCTGATGTTTTGCCTGTTGGTTTCTGTGGGAAATGTAAAGCTTTGCTCAAGTGTACATCGTGTACGAAATAATAGTGAATTGTGATTAATTTTATTAACAGTAGTGAAACAGTTTTTCTCTATGACGTTTTTGTTATAATTATTATGCATTTAAATTCCTTTTCAACTATAGCTATTAATTTTATGAATAAAGACAGGCATGGCCTGACCAATGTAAATTTGCTTCCACCGGCCCTGTTATATGTTCCACATGCGTAGATGCCGTCTTTCAAAAGGTCCTCAAAGTAGCACTGGTAAAGTTGTCACAATATACAATGTAATGATGGGCAGTTATGTTGGGTGTCAGTCTCTTCACCACATTGCCTCCTAATCCAAATTCACGCTCTCCAGGAACTTTGCCAGTGTAAATGTCAAATTCACTAACGTATCCAGATACAGCATCGGCCCTAACCCACACCTTGAAGCCTCTCTTGACGGGTTTCTTAGGTATATTTGTTGTTTCATTGAGGATCTTCCTTTGAAAGCTACCATTGCCTCATCAATTGAGGCTTCTCTGTGTGGGTTGTACGTACGCTATAAGAAACTGGTTTGATACATGGTCTACAACCGGCCTGATCTTATCCAGCTTATCATAGTTTGGATCTGTTCTAGGAAGCAAAGTGGTGTTATCCACGAAGTGTAAGTAACGGGATATTTCGAGGAATCGATCTCTTCTGATTCTATCTGCTATTGGGCCATACCTGTAGTACCTGTAGGTGGGGTCTAGCTTCCACTAGTTGGCAATGGCAGGCAGTCAATTGATTCCCATCAAAATCATGAATAGGCCCAGATTTCATCAGCAGTCACCTTTGACCACTGCTGATAATGAGAAGCATCCATAACTTGGCTGGCATACAGGTTGGTTTGTTCAACTATGAGGTCAATGAGGCTCACAGTAAAAAAGGTTGAAAATATCAAAAATGCGTGCTGAAATTGGGACGTTTGGACCAACACGTTCTGTGAATTGCTCCACATGTACGTCAGTAGTTGCCTCAGTCCACTGATCACTATCGCTGGGTTGACTTGCACTGGGTGAATGATGTCTTTGACCCTGACCCCTACCTGTACCTCTCCTGCTGTATCGACCTCGCCCACGTCCTTGGCCTCTACCTACGATATTCATAATTTATTACAAAGTCACCTATACGTGACATTCGGTAAAGGTGGTACACGGTAGAATGTTACATAAATGTGACATTTGGGGTTAGAGTTAATTTCACGATCGACAAAAACCAACTTTTTATGATTATAATCAGGCCTTTGTAGGCTCCTACGATGTGATTTAATTTAAAATAGCTAGATAGTACTTTCAGTTGCCGTTTGATGTGGTTCTCAGTAGATCAGTGCAGTTCAACGATAATTTACACTTGATGGCTAAATCTAGCTACTGATGGATAACTATACTAAAGTAGCCTAACTTTTTTTCAATCTAAATAGTCGACAGACTTGATTTTGACACCCATAGCAGTCCTGTCCATGATTCAGGGCCTCAGCTGCAGACCAGTTCAAAGGTCATGACATCGCTAACTGCTGAGTCGGAAAAAAATTCTGCTGAATTTTGCCCTTGCAAAGTAAAGTTTTAAAACGGCGATGTGAGGTTTAGGCTAGATCTTTGAGGTTTCATAGCTAAATAAGTAGCCCGGAAGTCAGAATTTTAGACTACTAGTGATGCAAAATCGTGCAAGTTACAGGCACTCCAGCAAAAATGTATTGCTGTCTATGGACAAGTTGATCAAGTTTGCTAAAAATTATAGTAAATTCTGCGCATGCAGTATGGAGAGCCGTAAATCATCACGAGCTTCCTTTATATTGTACCAAAAAAGTCTAGATGATCGGAAGTTGGGTAGCTTGTTTAGAAATTGGGACATTTACACATCCAATGAAACGAAATATGAAACATTTCCCTATCCCAACTATGGGATAGGTGCACATTTCTGGAAATGATGGAAAGGTTCATTGGCATGAATACGACAAATAGTCAACTTTAGACATTTTTTGACTTGAGGTACTAAAAACGCACATTGCGCGAATAGCGCGCCGATCCCATATGCCAGGTTTTGTCAGATTAGGTCACATGTACATAAAGGCTTGCATCAAGGCGTATCGTGCTCTATAGAACACCAACATTTTTCATGCTGAGAACATAAACTGCGAAATTTGACGTAGCACTAACGATGCAAGGATAGAGTTTGTTTCTCTCTCTGTGTTTTTGTGCTGTGTGCGTCATGCGTTGTGCATTTTGTTATAATATTAGGCTTTGGCTTAATTCCATACCATTATACAGGAGCCTGTTCCTGTCACACTTGGTAGTAGATTGGTATGGAAGTCAAACAAAGAAAGATTGTGCGTATACATGACACGATGTAGTATGTTCAACATCCATGGTAATGGATGTGACTATATGACGTATGAATAATTATATAATTTAGGCACTTTTAATGAAGCCTGACGTTAGAGAAGAGGTAGAAACAGGTCACTGTAGTACTGATGGTGTTCTTTGAGATATCTGTGATAGCTCTTACGTGAAACAATTGATTGGTGTTGACATCAGTACATTGCTCCTAGCATTTTAGTCTGATGAATTAGAAGTTGCGAATCCTCTTGGTTCAAGAAGAGAACACAAGTTAGGTGAGTGCGTATGACCTTTACTGCCACACTTGTAAAATTGATTTATGTGACCACATTTAAGCATGGATTTCAGTTTAGCTTTCTATCTGTCCCACTTGATATTCTTATAGCAATGTTGGTACGTAACAATTCAGCTGATAATACATTCGTTGAGACCGGTTTCTCAAATAGGAAAAAAGCTCTCGAAAGATTTGAAAAGCATCAAAGCTCACTGTCCCATCATGATGCCATGGATCAAGTTGTACGTAAGAATAGAGATGTTGGTGAAATGCTGAACAAAAGGCTGAAAACCGGAAGATGCTGGCAGCTATTCTGAGTAGCATTCGTTTTTAGGTAGGTAGACAAGGCCTTGCTTTGCGTGGGTGATACAAATCTGGAGAATGTGGATGACAAAGGAGGTAAGTGCTACAACTTTTGAAGCTGCACACTGATGATATTCCTGGCCCATCTGACTGGATGAAGCGATCGCACGCCAAATTTACTAGTCCGGATATTGAACATGAGATGCTTAGTATTATGGCATTAACTATACTGAGGCAAATTGTAAGTGAGGTATCGGGAAAGTGGTTCATGTTAATTGTTGATGAAAACTACAGATCTGTCCATCACTGAGCAAATGATTTTGTATGTAGATGATGATCTGGATGTCCACGAAAACGTAATTGGATTGCATAGCCTAGAGTCCACCTCTGCTGATGCAATTGTATCAACAGTTCAGGATATCCTTCTCCGCTTAAACCTGAGAATCGACAACCGCCACAGTCAATGCTATGATGGAGCCAACAGCATGTCGGGATCAAAATTTGATATTTCCACAAAATTACTTGATCTCGAAACCCATGAACTTTACACTCACTGCTATGGGCATGCATTAAACCTGGCAACCCAGGATGCGTTGAAGGGTATCAAAGTTATGCAAAATACTTATGAAATTACCAAGCTTATTAAGAAATCACCTAAGCGTGATAGTATCTTTAAAAGTACAAGGATGATGTCAGCACTGATTCTCCTGGAATTCGTGTTCTGTGTCCAACACGGACTGTCAGAGCAGAAGCATTAGCATCAATAGCTGAGAATTATGAAGCACTTCAGTTGACTTGGGATACCGCAAGGAATGCAGTTAGAGATACCGAAATGATAGCATGTATTGGAGGAGTTGCTGCTCAGATGGAGCATTTTGATTTTTTTTTTTGGTATTCAGCTTGGAAGGAAATTGCTCAACATTGTGGACAACCTATCATGTTCTCTTCAGGCTAAAACCATTTCAGCATGTGAAGGGCAAATGCTTGTTCATATGACTCAAGCAACATTTCGATCGATGAGAAATGACGAATCTTTTGATCTCTTCTGGGATTATGTTGAGAAAAGTAGAACACTAGTTGATGTTTCATTACCCACACTTACAAGGCATAGAAAAGTTCCACGACGGTTTGAAGTCGGAGAAAGTGAAGGAGAGTATCCAACAGAAGTGAATGATCACTATCGACGAATTTATTTTGAAGCAATTGACCTCATCACAGCAACCATTGACAGCAGATTCCAATAGAAGGGATTTAGTGTGCTGCAGAAACTAGAGACTATTTTGACTACCCAACAGTGTCAAGGATCAGAGGTAGTGAAGGAAGTCGTCACCTTCTATGGTACTGATTTTAGTCATATCGATCGTCTTGAAACACAGCTAACTTTTCTCCATACCAATATCAATTCACCTACAGATTTATTGTCTGTTTTAGCTACCTCGAGACTAAGTAGTGTGGAGAAAACATTCTACACTGAAGTGATCAAAGTTGCGAAGCTTATTCTTGTAATGCCAGCAACTAATGCTACAAGTTTTAGTGCACTCCGCAGGCTTAAGACATGGCTTCGGTCTACAACAACGAAATCACGACTAAATTGGGGTACACTTGCACATCCATAAGGAGAAAACTGATGCATTGCATATCACATCCGTGGCTAATGGATTTGTTTCACGTATAATGAAAGTAGAGTACATCTGTTTGGACAGGTTTAACTGTTTAATAAGCGGTCGCTGTACACAATAATATAAGTATCATTGTCTTAATGTTATTATTACATTATTACGGTATTATTATTATTCTGACATTAAAATAATATATAGTCCACAAATCTGGGAGGGGGGGCTTAAGCCCCCCCCCGGTGTCTACACCCTTGCCAAGAAACACCTTTGAACTCTTTCACAGCATATCTGAAGTCTCTACAGATATTCCCTATAGATACCATATGTGACCGGATTTGGGAAAACCCTCCGTAAGGGATCCGCGCGCAAGTCGCGCAATGCGCGTTTTTAGTAGCTCAGGTAGAAATTTGTCAAAGTCCAGATTTTGTCATATACATGTGGAACAACCCTTCTTCTAACTGTTGCCGTCTTCTACGGAGGCTAGTCGTGCTATACGAAGGCGAAATAAGCCTTCATTTTGACCCACCTAGTCGGCACAGCCACCGTACACGGAGCCCGTTGCTATGGGCGGTAATTAGAATTCTCTACCTAGATACAGCTAGATTCATCGATCTACTATACGTTCGCTCACCTTTTTAGCTTCTTGGGCATCTAAGAACAATCGGCTGTCGTTGTCAACAACGAAATTCAACTCTTGCTCGATCTTTACGTTCATTTCGAACGGCTCCGCCCAGGTCCATTTAATTGATTTCCGGGTCACGCGTAGTATGCGGAACGCCATACGCGTGCATAGCAACGCCTTTAGACCGTAATTTCTCGATTATTGGGGGTGTGGCGCGATCGCAAACAAAGTGCTGTATCTCCACAACGAAGCGCGCGATCGGCCTAAAACTTGAACGCGGGTTAGCTCTATGGTAGAGCTTATCAACCATACATCAAACTTGATTTTCAGAAAAAATTCGTTACGGAGGGTTTTCCCAAATCCGGTCACATATACCATTGTTTATGGGCCAATAATTGGATCATGATTCAACACACTAGATTAAAGCAACAATCTAAACACACATGCACAAGCATACACACACACATGCATTAAATAAGTTGTAAAAAGGACAGTTGTTCCTAAGGTCTTCAAGTCCCGAATTGAAGGTTCTGAGACAGCGTCAATACCCTACTTTGTCAAATGTGTTGCTTTCACAACCGTTAACAGCTGTATTGACTTCAAAGGAGAGCGATGAGCAGGATAAATATTTAGCAACATCCATACAGCTGCAAAAGAACTTAGACCGGCAATAAAAGCATAGAATACTATCATCAATTTCTTTGTAATGCAACCATGGTACTTGCTATACCAAGTCGCGCAAAATGCTCGCTGTTGTTTGCCAAATGAGCGCAATGGAAACTTTAGGAATGGTTGGTGGGCTCTCACTGGAATCAAACTTGCAGGCTCTGGTGTTTCAGCAGGGGATTGCATGCTGTGCTCCTCTGGTTCATCAGATGGCAGCTCATTCTCATCCACACTGGAGGCAGTGGACGACGTATCCTCGGTCAAAGGTTGCTTTGCAGTGGCAAGCCAAGATAACAGTGACATTCTAGCGATACCATGTAAGTAGGCATGGTCTATGGGTCGGTGGGCGTGGTCAAAAAGTTCTGCGTGCGCTTTGCACATGTTCTCTTCTCTATAATAGTTAAGCCCCCCCCCCCCACTTTCAAAATCGTGGCGATATCCTAGCTTCTGGCCTTGTAGGTGCTTATAAGTAAAGTGTACGTGGAGCATACTGATGCTGCTGGACTTGCATGGTTAAGTCTGAGGAACTCTGCACACAGGTAACCATAGCATGACTAATAACAAAATCTTTGATGTTATTATAAACTTCTGCTGGGATGTGGAGAGCTGCGTCTCCGTCATCTCAAGCAGCATAAACGCCACTGTGCACTTGTTGATTCTTCATCAAGTGATTTTTCAAAGGAGTATGGAGTGACTAGATTAAGTGCCCTTGATCTTCCGAAATTTGATCTTTTGCAAAGGTCTCCCACATGCTATAATGCATGTGCTACTGGAAGGAGTCGTGCCTCATTTAAAACTTTACTGCAATATTGTGTGAACACCCAAAATACTTCACCGTTCAGTATCCCAACACTCGGATAACAACCTTTTCGTATGGATATAGAGAATCCATGAATGCACCCCGTCCAAGAGAGGGAGATCGGCTTAATTCAAGGGATCAAAAGATAGTACAGTCAGGTATAGTGTATGACTACACGTCACAATGGTGGTACAGGAATTAGGGGTTTCCCTAGGCCAGTGTAGAGCAGCACTGCACTGCTCTACTTGCATTCAGTTCCCTTTGATTTGGTCAGAAAAATGTATACAGGAATATTAAAACCTTAGATCTTTGACCAGAATGAACAAAATACCGCTCTACTCAAAATTTCTTGGGAACCCTCCTTGGGATTAGTGTTTTTTTTTGTTTCTTTCCAGCATCTCAGATGTGGCTTTTGGCTCGATTATTGCCGCTCATGGTTGGAGTGCAAGTTCCAGATGGTGCTTCCCACTGGCTGTTTTATGGAGCTCCTCATGATAGCAGTGATGTCAACAGCAGTTGGTTACTGACGACACTGCCTATAGTTTAACAGTCACCACTGAGAGCTATCTATTATATTTTAACCATCTCTCTACCCAGACTCTAATGACTCCAAGGTGCATTATTTACTCCACTTGCCTGAACAGATGAGACAGTTGAGCGACTAGTGTACATTGTGCATGTACCATGTTTATTCTGATAGAACGCAAGCAACAATAAAAAAAAAATTTAAATCTGGTTTGCGCACAATTAGAGTCAAAACAATTCCAACATAGATAATAGAGAAGGGGGAGGGGGGATTGGAAACGCGTGTACGTACGTATGGTGATGTCATGGACGATGTTCCGTTCAGTTACCGCCCTCATGCCAAAAAAGATTGCAACTGTACTCATCCATATATAGCAAGCTACAGCGCTGTATTTTTTTCGCTATTCTTTTTCTGTACAGCCACGTGGCGGTTCTTGGCATACGTGAGTTAATTCTATAAACAAAATAGCGATAAAATCACATACTGAAGGAAACCAGCGCCCATTAGGCCAAACATACTTCAATTATATGGTTTTGGACTTTTTTTGTGTCTCCTGTGATATTTGGATTGATTTGTCACATACCAGGGATTTCCTTACTATGATCATCATGTAATAGAACCATAGTCGCTCGTCAGGGTGGATTGTGTATGTCAGTGACTGTAAAACAGGGATATTTTCATACGATACTTGTAGTTTTCTTGGAGTATGTAGTGGCTTAAATTGGATTTAGAATGATCCATTATGAGTAGTGATATCAAGTAGATGTAACCAATGCCTGTTTATCATCATGCAGTGTGACAATCATGGGTGGGAGGAGCAAAAAGAGGATCGGGCGAATTCCTAAATATAGTGAAAAGAAAAGGCAGCAAAAGAAGATAAAATAGGTCGGCCAAAGAGGAAACCAAAAGGAGCTATCACAAGTTTGTATGAGATTAAGGATGTTGTGTCACCATTGGGTGTAGACTGGAGCGAACAATCTGAAGGTGATGAAGCCCGTTTTGTGAAATTGAGTACTTTTGGACAATCCCAGTCGATTGTTACGCACTCCATCATTTTTACTCCCGACTTATGCTGGAAGCTCTATGACCACGGACAAGAAGTAGTGAAAGATCGTTGTTCCCTACTCAAGGAAACTGCATCTACCATCGAAAAGAAAGCTGATATCTGAAGAATTTTTGCGATACTCTCTGGTGCAAACGTCTGTGCAGGGCACCCAGATGACAAATTTATCAAGATGTTGAATGCTAAGTGCAGATCGAGTAGTGGAGAAAGCTCACCATATCTGGATAGCTATGCATCAGTTCAGCTTAATGATAGTACATATTTGCACACTGTACGTTCTCCGTCATGTGAAATGCTATCACAAGGACCAAAATGTCCATCACGTGTGTAGTATAGATCAGTTCTAAGATCAGCACATAATCGCTGGAATAAGATCACACGCCGCAAAATTCACGTCCACATCCAGCCGCACCCCATTCACACACCTCAGAACACCCGAGAAGAGGAGGAGGTATTCCCTACTAAGAGCACAAGCTATTGCTACTGAAAAAAGGCTTGCCAGGTTGCGTAAGCGATTGAAAGAGTCCATTGATAAGTCTGGTGTAACTGTTGAAAACGAATTACACTCTGATCTTGTGAAAACAATGGACGATAACAATGAAGAAATTAAAATATGCTGAAGGTACTTTTCGATGCCTATTTTGGGATCAGCAAATTCAAGCCGCAAAAGCTAAGAAACCCACCCAAGTTACCCCATGATGATCAGGTGGTGTCTTCATTTGAAATTATTTTCTTCTTCTGCATATCATGCTATGAAAAGCAGCGGTTACATTACACTTCCCTCCGAGCGTTCTTTGCGTGATTACACGAGATGGATTGAGAGTAATACTGGATGTCAGCCTGAAGTTACTCAGCAATTGCTTGATGAACTTAACAAGTGAAGTTACCAGAGCATCTGAAATCACATGAACTCCTACAGTTTCAACTTCTCTTGAAGATGCCAATGATCTGAAAGAGACAGTTGCCAAGCAAATGTTGGTATTCATGGTGAGAGGAATATTTGCATCGATCGACTTTCCATATGCTCAATTCACTACTAGGGGAATTTCTGGTGATCAGCTGTATCCTGTTGTTTGGGAAGTTGTGAAGCACTTAGAATGTGCAGGCCTGCAGGTTCATGCTTTGACCTGCGATAAGGCATCGCCTAACCGCAAATTTTTTCGATTACACCAAACCAACCCAGGGGAGTTGACCTACAAACGATCAATCCATATAGTGCTGACCAGCGATACATTTACTTTTTTTCTGATGTCCCTCATCTGATTATAACTATACGCAATGCTGCATCGAATTCATTTGCCCATAACAAAAAAAGATTTCTATGGTTAAGTAGTGGTACCACATTTCCACTCCTACTTGTGTGTATGTCAATGTTTTTACCTCTCCCCCCCTCTCTCTGTATGTCTCACTCTTCCCCCCTCACATTCATCCTCCACCTATAGATCAACGAGAAGCACGTATCTTGGGGTCACATCCTGGCTGTGTAGAACGGAGTCTGGTCTATCACTCTTGCCAAAGATCAAACGAGAACATGTGTTTTTGACCTCTTATAGCCGCATGAGGGTTGACTTTGCTGCCCAGGTATTACCGCTCTCTCTGTATTGTATAATCAGTTTTGAGTTTGTATATACAAGTAGGTATTGAGCTCCTCTATGGCAGCAGCATTGTAATACTATGGAGATGACGGTGCGACAGAGACAGTTCGATTTCTCCGGACATTTGATCGTTTCTTCAACTGTCTAAACACTCGTCATTCAAAGGAAGGATTACGCAAGAGAAAACCTGACTTGTTTCTATGTTTATCCAACAGATATGAGATTCAAGGTATGAAGCAAAGTACATGTACATGTACATGCACGCTTACTAGTATTATAGCATGCAAAGTTATTCACCCGATGAATATCCATCCATTGTCATGTATGCTACCTTTATGGATGCAGTGGTTGGAAGAAGATCTACTAGTGACCGGGAAGAGAGTGTCAAGAAAAGAAAGGGGTTTACTGCGGCAGTGTTCTCGCTAAAGCGCGGTTGAGCGGCGGCCCGCCGTGCTATAGAACGCGAAAAGGGGTGGGGCTCTAATGTAATGATCCTGCATACATCTCCAATTGCTAACAAGCAATAGCAATAGTACTGGAGTACATACAGCATTTGCTAGATAGTGCTAAGTGTGCAGTACAAGTACACAACCACAAATACTTCGCTGTACAAACCACGGGTAGTGGGCTTGTGTAAACTTGCTGCCCACTACACATGAGCTGCTTCTTTATTGCTGTCCATATATATAGCCTATCTAATCTACTCCTGATATAGCCAAGCTGTAGACAGTGTGATTTTTAACTACATTTACTTGATTTGTAATAATAAGAATGTTAGTATACCCTTCCCCCCTCTCTATAAAAAAGTTCTGGCTAGAACACTGTGCGGCCCAGAAGAAGCTAATGTTATTGCCTGACAGCACAATGGAAGGAATCAGAATAACAGGTGCTATAGCCCCTTAGTTTGTGGTAGGTGTGTATAGAATTTACTGTTTTTCTCTGCAGTTAAACCCTTCATTGAGCTTTCTCGTTCGTTGCTGTCCAAACCAGGTGTACAATACTTATTCAGTGAGAGGTTCACTCAGGATCCTCTAGAGAGCTTCTTTGGACGTCAACGGACAAGCGGCGGATGGAGTGAAAAGCTACCTTCCTTTATCTTCTCTTGAAGACTAGCACC
Source organism: Cliona cf. orientalis (assembly GCA_963930775.1). Classification (NCBI taxonomy): domain Eukaryota; kingdom Metazoa; phylum Porifera; class Demospongiae; order Clionaida; family Clionaidae; genus Cliona; species Cliona cf. orientalis. Next base: position 29,628,403 of record OZ005689.1, on the reverse strand, counting down.
ATCCCAAACGTCACAGAGTACCCCATCCTGTTGTGGAACTGGAGGGTGCTGAAGATACTCCCAGCAATCTGCATAATTATATGTACATGGATAAATTTATCTTACCTAACAAGTATGTTTGATGTCACAATCGATAATGTGGCTAGCATGCATGATCATCTATTAACAGTACATGCTCACAAAACATAGAGACGTAGTTCATGCACAAACTGTATCCTGCCTGGGCAAGATAGTACCGTGCGCATGCGCAGATTGAAGCGGTTGCAGAGGCCACACCCCTCATAGCAAGCAACTGCTCTGGTAGCCTCCTGCAGTAGCGACGTTCTCGCTCTGCTCGAACGTTGCTACCGGACTACTGACAGGTATGATAAAGAATAGACCTCGCCTCTCGCTTCGCTCGACGCTCAGTGGCTATCGCCAGTACCTGCCTAGCAGGCCTCTCGAAATGCGTGGTGCTTTCGCGCCGATCGTTCAACAATACAATGCGTCTCTATGGCCCGAGGCATTAAGGCCACTCTTCTTTGTGCACACGGCCGTACAGTTTTGACCAATCCTGAGCCTTATAGTGCGGACTTCTCTCCTCCTGCGCCGCGCGTTCATAGCAACCGGGCGCTTTCAAGACGCGTATCCATGCCCTCATGTAATGACACGGACTATATAAGAAAAATGATCGTCTGAAAAAGATTTTTCGTTGTATATATATATAATAATAAGGAAGGAAATGGAGAGGGAGGGGGGGAGGGAGTAGACAGGGAGAGGTGGAAGAGAAATTAATATGGAAGAACTTACTGGACAAAACTGTTTGCAATGCCTTTTGAAATGTAGTACAGGCAAGTAGACCAGGCATTTCAGGATTGTGAACTGGATTGTCAGCATCAACACAGATGGTACATGATTCTCCCTTATCAAGAAACGCAAAACATTTACTACAGACACGTTGCTGTTCAAAACCAGAATTGTACTGCTGAAAGAACTTCTTGAACCGGTACGGGGTTGTCGGCAAGGAGTTTGGACTAGGACAGAGGATTTGTAACAGCTTCAAAAGCTCTTCAATCGCTGTGTAGGTGAGTTTATTTGCTGATGCATACTGCATAATGCTACAGTAAGCACCACACACGGTAACACTAGCTCCAGCATAGAGTGGTTGAAGGTAGCTATTATTTATCTCACTGGCAAATGCTTCATCAGAGACAGGTGAAGATTGGGATGGGGTGTAATTGGGAAAGAGGGGTGGAGACGAGAAGGAAGATGATCCATGTTCTGGTAGTGGGAATGTGCTGCGTCCAGGTGAAAGTAGCGGAGAGGGGGGTGTGTGTTCAGGTGATGAAAGTGGGCTACATCCTGATGGAGATGGGAGTGAGGACGGTCTGTGTTCAGGTGACGAAAATGGGCTCTGTCCTGATGGAGTTGTGAGTGAGGACGGTCTGTGTTCATGTGACGAAAGTAAGCTCTGTCCTGATGGAGATGGTCTGTGTTCAGGTGGGCTTTGCTCGGGTGAAAAGAATGGACCAGATCAATGAAGGGGCACTGATATGGTTTACTGGAAGTGGACCAAAACTGTCATCATCCCTGGGGGTATATACGTGATATATATATGTGACCGGATTTGGGAAAACCCTCCGTATGGGATTTTTTCAGAAAATTGAGTTTGATGCATGGTTGATAACCTCTACCATAGAGCTAACCCGCGTTCAAGTCTTAGGCCGATCGCGTGCTTCGTTGCGGAGATACAGCGCTTTGTTGGTGATCACGCCACACCCCCAATAATCAAGAAATTACGGTCTAAAGGCGTTGCTATGCACGCGTATGGCGTTTCCGCATACTACGCGTGACCCGGTGTCACAGGGTAGAACCTCCCCCCGGAAATTTCCTCCGGGGGAGAGAATATCCTAAGTAGAAATTCTCCCCCCAGAGAGAGTATCCTAGTAAATTATCTCCCCCTCCAGGGTAAAACCTCCTCCCTACCAAACTTCACAAGGCATCTCCCCTGTGTGTCTGTACATAGCCACTTGATGTCTGCATGCACTTAAGTTGTAACAACTAGCTATATAAAATTTTAATGTGGAATATTGAAATAATAAATAATTATGAAGAGAAATACGGTAGATATCAGTCATTACATGATCATGAGTAGATGAAAACATCAACATTTACAACATTTATGTCAAAACCAGTCTCCATGAGGAACATTGTTCAGTCCTGCACAGTCCATGTGACTCCAGTTATCACACTCGTCACAACATATCATATCTTGATATGAATCCGGGCGCCCACAAACACAGCTTACATCAATATTGATGTATTTGAGCGTCCTGCCCACTGTTTGCCGTCTACTAGAGGCTAGTGGAAAAGGAGCGAGGTGACAGTTCTCAAAGCACCTGGGTAATCACAATGTCATGAATCACAGAGATGTCATGGATCGTTTCAGCAGAATAATCAATAGCTATCATCATACCTAGAAAGATGGTTCCTCATGGAGTCCACTTCTGCAAAGCGTACTTTAGCCAAATCCATCACCACAAATTCCATGGCAATACCCATCACTCCACATTCCGTAGATCCAATTTGCTGCTGCACTGCAACTACTGCAACTCGCCTTTCATTCACCACTGCACTTTGATAAATCTGGCAGATTTGCTGCTCCAGGCTTCTTGACAGCTCTCCAGTGAATTTACTGTCGTACAACAGTACTTCACCACTGATATATGAGGTTGCTATCCAGTGCTCCCGTTCGGACTCAAAATGAAACTGCAGGGCTTTAGATAGGGCACAGGATTATAACATATTGACTGACATGATTGTAAATTACTCACCTTCCGACACAAAGCCAGCATTTTGCTCCAAAGATATTGGAGAAAATCCATCAGTCTCAGATAGTAAGGCTGACTGCAGACCTTGCAAGCCAGGAAATTCCCTCTTCAATAGCTTGCTGGCAGCCAACATATGTTTGTCGGTTAGTAGACCTTCTTTCATCTCAATGCAGCCCTCGTCATAGACAGTTAATGTCCGCATACAGCGCGCGCACCCTCGTACGCATGCCCGGAGGTTTTGCCCTAGGGGCGGAGCCCAAGCCCTGGAAATACGAACGTACGAAGTCTCCGGGCGGAGAAAATTTCCTTAGACCGTTACCTCCGGGGGAGGAGATTTCACCCGGAGGTCCTACCCTGTGACACCGGAAATCAATTAAGTGGACCTGGGCAGAGCCGTTCGAAATGAACGTAAAGATCGAGCAAGAGTTGAATTTCGTTGTTGAAAAGGACAGGCGATTGTTTTTAGATGCCCAAGAAGCTAAAAAGGTAAGCGAACGTACAGTAAATTGATGAATCTAGCTGTATCTAGGTAGAGAATTCTAATTACCGCCCATAGCAACGGGCTCCGTGTACGGTGGCTGTGCCGACTAGGTGGGTCAAAATGAAGGCTTATTTCGCCTTCGTATAGCACGACTAGCCTCCGTAGAAGACGGCAACAGTTACAAGAAGGGTTGTTCGACATGTATATGACGGACTTTGACAAATTTAGACCTGAGCTCCTAAAAACGCGCATTGCACGAATTGCGTGCGGATCCCATACGGAGGGTTTTCCCAAATCCGGTCACATATATGACGTGGTTTTGGTACTCAATAGTTTCATTTATTAGATATGCTGCATGCAGATTCAATTTATGGCTTAAGAACACTAGCTAGCTAACTTATAGTCTGGGTGCCAGTCCCTTCACAAGCAAATTGAGCTAGGGCTCAGAGCACCCAGACTATACACTTGAACGTTGCCCTATGGAGCAGCGGACATCCATATGTTTGCATTATACAAGCCCTTGTAATTACTAATTACAAGCGTACAAGAAGTTATGAATATCATAAATTTCACGATCGATAAGTTGCCGTTTGTGATAAAATAATGTAGTCCACAGCAGATCAGTGCAGTTCAACAATGATACTTGACACTTGACAGCTAAATCTAGCTACTGATGGATGATAACTACACTAAAGTAGCCTAATCTCAATCAAAATAGTCAACAGAGTCTTGATCTTGACACTCGCAGCAGTCCTGTCCACGATTCAGGGCCTCAGCTGTAGACCAGTTCAAAGGTCATGACGTCACTAACTGCCGAGTCAGCAAAAATTCTGCAATATTGCTGAACTTTGCCCTTGCAAAGTAAAATTTAAAAATGGCGATGAAGTGAGATTTAGGCTAGATCTATGAGGTTTCATAGCTAAATAAGTAGTCTAGATGATCAGAAGTCGGAATTTTAGGCTACTAGTGATGCAAAATGGTGCAAGTTTACAGGCACTTCAGCAAAAATGTATTGCTGTCTATGGATAAGTTGATCAAGTACGTTTGCTAAAATAGTAAATTCTGTGCATGCAGTATGGATAGTCGTAAATCATCAGGAGCTTCCTTTTATTGTATCAAAGAAGTGTAGGTGATCGGAAATTGGGTAGCTTATTATTTTGGTTTATCCCCATAGAGAATGTACACATCCAATTAAATGAAGTATGAAACATTTTCGCTATTCCAACTATGGGATGGCCGCTCATTTCTGGCAACGAACTTACAGTCCTCCCGACTTCCGTAAGCACCACAAAGTTGACCTGGGTATTGGTGCACTGGCATCTCGAAGGTACTTTCTGTATTGCCCACGAGTTTGAACAAATCCAACACCACTAGCACTAGTACCAATAATAGTTGCTGGTGTGCTTCTTTTGGAAAATTGCATGATGTAATGTCACATGACTGGTCAGCTCCTATTGCGCGTGCAGCATACTGGTGTCATTTCAAGCTAAGTGTGAGGTGCAATCTTTGTGAAGCCATGGCTAGCCATGATAGCTTTGACACATCAAGTAGTGAAGATACTAGTCGAAATTCAAGCCCTGAGAAGATCAATCCAAGACCTATTCGAAACAAGAAACTGCCAGCGAGATTGCGCCGTCTGCAGGAAGAACATGATGAGATATTTACCTTTGAGGAACTGGAATTGGATCAGTCAAGGTTTAATACTTGAAGCATGGATTATAGCTAGCGTATTAGTTGCTTATTGGCTATGTTTAGTTAAAGTATCTATGAAGACTGGTGCATGACTAAAAAACTATACTGAGCTACTTTAAATGTAGGAGATACACTTGACACCTAGGTTGTACCTAGTGTTTTGCATGCATATGTGTACTATACCTAACTTCTTGTTCTTGCATGTTTCAGGAAGTGTTATAGTGAAGTGTGCACAACAAGGCACAAAGCTTAGTGTTAAAATGAAGGACTTGACATCAGAAAACTTCGAGCCTATAAAGAAGAGTCAACTGCGTAAAGGTGTACCACTAATGGCCGACTATAAAGGGAAGACGTATCCTGTCATCTTTGAAGCGTTTCCTGGTAAGTATCAGATTTCAGTAAAATTATGAAATTATAAACTATCAGGAGTGCACAATATGCAAAGATGGGGGCTGGAGGACCCTCCTCCCCCCCCCCCCCCCCCCCCCCCCAAAAAAACTCAGTAAAAGTTTAAATTTTTACCCACACTAGTTGTGCTACTGGCAACAGAAGGCCACCTATGCTCTAGATTCTAAAATAGCTTTTGTATGTACAGGTCACCCCCAAATTAATGTGCTAGATTGTTAGCTAAAACAATATATTATGGGTAAAGTGTTTGGCTTGGCTCACATTAGGCTGCGGCTTGAGATATACTGTCCGCTTGCATAATAACTTGTTTACACCATGTAGATCAAGATCAGGGCAGAAAAAAGAATGAAAAGAGACATGCTGGCAGACCACCTACCGATGGATCAAAGCATACAGAGGTAAATATTTGACTTTACATTCATCCTCGATGGATTCGTCCTATGATTTATCACTAATCTGTGTTACATGTATGTTCTTTGTCTTTAAAAACGTACATGCACTAATATGTAATATCATAATTGTATGACTTCAACAAAATTTTGACCAATTCATAACAGAAAGTCCATTAATAGCTGCCTACATGTATGTCATTTCATGCAGAAAGTTGTGGATGGTGAAGAGGATGATAATGAAGAAGGTACGGGGGGTGACTAGAAAAAAGAAGGGAGCAATAACAACAAAGGAGAATCTAACTGCCAAGAAGCTAGCCTTGTTGAAATTGAAGGAAGACAAAGAGGTATAACGATATTTATCCTAGTGTACTGAGAGCTACACTAGTCAATGGGTTCCCGCATTCTGCTGATCTCTATAATGCTATCCTGTATGTTGACATGACTCTACATTGTCACTCCAGAATCAAGATCCACAAACACCACCTGCAAAGAAGCAGAAGGTATCGAGCAGCGATACTAGCGATGAAGTAGTGATTGATTTGGGAGAGGAGAAAAACGATGGCAACCTAAAAGAATTGCTAATTCGGATGGAGAAAAGGATGGAAAAGATGGAAAAACGACAAGTGCAAATCGATGGGAAGCTGGACTGTCTGATGCAATATTCGAAAAATGGGAATGGTGCATGTGGTGCAGCTGTGAAGAAGGAAGTGGATGGCAAATTTGTAGTAAGTCGAGTAGCTCATTAACCCTCGGCATGCATGCAGCTGTGGTAGTAATGTGCACTCTTGTTCTTACTTGGCTATGCTTGTATATTACATGCATATTATATTACTGCTCGGTGCACTTGTGCTGATGGTTTTGTGCCATCATGTGATTACAGTTGGTATACCTGTACGCTTCCTCACATGTATGATTAGCTACGCATATGTATGTACCTTATCAATGCAGGTGAATGGTGTCAATCTTCTAAGAATTCATTCTACTGGACCATATGCGTATGCTCTTACACTGTTGGACACGCTCTTTACAAGAGAGGAGCAACATCCATGCTTATTGTTTAAGTTGAGCAACAGCGAAAAGCCAGGACTGGATCCTATCAGAGTGGAGATTTTACTTTGTAAGTTATTATTATATCTAATATGTGTTTTAATCGTTATCCCAAGGCCAGTTTGCAGTTAAAAATCCCCTTGTCACCATAATATCTTCCTGCTGCAGCTTGCCTTGACAAAAAGTATGGCAGTAAAGAGTGGGACATGGAAACATTAAAGTAAAAGGTTAACCAGAAGTGTCGAGATGCACTGAAAAAGGAAAAAGCTACATACAGGGCTTTTCCTCATTCTTGCAACGGTGTTAAAAAAGCGGACGTAGTTACACCTTGACCAATCAGCTCCGAGTAACCGCTTGTGCGCGCCGCGTGGCCCGTGCAGACCCATTGACCAATCACAGCGCAGCCATGTGACTTGAACGCATGATTGGCCTTTGGAGGCTTCCATGCAAAAAAAAATGGACAAAGGGCGAGGGAACACAAGCAACGTTTTACCTTTGCCACCTAATGTGGTTCAACAGTGGCAGCTGTTGCAGCGAGCTCTTGCCGTGAATAAGCCATCGCCGTCTGCTTCACAAACCCAACAGTTGGGACCGTGCGGTGGGGGTGTTAGTGTTCAAGTTCTTTCTAGCCCTGGTGCAGCAGTGTCTCTACCAAGAACATCCGTACCTACTACATCATACACATACAAGGTACGGATCATTAATCCTAGTAAAAAAAGTGATGTAGTCTCTCGATACCTTAACCCTTTGACCGCGAATGGCATATATATATGCGCGCGCGCATTATTTCTGAACGCAGACGGCGTATATTTATGGGCAGCTAACTAGACGATTCATGGCGCATGCTTATCGCGATCGAGGAGATCCCTGATAATTATACGCGGCAGCTCCACCCTTACTTACCATGCAGCAGCTGTCACATACCATCGGCGGTCAGCGGTTTGAGCTAGGAAGCCATCTCTCTACTTAGCGCTCTACTTTGCACCAGCAACCCAGCCCAACCCCTTTCTTATCAATGGCTCGAGTTCCGAGGTTCTCCTTGAGCGCTACGCTGTCGATGTTGGAGCTTCCTATGCCCGAGGATGATGATATGAGCGAGGACGAGTTCGAAGGGTACTTGGATGATGATAATCTGACAGCTAGTGGGGACAACAGCCATGACCCTAGTGATGATACTCACGATAGCTCTCTTCAACCTGATGGTGATCCTGGGTGTACTCCCATCCCTGAGTTTAGACAACCAGTTGGTTGTGCTGAGGACATGACAGGGGCATCTCCTCTACAATTCCATGAGCAGATGGTCACAAAGGAGATGTTAGAGAAGATTGTCGAGCAGACCAACCTCTATGCACAACAGTACATGGAAAACACCACTCTCCCCCCACATTCGAGAGCACATGGTTGGAGCAGAGCTACATTTGACGTAGCCGAGTTGAAGAAATTCCTCGCGACAACCATCACCATGGGTCTCATCAGCTACCCCGAGTTAGAGGATTACTGGTCAACCAGTTGGCCCTATGCCACATCGGCATTTTCCAAGGTGTGTGCGTGTGTATATAATTCTCCTCTCTCTTTTGTGTACAATAATAAATAATTATCTTTCAAACAACTCTTTATACGATAACACAAAAATGATTACGTAAATATTTACTGACGTACTGAACTGGTTCATTCTAGATTCTCAAACGTGATCGCTTCTCTCTCATTCTTCGGTTCCTACATTTGAACGACAATTCAAAATACGTGAAGAAGGGACAACCTGGCTATGACCCACTGTTCAAGCTACGGCCATTTGTAGACCCCCATTTCAAAAAGCCTACCATCCTGGTAGAGAGGTCTCTATCGATGAATCCATGATTGGATTCAAAGGAAGGCTGTCCTTTCTACAGTACATGCCCAAGAAACCCACTAAATGGGGGATGAAGGCTTTTGTGTTGGCCGACAGCAAGACAGGGTACACATACAATTGGAGATTGTACACAGGTATTGCATGCACATCACAACTACAGTATATCACATTGCGTACAAGAATGCACATTTAGCCACTCACCAATGCATCCCTCACCCCCCCCCCTTACAACATGCGTCCATCAGCACTGTACATGCATGTGCCTTGTACACATGCATCTCACACCCCTAACATGCCATGTACATGTGTACATTGCACAGGCACACTACTTGTACGCTTGTACACACAGTCACACTCACACACACTGTGAGTGTGACTGTGTGTACAAGTGTGCAAGACTTAGTAGTGTGCCTGTGCAATGTACATGTACATGGCATGTTAGGGGGTGTGAGATGCACTGGCTACATGTGTATGAGGTACATACATGTACAGTGTTGATGGAAGCATGTTGGGGGGGGGGGGACTATCACAAATGCATCTCTTACCCCCCCTCCCCCCCCCCCCCCCAACATGCTTCCATCAACACTGTACATGCATGGACCTCGTACACATGTAGCCAGTGCATCTCACATCCCCTAACATGCCATGTATATTGCACAGGCACACTACTTGCACACATGTACACACAGTTACACTCACGCACACACTCATTCAGAATAATATGTAACACACACTTCACAACATGCATGCCAACATGGCACATGCATACATTGTAAAGGTACTGTACATGCGTACACACATACTCACTCCATAATACCATATTTCTTCTAATAGATCGGCACAAAATACACCAGCCCAATTTTTATTCACATTCCAGTTGCGGGCACATTTTACGCTGGTTTTGCACAAATGACCTTCGTTGAAATCTTGAAATTATGCTGAATCATTTGGTAGAGGGTGCCGAATAACTAGAGGAAATATGGTACTTCAAAAAATATTCTTGGACCTTCTAAAATAAGCTATAAGGCATATGCACAAAATTACAGGCAAAGACACTTCCCTGGATACTGATGAGTGTGGTGTGACGCACGCAGTAGTCCTCAAGTTGCTTGAGGGTCTGGAGAATCGCGGTCATCATGTCTACATGGACAACTACTACACCAGCCCAAGTCTCTTTCAAAACCTGCAACATCTGGGATTTGGGGCATGTGGTACAGTCCGTACCAACAGACGTGGTGTACCAGATGAAATCAAGGCGAAGCTGCAGAAGGGAGAGATAGTGTCAAAGATGATAGACGACAACGTCATGGCTCTGAAGTGGATGGATAAGTGCCCAGTGGCTATGCTTACCACAGTCCATGACGATTCTGTTGTCACCAAACAGCGACGAACGAGAGCAGTGCAGGGTGGTGTGGAGGAAGTAAGAAAACCTGTTGTGGTGGAATGCTACAATGAGTTCATGGGAGGGGTAGACACTGGAGACCAGCTCCTATCCTATTATGGATTTTCACACCGTACCCTAAAGTGGTGGAGGAGGGCTTTCTTCCATCTTGTTGAAGTGGCCATAGTAAATGCCTATATCATGTACCTGACAACACCATGCGAAGGTCGATGGCTGACTCACAAGGAGTTCAGGATCCAACTAGCAAAGGAGCTGTTGATGGACGCAGTTGATTCAGAACCGCACTGCTGTGGACCACATTCAAACCCTAATCCTCCATCGTTTCGCCTCACTGGACGCCATTTCCCAGCAAAGGTGGGTCTCACTCCTTCGGGACGACCATCACAGCCTGACTGTGTTGTCTGCAGTAGGAAGAAAGGCAATGGACGGAAGTCTACTACCTACAAATGCAAGCAGTGTGACCTCCCCATGTGTGTGGTACCATGCTTCGAGCTGTACCACACAAAAACCAATCCAGAACGCTACCTCTGAAGAACTACATGCCACAGTAGACTGCTACTAGTTACATACTACGTATTTAGATTGTAATCATACCCATTTTCTCTCTCCCACTCTCTCACTAAAGGTTGTACACTACTGGCCGCACTCAACTATAATAATTTTTGTCACACACACTCTCTCTTTCTCCCAACTATTATTGTGGACACACCCCGCATTTTCTCTCTCACTACCACTCAGTTGAATATTGGCCGATAGTACATAACTGGCCAAGCATAATTTTCATCACACACACACACACACTCTCTCTCTCTCTTCCGTGAAAGGCTAGCTAATTTACCCCGCTAACATCAGTACAATCACACGCTCATCAATGCCCACCATCGAGCTCAAAAGTTCGGGTCCTACTCACCAAAGGTAAGTTTATAGATCTGAGGCATAGCAATCTATATTTTTGTCAGGGATAGTAAAGTTTCGGGCTGACTATGACTACGAGTACTTACACTTACCTCTGTAACTTTGTTGATCGTCGTCCACCAAGACAGTAGCGATCTTTGATACTTCAATACTGTACATCGATCTGTCAACTAACACGCCTCCCATGGTACTGTGCGACAGCCTGGTAGCATGCACGCCACATACACTAAGACCTTGGCTTAGAAAGTTAGCCCGAGAGCTCGCTTCTTCTTGCACTAAAAGGTCACCCCTCTCGATCTCGAGAGAACGCGCGCGCGTGCGTGACACCGCCCGCGGTCTCTCATTTCCGGGTGCGCGTTTAAAGGGTTAACAAACATTCATCAAGATTCCCTTCTGTTAATGCCATAAGACTGCAATTAATAGAGGAGTTCAAAGGTCAAGTACCTGACAGCACCTCGTTCCAAGTCGGATATTTTGAAGGCAGCCACCAAGCCAAGATTTGGCTAGTAACCGACGATGATCTTAAGCGAATGTACGAAATCCACAACAAAGGTGGCCAAATTAGCATGTGGTGTGAAGGGGTATCCAATGATGAAGGACACTCAAATTTGAAGAGAAAGAGAGATGACTCTGTTGTATCTAAGCGTCAAGAGAAGGAGGAAGATGTGGAAGATAACTTTAAGGTGTTGCAGGGGAAACATGGGGCAAACAAGCAATTTACTACTCCTATGTTGCGTCTATGGGCCCGAACAATTACTGCTGGCCTTCATGATGATTTTGACAGTCCTCCTGATCTTCCTGCTTTCTCACAGTCACAACCCAAGAAACCACGCAAACAGGAATCATTGTCAGATGCTCTCAGTGAGGCTGCAGTGTCTATTGTTCATGCTTTATCTGGATCATCGTCTAAGGAGAAAGAAAAGGAGCCAATCACCCCCTCCAAAACTGCGCCTGCAGCTAGTGTAGGCATTGGGGTTTCTCCTGGTAAATCTGTTGAGTTACGGATGAAGAATTTCGAACAATTGCGATACTTACAACAGCTTTACGAAGATCACATACTAGATGAGAGTGAATATCAGGAACAAAAGCAAAATATACTGACAGCTCTTCGAAAGCTATAAAATGAACACAATTATACTTATGCTAATAATATACACCTGTACTATAAATCCACCCTTTGCAATCTTCAGGGGTTACTCCCATCATAAAACTTAATAATACTAGTGTTTCAATATCAGTTATGTGTATCATTCCACTTTCGATTGATTTGAGTGTTTCTTCAATTGGTGCTAGATTAGGGGAATAGGGTGGCAGGAAATGTACTAATAATGCTCCAACATCTGTTATGGACTTGACAACTTCTGGCACATGATGTATAGAACAATTGTCCATAATGACAACTGAGTGAGGATTTGAACCATCGTATAGCTGTAGAATTGGGAGCAGATGGGTTTGAACAAAATCATAAAAAGCATCACCGTCAGTGTTTCCTGTCACCGTCTTCACATCCAGGAGCCCAGAAATAGATATGCATGCCACTGCAGAAACACGTTCACCTCTCACTAGTAGTGTGTGGTTTCGTAGTGGCTTTCCCCGGATGCTATAACCATGGCTACGTAGCAGATTTCTCCTATCTGCACCTGTCTCGTCAATAAACACTAGCATATCTGGGTTATAAACTGACACATCTGATATAAACTGTTCTCTTAGGAGTTCATCTCGCTGGGAGGCAGTGGTTATCATTTTTTGTCTGGTGAGCCCGCTTTGATGCAGAAACTTGCATATTGCTGACAGGGATACTTCATCTTCCAGCATAGACTTCAGTTCATCCTGTAGCTCACGCAAGTATATCCCTGGCCTCTCTATCACTAGATTCATGATAAAGAACTGACAAGGAACAGTAAGCTTACGAAAAGCCTTATCCTTAGGGTATGGCTTTTTTTTCAAGCTCCCGGTCATATGAAATGAACTCAAAGTTCTTGAAACCGTTGCTTTGTCAACACAAAGACTTTGGGCGATTTCATCTATAGTTTTCCCAATATCTTCTCTCTGCCATAACATTCTCCATCTTATGTCTTCGCTGTATGCGCTACTCCTTCCTTTCTCACAAGAGTAGGACATGGCGTTGTTGACAGAAAGCAGATTTGAATTTGGCGCGTAATTAACCCTCGACCAGACTGCGCCGCGCAGCCAGCTCGGCCGTGCCGGCCGGCCGTGTACGCGCGCCCGGCCCGCACTTGTTTGAACCTGATTGGTCAAAAATGTACATCCGCTTTTTGAACGCAGTTGCAAGAACGAGGAAAAGCTCTGTAATTATGTAAACTCGTCAAACTGTAAGCTTTTTTTTCTTTTCTTACATCACTTTTAGCTGCTTTCATTTACAACAGTTTTATTTGGTAATCATAAAATTTAATATTCAGCCTCAGATTCTTGACAAACTTTATAAGATCTTTCAAGATAAAATGGACGGTGTAAGCATTGAAGTAACAGGAATCATGCATGATTCTGACAAGAATATTAAAATAAGAATTCAAGATTCTTGACAAACTTTGTAAGATCTTTCAAGATCAATCATAGGAATCATGCAAGGTTCTATGTGCAGATCATGCAAGATTCAAGACACATTCCCTGAATACCTTGTATATACAGTGCGAAGATTCTTGTAAGAATCTTCCAGGAACATCTACGAAATCTTTCCAAGAATATGTTTCATTTTCTGGTTGTGCACATGCAAGATTCTTTGCAAGATTCCCAAGATTCTTATAAGGAACTTGCAAGTTCAATGGCAGGATTCTTGCCAAGTCTTTGCATGACTTTCTGATAGGGATTTTCACATGTTCGGCAAATGGTACACTTCTCGTAGCTTTTTCCCCCTCAATTCCACACACATCATCTCTGAAGCTTCAAACTTGATCAGTACCTTTGTTTTGATCCTAATAGTCATATTCCTGAGTTTTGTTGACTGGCGACATAGTTGAGGTGTATTCTGTACATGTGAATATACACTTCTCGTAGCTTTTTCCCCCTCAATTCCACACACATCATCTCTGAAGCTTCAAAGTTGATCAGTACCTTTGTTTTGATGCTAATAGTCATATTCCTGAGTTTCGTTGACTGGTGACATGGTTGAGGTGTATTCTGTACATGTGAGTATGAGATTTTCACGTTTGGCAAATGGTACACTTTTTGTAGCTTTTCCCCCTTAAACAAGGAAGTTGGGGTTAAATATTGCAATACGTGAAAGTTTCCAACGCGCGATCGTTTGCGGACTGCAGGCGCGTGGCCAGGGCACGACCTTTGACCTCACCGCCAAGATTCAAATTTGGCGAGTTTGCCATGGCTGTATAGCCAGTCTCTTACCACTGTGAAACCCTTATAATGCACTTTACATAGCATGCGCGGTACCATACAAGCGCGCCAAACAATACAGTGGTGGAGGAAGATGGCTGTGACTGGGGGGGGGCACAATGGGTGTATCACGTCTACCACAATAGGGATCTACTGAAGGACTGTCATGCAAGGGGGGGTACGTGCCCCTGGTGCCCCCCTGGTTCCGCCACCTATGAATAGAGATTTAGGGTCAACATTTATGAACACAATAAAATGAACAATATACCCAATCTATAATAGCAAGGTTCATTCTTATCTTGAAGCCAGAATGAATACGTTAGGGAAGGTAAGTGAACAACTGATGGATGAACGAATGCACGATTCTAAACATATTTCAATACCGCTTATAATGAAGGGAAAGTAATGGAAACTTACTTCTGGTTAATAGCGTCCTCCAAGTGTTCGTGAACTGGCCCACCGCTGCTTCTGTTTACACTGCCGACACTGAAACTCGACACGAGGGACATGTCCTCTCTGAGATACACGCATAAACACCAACTAAATACTTGGTAAGTTCACTTGAATGGGCTATGCACGCCTGAGCAGTCTTGATCATCTTCCGTGCACTAGCTTGGCACTGACATGGTTGTGTGAGCCCAGCGCAAAGATCCTCAAACATCTTGCGCTCACAAACAAACAATGATTGGGCTTCATCATTGCCTTCATCACCGGGTACAAAGAATCCTAAGCACAACAGTTAGTTTGTTGTTTTAATATGACTAAGCTAGTTACATGTATCTAATACACACCTGGGTTTTCCAACATTGCCATAGATCCTGTAGGGACTGCCTGGCTTCGAAACTGATCTCTAGTGCACGTAGTAGCAGGCGGAGGATCTAGGAGTGGCTTCAGCCATATCCAATAGAGAGCTAAGTAGCTCGCGACTATCCAGTGGCGGCGAGCCTCGGCTTAGCGCTCTCCACCCTCGACTTCTTGCTATCCTCACCCGCGAAGTTCAGCTCCATCGTGTAGCGAAATCCGAGTGTCGCGCGCTTCTTTCTCTGTTCATTCAAAGTAGCCATTTTTTTCCTTACAGGTGCCTTCAAAAAGGTGTCTCTGGCGTATCTCGCGCTTTCTTTATTATTCGCGCTATGGCGCCAACGCTGGTTCGCTGTACTGTACTGTACTGTGTCTGTCATGTGTAAAATAGCTGGCACCATGGCAGTGAACTCGCGAATTTTAGTAATACAGCCATATTGGCTCATGTGACGGATGTGGTAAATAAACATTGTTTCCGTCCAGGGCGGGCCCTTTTATACCCCGCCTCCTTGTTTAATTCCACACACATCATCTCTGAAGCTTCAAATTTGATCAGTACCTTTGTTTTGATGCTAATAGTCATATTCATATTCCTGAGTTTCGTTGACTGGCGACGTGGTTGAGGTGTATTCTGTACATGTGAGTATGAGATTAAATTTCACATGCATGTTTGGCAAATGGTACACGTTTCGTAGATTTTTTCCCCTCAATTCCACACACATCATCTCTGAAGCTTCAAACTTGATCAGTACCTTTGTTTTGATGCTAATAGTCAGTTTCGTTGACTGGCGACATGGTTGAGGTGTGTTCTGTACATGATTTCTAATTTGTAATATTATGACATTGTGTAAGTAGGTTAGCAACCAAATTTCATCGTAATAACTTACAGTCATGATTGTACAAACAAACAGAACACATAAAATAATATAGCATACACAAACTGCACTGATAAAAGATAGATCGTGAATGATGAAAATCTGTCAACAAAAACTATGGCATGATATTGTGGGGTAAGACAATAACTGAGTGATCTGGTAAAGTGCGTGACAAACGAATATGCACAGGTTTGGTTAACAGAAGATTTTTATACTCAACAAATGAAAAGTTGCTTCCTTTTTTGAAAAGCAGTGAAAATGTGGAAGATACGTTGATGAGAATGTGTATGCTTTGAACACAACTATACTTTCTTTAATCACAAATGTGCTTGATTTGGCCAACAAGAGGTAGATCATCCTCGACAGCATAAACAAAGCCAGCATCTGGTCGAAACTCATGCCCTCCTATTTTTATCCACTTTGCACTGCATTATGAGGGAAAACAAAAGCATCAAGAGATCTTTTTATGACTTGCTACATACTCATGCACTTGATACTGACATTGTGTCTAAACTTGTTTGTAGAACACATGGAAGGACCATTGAACCTATTATGCATGTACGTAAATTATGTAAACAAACTACATAATATTACACAACTGTACAGAGGGCCAACCTGTAAAATTATGTATACGCAACTTCAGTGCACATACATGTACACATACACATACACGTGACGAATCCTATATCATAAGAATGTGCTTTTGAATATTTCACACTTGCTGGAGGCGTGGCATATGAACCATAAAATGCATCTTGGGGATTACTGTCTGGTCTGGATAGAGCTCTTTAAAATCCTCATGATGTTCATAGATGAGGGTCCTTAGGTACAACACATGTTCCGAGGTGATATTGGGAGAGAAGAGAAAATCTGTAATATCCAGCAACTTCAAAAAGTTGGCCCAATACTCATCATCATCAGGGATGTAATCACCAATGACAAGTGGAAGAACACGACCAAGTAGCCACATCTGGGCAGCTGTAAGAGAGTGTTAGATTCATGTTTTTAGATATGACATATATTTTTATTCACATATACCTTGCTGCTTCAACTTAATACTAGAGCTAGTAAAGGTAGCATCAGAGATGAGGTTAGGGCGATCTTTAATCTCCATGTAACCCAAGTCCATATTTTCTAGCCTTGTATTTAGCTGATCCAATGTGAAGTACTTGTTATTGGTAATCATCTGAACAAGCATAAGCTTTGCTTCATATGCTAAGGCGCCCTCAAGTACATCGTGCATCACGTCTGGAATCGATCCTCCTTCAAATACATGGAAATATCTACACAAAGTGGCAATGAAAAAAGTCTAATGTACCTCAACTCGTTCAATAAGGCATCTCTGTTAATTCCATACGTCTTTGACACTGAAGCTGAATTTTCATCACTGAGAAGTACACATTGGTGAATGTGTGAAGGCTTATCTCGAAGAGTGAACTGACTCTTCTTAAACTGTATGAAGAACCATAATACATACAGAAAATTTTACCGAAGTTCTAGCTGTCTCTTGAGTGGCCATACAGTGATGGCAACACCTGTAGGCAGTGCAGTTTTCTTTAAAGCCACCTAGTGCTAGGCTTCCCAGATTATCAGCTGATACCACAGCCAAAATACCATAAAACTTCTCCATCTTTCCATTTACTTCAAAGTCATATCCATCCTCCTGAAAAAAAACACGTCATGTAAATAAAGTAACCTCAAAGTTGAGATTAATTAGCAACTTACCAACTTCTACATGTCACCAACGAAGGGTTTGATAACAGCATCAATTCCATACTTGGAAAGGTTCGGGTTGCTCACGAGTGCAACCAGATGAATGGAAGACAGCTTTGAACGATACCTTGGATCCAAGTTAACAAGGGTAAAGTAAAATGCTCCTGTATTTCAAAACCAAATTTATTACCAGCAATAATATTTATTTTTACTCTCACTCACCAAGCTTATGAATTTTTGCCTTGGACCCCAATGCATTACAGAGTTTAACTTCATTGAAATAGAGGTTGATCTGGAGAGAACTTTTCTTTGTAGAAAAGAGAGCATGTTTCTTGTACACTTTACCATCGCAGTAATCACGTAGCACATTATCTTCTGATGAATGGCCATTTGTGACCTAAAAATAGACATGTCCCACATGTGATTATACAGTTCACGTACAGTACACACACACATGCACACGCACACACATGCACATACACACGCACGCACACACCACACACACACACACATACATACATACACACACCACACATACACACACATGCACACATACACACCACACACACACACATACATACATACATACACACACATACACATACACATACATACCACATACACACGCACACACACACACACACACACACACACACACATACACAAACACACGCACACATTAAGCTGTCATGACCCACTGTAAGTATTAGAACGCGAAACAGTGTCATACACAGCATACACTGCACTTAGGAGTGTTGTCATGACCCACTGTAAGCATTAGAACGCGAAACAGTGTCATACACAACACACATGCACATACACACACAGATGCGCACATCCATACACACATGCACACATACCTTGAATAAGGGTACATAGTAGTAACACCACAGTTAATTATGATGTTACATCCCACATAATTAACCAGTGATTCAGACACAGCATATCATTGGGATCACATGGCCCAATAGCAATAGCCTGAGTACATGGTGACAGAGCCTGACATATAGCCATAAGGAGGGTAAGTCACTAAAAATAAGATTAATTTAATCTAGTTGAATCGGGCTAAATTCTGGTATAGCTAGATACAAAGGGAATAATAAAAAGGTCCAATAAAAACATATTTGCATAATAATAACTTACTGTAGAGTAATATTGACTTCTAGCAATTTTGCTGCACATGCTAGTACTGCCTACTTACTGATATCAATAAGAAGTATGCGCAGCCAATCGCAAGCACACTAGATAAACACGTGACACGTACATACAGAGGGTGAGCTTATCACGTGACAACAAGAAGAATCGAGAAGGCCAAAGAGCACGCTACCGGACTCCTTGTAGGGGAGTGGTCCCGCCCTTTCTGTAGCTGACCATGGGTCGGGAGATTAATGGGACCGAAACCTGTGGCCGGTGATGATCAGACTGGGTTCTCCCCTGATGACTGGAATAGTCGAACCGAACTTTGTCAACATTACTGCTACATATGTCATAATATTATAAAGTTATTATCAGACTTGGTTATGCATTAATAATGATTATTGTAATCAATCAGTACAGCAACTCTTGAGCATAGATATGAGACAATAGATAGCTACATACAGTTTGTGCTCAATCTGACAGCGGACAAGGCCATTCCCAAGCATTTTTAATTTTGATTTCAACTCTACACACACACACACACACATACACGCACACATATACCACACACACACACACACACACACGCACACGCATACACATACACACACACACCACACACACATACACACGCACACACACATACACACACACACCACACACACATACACACACACATACACACATGCACACACACACACATAATAGTTATCTGCCAGTAATTGGGATGCATGGTCGAATGCACCCCAATTACTGGCAGATAACTATTTTGATGGTAGTTGACCTCCGTTCATCATTGGCCTACATGTACTTTATGACGACCCAGCCCCTTCCCATAGCCGGCAAATTGCCTATAAAAAATTTGGTTGCTAAGCGACTATCAACAAATGCACACATGCATGCACGCACACACACACAGTAGGTTTGAATGTGGCAACCCTTTTCAGATTGTGCTTAGCCGAAACATGATTTCTAAATGTTCCAAAGTTCTTGAAAGTGCGCACACACCCTCGGATACCGCAAGTCAGTGAAAAATAAGGTTGGTGAGAGTGAAACACTTGGATGTGCTTCACATATCCACTCACATTGAAAGACACAAGAGAATCAGGACAGAGGGGGCATAGTAGCTCAGTCATCATCAAACTGCAGGCTAGAATGTATTAAACAGAAGGATTATGCACGGAGCACCCGTGGTTCCTACGCCACTGTTTACTACAGCTAGCGATCCGCTCGTAATTAATTATCAAAGCATGCACAATCAAGACAACAGATAGCAGTCTAAAGAACCAACTGAGTGTCAGACAGCTCCCTGTTCCTTGTTAGAATTCGTTCTTGCACGTACCTGCTTAAGCGCTTGCAATTGCAGCCATAATAGCACCTGTAGCCTATCGCGCGGAGCCACACCTCTAAGGGTGTGGCTACGCGAGACGATCTGTAGCCCTGGTAACGTATTTCCCACGCCCATTTTTTCACAACACTCTAAATAGAGCGTACCACCCAGGTTTCTCACACGTACCGCTCGTGCTAGTCCTCGCATCTACGAAGATCTCTGAGTTACAAAATGGATGTTTCAAGCTTCAGCATTGATCAAATGTGCAAGTTTCTCCTTGATAAAGGAATGTAGCGTCCAATTTTTCACAGAATTGTATCAGTGGCGCTGCATTTGTACGTCTCTTGGAGGCAGACCTTCGAGATCTCCGATCAATTCCATTTCACGGACCCAGGAGTACCAAGTGTTTTTCTTTCGAAACCGATGAAGGTTAGCTACAATTTAATGCCTCGATACCCTTCGTGATGATACTACAGTATAGGAGGGGAGGGGCTTGTTTGCAAGACCAGCCACGCCTCCACAATGGTCGCAATGTTGAGTATTTTGCGCACGTACGTTGGCTCATAGATAGCTATAATATTACTATGGTTAAACAAAATTATTATTCAATCAAAAAAGTGATTATTAATACCGTATTTTCCGGCTATTAAGCGCATGCGCTTATATCTCCACAGGAAGAAAACCTGCGCTTAATAATGAAGTGCGCCTAACAGCGAGATGCACCTAACTAAAAATAGCTAAATCAAGAACGCATGCGCGTTCGCGGCATCATGTAAGGGGCGAGGCCAATCGATCGATAGCACGATCGTTCACGTTGCTGAATTTCGCCCAGGTTGAAATGGCGTTCATTAATCGAAGAATCTGATAATCGACTGTAGCCATCGTGATTTCAACTAACTTGAAAAGGTTGGAGCCCTGGGAAAGCTAGCAAGCGTGCAGATGTCGAGGTCAATGGTCACATAATTATGCGCTTATACGCAAAATGCGCCTAATAACGAGTGCTTAGGCCAACAAAATAGCATGCGCTTAATAACGAATATGCACTTATAAGCGAAATGCGCCTAATAACGAGAAAATACGGTAGCTTATTTGAAGATTAGTAACTATGATGACTTGAAGTAGTAAATTTGTATGGGCCTCTAGTATACCTTACACTGGGTACTTAAGGGCTATATCTCTGCAGATTGACTCAAACGCCTGCCTGGGTGTTGTTCCATGTTACTTCCTCCACATAAACTCGTCTAAGTACGACGGAAGCTGATCCTTGTGACATCCTTTCATGCGTTTCAACTTCATCTTGATCCTGCACCAGTAGCTCTCAATGTTGTTTGTGTGCACGCCTGTAACTGGATCCTTAAAGTGCAAGGAATGATTGACAGTGCAATGAGTGGACACAGTGGGCAAGCTAGAAACATATGCTGCCCACTCATCACTGTGAACTTCTGTACCCGGTCGAGTGTGCTGCTGGATAATTGGCAGTAGAGTAGCCGCGTCCCTTCGCTGTACTAGTTGGACATATCCAAGAGCAGGGGCACTCTTTTGCAGCTTGTGTCACTGGATATTGCCTTACCCACCCGTAAATGAGAATTAAAAATTTCTTAAGTGGTATTTTGGTTTTTTCGAAGAAAGTGCCAACACGTAATGACACAGACTTCTTGCAGGCTCTAACTGGGCATCTACATCTATAATAGATTTTGTGTTAATTGTGACCGGATCTGAGAAAACCCGGCATATTTGTCAAACGCGCATATGGCGCAATGCGCGTTTTTAGTATCAACAGTCAAAAAATATCAAAGTCCAGTTTTTGTCATATTTATGTCAAAGAACCCTTCTACTAATTGTTGCCACCGCCTACGGAGGGTAAATGTAAGTTACCAAGGCGAAATAAGCCTTCATCTTGACCTACCTAGTCAGTACGGCCGCCGTACACGGAGCCCGTTGCTATAGGCGGTAATTAGAATTCTCTACCTAGATACAGCTAGATTCATCGAACTACTGTACGTTCGCTCACCTTTTTAGCTTCTTGGGCATCTTAGAACAATCGCTGACCGTTGTCAACGTCGAAATCCGACCCTTGCTCAATCTTTACGTTCATTTCGAACGGCTCCGCCCAGATCCATTTAATTGATTTCCGGTTCACGCTAGTATACGGAAACGCCATACGCGTGCATAGCAACGCCTTTAAACCGTAATTTCTCGATTATTGAGGGTGTGGCGCGATCGCAAACAAAGCGCTCTAGCTCCACAGCCAAGTGCGCGATGTGTCTCAGACTTGGAGGCAGGTTAGCCCTATGATACAGCTATCCAAATATACAGCTAACTAAATTTTCATGGATTGATGAATATGGCGGGTTTTCTCAGATCCGGTCACAATTATCAACCTCTTTTATACGTATACCTGTATTTATCTTGTATATCTTATCGACGTTGTAAGTCCATGGGAGAGCCACAAGTTGGACAAGACCTAGTTGTCGTTAAGAGTTGCTTATTTTGCAAATAAGCAATCAAGTCTTCTACACTTCCAAAAATGATTGGACCTATTGACAGTAGACTGAAAGCCATGATACCTTTTGCTACCTCGAACATGAATTCCCTCCAAAAATATCAAGTGTCCCTCCAAAAATATTGAAATTCTCAATTCATGAAACGGTTTAATTCAAGCATCGTGGAGACAGGCTTAGTGTTAGTGTATACCTACTAGAGTCTTGCTAACTTCGAGTGCGTGGTGATCAGAGGAAGATTTTGATGCTTCTGTAGCCATGCATTATGGAGGCATGGCTGGTCTTGCAGACCAGCCCCTTCCCCTCCAGCTACAAAGCCACACCCCTACGAGGCTGCTACTTTATAATTTACCGTGTACGTCGCCAGACCTGAGCTGGTTGTATCGAGACTTTTGACTGTAGCTAACCTTCAGTATGAAAAGCCATACTGCATAGTGGATACTGCATTACTAAAAAAATGAAGGCACTTCAGTGCAAAACCCTCGGCGCATTATGCAGACACACACACAGAACGACTACCGTAACCGTCGCCCATGCACGCCTCGGGTTAAAAATCTAACACTTCTGAAAGTTGTGAAATAAAAGTTAATACCTACCATGCTTCGAAGGGGCTGTCTTGACACAGCACCATTAGCAGCATCAGCTTCCACAGTTGGTAAACTTCTTGTTCTGGGAGGAGTATCAGCAGTACTAGCTGGAGTCTGGGCCTACATTTAAACAATTTCACTGACACATTGCTACATTAGAAACATTCTGGCAATTAGCGGTATGGTATGGACACACATGCAAAACTATAATAAACGCAGAAAAAAGATGTACTGTAGCGAAAATTACCATAGTTAATTCTTTACCTTCTCAAGGAGGTCCCTGATCTTCGTTCTGATGCCGATGAGTGGACAGAGATCTCGGATCAATTCCATTTCACGGACCCAGGAGTACCAACTAAAATCCTTGTTTTCTTTATACAGAATGCTGAGTTGAACAAGGGTCCAGACACTGGCAAGTCCTCACAATGGCACCTAACATTCGTGATCCCCGACAAACGCACTTATTCAGGCACTGTTCAGGCCATTGAAACTGGAGTGATAACTTCCAAGGCTAGAAGGGACATGGTCACAGTTCTTAGGACGCTAATGTTGCAGCACACCACTATGCCTGATAGCATCCACTACAATGCAGTTTGCGAAGCACTTGTTACAAAGTTCCCTAATCTAGCTGATGAAGAGGATGACAGTGGCTATGTAAGTACATGCAACAAGGGGGACACGTGGAAGTCTGCCATAGCCAAGCACCAGTGGGACCAGCAACATCAAGTGGATTGGGACGCAACTAGAGTGCTGGACAGAGCCACCAGACCTGTCCAGCTAAAGGTAAAGGAAGCCTTACACTTAGAGAAGACCCCGGCAAACAACAGGCTTAATCGAGACGGGGGCTAGCTGTTGAATTGCGACAATGAAGAAACTAGGGGGCGGGGGCAACCGTGCTAGGCTAATTGCGCCGGCGCTCCACCCTTTCTTTGCACCCAGCCGCATGGGCGCGCGAGCGCAGTAGCCACGCCTATAAGAGCACCACCCTTTTTGCACCTCGCTTCACTTTTGCCCTGAGGATGACTAGAGCATCTAGTCGAAACGTCGGCAAGTTTTACTGAACAGTTAAAAGAATCTTTGTTTATTCATGCAGAGCAACTGAGAACGATGTCACTTCACTTATTTCACAGTAAACCTATTTTTGTTTACGACAAATATTCTAACTTTAATTTTGTGGAAGTAAGAAATTCCTTCAAGAATTTTCACAATGACAAGAACGAAAATTCCGAGAATGGACCGTCCAAACGAAAGGCACCAGCGAGTCGTAAGCCACCATCAAAGAGGATGAAGTGCACACCTAGTGAAGACGACGGCGACCTGGATGATGAAGAATTTGATGAGTTCGTTGGGGACCTAGCTGAAGAATGGAGAAAGGATAAGAAAGAAAGAAGTATGGCAACTGTCAAGAGCCTGTTCGACCAAACCGCTAACCGGAGAAGGCAGTGGATCATTAATGACCGGCCACTTCTTTCAGAAGTATATAATGCATTTCTGTGCTATTCATCATCCAGATTGGTAAGTTTTCATGGTACTTACTGTTAACTACAAGTCATTGATAGGTGTTCATTAAATAGAATAATATGCCTGCTTAAGGTACCGTAAATTACGTGGGTGGATATAACTGCAAATTGGCCCAAAAAACGCTGATATAATTCAAATTTAGCTGCTTACCCTTTTCTGAGAATTTTTAGCACTCTAATCAACTCTGTTTCGCATATCCGCCTTTCGCCAGATTTAAGGTCAAAGGTAATGCTTTCAGCCCCACCCTGCCAAATGCGCATGCGTATTACAATCCAGCCCCTCCCCTGTCCATCTGTGCATGCGCGTGTGCATATCTTCCATGTGAACGAGGTCAGAGTTCAAACCTTCAGATCAGGTAAGTGTGTGTGTGTGTGTGTGTGTGTGTGGCTGGTTATATGGATAGAGGTTTTATGCGCTAAGTACCGTAAAGAACGTGGGTGGATAAATGTCTCAGAAAACTATAAACTAATGGTGATGAAAATCATCTGTGCGGGCCGGGCGAGCCTTCGCAAAAGTCACAAGATTTCTTTGAACACTGTGTCTACCGTACCGGCACCCGTACCCAAGATTTAGTGCTTAGAGTACCGGCAACTCTATTATATAGCTATGGATCCCAGCCCCCACATGCCCACGCACGCGGAGAGAAGGGGTTGTGTCGCCGAGGAAATCATTATGACCTCGCGTATTTCTGGTGTGCGTGAATAAGAAACGCGAATCGACATTCCATTGGGCACCAAGGGTTATGTTATTCGCTGTGTCTAGAGTCCCGGCACCGGTACCCAAGATTTAGTGCTTGGAGTACCGGCAGTGTATTATATAGCTATAGATCCCAGCCCCCTTCGGGGGCTGGGATCTATAGCTATATTATAATACTGAGCGCAAGACGGCTAGTGAGGCTAGTGGCAGGGGGGTTGGGTTCCGATAATCGGTTGGTTACGAGGGGTTTGGGTTTGGGCTACGGTTGGTGACAAGGGTTAGTATTAGTATAGTGGCAAGGTGTATAAATTTGGCAAAAAAGCTCAAAATTTCCGGTACCGGTGCCGGGACTGTAGACACAGCCTATATTATTTCGTACGAACGCGGACGCGCACAATCATTAATGTGCATTTTGTTCATGCCCGCGCATAGCCTCGTACCCAGGCCCGGAAGGAGGAGAAAAGAGGGCCTGGTACCTATTGCACGCGCATGCACCAACTACCCCAAGACTTTACGCTTTTTCGCCCTCCTCCAGCGGCCTAGGGCACGAGACCACCGATATGACGTTGCTTCGTACCCTAGGCGCGAGAGGAGAGCGAAAAAGCGTACAGTCGTTCGTGGCACCCCAGGTTTTCTTGGGGTAGTTGGCGCATGCGCGTGCAATAGGTACCAGGCCCTTTCTCCTCCCCCTCGATCAAAGGGCCTGGGTACGAGGCTAGCCCGCGCAGTCATGTGACTTGATCCATGCATCTGATTGGTGCGCAGTGTACATTGCATGGGCCCTATACACGTTTGGCCAGACCTCTTCTCTCCGTCTGCGTGAAAGGGGGCTGGGATCTATAGCTATACTAATAGCCACTACTACTGAGCGCTAGACGGCTTATGAGGCTAGTAGCGGGGGGTTGGGTTTCGGTAATCGGTTAGTGACGAGGGGTTTGGGTTAGGCTATGATTGTTGATGAAGGGTTAGTATTGTAGTGATAGGGTATATATAAAGGTGGTAAAAAAACGGCATTTGGCAACGGCGAGCTGGGTTGGCAGAGCGGGCTAGGCCTGGGGCTGGTGGAGCGGTGTTCATGGGTTTGAATCCTGCTTGATCTTTGGATTTTTTTCTTCCACTTTCGAAAAAATTTTGGCGGGCTAGTTTGCCGGTACTCGAAGCGCTAAATGTCAGTACCGGCATGTATATACGCGTACTTGGTGCATTACAGAGCCCTGTAGAATCAACGAGGGACCGGCTAACTCTTTGATCCTTGTGCTCCTTATTTTGCACACTTTAATGGACAAAGTGCCATGCACCCCAAGTGCATTATGCACGTACCTTCTGCTTGTGGGTAGCGGTATACACATGTACATGTATGTTCTGTTGAACTAGCCAATTTAGTCTACGGAGCCTACAATCATTGTTATAAAACTCGAGGTATATACAATACAGTACATGTAGTATTATGATATTTTTTTTGTCCTCTGCAGAGATTTGTGTTTTGAATTGGATTTTGTTTTCAATAACGTCCGTACCACAGTAGTACTTCTATACAGCACTCTAGCGTGGTGTATTAAGGAGGTTCTTTTATGTTTCTGCAGATTCGTGTTTTACAGATTATGCAAATGGAGTTAGTTGCGAGTCCTTGTGAACAAGTGAGTGCTATAACTTCTGACCTGATGTACATGTATTCCATCTATTCACTATCTTCATGCATCCATTTTAGTGTTGACAGATGTACAGTACGTATATATTATATATCAGGGTATCGTTTTGTTGGGGAGAGGGGAGGCTGATCCAAGTGCCACTCACTCTTGCTCAACATGTAATGCTGACCAAAATGTGGACAACATGCATTCATGTCACCCATTATAATATGGTTAATGGGCTATATACCGTAGGATTGGTATGTTATGCGGTATTTTTAGTTATGCGATTATGCAAATTTTAGCGAAATCGCACAATTAAAAATCGCAAAATAATAATGCACATTACATACATTGCGCAATAGAATGGCCGGCCGAGGCGTGCACCGCGTACATGTGGTCTTATTGTACGTGCGATCGATCAGCTAGTAAGCGCTCAGTCTGTTTGGCTGAACGGTACAACAGTTTGAGCCTGGAAAGAGCCAGAGAGAGGTACGCTGCCGATATTTACGGAGTATTTTCAGCGTTAATCACCTCTACTAAGGGCTGATAGCTCTTTCCTCTACTAGAGCAGGTAGTCAGGCATAGGGGAATGGGCACACTGGCCCACAATTATTCCTAATATCTGTTTGTGCTAAAAATCCACTCCTGGACCATCCTTTAGGAAATCAAGGATATTGTGTACAGTTTTCTCAGACGATGCCTTCATGTCTGGGAAAATTTATATCGCCACCCTCAAATAGAGCAATATTGCTAACTAGTGTCATGCAGGGCATGGTTGGGGGAGCCTGAGCTGAGAAAGGCTCTGTTGGGCTGGAGTACTCAATGTAGATGAGACTCGAAAAGCCATAGATCGTGAAGACCATTGACACGGATCCAAGTAGAACCTGTATGACAGTCATGGCTTCCCAGTGTACCTGTCCGATAGTCCCCTCCACCTACGTGTAGTGTCTATTCTATGCCAATAATCAATATCCTCCTTAGTCTGGTGGAACAGCTGCAAACCATGACAGTCATAGTTTCCAGGTAAACCTTCTCGATAGTCTCCTCCATGTGGTGTCTATCCTATCCCAACGATCAATACCTAGCTGCGTTAGCTGTACAGTCTGTCTGTGAGCAGCACATCTGCCACACATGTACTATCGCCTTCTTGGCTATAGCCACTCATTGCACTGTTGAGCTGACGGTGAGCTCTGTCTTCTTGATTCAGTGGTTATAGCAAATTTCATGGGTATGCGTAATACACTGCAATGTATTTCATATTTAGAGCCATGCATATGCTACACCTGGGGTGATCGACGTACCATAGTAGCGTACGTAGTTATAATACATGTATATACATGTACAACGAAAAATATTTTTCGGACGATCATTTTTCGTATGTAGTCCATGTCCTAACCTGGAGGGCATAAAAGTTACATTCTTCTACAAGTTCAGAAGGCCAACGATTGGTCAGAATTGCAGTGCCATGTGCACAAACAGGGTGGCCATAGAGAAGCATTCTTGAACGAATGGTGCGAAGCACTGCGCATTTCAAGAGACCTGCTCAGCAGGCCACGTGCCACCGAGCCTTGAGCAAAGCGAGAGATTTTGAGATGAAGTCTGTTCTTTAGTGGTAGAGTTGATGTTCGAGCAAAAGTTTTGGAGACATTTGCTGACCACCACTGCCTTCTTTGCTTCGAATTCGAATTACGTGTATCTTGATGAACTCTCGGTGAACAATATGTAGTACTATAACTACATTGTTGTGGTTACTCTAGATCTATAGTTAGTGCACATGTCATCTTGGAATTTGCATGTACAAATTCTCCGTAGTGTAAATGTAACTTCCGGGTGCGTGATTCACATCAGTGCAGTTAAGAGAATGTACATGTATGGTGATGTATGTGAAGTTGGGAGATACATGTACAGTACATGTACATGTACATGTACATGTATCTTGTTGTGAACCATGAGGCTTGCATTTTTTTTGTATGTACACTTATACATTCATCCAGGATAGCCCGGTGTCCAGTGAAGAAGAGACTGATGGTCTCAACGTGACCATTGATGACAGTACAGATGGGGGATCACTGTATGTTCCAACCCCCCAAAGAATTGTGAGAAAGAATGCACGTGTTGTAAGAAATGTTCTTTCTAATACTGTTTGCTTCATGGACTTGAACCAATTTGACAAGTTCATTAAGCAAGTGAATGAAATACGCTGTTGTGCCACACCTGGTTGTAAAGGTGCATTAACTCCGGTTTACGTGAGAAGCGTTGGCCTGGGTGGTGCTGTTTCTATTAGTTGTACTTGTAATGGTTGTGGTAACCAAGGAGTGATTTTTGAAACGTCCAAGTACATGTATGAGCTTGGTAGTGCCACCGAGATTAGTGTGGCTATACAGGTAGCTTTTGTCATAGCTGGCTGCACTCACACGACGTATTACAAAGTACTGAAGCATGCACTTGGGATTGAAGCAGTTAGTTGGCCAACCTTTCACTCGACCATCAAGAGAATGTACCCTGTTGTCAAAGAAATGGTCGATGAAATGTGTGAGGATGCAAAGGACGATATGCGACACATGGACCAAAATGAGCTTGGTTCGTGGAGTCGTGCTGTCACGTCCGCTGATGGTACATGGATGACACGTGGTCATCACAGCAAGAATGCTACTTTCAGCATTCGAAACTACTACAATGGAGCTCTTCTTTACCGCAAGCATCTCTGTCAGAAAGGCAGAGATGATGTGATCAAGGAGGAGCTCTACCAGGGGACGTCCAAGGGTGCAGAAGGCTATGCCGCGCGTCTTACGTTCAAAAAAGCCAAGGATGAAGGAATGAACATTGCCATTCAGTGGCAAGATGCCGACTCCTCCTCTGCTAAGGCAGTGACAGACCACTTTCCCAATGCAGAGATCATGATCTGTGGTGGGCATGCGGGTAGGGCCCACAAGAAGCAGCTAGAAAAGCTGCAGAAAATTAAATCCTTCAGTGCTGATTTAGTGAGAAAGTACAAAGATGATTTTTCCTCTGTTGGCGATGTGGTCTGTCATTGTTCAAGGCACAAACAGGGATGTGGTTGTCTCTCCAAGGCATTTATTGAAAAGGCTAGAAATTCCTTTTCGTTCATTTTGTCGAAGAGTGAATCTGCCGAAGAGTTTGCAACCAGGGTAAAGGGATTGGCCATGCATGCCCGCGACCAGCACGATTGGGGGTTTGGTAGGTGTGACTTTCACCAACTTCGAGTATGCAGCTGTGGTGAATGTGAGGATGGAGAGGATCTGAAGTGCGAAGGAAAGGACTATCACACAAGGTATGTGCTGACATGTCCTTTCCATTCTCTGGCTTATGAAATAGAATGCCACGAGAGAGCAGGAATGGCTAAACAGCTGGTTCACCCCATTCTTAAGAGGGGGCATTCCAATTGGTTGGAGGCTTCCCACAACGTGTTCATTCGCTTCAGACCAAAGCACATTTTCCTCGAGAGATTGCACTATGTGCTTTCAACTGAGCTGGCTCTACTGCAGTCGAATATGACGTACATGTATGAGAAGCGTGGGCCACAGTATCATTGGGTGGTTGAGCTGTTTGAGCGTTTGAAATTACCTGTGTTTGATGGTGTTCAGGCTGCTCTGGAGGCATTCAATCAACAGAGAAAGCTGTACTTAGATCAGGAAAAAACTGATTCCTTCAAGCAGAGGCGAATACAGTTAAAAAAGGAACGAACCATGGATTCACAATGTCGTAAGCTATGGTCAAAGAGGCACGGCCACGATACCTATGGCAGTGACGACAGTGACATAGACGAAGATGAAATCAAGCCAAAAAGGCAAAAAAAGCGTACAACTGGAGGGCAGTGCAGGTGTGGATCCACCACTCACCAACGTACCAACCATAGTGAATGTCCTTTGAACGTAAAAAATCAGAAAAATAATGTTTCTATGGATGACAGTGCATCTGATAATAACGATGTCATTTATTTCGAAGATTCCCTGTCAGATACAGAAAGTATTTCTTTAGAAGGAAATGTGCCCTCCCCAACTGGTGACACTAGTTGGTGTTTTGAAGATGACATAGTAAGTGGTAATATCTGCTTGTGCGGAGCGCTCGGACGAGCACATAAGAAAGATTGCCCCTTGAACTCACGAAATCTTTACGTTGGGTACACTTTATTTCCCAAGGCCTCTTCTGCTGACTGTGACAAGGACAATTGTGTTAAATCCAAACCTCCTAAAACAAGCAAGTCGGTTGATACAGGGTCAACCCGTCTGGGAAAAAGAGAAAAGCCCAGTAGTGAGAAGCCTCCCCTCACAAAGAAGCCAAGATCTACAACATGTAACTTCAAGGTGGGTGACTGTGTGAATTTGCATGATGGCAAGTTGGGCAAATGTCACCTTCCTTGTTGTGTTGTGCAAGTGTTTGGTGATAGATGCCTACTATGTTGTTGCAAGGGAGTTCTCACGACTGGCTATGCCATGAGGCAATTAACGACTGTCAGTGGTGATGTGTCCATTTCTGTAGACTGTTGGCGAACTGCAGCTAAGACCTCGCTT
The DNA here is from genome assembly GCA_963930775.1 of Cliona cf. orientalis. Lineage (NCBI taxonomy): Eukaryota > Metazoa > Porifera > Demospongiae > Clionaida > Clionaidae > Cliona > Cliona cf. orientalis. The sequence goes on along the minus strand of OZ005689.1, from coordinate 29,596,735 downwards.
CGAGATGTGGCCAGCAATTCTGAATGTCTCGAACTGTGCAACTGTGGCCTAGCTAAGCCTGCTGTTGAACATGTTGTTGACTTGACTGAGGATACCACAGTCATGTCTTCAGCCGATGGCTCTGCAGTTGCAAGCAGCACCTGGGTATCCTCTCCACTGTATTCCTTGCACGTAGATAAGAAACAGGAAATCCTTTCTCCTGATGGCTGGCTCTCAGACACGGTCATTAGGGCTGCTCAGTTGCTCATTTTGCAGGAATTCCCAAAAATAGCCGGCCTGCAAGATCCGACAGTTCACAGGAGTCTGTCTTTCCAAATTCTCAGAGGAGAATTTGTGCAGGTCATATTCGTTGGCGGCTGTCACTGGTGTACTATTTCCAATGTTGGATGTGACGATGGAGTGGTCAATGTGTACGACAGTATGTACTCCAGCGCTTCCAGTGGGACAGTCAAATTGATTGCCAGCCTTGTGTTTAGTCCTGCTAAACAGCTTGTCCTGAGAATGATGGATGTTGGAAGGCAATCAAATGGTTCCGATTGTGGAGTCCTTGCCTTAGCATTTGCATACGATATTTGCAGTGGTAATGACCCATGCAAGATCAAGTATAATCACAGGTCTATGAGGCAGCACTTGGCAGAGTGCTTGGAGAAATGTCGCCTCTCTCGCTTCCCAGTGGTCGGTGAGCGCAGGACTGTCGGTGTCAGGCACACCCAGTCAGTGGACCTTCACTGCTCCTGCCGCTTGCCCGAGGAATTAGGTGATAAAATGGCCGAGTGCGATGTATGTAAAACCTGGTACCACAAACACTGCATGGACGTTCCTAACTATGTTTTTGAAAAAAAAGATGTCCCCTGGAAGTGTAAATCATGTGCCGCAGTGTGAAACTCTACCTAGTGTTTTGTTGTATATACCGTATTTCTTCTAAAAATTCGGCCCTTCTAATTATTCGGCATCCTTTACCGAATGATTGAATATTAGTCTCTAATTTTTTGGCAAAGGTCGTCTTGTGTATATGCTATAAACGGGAATGGAATGCGGACGCAGAGAGAATGTTAAATATTATCCTCTAAAAATTTGGCGAAGCTAAAGCAATATTATTTTTTTCATGCCAAATTTTTAGAAGAAATACGGTAGTTTACCCAGGTGTGGCCACATCCTCTCTCTCTTATGTTTCTCTCTCTGGGATATGATATAATTACCTCTCCCTCTATTACATACATGTACATGTATAACTGCATATACATGTATCTATCCTCTCTCTCTCTCTCTCTCTCTCTCTCTCTCTCTCTCTTTCTCTGTCTTGCTCGTCTCAATGCTAATACATATCTATTACCGTAATAATATTATTTTGTTTCAGTATTATTTCTCTTCATACCTGTGTTTTCTTGAGTGGGCACGCCAACTCAATAAGCCTGACACAGGGAAGGTTTATGCAGTTGTAGGCTCTACCTTCCTTGAATTTTGTTTTGGGGCTAAAAGTGGTTTCTGAATGTCAGGTCATAGGGTACAGGTACTGGTTATCAATCTCATCTGTATGCTTGTAGTGACACTGCCAAACCAGCTGACTGATTTTTTTTTGCACTACCTTATAAGAAAGTACACAAATACCATATCAGCAAACAGGGTTGTTCTCTGCTCTGCCATAATATCTAGGTGTACATGTATCTCTCCTCGTTGAAGTCAGTTGCCTGAAGCTCCCACCCTCAGGTGGCGTGATGAGTCGTTGATGGCTTCTGGTTTTCACATTGCAGATACGTTTCTCTCTTGTGTTCTCTATCCCAGTCTGTACTACATGTATGTTTATATTTAATATGGCTGCATTCTCCCTCTCTGTATCATATCTCAATACTTGTTTGTGTTGGGCACTTGGTACAGTTGTTTGTTGCGCTGATTATATTACAGAGCAGTAGGCACAGTTATAGGTTACCGAGCAAACATTTTATGAGTGAAAATGTAATATCAAGTTGTATCATGTTGCTCTAAATATAATCTGCTCTACAGTACATGTACTCTATCAGTATAATAATTTATAGTGTCATGGGCACTTGCCTGGAACACTATGGTATTATCCCCGTGTGCATAGTAAAGTAATCGGGTCGCTTGGCATTTTCTCTCTTTCTCCTCGTTGAAGTCAGCTACCTGAAGCTCGGGTGGCATGATGAGTCGTTGATGGCTTCTAGTTTTCCCATCGGACTAATATTTCTCTCTCTGTTCTAAAAAAATTACCTGATATCAGCATAGAGGCAATCTTAGCAAGTGGTGAGTATAATAATATTCATCAAAAATGTCAAAGCTGACGTTTGTTTCACCTCATAATGTTGACGAACTGTACAAATCACATCAGGTGTGCCATGTGCTGTTTCGACCTCGTACTGCACATCTACATGTATATGACGCGTACATGTAAGTGAATGCAAGAACACACACTAGGCTACTAATTGTGCACACGGGGTATGTGCTCTACAGAGCTCTCATTCTCTCTTTCTTGAAAACTGGCAGTCATGTTTATGTGCTCATTGTAACGTGGTGCTTGTAGTCACACTGTCTAGGTGTAAGGGTCAAGGAAGCTCATACTAGTGTCAGCTGCTATTATGTTTAGGCCGCTATCTTTACATCAATATGTATGTGCATTGTACACATTTAGCTTCCTCCATAAACCGAGGCAGTGTGGCCCGGGCTCTTTATATCGTGTGTGTTTATGTCGAGCTCCTCCAGTTACAGCATGATTGAGCCGTCCATGATGGAACACTTGTTGCTCCTGTCAGTGGAGATATATGGCATGTACTGATACAGACTTCGTTTTCTGTGGCGTTTTTGTGTTAGTGAATGGTCTGTATTGTGCTATATCTTTCCTCTCTTCTTAGAGCTCAGTCGGGACGAATGTGAAGGCTTGTTGTGTATGTATGTATGTAATGGCTGATTCTTGGCTGGTCAGCTTTGGATGATTTCGTTAGAGAATGTTTCCCAGAGCAGCTATGAGTACACATCTGACTTGTAATCAGAGTAGGGTGTGGAGTTAATTTGTGTGCTTACAGTTCGATCCAAGAATGAGCCATTCCTTCTTTCTCTCCCTTGAATTTGAGCCGGGGCATTGTGTAGTAGACATAATGCCTCGAGGGTCACCTGTGCATCTGCCTCCGCGTGGCGTGACCTGGGATAGGAGTTACATGTGCATAGAAATGTCTCCATAATCAGGTCCTAGTAGCTACCATATCACCCCTTCACTATAGTTTGTGGTTCTGTTGTACATGTACATTGTAACTCTGAAGCCAAAGGATGCACACCATCGCTGTCTCTTTTAGAGAGAGAGAGAGAAATATATTTTTTTGTTCATGGGGAGCTGTTAGGTAAGGCTTTGCAAAGAGTGTTGACAGCCCTCTCTTTCTCTCTCCCTCCCCATTGACTGATGTATGTTGTTGAATTCTGACCGTAATATCTTTTCTGTGTCCCCATCCTCATATAGTAGCAATTTATTTTTCTGTGGTTGTGAGGTAATTATGGTGTAGTCTATGATAATGTATGATGTAACCTATGGTGTAAATACATCCCAAGTCCCAATCAATAAAATTCGGCTCTTGCTATGACGAACTTTTGATGAAACCTGTAATGTATTTGCTGTGAAGACTGTTTCAGAATGTTTAGCACGCATGAAGGCTTGTTGGAGCCCCGAATTTGAACCTAGCGTATAAGAAGATCATGGACTATCAATGATATATGGCAATTTTCTCGGTTCGCTTTCTTTGGCGAGCTCGCACTAGGGCGGATTTCCCTATTCAGTCTAGCATATGGCACATGGAGGTCACGTCCAGGTCAACTGGCTCGAGCTGCGCACCCCAATATACGCGTATATGGAGCATGCACTGTTTGTTGAGGTGTCCTAGTTCAAATTATGGCGGCGTACAGTAGCGCGTTGTAATACTTTTTATGAGGGACAAGGGATGTAGTGATATATCCCCAGTATAGATTTACTTTTCTGGTTATGAGGTAATCTATGAGGCAATTATGAGAAAACTCAGGGCCTCTATGGAGCCTAGCCTTTCTGAGACTTAAAAATTAGTAAGTATATAGAGCATCTAACGAATGTATCGAGCGAATATCTTGCAAGCAGACTCCATCTCTGCGCATTGATATATTATTGACAACCTCTTACCACATGCACCACTACAACTATGCAGCTACTGAGGATATGGTGAAGTGTTTCATATGTACTACTATTAATTTTATGATAGAGTGTATCTTGGAACAGCAAAGCAGGTCAAAAGAGTGCTCTTATCCCCTTCAATTAGAGATCATCCTTCAAGTAGTCACACAACAGCTGCTCCTAGTCACAGGTACGTGGAGAGAGGATACGTAATGTGTGTATCACGGCATTATTGTGTGATTTATTTACTAGTATATACGCATGGCAGCGGCGCATATACATACGTAAGTACAAAATTGACTGGATTGTTTGAATGTGCAGCAGAATTAAGGAAATGCAGTCAGTACCATATGCAAGGGCGTAGCTACCATAGAGGCAACCAAGGCAGCTGCCTCAGTCATCAATTCAGCCAGCTATATACTTAAATACACAACAATACTCACCGAGCCGCGCGCATGCCAGGACAAGTTTTTTGCTGACTAAGCACTCGAACTTCACTGTATAGCTCCATCTCTAAGAGAGCAAGACGGATGCCTCTCTCTGAGATGATGTAAGTAACGTCGACAAAACGGCTTTGCGCACCGTTCTAGACTCGAGAAGACTTTCTATGTTGTTACGATCGCGGTAGACACCCGAAAATGGGCGTGGTTTGTCCACTAAGGGGGTGTGACTAAAAATTCGCACACGTTTCGTGCGCAATCTTTATTATCTGCCTCAGTATAAAAAAAATTCTGGCTACGCCCTTGCATATGTGGTGGGTAATTTGTGGAAATTCAGAGAGGGCCGTCAGAGTTTATTTTTATTCATGACGGCAACCCAATCTAGGGGCGTTGCGCTACACAAATGATATGTAATCAATGCACATGCTCAATTTCGCTCACAATTTTCAAGCCACACCTGCAAAGAGACATGGACAAATAGCATGAGATAGAAGAATATTGGTGTACACTACTACTAGCTGGAGGACAGTGGCTACTCTTGCTTGCTAATACTGGCCATGCTGCCATGTTTTTGATCACGCCCATCATCGTGGGTAGAATTTTCATGACTGCCAAGTCAACCAAAAAATGATTACATATACCCACCATGCGGTGGTATACATCTTCTCTCTCTGTCTCCAAAACTGACAATGCTCGTTATAGATACTTAGTATATGGTCCTTGTAAGAATTGGTAATGGTCTCAGCTGCTATTACGTAGGTTTCAGGTCATCTTTTACATGCATCTTAGTAAGTTTTAGCAGCTACACCTCTTTATCATGCAGACAGGCCGGTAATCTTAGAGAAGTATTGGTCTGTTTTGTAGCCTGTCCCTTGTGCTGTAATCTAACCAAACTGAGCATAAATGGAGTGCTCCATTGTTATGACGCAGCAGCAAAACACGTCTGACACTCTAGCTACATGTAGTTGGTGAAGCTATTGGGAATTGTACCATATATACAGATCAAGGCACCACTCAGTATGAGCATGCACATGACGACCATTACCTTACATGTTAAAAATTTAACTCTCTCCTCACTGAAGTGATCACGTACCCCACAAACACATGCACGTACAAGTATATATATATATAATTATATATACATTAAGAAAATTGCTTCCTGTACCTCGTGTATTCGGTGCTCGTTCAGGCTCACCCCGAGATGTATATTGGCAATTCTGATGCATTATTGTGTCATCCCTCACCATCCAGGTAGCCTTGTCTAAGGCTGGCTCTCACTGTCGTGTGTTGGAGGAGAGGAATGCCATCCTCTGGAGGGTCAGGTCAGCAACCATGGGGAAAGACTCCGAATCATGTCAAATCATGACACTAGTCAACAGCAAGGCCAGCCAATGGCAGGTAATTTAGTATTGCTTATCGCCAGTCCCTCCAAGATATGTTTTTTTATTCCCCACACCACCATGCACACACAGCTGTCTTTCCCCTCTCAAATATTATGTTCAGATCTTCGTCTCCCTCATCCACCCACCCTGTATTCAAAGATGGTACGTAGCACATATATATATATGCCTACATTACTTTACTAATTGGGGCGAGCCTGAGCGAGCCCCACATAAACGGTACAGCTGTGCGCGAATTGTGTATATAATATATATATATATATATTATGGTACGTCGGTCACGCGAAATTATATACCCAGTGATGCTCTACGGACATAGACGCGAAATATTCTATTGCGCATTCTCGTGCCTGGGACACGGGCCGTATATACGCCGTTCTAATTTTGCGAATTGTAAATTTACACTCAAGCTTGTATTGCATTGATCAAGCAAGCTGCCGTACCGCGCCGTACAGAAGCAAGCAGAAGGCTCCAAAGGAGGAGACTCTGAGCGAGATAGAGCCTGTCATCAGCTCAATAGCGCAAGGACCAGCTAAGAACACGATAAAGATAGACTAGACGTGCTGCTGAGGCTCACTGATGACTCTGATAACAGAGGCAATACTGAGTAAAACGTACGTATTGACTGTCGGGCACTGAAGGATGGAGGGGACTATCATGCAGCTGTAGACCTACAGGCCTACACGGCACTATAAGACTATCTGTCATTGTTTGCTTGGATCTGTATCAGTGGTCTTCAAGATCTATTGTGCTATGGCTTTGATTAAAGTTTTTGAGTCACAGCTACTGATAGAGACTTTCAGAGGCTCAGCTCAGGCTCGCCCCAAACAGGCCCTGCATGTCACTAGTAATAATACGAATTAATCTACTTTTTCCCCTCTATGATTGCTGCAGGCTTAAGAAGGTTGAACTGGATGTTGTCAGAGCGTGGTATTCCTGGAGAAGCAGCTAAGGGTGGCTCATGATCAGAGACAGACAGACACACAGCACTATGACAGTCCATATCTATATGTGGAGTGCTTGGCTCAAGGTACAGTAGCGGTCAATAAAAAGTTAACGTTCAGTTCCGTTGTAAGATCGTAGTAACGCACCAAGCGATTGGTTTTCACACCGTTCTTGCCAGCGCTATTATCAGCGCGCTTCCGTTCTTGGTCTCACAACGCGGCTCGCGCGCACGATCGTTTTCCATAATAAACGGTCACGCCTACCGCACGGTTAGATTTGACGTGTGAAAGATGGTTTTCTCGACGTACAAGAAGCAACGCATTCTGTTTTTCGCTTCGCAAGGCCTCAAACCTCCCGCCATAGCAAAAGAACTACGCAAGGAAGATCTAAATTGTTCTAGGATTGGTATCTACAAGTTTTTGAAGAAATACGAAGCGACTGGATCGATCGGAAGGAGAGTTGGGTCTGGACGTCCATCGAAGATCACGGCTGAAATCAAGCAGATAGTAGAAGAGCAGATGAGAGCCGACGATGAAACTACTGCTTATCAGCTTCACCGCCTCCTTACACAGAAGGGCTACTCGATCTGCCTTCGCACGATACTTCGATGTAGAAGATCTTTGGGATGGACGTTTCGCAGCAGCGCCTATTGCCAACTTATTCGAGAGGCAAACAAAGTGAAGCGACTGGCATGGGCCCAGAAGCACCTCGGTGATTCTTTCGAGGATGTTATCTGGACTGACGAATGTTCAGTCCAGATGGAGAGCCACAGGAGATTTGCCTGCAGGAAGCGCGGTGAACCTCCTCGTCCAAAACCAAGGTAAGATAGCTAGTATTTAATATTTTAATAGTGGATGGTACTCGAGCTAAATTTATATGAAATTGTACATGTCATTGTACTGTATAGGCCTAAGCATCCGACTAAAGTGCACGTTTGGGCTGGAATCAGTAAGCGAGGAAGAACTGGTGGAAAACTCCTGCCGAGTCCCCTGATCTCAACCCTATTGAAAACATCTGGCATGAACTGAAGGAGTATATTAGAAGAGAGGTCAAGCCTAAAGTGAAGGAGGAGCTAATCCAAGGTATTCTAAGATTTTGGGGAACCGTGGACAGGGCAAAGTGCTTAAAGTATATAGGACATCTTAGAAAGGTTATACCTAAAGTAATAGAATTAGAAGGAGCTGCTACAGGTTACTAGTCATATTCTATGTATGCATACATGTATGTACCTATCACCTATCCCATAGCAAGTACATTATGTTTCTCTGACCACAACTTCATTAACCACAACAGCAACTGTTACAATAATAATAATATTAGTTAACATGGATAATAATGAAATTTAATAATATTATGTACTTAATACTAACAACTTATCATAGGATGTCCTGAGTACATGTATGTCCACTAGTGACAGGCAACTGTTACAAAATCTTCCTGGAGTTGGCTCTCAGTCGTTTACATGCTTGGCCGATTGACTCCTCAGCATGCCTCCATTGTGCTTCAAACTCAAAGGGGGACCGCCAGTACTGTGGGAAGAGAAAGAAGCTTTCTCTTTAGCTGTTTCAGCTCTTGCTCCGGAAGCCCAGGGAGGTCCCGTTCACCAGCCACAGTACACTGTAACATAACTGATTCACCAAAGTAGGCATCCTTAGCAAGCTTCTGAGCCAAGGTTGGAAGCTTGCTCTCACACAGAAGCTTTTGGTTTTTCCTGATGACAGTATCTGCTGGCAACAGTGAGGTCGTGTCGATGGCTGAGGACGGCAAGGGTGGCTGGTTGGGAGGCTTCTTCTTCTTTCTTTGAATGGTGTTATCAGGCAGACTTGATGGCTGAATCTGGCGGAATGGTGGGCGGGTGCATTGACTCTGACCTTGGTTGGATGGTGAAGACATAGCCAGTGGCTGTGATGAAGGGTGCACTCGAGCTGGTGGCAAATGTCCTAGTGATGGATGAGATGTTTGTATATGTCCTGGTGATGGGTGTGTTGGTGTTGGTGGCAGATCGGCTGTTGGTTGGAGGGGCACTGGTGGTACATGTAGATGTTCTGATTGAGCACACTGTGCTGGCTGATGCCTTGCACGTTGGTGGGAATGTGTTGGTGGTGGAGGCCGTAGTGGTGTCCCCGCAGGCACTGGAGGTGGGTGGGTGAGATGGTGGAGGAGGTATGTACATAGGTGGATCATCAAGTTCGACAAATGAATAGTCTTGTTCATTGTCAAAACTGTACATCCGGTGATGGTGGTGAGACTGATTGTTTTCTAGTTGTACAAGTCTGCTTAAAATTTCGTTTTGCTTTTGAAGAATAGATTTTTGCATCTCGATCACGTGTGTGTGCCCTTCTTCCAAAGTAGTTACTCGGTCTAGGAGGTCTTGTACTTCTATTTCTAGAGTTAGTGATTCAACACCTTCATGTGGTGCTTTGGGCTTAACAGGTGAGACAGAGATACCACTCACGAAGGGCCCAACTGGTGATGGGAGTGGGGACACAGTGGAAACACTGGAAATACTGTATCTAGTGTATGGCTGTTTTGATTGAGTTGCTATACCAGAAGGTCCTGGTTGTGGAGAAGATTGTTGCTGAGATTGAGCTGCCGCAGTGGAGGACTGTGACTGTTGAGCCACCACGGGGGGGGGGGGGGGGGGGGGGGGGGGGGACTGTGACTGTTGAGCTGCTGCGGTGGAGGACTGTGACTGTTGAACTGCTGCGGTGGAGGACCGTGACTGTTGAGCCACCACGGGGGAGGACTGTGACTGTTGAGCTGCTGCGGTGGAGGACTGTGACTGTTGCTGAGATTGAGCTGCCGCAGTGGAGGACTGTGACAGTTGAGCCACCACGGGGGAGGACTGTGACTGTTGAACTGCTGCGGTGGAGGACCGTGACTGTTGAGCCACCACGGGGGGAAGGACTGTGACTGTTGAGCCGCCGTGGGGGAGGACTGTGACTGTTGATGGGATTGAGCTGCCGCAGTGGAGGACTGTGACTGTTCCTGGGATTGAACTGCCGCGGTAGAATACATTGGATGGGGTGGTACACTACAATCATGAGCCATTATTTCAAGGATCTTGCCTGAGAATACGATGACAAAAGTTAAACACTATATACACAAAATTTGCATAAGCTAGCTTTACATGTACACCAACCTTCAGGTTTGGTCTTCTTTTTCTGTCCCTTTCCATTTGATTTTGAACTGTACAATTGATATAAGATAATATCAACACAATATGGGGTAAATAATCATTGGACAGCAAGATATTTGGATGGAAGGAGGGGAGTATTGGGGCTGGTATGATATATACATGTACATGTGCATGTACATGTATACATACATGTACATGCACATATCTAAGTACAGAGCACATCACTAACCTTCAGCTTTCTTCTTCTTCGGTTTTCCTTCATCTGATCCTTGTCCTCTAGGCCTCTTTCTACCTGTAAACAATAAAATGAAGATTGATGCACACATGCATAATGTTGCACGTACCTGTATTTATACACAACACGCAAGAGAACTAAGGATGAATTGCCTATGTACATGTACATGCATACATGTACTTGCATGAGACATACCTTTCTCCTTGTTGGTTTCTGTTCCACTTGCTTCGCTGCCATGTACAGTACCTCTTGATTCTTCCTCATCTTCAGCTGTCGATAGGTATGAGTACAAGTACAGTAACACATAGCACCATACCAGCATATCATGCACGACATGTCTACATGTACATGTACTATAACATTATACACATACATGTACAATATGCATGCACATACACACGCACACTGTTATGTTCAGCATGCATACAACCTTTATCCACCTCCTTCGTAGCTTTGTCAGAATCATCACCACCTTCCAGTTCCTTCCATTTCTTCTCAATCTCTGCTTTGGTTCCAACAGCAACGATACTTCCACAATAGACTTTGCCTGCTTGCTTTACTTTAGCTACTGCTCCAATACTCGCTTCCCTTGGCTCCACAAGTTTAGACTCCATCACTTCACTATAACATTCTTCTTCCGGCCAGTATATCAAACAGTAGCGCTCTGAGTAAAATAAAATTTAATAATAACACCGTGCCCACATTTCATGATACTGTTGAAACATAGTTGAGCCAGCTTGACGGACAGCGAATAGAGTTATTGCTCTTCAGCTAAATATTTATTCACTAAGAGTTACCCTGTACTGTAGCACTTACTTTTTTTGTCATGGAGATTCTTGAGTTCTTTTCTAAATGCCATGGCTGTAGACAGTGTACGGGCGTTGAACTCGCGGCGATCAAAAATTCGTTGATAGAAATGGAACAAGAGTTTCGATTAGATGGTCCTGGATCTTGAGTCTCGAGAGTTTTTCGTACCGTTGAAACGATGAAAGTCCCATGGCCCTGCTCGCTGCGTTTTAATACCAACGTGCGAACGTCTCAACGCTTGTCAAACGATCGCACCTTTGTACCGTACCGTATATTATTTGCACGCGCACGCACGTTCGCAATTCGGTTTTTTAGAACGTTCGTATCGTTGCACGATCGTAGAACGGAAAACGCAACGTTAACTTTTTATTGACCGCTACTGTATGTACCTACATGCACATGTACTTCTTGGTTTCTAAGGGGTTTACTCTGTGTGTTGTGACCCCTGGGGTCCTAGTAAAAAATTAAAAAAAAATATGCCACAAAGAATACCCTTCACTGAAAAAATCAGGAGTGGGCTGGGGACAAGGCTATGATGGCTATACACTACACACCTGTAGCGGGGGATTGCTGATGTGAGTGTGTGGAAGTGGTCATTTGGTTAGGGTTGTATCTGGAAGGAACACATACATGTACATAACTCTCGAGGTAGCTTATCAAGCATAGGTGGTGTGTTATGGTGACGGTATTGTTGCCCACATAGATATAAACAGCTGCATGTTCAGCCTTAGCTTGTGCACACGCAGTGCAGTAACTGATGCTTTTTTGCGACAATCTTTTTTTCTGAAAACAATGTATAATGTGTTGCTTGAAAACATATTCACGTTTATTTCGAGTTATACATGTACTCCAAATTGGCCAGAGTGCTACAGATGTATGTTACAGTGTACAAGTGCATTGAAAGTGAGAGAGATCAGCTACTCAACATACACTGCAATATTAGAATTGGCACACTCAGCATTAATTTTTGTGTATGCACAGCAATAGTCATGAAGTGTTTCAGTACACCACCACAAAACCACTTAGTTACCTTATATTTGCACAATTGCTAAGTCAGCAAACATCTAATACAGTGTGTGCATGCACAATACTTAGGCTTGGGTGAGTGCTGTGATCTATATATGTACTGTTTTACTGTTACATATTGAGTAGAAGAAAGAAAAAGCAATGTACATGTATGTGTGTGTACCTATCAACGCTGCCACACACTCCTCTCTCTGTGGAATTAGCACGGTACAGTTGCTGACTCGGTCTAAGTTGTGACTAAACTGGATGACATTGGAGAATTCGAAGCCCACAGTGCTGCTGATGAGGCCTGGCATTGGCCGAAACCTAATTGGTAGAATTGGGTCCAGCACATGGGCAGGATTAGCTGCGCACGTGATCTGTGTACTGTTCTACTGCTACAGACATGTACACTTGAGAGAGAGCTACTCAAAATACATAATAGTGCACACGCATGTGTGTATATTTATCAACTCTCTCTCTCTCTCTCTCTCTCTCTCTTCTTCTTCTTCTTCTTCTTCTATAGAACTCCTTGGTGATGAATGTGAAGGCATATTTATGTAATGCAATGGCTGGTTCTTTCTTTATGCGCGAGAAGGTTTTCTTTCCACATTGGTGCAGTTATTTCCTACCATCTGCTTGTTTCTACTTCTTATATATAATATCCGTTATATTTTTTAACATGTTTTTTTTTTTTTTTTTTTTTTTTTTTTTTTTATGGAAACATGTTTATGCATGAGCAAAGGTCATAAGAAGGTAGCTATGTACATAAAATAGCTAATATTAATCTTAGACCCTACACAACAACAATAACAACAACAAAAACAAGAGACTAAGTAAATTAAATGTGCATAGACAAAAAATAAAGAATACAATAATTATTAGTAATTACAGTCGTAAGTTACAAGCAGAAACACATCACTAAAAGAGATGTTTATTTAATGCATGCCTAAATGATGCCAGAGAATTAATGGGGCTGATATCACAATTTAATGAGTTCCACAGGGTAGCAGTTGAAGGGAAGAATGAATTTTTGAAATTATTTGTTCTAGCGAACGGTACAGATAGCTGAATGGTGTTAGCATGACGATTGGGATAGAGGGTAGCTATCCTTTCAAGTGGTTTATCAGGGTAGGTGACCCTGTCAGTTAAGATGTTATACAGTTGGCAGAGCTTTTGAAATTTTCTTCTGTCTGATAGCGAAGGTAAGTTACATGACTTCAGAAGTGACTCGTAATCTGCGTTCCAGGTTTTTGAACATACTCTCAGTGCAAATTTTTGTACATCTTCTATCAACTTGATATCTTTTGCAAGATGAGGGTCCCAGACTACACTAGCATATTCCATGTGGGGGCGAATTAACGACTTGTATAATTTTAAAAGTGTTGAGGGATCAGAGAATTGGTAAAAGTTCCTATAGAGCAATCCTATTTGTTTTCGTGTTTTCTTACATACTGCATTAATGTGGTGTGACCAGGTAAGATCAGTTGAGAAGTTGACACCGAGGTATTTGAAATGATCTGTTTTATTGAGAGCATGATTTTCTCCGACATAGAGTGGAGAATCTGGCAGGGATGGATGATGCTTTCTAGAGAAGATCATATAACAACATTTCAAGAAATTCAAGATAAGATGATTGTCCACTATCCAGTTGCATATTGAAGTAATGTCTCCCTGCAGCAACGTGTAGTCCCTAGGATTTCTAATGATTTTGTAAAGAGCAATATCGTCAGCATATATAGTAATCTTGCAGTCCGTTGCAGAGGCAGAGACACCATTAATGTATATCAAGAAGAGCAGTGGCCCAAGCACTGACCCTTGTGGGACACCAGATACCACAGGTAAAGAGGTAGATTGAGCTCCTCCTAATACAACTGTCTGGGTTCTGTCGGCTAGATAATTGCTGACCCATCTTATGAGAAAGGGATCGACATGAAGTTTAGAAAGTTTGTGTAAAAGTTGCTGATGGGGGACAGTATCGAAAGCTTTACTTAGATCGAAAAACACTGAGCAAACCTCGTTCCCACAATCAAGAGCTTCCTGGCAGTCGTGAGTGAAGGAGGTGAGGGCTGAGGTTGTTGATTTCCCCGAAGTAAAGCCCCATTGATGTTGTGATAACGGAGAGTACATGTTTAAGTGGCGAGATAAGAGATCATGCAGGTGTTTTTCCAGAAGTATGCTCAGAACAGGTAAAATAGATATTGGTCTATAGTTTCCTGGATTTTCAGGGTCTCCTCCTTTTGGAATTGGAACTATTCTTGCAACCTTCCAGTCAGAGGGAAATTTCCCACTCTTTAGAGATGTATTAAATAGGTTGGTGAGGCTCTTCGCTATATATGGAGCAGTGGATTTAAGCATTTTGGCAGAAACACCATCTGCTCCCGTAGATTTGGTAGTATCTAGGGAAGTGATTAGAGAAAGCATCTTGTCCTCTGTGCACAGGAATTCCTCAGGAAAATTAGATGGGCTGAGGTTTTCAAAGTTATAGGTGATACTACTGTCCCTAAGTGAGGAGGTTGCATGATTGAAGTTACTGAAAAACTGATTATTAAGAATATTAGCTTTTTCCATGTCGTTACACACAGGACCAGTGTCAGGTATTCGAAGCATGTTGTTGTTCTGCCTGTGCATCAACTATTGGAGTTGACATGTTCACTTAGAGCTATAATCATGTGACACAATAGTAATCCAGTGGTACACGCTAATTGAGTGGGTGGATATATCCCCAAATTGCCCCAGAAGCGCTGATATAAGTCTCTTTTAGCCGCTTACCCTTTGCTGAGCATTTTTAGCGTTGTAGGAGACATGTTTGGTATCTGCTGTTGGTCGTCAATTTTAAGGTCAAAGGTCGTGCTTTCAGCCCCACCCCTTCCAAATACACATGCATCAGCCCCTCCCCTGTCCAACTGCGCATGCGCATATCGTCCATCGTGCCACGCGAACTTCGTCTGCGCACTACCGAGATAATTGGTAAGTTTTGTGTGTGTGTGTGTGTGTGTGTCTGTGTCTGTGTCTGTCGTGTGTGAGATGATCCCTATTTGTGTGAGCATAATATAATAATATGGCGTACTGATAGTTTTCTCGCCTTTCCTGACTGTGGAACTGTATGCATGTCGCCTGATTTACTGGGCTTGGAACGCTAGGTTTGTATTGTTATGACTGGGGAGGAGGAAGGCTCTGGTGTTATGCCTATGTATACGAGACTAGTACCTGCTGCAGCCAGGAGTGGAGCTCAATCAGATTGCTCCACGTCATCACCAATTTTTACAGGGCTTGCTAGGCTACTAGACTACATCTCACAAGTGAGGTTTGCACACAAGCATAGCAGCTAAGCACTGGTACAACTCCAGTATGGGCGCAACACCAGAATCTGATCCTTCCTCCTCCTCCTGATATGTATACAAACAGAACGGAAGTTTCCCAAAGTACCTGATTGCATATTCTCGTACTCATACGCAGATCGGAAAAAGAGCGTGGTGAAATGTTTTTTCAACTTTGGTTCCAGATGTACAAGACATAATATTATTATGACACGCAAACAAATACAGTGGAAACCCTCAAAAGTAGACACCATTGGGACCAAAATTTTAGTCCGCTATAGCGAAGTGTCCTTAGCTCAGGGGTAGTGGTTGACCATGCCCCTCCTACAATCGAATCGAGGCCAGCTATGATAAAGCATCACTGCGGGACCAAAATAAGTATCCGTTATACGGAATAGCGGGGTGTCCGCTGTTGAGGGGGTTTGAATATATTGAAGTCTATGGAAATACAATCCGGACATTCAGAATTTTCCATTATATCGCAGGTGTCCGCCGTTGAGGGGTGTCCGTCATGCAGGGTTCCACTGTATTATCAGTGATAGTGTTATCGCTTATTATGCACAATTCACGCAGCCTTACACCTTGAAAGCACAATTTTGGCAAATTATGGAGTCCGAGTGTGTCAGTGCCTGATTCTCAACCAGACGATCAAACGGCAGCTGTATAAATGAGATTTTCCTTTCCCAGTAGGTAGGCATGGATCATCCACATCCTCGCCAGCTACATTTGAGCTTATTGCCCTCATCTGAACTTTACGGACACTATTCTGAAAGGACGCAATGAAATATTGCCGGAACCATGCACATTTCACCATACTTTTATTTTCTGCATGCAACATAGAGGCTGGGCACGAGACTACTGATTACGGGGATAGTAGTCTCAATGTGGCTTGTACTTGCACCATGCATTGTAGCGAGATCAAAATTGCCATCACAGATTGATGTACAGTGCTAACTCAAACAGCAACAATTGAAAAAACGCTGTGTCTACCGTACTGGCACCGGTACTGAAATTTAGCGCTCGAATACCGGCAAACTAGCCCGCCAAAAAACGTAAAAAATTTTTCGAAAGTGGAATAAAAAAAGAAATCTAAAGATCAAGCAGGACTCGAACCCACCACCACCGCTCCACCAGCCCTAGCCCTAGTCCGCTCTGCTAACCCAGCTCGCTGCTGCTGAATGTCGTTTTGTGCCACCTTTATACACCTTGTCACTATAATACTAACCCTTTGTCAACAACCATAGCCTAAATCCAAAACCCCTCATCACTAACAGATTAGCGAAACCCGTCCCCCCCCCCCCCCCCCCCACTACTAGCATCGCTAGCCGTCTAGCACTCAGTATTAGTGGCTATTAGCTATAGCTAATATTAGAGCTTCCGGTACTCCAAGCACTAAATCTTGGGTACCGGTGCCAGTACAGTAGACACAGTGTTGAAAACAGTCTCTGCAGAAACTAAAGCTAGGCTATAACTAGCCATACATTGTGCCCGTGTATGAATAAGAACTGATGAAAATGTACCTGAAAATACCTACTGTTTGCGCTTGACAATGTGATGAACATTGTTTACGCTTTGCCCAACAGAGTAAATTATGTGCTCAACAAGGGAGTCGCTGCCATACGCCCCCGGAGCAGCTAGGTCTTTTCGTCATGCAGACAAGCTAGTTAGCATTGGTCTATACCTTGAGCTAATAACTCGAGTACTCTATTGTTTTACACAGCAAACGTTTCCGCTACTTGCTAGTTAATTGGCAAGGCTATGGGGCAATTGTACGTACAGCACCTCTTACTTGTGTAAAACTGGCAGAGCCTATACACACTTGTAGCCCAGAAGTGAACGACTGACTGGGTTATGAATAGCAATGAGCTTCCTTTGGACCAGCAACTTCAAGGCCTATAATCTTAGTCTCAGAGCTGTGCAATATCATTCATTCCATGATGACACTCCTGCATATTGTGGCCCCCTGCTTTGCCCATTGCATCAGTGAAATTTATCTACAATCAGATCTGCTGACATGGCCTGATAATACCTAATGAAGCCTTTCAAGTCAAAGGCAGGAATAATCTTGCTACCACACATTTGCAATGTTTTCCGCCCATGTGCTACGTGAGGGGCAGGGTCACGCATAATCTTGCCCACACCCAGTGCACTACGAAACAACTTGAGCTTTATAGAACACATACCCCATCGCACATTGCGTCTGCATCCACATCTGTTTGCATAGAAATGAGAGCTGCAGCTGTAGTGGGCATACATGTATGTAGCTGACGTATACGCATGGCCTGCAGTGCATGGGTCGAGTCGATAGGTGTCGCCAACAAAGACGCAGTGTTTGCGATGCTCGTGGGCCTTGCCAAACCATTTGAAGCATAATGAAGACAAATTTTGGACGACTTGTATGGATTTGTCATATTATTTATTAGTCGCTCAGATGCCTAGATGTCCAGATCTGGCGATTTTGTGGTGACAGACGGACAAAACCAATTACTTTATCCCTTGTGCATGTGAGCTGGTAATGTGTTCCTGGTGCTGTTCACTAGCTCAGCTGTGTATGGGGCTATATTAGTGTCATAATTATGGAGGGTGTAGTCACTTTGTGAGAAGGGTATCCATCTTATTTGGGGGTGGTCATTTAGAGGTCTGCAGAGCAATACTGGGTTACTATCAAATGTGGGTGTATCCATAATATAGTTACAAGTACAAAAACAATTGAATAAATTGAAGAATGAAGTAGGGATGGCAGGATCAAAAAGTACACAAACAAGGGATAATCACATCTACTATACATCCCTACGCTTGCTTTTCTCGACCGTAGTATTGTGCACCTATTAATCATGGTTGACGTGTTTGTTGAGTGCGGTATGTGGGAGACATTCATGCAGGTTGTTCCCTAGTTGTCACGATGGTTCGGTTTATCAGTTTTGATTCAATCGCATCATAGTTATTACTGGCTATTGTTGCACCCCTCAAAAAGCAAGCGTAGGGATGTATAGTAGATGTGATTATCCCTTGTTTGTGTACTTTTTGATCCTGCCATCCCTACTTCATTCTTCAATTTTATTCAATTGTTTTTATACTTGTTTCT
This sequence comes from Cliona cf. orientalis, assembly GCA_963930775.1. Taxonomy (NCBI): domain Eukaryota; kingdom Metazoa; phylum Porifera; class Demospongiae; order Clionaida; family Clionaidae; genus Cliona; species Cliona cf. orientalis. Next base: position 29,578,218 of record OZ005689.1, on the reverse strand, counting down.
GTTCTTTTTTATTGCACTTAGTGTAATTTATCAATGCCATCTTATGGTTTGCTCACAACTTCTGAAGATGGGAGGTGCGCAAGATTCTTTGCCACGCCCCTCATTAACTTTCGTTCATAATATTAATAATAATAATGATGATGATGACGATGAACAGGATGACAAAGAAGGCTGCTTTAGGCGACCCAAGTAGTGATGAGACTTTTCCGCTTAGGGAGAAAACCAAGTCCTATGTTTTACTGTTGGCAGCAGCTAGCTACCCGGCGTAATTTATGATCTGTACTACGGTTCATATGGTACGTTTTAATACCGCTGCTCGAGCCTTGTTCCTTCATATCTATGACCGATCCAGCGTAGCACTAGCACTGCAAGCGCTAGTGAGTAGCTCACCTATACCTAGTGCCTTACCGCTCCTCGAACCTTGAACCTTCATATCCATGATCGGCCCAGCGCGCCGTTGCACACACTAGCGCCAAGCACCTAGGGCCAGGCGCTGTCACATGACTTCACCATGGCAACATATTCCGAGCATGCGCATTATATCACAAAATGGCGATATTAGACACACCCATTCGATAATGCGCCGTACACACCCACTATTACGTAACTGTCGAGATAACGACAAACTAGCGTACCACTGCACTGCGCGCTACAAAATAGAGTGGATTTATACTCAAAGTAAGATGAGCAGTGAAGGCAGTCTTGAGTTAGCCCTGATAATGAAAAAGAAAGAAAGAAGAAAGATTGACAAATGGGCTATTTTTCAAACATCTGGTTCTGACGTCTACAATTGTTTTGATGAATGATCTTGGTCGTATTAGATGCACAATCTGCTGGAGATTCTGATTTTCACACTCAGAAATCTCACAAAATTACCTATTTTGAGATATTTGGGTATTTGTAATGAATGTATTACATGTATATGGCATATCCGGGCCATCCCTACTTATAGAGTCTACCGACTCTATGATTATTGCTACAATTTTCTGAAACTCAAGGTACATGTACAGGTGTATGGTCTGTTACGTGTTGTGCTGATTTCTACAGAGATTTGTGTTGGAAATTTCAACAGTTCATCCAAGTTTTGTTATTCAACATATTAACGTGAGTATACGTACCATAGTGTGATTGTGACCATAATGGAGTGCTTGCATGGTGATACTGTATCTATTCATCTTCTGCAGTGATATGAAGTCAGTTGAGAGTGCTGATGCACAAAATGTGAATACTTGAAGAAAAGATTAGCGTCGGACCTGAGCGATTAACTTTAATTATTATTGTTTTTATACAGGATGTGTGTGTTACACTGGGTATGAATACTGTGTCTGGTGATACACCAGAAAGATCGGTGATAGACAGTATTATCAAGGTAAGGTGACAAACGCATGTTATAAGAGTTTGTTTGGGGGGGGGGAGTATTTTTGCAATAACGAGGTTGGGTCCTATCTCCAAGTTTAATTTCCGCCAATGTTCATAGGCAGATTATTACATGTATATCACCTGATGATTCTGAGGGGGGGGGGGGGAGTCTACTTAATTATAATCGGTTGAATGAGCAAACCATGTAAGATAGAATTACGCTGAGAGCATGTCCGGCTTTTCCTGATGGTTGAGGCATACACAAAAAGATTGAAAGCTATGTATGGAAAATGACTATTATGAATTTTGTACCAGAATATCGGATGAGAGGCAAGATCAGCACAAATATCGTCCGATGATACTTTTCTTTCTGGACTGAAGATCATAGCGATCACAGTCATCACCATAAAAATTTAGCTCCTCCGAGTCAGTGGTTACACAAATTCCATGCTTGATACCAGCGACAGACAAGAAACGCAAATTGCATAAAAAAATGCAATGTTCAAGGCTGGAACAATCTTCCATCCTTTAGTAACTTATCTTAGTAGCGAGATGGAATATTAAACTCAGCCCCTTAATTTGGATCAACCTCATAATAATTATACTGAACGTTATATTCCCACGTCAGGAGTTTGGCCACACATCACGGCAGAGCTAGAAATAACAGCTTGTCATTGGACATTTTCCGACCAAATTGTTGAAATGACCGATCAAATTCCCCATGCAACTCCATAAAGTCTTATACTGTGTCCTAGCAATGTCCGACCAAAACATGAGCCTTATTTCTAGCCCTGCATGGCATGCAGTGATTTCATAATTTTGATGGTGCGGCATACCAGTGATACCAGTGATACCAGCGGGGTGCTGGTGGCTTCCTCTTATGTCCCCCCTCTGTCCCCCTTCTGTGCACTATAAGGACATGTCTTGGGCACAAATATAACCATAAAGTAGGAAAATTACACACTATTTACACACTAATTACACACTAAGTAGAACTAGAGACAAGCACAATATGCTGACATTGCTTTGGGCATAATAGGTAGTTTTGTTATGCCAGCATAATGCTGGCATAATAGGGTTAAAATATGAGGTAGTCAGGTAATTAACCCTCGGCGCATGCGCGAGGGGTACGGTAGTCGTTCTGTGTGTGTGTGTGTCTGTTATTACGCCAGCTGCTACATACCCGGTTAATACGATGCAAACAAGGTGTCATTAGGCTTTTTGCGGCATTTTCAAGATCTGAATTGTGTGGATTTCATTGAAAACACTTAATTAAAAAGTTCTGGCGACATTTGCTGACCATCATGGACTTCTTCGCTTCTTGACGAGCTCTCGATCGATGAAAGAGACAGCGATGGCTTCATTTCAAGATTAGTAGTGTGTAGCTCTAGCGATAGTTCTTAGAACTTGACTAACTCTTCACCGATCTCAGTAGGCTATCAACTACGCTTCTTGGCTTTACTTTGTACTAGATCTGCTGATCTGGCATGCACGTGGTACTAATACGTAATACCATGCAATCGGCATTCTTGTGGCTATTCTACAACCAGAGCTCTACTGTTGCTTGGCTTACACACATACAGACTATTGCGCCGAGGGTTTTGCACTATAGTGCTTCATTAATCTAGTACATAGTACTTCTAGTGAGTAGTGTAGTCTAGTATGGTTGTAACTTGTCTTTTCTGGGTAGTTATTTGAAACAAAGCTGTCATAAAGTGTAAGTTTCCGAACGAATTATCACAGATTAATATGTAAAATATTAAAAATTGAGAGAAATTAAGAGCATAATAGGTACAAAACAATGAGCATAATTGGCTTGGTTTTAGGAATTAGAGCATAGCATAATAGGAGCTTTAAAAAGCATAATGTGCGTGTCCCTAAGTAGAACACACTATATTTAGATTAATAAATAATTAAATAATCTAATTCATGGGGGGTTTGGGAGCACTTGGGGGGATAATTTTTGCATGAGCATGCATAATGGGTCCAAACTAGAGGTTTGATTTTTGATTCACACCTTACAATTAAAGTTATGGCCCTTTGAAGTTTTCCCATATGTTTGTATGGCTCTACTATGCATCCAGCTCAACTATGTGGTGGTTTTCGGACAATTCTTTTTCTGCTTAGTGTGTGATCTGCTTGAAAAAACAAAAAAAAACACGAAATTCTCAGTGTTGTAAGAATGTTAAAAAAGTCCCAATAATATGAGGAATCCTGGGTAGAATAAGAAGAACTGGAGAGATGTAGTTACGCATAATTATAAGTAGACACACAGTGGGCGGGCATGAGACTTCCAAAGGATATAGTTTACATACTACATGACCAAGGAGTGATGACGCTTTACCATTTTGTTACCCCGCGCGCATGCGCAAGGGGTAAAGTAATCGGTCGTGTCGTTGTTGTTGTTGTCGTCGTGAGCACAAAAATCGCCATATCTCGAGATGTAGACGTCTAAGCGACTCGTAAGCACAACGAATCAATCGAATTCGACGAAAAACTGGCTTCAGTGTGCATCAAATTGATGAACACGGTCCATGGGCGTCACAATAGTGCCTTTTTGTTAGCTAACGTGGCCACGCCTATCGACAGTGCCTACTCAATGCATAATGCTGGCTCATTGTGTTGTCTGCTCATGCGCACAACTAAGTAGCCGAGAATAATTATTATGACTGGTAAAGATCGTCGAAATTAATAATGTTCTTGAAATCCGAATCCGCTGACGGATCTGAAATCTGCAGCCCTATGGAACCAAAATATAATATAAGACGGTTATACTATTACAACAGACTATTGAACGTATCAGTTCATATCTCCTAGTAGTCTAGATCTAGCCTGAGTACAGAGAGAGTGCTTTGTCACCGGGACCTCCGGTAGCTGCGTATGACATTGTACAATTAAACAGCATTTCCACTAATTTTCTGAAGTTCGCAAAATTATAGCCATGCACACAAAGTAATTCTATAGATTGTGCAATGTGCGCGCGGGGTATGTGCTCTACAGAGCTCCAGTTAAGTCTGGCTATTGGGGGAGGCCTGGTGGGTGTACACTAGACTGGGAGGCTGATACATTTTGCCTATATGACATTGTACATGTTCATTGAAAGAAGTTGTCTGTATGCATGCACATCACCATAAGTTTTCTTTGCCATTTAGGATACTCCCACATCAAATAATGATAGTCTCAATGTGACAGTGGAGGGTGATGAAGAGACTGACAGTCTCAACGTGACAATGATGGCTCCCTGTATGTTCCAACCCCTCAAAGAAAGGTTAGAGAGAGGATAGAAAATACGTCGTGTATTCCATCAAATATTTGCTTCATGGACTTGAAACAATTGAACAAGTTCATTAAGCAAGTGAATCAAATACGTTCTTGTGCCACACCTGGTTGTAAAGGTGCATTGTGTCCCATTCATGTGAAAAGCCTTGGGCCGGGTGGTGCTCTTTCTATCACCTATGCTTGTAACGGTTGTGCTAGTCAGTGGGCATTGTTTGAAACATCATCTAAATACGAACTTGGCTGTGCTACCGAAATTAGTATTGCTGCGCAGGTGGCTTTTATCATAGCTGGTTGCACGCATGTGACTTATTACAAGGTATTGAAGCATGCACTTGGGATTGAAGGAGTTAGTTGGCCAATGTTTGACTCGACCATCAAGAGAATGTACCCTATTGTCAAAGAGATGGTCGATAAGATGTGCAGTGATGCAAAGGATGACATGCAACGCATGGACCAAAATGAACTGGGTTCGTGGAGTCGTGCCGTTACGTCCGCTGACGGCACGTGGATGACACGTGGTCATCACAGCAATAATGCTACTTTCAGCATTCGAAACTACTACAATGGAGCTCTTCTTTACCGCAAGCATCTCTATCAGAAAGGCAGAGATGACATAATTAAAGAAGAGCTCTACCAGGGGACCTCCAAGGGTGCCGAAGGCTATGCCGCACGCCTTACGTTCAAAAAAGCCAAGGACGAAGGAATGAACATTGCCATTCAGTGGCAAGATGCCGACTCCTCTGCTAAGGCAGTGACAGACCACTTTCCCAATGCAGAGATCATGATCTGTGGTGGGCATGCCGGTAGGGCCCACAAGAAGCAGCTGGAAAAGCTGCAGAAAATCAAGTCCTTCACTGTTGATTTAATAAGAAAGTATAAAGACACTTTTCCCTCTGTTGGCGACGTGGTCTGTCATTGCTCAAGGCACAAACAGGGATGTGGTTGCTTCTCCAAGGCGTTCATTGAAAAGGCTAGAAACTACTTTTCGAATTTTGTCGATGAGTGAATCTGCCGAAGAGTTTGCGACCAGGATGAAAGGATTGGCCAGACATGCCCGCAACGAGCACGATTGGGGGTTTGGTAGGTGTGACTTTCACCAACTTCGAGTATGCAGCTGTGGCGAGTGTGAGGATGGAGAGGATTTGAAGTGCGAAGGAACAGACTATCACACAAGGCATGCACTGACATGTCCTTTCCACTCTCTGGCTTACGAAATTGAATGCCATGAGAGAGCAGAAATAGCCGAACAGCTGGTTCACCCCATTCTTAAAAGGGGGCATTCCAATTGGTTGGAGGCCTCCCACAATGTGTTCATTCGCTTCAGACCAAAGCACATCTTCCTCAAGAGGCTACACTATGTGGTTTCAACCGAGCTGGCTCTGCTGCAATCCAACATGACATACATGTATAAGAAACGTGGGCCACAATATCATTGGGTAGTTGAGCTGTTTGAGCGTCTGAAGCTACCTGTGTTTGATGATGTTCAGGCTGATCTGGAGACATTCAATCGACAGAGAATGATGTACTTAGATCACGAAAAGACCGATTTCTCCAAGCGGAGGCGAATGCAGTTGAAAAGTGAGCGAACAGTGGATGCACAGTGTCGCAAGCTGTGGTCAAAGAAGCATGGCCACGATACCTATGGCAGTGACGACAGTGACATAGACGAAGATGAACTCAAACGAAAAGGACAGAAGAAGCATACAACTGGAGGGACGTGCAAGTGTGGGTCCACCACTCACCTACGTACCAACCATAGTGAATGTCCTTTGAACATAAAAAATCAGAGAAGTGGTGTTTCTGTGGATGACAGAGCATCTGACGATACTGATGTCATTTCCTATTCTGAGGATACCCTGTCAGACGCAGAAAGCATTTCTTTGGAAAAAAGTATGCCTACCCCAACTGGTGACACTAGTTGGTGTTTTGAAGATGACGTAATAAGTGGTATCTGCGTGTGCGGAGCGCTCGGACGAGCACACAAGAGGGATTGCCCCTCAAACTCATGAAATCTTTACGTTGGGTGCACATTGTTTCCCAAGGCCTCTTCTGCTGACTCTGACAAGAATGGCAAGGATGATGCTTGTGTGAAATCCAAACCTCCTAAAGCAAGCAAGCCGGTCGATACGAGGTCCACTCGTCGAGGAAAGAGAGAAAAGCCAGGTGATGAGAAGCCTCCCCCAGCGAAAAGGCCTAGGCCCGACTTCAAGGTGGGTGACTGCGTGAATTTGCATGATAGCAAATTGGGCAAATGTCACCTTCCTTGCTGCGTTGTGCAAGTGTTTGGTGATCGATGCCTACTATGTTGTCACAAGGGAGTTCTCACTACTGGCTATGCAAAGGGGCAGTTGACGGCTATCAGTGGTGATCCATCCATTTCAGTAGACAACTGGCGAACTGCAGGAAGGATCTCACTACGAGATGTAGCAAATGATTCTGCAAATCTCAAAGTGTGTAACTGTGGCCTAGCCAAGCCTGTTGTTGAGCATGTTGTTGAGCATGTTTTTGACCTGACTGACGATCCCACAGCCTTGTCTTCAGCCGATGGTTCTGCAGTTGTAAGCAACACCTGGGTGTCCACTCCACTGTACACCTTGCACATAGATAAGAAACGGGAAATTGTTTCATCTGATGGTTGGCTCTCAGACACAGTCATTAGGGCCGGTCAGTTGCTCATCTTGCAGGAATTCCCAAACATAGCCGGCCTGCAAGATCCGGCAGTTCACAGGAGTCTGTCGTTCCAAATCCTCAGAGGAGAATTTGTGCAGATCATCTTTGTTGGAGGCTGTCACTGGTGTACTATTTCCAACGTTGGATGTGACGATGGAGTGGTCAATGTGTACGACAGCATGTACTCCAGTGCTTCCAGTGGGACGGTCAAATTGATTGCCAGCCTTGTGTTCAGTCCTGCTAAACAGCTTGTAGTGAGAATGATGGATGTTGGAAGGCAGTCAAATGGTTCCGATTGTGGAGTCCTTGCCTTAGCATTTGCATACGACATTTGCAGTGGTAATGACCATGTAAGATCAAGTACAATCACAGGTCTATGAGGCAGCACTTGGCAGAGAGCTTGGAGAAATGTCGCCTCTCTCGCTTCCCAGCGGTCGGTGAGCGCAGGACTGTCGGTGTCAGGCACACCCAGTCAGTGGACCTTCACTGCTCCTGCCGCTTGCCCAAGGAATTAGGTGATAAAATGGCCGAATGCGCTAAAACCTGGTACCACAAACACTGCATGGACGTTCCTAACTATGTTTTTGAAAAAAAAGATGTCCCTTGGAAGTGTAAATCATGTGCCGCAGTGTGAAACTCTACCTAGTATTTTGTTGTATATCGTATACCCAGGTGTGGCCACATGTATTGATTACCAATCCATCCTCTCTCTCTTATGTTTCTCTCTCTGGGACATGATATTACCTCTCCCTCTATTGTATACATGTACATGTATAACTGCATATCTCTCTCTCTCTCTCTCTCTCTCTCTCTCTCTCTCTCTCTCTCTCTCTCTCTCTCTCTCTCTGTCTTGCTCGTCTCAATACTAATACATGTATTACCATAATAATATTATTTTTTTTTCTCAGTGTTATTTCTCTTTATACCTGTGTTTTCTTGAGTGGGCACATCAACTCAATAAGCCTGACACAGGGAAGGTTTATGCAGTTGTAGGCTCTACCTTTCTTGAATTTTATTTTGGGGTTAAAAGTGGTTTCTGAATGTCAGGTCATAGGGTACAGGTACTGGTTATCAGTATGCTTGTAGTGACACTGCCAAACCAGCTGACTGATTTTTTTATAAGGAAGTACACAAATGCCATGTCAGCAAACAGGGTTGTTCTCTGCTCTGCCATAATATTTAGATGTACATGTTGATGAAGTCAGTTGCCTGAAGCTCCCACCCTCAGGTGGCGTGATGAGTCGTTTATGGCTTCTGGTTTTCACATTGGAGATAATATGTTTCTCTCTTATGTTCTCTATCCCAGTCTGTACTACATGTATGTTTGTATTAATATGGCTGCATTCTCCCTCTCTGTATCATCTCAATACTTGTTTGTGTTGGTCACTTGGTACAGTTGTTTGTTGCCTGTTCAACGCTGATTATATTACAGAGCAGGTTACCGAGCAAAACTTTTATGAGTGAAAACGTAATATCAAGTTGTATCATGTTGCTCTAAATATAATCTGCTCTACAGTACATGTACTCTATCAGTATAATAATATTATTATTATAGTGTCATGGGCACTTGCCTGGGACACTATGGTATTACCTCCGTGTGCATAGTAAAGTAATCGAGTGGCTTGGCATTTTCTCTCTTTCTCCTCGTTGAAGTCAGCTGCCTGAAGCTCGGGTGGCATGATGAATCGTTGATGGCTTCTAGTTTTCCCATCGGACTAATATTTCTCTCTCTGTTCTAAAAATATTACCTGATATCAGCATAGAGGCAATCTTAGCGAGTGGTGAGTATAATAATATTCATCAAAAATGTCAAAGCTGACGTTTGTTTCACCTCATAATGTTGACGAACTGTACAAATCACATCAGGTGTGCCATGTGCTGTTTCCACCGCGTACTGCACATCTACATGTATAATATTATGACGCGTACATGTAAATGAATGCAAGAGCACACACTAGGCTACTAATTGTGCACACGGGGTATGTGCTCTACAGAGCTCTCATTCTCTCTTTCTTGAAAACTGGCAGTCATGTTGATGTGCTCATTGTAACGTGGTGCTTGTAGTCACACTGTCTAGGTATAAGGGTCAAGGAAGCTCATACTAGTGTCAGCTGCTATTATGTTTAGGCCGCTATCTTTACATCAATATGTATGTACTCATTTAGCTTCCTCCATAAACCGAGGCAGTGTGGCCCGGGCTCTTTATATCGCGTGTGTTTATGTAGAGCTCCTCCAGTTACAGCATGATTGAGCCGTCCATGATGGAGCACTTATTGCTCCTGTCAGTGGAGATATATGGCATGTACTGATACAGACTTCGTTTTCTGTGGCGTTTTTGTGTTAGTGAATGGTCTGTATTGTTCTATATCTTTCCTCTCTTCTTAGAGCTCAGTCGGGACGAATGTGAAGGCTTGTTGTGTATGTATGTATGTAATGGCTGATTCTTGGCTGGTCAGCTTTGGATGATTTAGCTAGAGAATGTTTTCCAAAGCAGCTATGAGTACACATCTGATTTGTAATGAGAGTAGGGTGGGGAGATATTTAGTTTGTGTGCTTACAGTTCGATCCAGGAATCAGCCATTCCTTCTTTCTCTCCCTTGAATTTGTGCCGGGGCATTATGCAGTAGACATAATGCCTCGAGGGTCACCTGTGCATCTGCCTCCGCGTGGCGTGACCTGGGATAGGAGTTACATGTGCAAAGAGGTGTCTCCATAATCAGGTTCCTATATCACTATAGTTTGTGGTTCCGTTGTACATGTAACTCTGAAGCCAAAGGATGCACACCATCGCTGTCTCTTTTTAGTCTCGTGCCCAGCCCCCTTCATGCACGCACGAGAAAGGGTCTGATCAAAAGGGTTGCACTTTCTTGTCCTCGAGGTACGTATATTGCGGCCCAATCAGATTGCAGAACCATGGTCACATGACATTAGTGGAATGTAATTGTGCGTGGTATATACTACACTGCTATAAGTGTTATTAGCCAGATTTCACAGTAACTTGATCTCAATCCTATTGCAAAATAACGAAAACCATAAAATATTAGCATATTATGCAGTTATGACTGTAAAGGGGAGTTGGTGAAGTAGGTCACGTAACTGGTGGAGCTGGCGGAGGAGGACGCACTGATGGAGGAGGAGGAGTAGAGGGCTGCTGACCAGCTGAAGGAGGGGGACGCACTGGTGGAGAGGGCCACTGACTAACCGGAGGAGGAGCAGAAGGCCACTGACCAGCAGGAGGAGGAAGAGGACTCGCTGCTAGAGGAGGAGGAGCAGAGAACTGACTACCTGGAGAAGAGGGACTCATTACTGATGGAGGAGAAGCAGAAGGCCATTGACCAGCCGGAGGAGAAAGACTCGCTGCTGGAGGAGGAGGAGCAGAGGGCCACTGACCAGTCGGAGGAGGAGGACTCGCTGCTGGAGGAGGAGGAGCAGAGGGCCACTGACCAGTCGTCGGAGGAGGACTCACTGGTGGAGGAGGAGGAGCAGAGGGCCACTGACCAGTCGGAGGAGGAGGACTCACTGGTGGAGGAGGAGGAGCAGAGGGCCACTGACCAGTCGGAGGAGGAGGACTCACTGCTGGAGGAGGAGGAGAGGGCCACTGACCAGCCAGAGGAGGAGCAGAGGGCCACTGACCAGTCGGAGGAGGAGAGGGCCACTGACCAGCCGGAGGAGGAGGAGCAGATGGCCACTGACTAGCTGGAGGAGGAGGACTCGCTGCTGGAGGAGGAGGAGAGGGCCACTGACCAGCTGGAGGAGAAGGACTCACTGCTGGAGGAGGAGGAGCAGAGGGCCACTGACCAGCCTGAAGAGGAGGAGCAGATGGCCACTGACTAGCCGGAGGAGGAGGACTCGCTGCTGGAGGAGGAGGAGCAGAGGGCCACTGACCAGCTGGAGGAGACGGACTCACTTCTGGAGGAGGAGGAGCAGAGGCCCACTGACCAGCCGGAGGAGGATGACTCACTGCTGGAGGAGGAGGAGAGGGCCACTGACCAGCCGGAGGAGGAGTAGAGGGTTGCTGACCAGCCGGAGGAGGAGGAGAGGGCCACTGACCAGCCGGAGGAGGATGACTCGCTGCTGGAGGAGGAGGAGAGGGCCACTGACCAGCTGGAGGAGGAGGACTCACTGGTGGAGGAGGAGCAGAGGGTCGCTGACCAGCTGGAGGAGGAACTGATTGAGCGACAAGGTGAGTTTGTGATTTCTGTGTTGGGAGAAATAAATATGTTACTGTCGATCCTCTAGAGATTGCTCTTTGTCATTTGCACTTACCTGAGATGTTCTTTTACCTTTTTTTTGTCTTATATGGCTGGTATCGCTGGCCTAGAAAGTATTAGTGAGTAAGGACTATACATAGTGAAGCATGCAGCCTATAGCGTATACATGTAACTAGTACCTCTAAGACCAAGTTGCTGTTGTAGCCGCTGTAGGTGCTGCACCTCTCTCTCCCTTTCTTGCAGCTCATCTGCAACATACCCTGCAAGTCAGACTAGAGGATAAACTTTTCAAGGTAGTATTGTATCCTTACTTGATAAATGCTGTCCCATTTTCCCAGTAATGTGAATGAGACTTTGGTAGCTGTGAGGGGGTATTTATATAGGCACCTAGGCACTGCAAGAAAGCAGCATGCTGCTGCATGCTCTCTGTCTAATGAAGAAAGCTTTCCCCACAGCTTTGAGGCATGCTGCTGCCTGCTCTCTGTCTAATGATATTGTGGTGAGAGCATTTCCCACAGCTTTGAAGCATGCTGCTGCCTGCTCTCTGTCTAATGAAGATTGTGGTGAGAGCATTTCCCACAGCTTTACAGCTTTGAGGCATGCTGCTGCCTGCTCTCTGTCTAATGAAGATTGTGGTGAGAGCATTTCCCACAGCTTTACAGCTTTGAGGCATGCTGCTGCCTGCTCTCTGTCTAATGAAGATTGTGGTGAGAGCATTTTGCACAGCTTTGAGGTGGTAATCTCTATTCACTGGACTGGACTTGTATTCACCTTTAACCCCATAAAACCTGTGATTTTGCACTGATTGGCAGTCCTAGAATGCGGTCATGCCAGGGGCGTACCTTAGTTGTTTCCTCGTTGCCCAGAAACCCCCCTTGGCAGTCAGATTCAGCATTATCTTAGTATGACTTAGCTGCTATAGGAAACCCCCTTGGTTTCCAGATTCCATCTGCAGGCACTAAAATCTCTTAAAACCTATCTTAGAACTCTCCTCTGGTGTTTTTCCGTGTGTTTCTTTACTAAAATCGTCGAGAATCTGGCAAACTTTTGCTGAAATATGCTAAACGGCGATCAATAATTAGAGGGCGTGGCCCCAAAAGTAGGCGTGGTCGCTACATTTTTCACGCGCGCTTTGCGCGCAACTACTTAGAAACCCCCTGTATTAAATCCTGGGTACGCCCCTGCATGCCCTGGGTTCCGTTCAGTTGGGGATTGGGTGTACTGTAGCTGTGCTTAGGGTTACAGATTTGAGACTCATTCTTGTTACACTAACACTGGCAAAACGAGAATGAATGTAATATGATTTCACGGATATACCTTCCCTCTCTGTCTCTAAAACTGGTGGTCATTTTGATGTGTTTCATTGTAGCATGGTGCTTGTAGTCACACTGTCTAGGTGTAAGGGTCAAGGAAGGTCATACTTTCCTCTCTTTTATGAGGATACGATGAAGTGCTTCATATGTACTACTATTTATGACAGAGTGTATTACTGAACAGCAAAGCAGTTCCAGGTCGACAGAGCACTCTTATCCCCTTCAATTAGAAATCATTACAGTTAGCAACCCAATGATCCTGATTTTCCAGAATATTTTTACTCCTGATAGTTGTAATTTTGAGTTGTCCCTGCTATATTACTGGTACCCTAAATCGCGAATATTTGGTATCACAACCATTCCGTGCAATAATACATAATTTTCGGACAAACAGCTCTGTACCGCCATATCTTTAATATTGCATATTATGTATTTTTTCGCGTTCTATTTTCGCACAAGCCTGTCTGTCCGAAAATATTTTAACAACAAAATATTTGCGATTTACTGTATGTGATTAATTTTTCGGGTACGCCACCCTGATGAGCTGCAATAACAGCGAAACAGAACACATGTTCTGTCGGTGGTTCCCACTATTCCACTGCAGGTATTGCAACTGGTGTTTCATTATAAAAGACTCCACTGAAGCTTATCTTCGAAAAAGTGAGTTGGACTTCTTTAGAACAGATAACTACTAAAACCTGATCAGGGTTTCATCCAGAAAAAAAAATTTTGGGGGAGAAGTAGGCGTGGCAGTTTCACCCCTCCCCCAATTAAGAATTGATATCGATTAATAATTGTGCTTTCTGATGTCACTGAGGTATTGCATAGTTTTATCTAGTGCTCTTAAATAATTGAGTCTTGAAGTAGGAGAATACTGATCACTTGCAATGCAACGCAAAAATGTACACGCTCCCTTTAATTCCCACACCATGCACCTCCCTCTCTTTCTCTCCTTTTCCTCTTTTCTTCTCTCTCTCTTTCTCTCTTTCCTCTTCTCTTCCCCACTGGATGAAACCCTGCTGATTGTATTGCAGGCTTCAGCAACACTGCACTGGATTCATCAAGTAAACAATGACACAAATTTCATGCATCCTTGAAACTGAGCATATTGTGGGTCCCTAGCTGTCTCTACACCCTATATGAAATATGCATATAATCTTGTTATGTTACTGGCATTTGCATGCACAATGACCCAAACATGCCTGTAATATCAGTGGCGTGTCCACTTTTTGTATCATGACCTTTTCAACAATTCCCATAATTATTATGCTACCACGAAATTTTCCTGCTATACAGTAGTGAAGCTGGCAGATTTAGACCAGCAGTGGAGGCTATGGATGGCAATCACTACTATGATTTTATGGTTGCTTGTAAAAATGTCCGTCCATATCACAAAAAACCACAAAAGCTAACTAAGCTAATTCAAAATTAGCATCCCTTAAAATAATATGATACATACTGTGTAGAAAACGTGCATCTGTCTTTGAACTACGACAAAGCAAGTATGTGCAAGGGGAGAGAGAGGTAGAGCAACTGCACATACAATGTATCTTATTGTCCTAAACTGAATCACAAGGGAAGTTCAGCCTCAGTGATGATGTTTGGGGATGGGGATATGGATGCATCAGTCGGGTGTCAAAATATTTTCATAATTGATGGCGGAAGAGCAACTGGGACCACATGCACCCACCTCCACAGTGTACAAGAATGGGTACAAGTTCAATGGAATAAAACAAGATAACAGACTCACAGATAGAAATACTGTAACCATAATTTATAGATCTTATGTTTTTCAGTCCATCAGTGAGCCTGCTACCTCTCTCTCTCTCTCTCTCTCTCTCTCTCTCTCTCTCTCTCTCTCTCTCTCTCTCTCTCTCTCTCTCTCTCTCTCTCTCTCTCTAGAACTCCTTGGTGATGCATGTGAAGGCATATGTATGCAATGGCTGGTTCTTTCTTTATGCGCGAGAAGGTTTTCTTTCTGCATTGGTGCAGTCATTTCCTACCATCTGCTTGTTTCTACTTCTTATAATATTTAATATCTATGTTGTTGTTCTACCTGTGCATCAACTATTGGAGTTAGAGCTTGTACATTGTTTATGTTGTATCTAGTATAATCTTGTGACACAATAGTGGTAATCCAGTGGTATATACACACTGAAATTGCCTCAGAAGCGCTCACATAATTCTCGAGCTCTTTTAGCCGCTTACCCTTTGCTGAGAATTTTTAGCGTTGTAATGACTCCGTTTGGTATCGGCTGTCGGTCGTCAATTGGTCAAAGCATAGATAATAGAGTTTGGGAGTAGGGATTGGAAACGCGCGTGCACGGATATGCACTTCTGTTACTGAATCCGCGACACGGACACGCCCACAACCATTTTTGGCGGTACTATGAATCTGCGAGTACTGGAATGACACCGGCAAGGCGGTTACTAGGTTCTACGCCGCTGTTCTGCGCACATGTACGTACACAGATCTGCGACTGCCACAACAGCTATTTGACGGGAGAAACTTTTTGATAGCTTTGGTTTCTGCATACTTTCTGGCACAACTTCTCTAAATCCGGTAAGCAATAATTCTTTGTGTACTTTTCCTGACTCTATAGTAAGTAACATTGGTTTACTAAATACATTTCTGCTATGCTATTAATACAACCAGGAGTAGATTAGATAGGAGTGTTGAACTGCATACAACAGTGTTCCGGTAGGATGACGTAGTAGTATGGCTTGTAATGAAACCAAGCTGTACCTCCCAGTTTATTATAGTGACACAGCCGGGCACAGCTGCATCTAGTGAGCCATGGCAACCACAGGTCTGAGTTTACATAACACCTACTTAAGCTACACAGCATGAGGCACTGATTACTATTTTGCTTGCGTCATCCTACCGGAATGCTATACAGGCTTCTGTATGGGAGTTCAACACTCCTATCTAATCTACTCCTGATACAACCCATGCAATGCAGCTGTTAAATCTGAAATTCAATAATAAAAATTTTGATAATATCCTATCATATTATTGATGTTGGGTCACATTTTGTGTACTTTTAGCTTGAGTATGATAGATTTGTATTACCCAGTGATGACTCCAACTTCACTCCCACCTTATCTAGTGTGCAACTGCAAGCAGCAAATATGGGAAGAAAGTTCTCATTGTCTCGTAGAGTGAAGAATTATGAGCAAAAAACACAGCAACTAAAGAAGAGACCACTTGGTCAATCTCCCAAGATTCAGATTCCATGTACCCAGACCCAGCCCCAACCCCAACCCCAGCAACAACCCCAAGCTAGACAGCAGGTACTATAAATAAAGATTAAATCAATCATGCATATCACCTGCTTTAATTTATTACAGGAGAATAGTCCCAATACCACAATAACTACTATCGAAACTCTCACAAGTTCCTTGCAACTACCGAGTCAGTGGATCAGTAATATCAGCTCTGAGTCCTTGCATTTATGCAAGCTTAAGTTTCCCCAGATTGAATCTGATTCTGCAGCATGCATTGTAACACACAGCCTCACCATCAGCGAAGATTTATCTTGGACGGCACTTGTTCATGGGCACCAAGTGAACAGCACCAAATGTACCCCTTTATCGGACGTCCCACATCAGCTCAACAGTGAATCGCTCAAAGTGTTAGTAGCCAAGCTTGATAGCTGCCGGGTGTGCCCTGGCCATCCAGACAAGAAATTCGTAGAAATGGTGATATCAAAGAAGGGGAAACTCACTTCCATTAATAAAGAAGTTGTAGCTACTATTGACTCAGCTGTGCCAGTCCAATTAAATGGTGATTTATACACCCAGACGGTTAGGCATAAATCTTGTGCAATTCTCACCAATGATACCAAGTGTGCAAAGTGTGTCCAATACAGAGATACGCTCAGAAAATCATTTCACCGCTGGAAGAAGAAGATCAATACCTCACCATGCAGAAATACTGCATCTACTAGCCATACCAACCTAGCTAAGATATCTGGACACCCCTCAAAGACAACAGCGCTACCGCAAGCTGAAAGTTCGTTCGGATACGGCTGAAAGAAGAGTGAAAAGAATGTTGGACAAGTTGACAGACAAAGATGGAGTTCAATTGGATGAAGGTATGCATCATGATCTACAGTCCATAATGAATGAGATGACCAATAAAGTCAGAGATCAGCATTCAGATGATTCATTCCGACGCATATTTTGGGAATCTCAGCTTGAAGCAATGCAGATGAAAGATCACCGACAAATTCGCTGGCATCCAGCACTCATAAAGTGGTGCCTGCACCTGAAGTTCAAGTCAACAGGTGCCTACCATGCATTGAGGAGTACCGGTGTTCTTACTCTACCATCTGAAAGAACATTATTCGATTATTCCCACTGGAATAACGGAGATGTAGGTTTCCATACCGCAGTGAATGCACAGCTCATTGAAGAAGCAAACATTAAAGATGAGAAGGATAAGTATGTGGTTCTCAGCTTTGATGAGATGAAAATTCGAGAAGACTTAGTTTTCGATAAACACTCCTGCTCATTACTCGGTTTTACTGATTTAGGAGATGTATCTAATACACTTGATGACTTTGAACGACAGTGCAAAGGTGAAAGCAATGACACAGCCGACAAAGTTGCTTCACATATGCTGGTGTTCATGGTCAGGGGAATTTTCTCAGGACTTGAGTTTCCCTATGCCCATTTCCCCACAAAAGGAGCCACAGGCGAGGAGCTATTTCCACTCGTGTGGGATGGTGTGAGAAATTTGGAGGAGAGTGGCTTTAACATGATGGTTATTACATGTGATGGAGCATCTCCCAATAGAAAATTCTTTAAGATGCATAGCACATCAAAACAAACAGGAACAAAACCAGAAACCCATACAGTCCAGACGGCAGAGAAATTTACTTCATGTCAGACGTACCACATCTCATCAAGACAACTCGGAATTGTTGGTCGAATTCTTTTGGCCACAGTCACTCAAGAGCTCTCTGGGTTAGTGACGTAGGTACAGCATGAATGATAGTCTAGGTGTGGTAACAGGGGCACACCTCCACCCAACAAGCCTGAAATATGTTAACTTAATTCCAAACATAGAGGAAGGTCGAAACTAATGTAGAAATTCTATAAATAAATAAGTAGCGCCGCTCATCCAATCCCCATTCCCCTCCCCCCCCCCCCCCCCCCCCCCAAAATAAAAAAAAATTCCTCTTCCTCTGATAACCGACTAATTATTTTGTATGCAATGATGTACAGAAGGATGGAAAGCATATCAGCTGGACTCATCTCACTTCCTTGTACGACAAAAGTCGCTTTGGTTCTGGCCTCAGTTTAATTCCGAAGTTGAAAAAGGAGCACCTGCACTTAAACTCATATTCAAGAATGAAAGTCAATTTGGCAGCTCAGGTAATAATAATAATATTATTATGAAGATACACTTGTCAATTTATTCTATTTCTCAAAGGTACTAAGTACCTCTGTGGCAAATGGCCTAGATTTCTATGGCTTAGAAGAGACGAAGGAAACAGAGACCTTTATACGCATGTTTGATAAATTCTTCGATTGCCTCAACGTACGCTGCATATCAGCTTGTGTGCAGCGATGAAAACCAGATTTAAGACCTTACAGAAGTCCGGATGATCCCAGGTTAAAGGTTTGTGAACATGCATCATATTATCATATGAGTCTCTGAACGGATATTATTATACACAACACTATAGTGGCTAAAAGATGACTTCCTGGGTTACTTGGATCGCTGGAATGAGAGTGTGAAAGGACGACAAGGGTTCACACCAGGTCAGAAGCAAATGATGCAATTATCACGGGAAACTCTGGAAGGACTGAGGGTAACAGGTATGATTCTAGTCAATTATTATGATACTATTAAATTTTTATGATCTGCATTATGCAGTACTCTCATTTGTTGAAGTGACAACTCTACTTTTTGCGGTACCAGGTGTTCAATTTTTGCTAAGTGAGAAGTTTTGTCGGGACCCACTTGAATGGAAAGCAGCGTTACAAGGGCTGTGAGTTTACGAGTACAAGGTTCAGCTGCCCTTGAACCTCTCAGAGGTAACTGTAGTGGGAAGAGAAAATCTGAGCCATTGCACCTGGATGATAACCCTCTCCCAAAACGTAAAAGGTTGAGCAAGAGTTAACACTAATGGCATAACAAGATGATAATAATAATTATTATTAATTACATTGCAAGTGTAATGTTATCAATGATTGTTATCAGATTGACTTCTACTTTCCTCAAGTGTCTTTTTCAGTGATATTTCTTTCATCTTCTTTGATGTGCTACTCTCACCCTGCCTTTTTAATGTCTTGCGCAGTGACTTGGTCTTCTTCGTTGTCTTTGACTTCTTGTGTTTATACACTTCCACCCATTGTCCAGCAATCGAAAATCCACGTATACTGAGCCAAAGTTCTATGATGTCTTCTAAAAGTTCATCGGAAAGAGTTGAAGTATCAAGATCAATTGACAACAGCGACCAATAGAACTGGACATCGATATCCTCCTGTGCTGCTTTGATAAGTTTATCTTTTTGATCTGGTTGTGTAGTGGAAGAAGCGAGTACCGAGGTAAGTTGATCTCGAACGCAAAGCTCTATCTCTCGAAATAATGCAAATGTTGTGTCGTTCACCTCAAACAAGCCTCCTCTATTCACCCTGCTCACCCACTCATTAGTATATTCCAAAAAGGATTCCTCCTCTCCATTGACAGCCATGCTACTCCGACATTCCACAAGACGCCGACTTTTCTGTCACGTGTTTCTCATATCTCTTCATTAAAGAATATGGAACATAACCAGATGCACAGCACACAATATTTTCCTCTTCGCTTGTCATAGATGCTACCTTCATAGATAAAGTAGGGTAAGAACCACAGTGGGATTTAATTGTACTTGAAAAAAGTTCCTGGTTCACCCTGGCATACTGTTGTACTAATGGATCGAGGTTAGATTTCAAAGTAGCCAAGAAACTTGTCCAAATTTCACAGAGTTTTGTGAGTCGTACGGCATGAAACTGCCTCCACAGCCGCTCTTTTAGCATTATCTTCCCAGTACAGGTGCTTGAAGCACTGGCGTATACCCGCTCTAGAGCATCCATAAGTTTAGCAAATTCATCATAGGCATCGATGTTATTTCCTTCCGAAATTTTAGAGAGCAGACATTTTACTTGTTCCAAGGCTTCCTTTCCTCGTTGTGAGCGACCGCTGAACGTAGAATCTGTAAGAACAGAAGAAACCAAACCGCTCGCCATAATGTGTACATATACTAGCGGTACACTGCGTGCAGCTCAGGGAGGCAGTGCGCACGCGCAATGGCAACCATGTGCTTACGGGGAACTCCCTATAGTTCAGTGCCACAATGCGAGGTAAACAAATCTTGCAATACATAGGTGCAACAAAAGTGCTTACTAAACGGCACTTGTAGAAGATCTAAAGCTAGGAATCAGTTTATATTGTAGACAAGGTAGTTTACTATCTATGACTGTTGGTGAAAGTGTCAGCAACCACGATTCAACAACGGGCGACCATTTTTTGTGGGTCGCACATTAGAGCCATCGAGGGAGTACAGTTCACCAAAACTGGCAGAGCGTTGGTGGTATTAAGTTTTCAGAGAATAGAAATCCATGTTTGACGTGTATCAGGAGCACAAAGAAGCAGCAAGAGGCTATCGAGAAGATGGGCGAAGATATAAAGCCGACGCGAACTTTTGAACAAGATAGGTAAAATTCGGCAAATCTGCTGGCTTGTAGCCGCTCTGTGTTCTTGTGAAGATAGAAATCCATGTTTGGCAATCTGACAGTTGGCGATGGAAAGCAACTCGATATGGCGAGCAAGAACAACATTTTACAAGAACGCGAGGAATGTGGATGAAGCCATACTTTTTTGTCTAGAGACCCGGAATCAGAGGAGGTTGGCCACGCATCATGATACGTCATGTGCACGTGACAAAATTAGCATTCCTGCATAAATTAGCGACTTAGTATTGTACTTGTTTCGATCGCAGATTTAGTCAACGACAACTTTCTTAGCCTGATTTCAAATCCAGAGAGGGAGAACAGACCAACGAAGTCTTAATCTGCCTGAAATGCTGACTTTTGATTCATTATGAACGACAACAAAGCCTCTTATCTCGCTTATTTGGCAGGGGTTGAACGGGGTTGAAAGGTTGATTTATCAAGGCTCACCGAGTTCTTTCCCAACGGCATCCTTCGCGAAGCGCAGGAGTGCGCGATTGATACCTGCCATATGTTTCTATACATTTTATATTGGTGCACGTGACACATTGGTGACATTTGATGACGCGTGTCCAACCTCGTTTTCTGATCGGGGTCTGGGGACGAGACTATAACGTACGTAACTACGTGGCGTTTCCAATCCCTCTATTATCTATGATCGTATATACCTGCTCCCTCGTCTTCAGATCGTCGTCAGCTCCCTCGTCTTCAGGTCGTCGTCAGCTCCCTCGTCTTCAGCTCTAGTCAGTGAGTAGAGATAAAATAATTGCACATATACAAGCCAAAATTTGAAAAATAATCACCACACATACAAGCCAAAATTTAAAACAGGTTGGGGCCACTTATTTAGCTCAGTTGTGACAGCACCAGTAGATAAAGAATTCTACATCCTTAACACTGACCACTCGCACAGTGAAATAGGGCATCACATGTTGATATCAACGCTTGTCAATCAGCTCACTTATGAGCATGGGTAGTCTCGTGCCCAGCCCCTTCATGCACGCGCGAGAAAGGGTCTGGTGAAAAGGGCCGCACTACCGTGTCCCTCTGGAATGCAATAATTGTCGTTTTGGTGTGCGTTAAATAAGAAATAAACCATACCATGCGCGCGCATAGCTATATATAGCAATAGGTCGGGCGCATGCGTGCAATAGAAGATTACATTCCAATAGTCATGTGACTAGGCTACTGCAATCTGATTGGCCACGTTCGATTTTCAACGTGGGGACACGGTAGTACGACCCTTTTCACCAGACCCTTTCTCGCGCGTGCATGAAGGGGGCTGGGCACGAGACTAGAGCATGGGAGTCCTATTCAGCTACTAGTCTTGCAAGCCAGCCCCCTCTAACGCAAAAAAGCGAGAAGGAATCTGGTCAAAACCGTATAGGCCCTGTGTCTCCTCCGCGCACCGTATAGTGCGCGCCAATCAGATCCGAGTAAACCTGTCACATGACAGTCGAAGTACACCTACGCCATTCTCAAATACATGCAAATGCGAAATTAATAGTACGTACATGCAAACCGTTTGGTGTGCGATAGGAATAAATTCGTGAAAAACTGCATACTATTCTTATAGACGTACACCGGAAAAGCTATTAGCCGCGGCCGACCAACCTTGCCAGGCTGGACACCAGCAAACTTACGATTCTGAACGGGCAGGAAGAAAGCCACGAAAATGACGTTGTTATCGGCGACATCGAGTGGCCTGATTCAAGCGACGGTGAGTAGCTACGGTTGCTACGATAGCTGAGGAACGTGGTTGAGCCTTTCTTTATAGCCAATGCCCGAGTTGCTACGGAGTGAATGCATTGTCAGGGCCACGTAGCCCAGGGCCCATGGTATGTAACTGTATGTTACACACCTCAGTGCGGTCACCCTCCTTTCTGACCTCAGTTTCGTTTGATGTGGTTTTTAAAGCCACAATAATGCTTTGATCTTTTAAGCATCATCCCCTTTAAAATACGAGCTGGCTACAACACTGTGAAGGTGGTGGGGGGGGGGCTGCATGCCCACTTGCGGCTATTAAACGGTTGATCAATGAACTTCCTTTCAGCTGCTGACTCTTATATCTGAATTTATAGCTAACTGTTAACACAAGCATACAAAAAGTACGAAGCATAGGCAAAGATAATGTGAATCATCTGAGAGTCAAGATTGGCTGTACTAGATAGATGTATTGGAGGTCAGGGCAAGGTGATGAGGAAGGTGTGGATCTTGCACCATTTAAACGAGGAAGTTGGGGTTAAATATTGCAATACGCGAAAGTTTCCAACGCGCGATCGTTTGCGGACTGCGGGTATTTAAGGCGCGTGCCCAGGGCACGACCTTTGACCTCGCCGCCAAGATTCAAATTCAGCGAGTTTGCCATGGCTGTATAGCCAGTCTCTTACCACTGTGAAGCCCTTACAATGCACTTTACATAGCATGCGCGGTACCATACAAGCGCGCCAAACAAAAGAGATTTGAACAGCTGGTGTCTGACAGTTTCATAACAAAAAACAAAGTAAATAATGGCTTCACAGGCAAAACTCAAGGTGAGCTAGATGAATATCAACAAAACATAATAAATAATAACTAAATATCCATTAGCTTGAGGTACATTATAAGGAACAGGCTCCAAGTGACTTTCTGGAGGAGCTCAGGCTACTGATAGGCTCTCATCCAGAGATAGAGCTAGTATCCACGAAGTGTATCTGTGACAGCTGTCCAACCGAGAATTCCTCCAGCTCCTCTGCTACTGGCCAAGCCACTGCTCCCCCAGCAAAGAAAGGTTATCCTGCAGTCACTAAACATAAAATTTAATACTGTATACAGTCAGAAAAATCAGTGGGGATTAAATTGTGACCGCCTACGGGAAAACAGGGCATATGGGATTTTTCCCAAAAATCGCGATTGTTGCACAGGTCATATCTATGACCTTTGAACTACTTCCCGTTCAAATTTGAGAGCGATCGCCCGCTTATTTTTTTAGCTATGACACTTTTTGTGCGCTTGCGCCCGTATCATTATTATTGAGAAATTACGATCCAAACGCGTTGCTATGCACGTATGAACCATTTCCGCATACTATTAGTATACGCGCGCGCCTCGCGCAATGCGCTGGATTACGTAACGATCAGCTGATTTTTAATTGAGCGAGGCCAGGAGCCAAACGCAAGCAGATACGAGCCAATGTTGAAGGGACCAAGGAGATCGTAAATGTGGCCTTCCAAGAAGCGCAACTCTGTCTGTGGAGGGAAGAAACTGTAGAAGTAAGTTTGTATTTGGCTAGGAAACATAAAACTCAGATACAAGTAGTACATGTAGCGTACAGAAACGTGCCGCTCGTGTGTATGTGTATGTGCATGGCTAGATACATAATCCAAGGCAACTATAAACAAAAAATAAAGTTTATTCGGGCCGCCTTCTCTTTGGTGGAGGGGGCGTGCTGTATTCTACTGTAGGGTCCGGGCAGACAAGATCCTGGCAGTGGGGAGGGCAAAATTCCCGTATCTTATCAAATAGATACTGCCTTCTTTCCATAGACAGTCCTGGTGGTGGGATGATAGATGGTAAATCGTCCTTGTTTGGCTCCCAGCTACTGTTTTTCACAAGGACTATCTCACGTTCAGGGCTGTTCACTGTATCCTTTACTACGGCTGACCCTGGCTTTGTGTCTGTGAAAGTGAGGTGGTGCATGGACTTGATGCCTTTTAAGGCTGCTTATTGGCCCAGGCTGCTGTGCATCGGAAGGATAGTGAACCTGTTGATTTGTGGATACTCATGTGAGTTATATACTTTGTAAATTGAAGTGGTAAACATACTTGCTGGGCCATATCAAAACTGAAATGCATGGTGATATCGTTCACTTTTGCTGGCAGGCATGCATTTACAGGAGGAATGATGAGTTTGCCATCCACAGTGAAGGTGTTCTTTAAGACCTCTTTTGAAGTCTCAATGGCACTGGTGTAGTGTGATCTCTCCTGTGTGGCTAGGGACAGATGTGCCTCGGCATCCTTAAGAACCTAAAGGTACGTACATGTGTGCATGATTATTGTTTTGTGTTTTTTTATCCTTGATTACCTGTGACTTCTCCGTGTCTGGAGTATTAGCTGCTCTCATTATGGCCATGCTATTCTTCTGACACACCCAGCACAAGTCCGACATTGGCTTCATTACCATTACTTGGGGGGTCAGCTGTTTCCACAGGATACAGAATGTCGAGTACGCAGCTGCTTTCACTTCAGCCTCATCTGCGGAGAGCTTGTACTCTATCCACACTGCCTATAGTACCAAGGTATGTTGTGTGTATGCTTACTGGGTGATGACATGCATGTGACATGTGGGGGGGGGGGTGGGGTGGAGTGATTGACTACACAGTATCATGCATGTGCTGTACCTTCTTCGTGATGCTTGATGGTACGTTGTGTGTATGCTTACTGGGTGATGACATGCATGTGACATGTGGGGGGCCGGGGTGGGGTGGGGTGATTCACTACACAGTATCGTGCATGTGCTGTACCTTCTTCGTGATGCTTGATGGTATGTTGTGTGTATGCTTACTGGGTGGTGACATGCGGGTGGGGGGGGGGGGGCCGGGGTGGGGTGATTGACTTACACAGTATCGTGCATATGCATGTGCTGTACCTTCTTTGTGATACTTGATGGTATGTTGTGTGTATGCTTACTGGGTGATGACGTGCATGTGACGTGGGGGGCCAGGGTAGGGTGGGGTGATTCACTACACAGTATCATGCATGTGCATGTGCTGTACCTTCTTTGTGGTGCTTGATGGCAAAAGCTGCATGCGATCATTCTTGTATCCTGGTATTCTCCCAGGTAGCAGTATAGCATGCCTTTCGGCATAGATGGTGATAAAGTTGACGAGATTCTTGATCTCGTCAAACTTGAGAGCATTCTTAGGGGCGCGGGAGGTGTTTCCATGTACCCTTGTGGTCAATCCACTAGCTAGAAAGCTAGCTTTTAGGGCCATGAAGTGATTCTTTCCTGTGTATTGTTTTGTGTATACTAATTAAGTTTTATTGTATTCATAAGAATGTACCTATTCCGTGTAGCTTTTGAAAAGTTTTTCTACACACACGGACGCCCCCATGATAAAAGCCCATAGATGACCTCTGGCGGGATGTCGTTGGTCTGTGGGACCTTGTGTTGGTGTCGTTCGACAGCAAGGCGGATATCTGTCCCAGAATGACCAAGTCAAGCTCCTTCTTTGAGAGTTCCGCACACTGCATCCGCATGTCTTCGTAATGCTCCCTGGAGAATGACGTGTAGCACGGCTTGCCACTGGCCCACTTACACCCACACCCTGTCTCTAGGAATGCAGTGAGGTCTGTATCTGGATTGTCCTGTTATGTTTGTGACAGTAAGTTAAGGTACAATTATCTCATTGTGATTACATTATTGGTTCTCTCATTCTCAGGTGTGGTGGTGCGCTCTTGCTCTGGGGACAACTCGAAGAGGTCGCGTGGGAGATGGGACACTACTTGATCCACATCCAACTGGAGGTCATCCACATTGATCAAGGGTTGATCCCCTCCACTGTCCTGGTCATCATCACTGTCCTTGTCGTCAACATAGCTATTGTCTAGATAAAACGCTTTTTGTAATTTTAGTATGTCATGTTTAGCTAGTTATAATGAAGTTTAGTGTGTGTTTTACCATCAAAGTGTATTGAGTCTTCATCCTCATTTTCATCTGTGTGTGGCCACAAGGTATTTTGATTGGGTAAAGTGCCACTTAGTGGAAGTACGTTGAATATTCATTACCTGGAGAATCATTGGGGTCGTCCCCACAGAAGTAATCTTGGAGGAAGTTGGTTAGGGCGGGGCCGTCCGAACTACCAAGGAGGTGGAGCGACTCCCTCGCCAGAGAGTTGAGAGCACGAGCAGCGTCTCTGTCCTTAGACATGGCACAAAGGCTTTACCGTCGTCTTGAAGTCACAGCTGAGGCCAGCGAGCCCGCGCGCGCGCTTTCTAATTAGCGTCCGTAGCAACGCACTCCGTACACTAACGGCCAGGTCACGGACATGTCTGTACGTTTGGGCTTATTTCGCCCGTGCCGCCGCGATTCAGCGCCTATAACTATTGTATCGAAGAGAGGGAAGGTTAGTCTATTCAATTATGTCCAAATATTGATTTTGGTAAAATTGAGCCAGAGACACTAAAACGCCCATATCCATAGTTGTGCGTGGGTCCCATATGCCCTGTTTTCCCGTAGGCGGTCACAATTTGGCAGTTTGGCAGTCCATCTTTATAACCGCCAATATTATGACATCGTACATGTATGGCGTTCCAATACTGAACTGCCAAATTTATGTCCGCCAATACCTTTGTAGTGTTTGTCATTCCCACCAATATATTAGCATAGTGGTAACTTATCTTTATAGATCCAAGTGGGTACGATCCTCCTGTGCTCGATGGTCCGAATGCCTGCCCACACTGTCATTTGTCTCCCTGTGTGATAGAGAGACCATCCAGTTGGGTGAGGGGCTCTTCAGCACCAAGTCTTGGGAATAATTCCAAGTGTTTCACGCTGTATGGGAGGTTTTGGACATTTTTACGTCAGCTGGGTGTGTGGAACCATCCTACATACCTACAACACAAGCGTACAAAGACGAGTGTAATGGACACTAGGGATGTGCTGCCTGCTTGTGTAGTAAGGGTAAGCCTATTTACTTTTATAACCAAAGGAGCTTACAATAATATCGAGTATGGTCCTTTCAGGAGGTGCGTCGCAGATTCCCTAATCCACCTGGGGTGCCCTATACCAACTTCAAGTCATCGTCACGGTTCACCATCAAGTTCTAATCGTTAGATGTATCATACTATTAATGCACACACACATTGCTAGGCAAACAGTTTCATATGCTTACATGTAGCTAGTTCATTTACTCTTGTGGTTGCACCTCCATAGTATCATCATCTGGTATACCTTCTCCATCAGCTATATAACAAATCATTTTCCTCATCATCCACATCCACATCATAGTTGTTCTCATCAATCTCTCTGTAAGGTTATGCAGAAAATAAAACACACTGTGGTATTCATTACCATCTCTCCACCCTCAATATCACTTCAGGTTAGAATTCACTTATGGATGGGGAAGGGGGCCGGGGGGGGGGGGGAGGGAGGGAGCAACAGCGAGAGATGCATACATGTGTACATGCATGTAAATATGCATATGCATGTACATGTACATGTATGTGAATATGTGCATACATGAAGTACCACACCATTCTCCACCATACAAGATGCATAAGACCTCATTCACCTGAGGTCGGTAACCTTCCAGCGAATGTACATGTACATGTATGTCCTTCAGATATCACCAGAAAGTCTTCTTGACTAGCACCTTCATGGGAGTTCTTCGGTTGGGTCTCCTCATATCCCGAACAAAACGCTCACTTGTACTGGCTCTTTGTACATTCTCATTCTACGTTTGGGGGAGGGGGGGTGGAGGTAGGATGAGGGTCAACATTTATGAACACAATAAAATGAATACCCAATCTATAATAGCAAGGTCCATTCTTATCTTGAAGGTTGTAGAACCAAAATGAATACGTTAGGGAAGGTAAGTGAACAACTGATGGTTGAACGAATGCACGATTCTAAACATACTTCAGTACCTCTTATAATGAAGGGAAAGTAATGGAAACTTACTTCTGGTTAATAGCGTCCTCCAAGTGTTCGTGAACTGGCCCACCGCTGCTTCTGTTTACACTGCCGATACTGAAACTCGACACGAAGGATATGTCCTCTCTGAGATACACGCATAAACACCAACTAAATATTTGGTGAGTTCACTTGAATGGGCCATGCACACCTGAGCAGTCTTGATCATCCTCCGTGCACTAGCTTGGCACGGACATGGTTATGTGAACCCAGCGCAAAGATCCTCAAACGTCTTGCGCTCACAAACAAACAATGATTGGGCTTCATCATTGCCTTCATCACCAGGTACAAAGAATCCTAAGCACAACAGTTAGTTTGTTGTTTATGACTAAGCTAGTTATATGTATCTAATACACACCTGAGTTTTCCAGCATTGCCATAGATCCTGTAGGGACTGCCTGGCTTCGAAACTGATCTCTAGTGCACGTGGTAGCAGGCGGAGGATCTAGGAGTGGCTTCAGCCATATCCAATAGAGAGCTAAGTAGCTCGCGACTGTCCAGCGGCGGTGAGCCTCTGGGAGCAAGCCTCGGCTTAGCGCTCTCCACCCTCGACAAGAACGCCTTCTTGGTATCCTCACTGGCGAAGTTCAGCTCCATCGTGTAGCTAAATCCGAGTCTCGCGCGCTTCTTTCTCTGTTCATTCAAAGTAGCCATTTTTTTTCCCTTACAGGTGCCTTCGAAATGGTGTCTCTGGGGTGTCTCGCGCTTTCTTTATTATTCGCGCTATGGGGTTCGCTGTACTGTACTGTACTGTACTGTGTCTATCATGTGTAAAATAGCTGGCGCCATGGCAGTGAACTCGCGAATTTTTGTAATACAGCCATATTGGCTCATGTGACGGATGTGGTAAAATAAAGATTGCTTCCGTCCAGGGCGGGCCCTTTTATACCCCGCCTCCTTGTTTAAAGCAGCTCTTTGTGCGATACAAAGGGATGCAGATTATGTAAATAGCACATGCTCATAGCTGGTACTGCTCTGCATGCTTGCTTACTACATCCAGTTTGTGCACATGGCCAAATCAAGAAACTTGTTAGTTTGCTCCTGTCACTCTCAAAATATTTGTGATTGCATGAAGCCGAATCCTACCTCTGTGAGGCTTAGTACCTTCTCATGAGTCTTGCTGCTTAGCCAACAACAGCTCACACTATGTAAGTGTCTGATGTTGCCTGATTTGTAGCACTGTGACAGTACTCGCAATAGGTTATTGATTTTTGTCCTATGGTAATTGAATCCACAAGCATCAAAAGAGTTGCTCACTTCTTCAATCCACACCTGCATCTGCTTTTAGCATGCAATGTGTCCGCGTACAAACTCACACGAGCATGTAGCTAGCTAGCTAGCTAGCTAGCTACGTCCACGATCATAATACAGCATGTGATCAATAGCACGCGCGCACGTGCTCGCGTTCATTCCGGATACCTCGAGTGCGCTCGCACACGGCATACGCTTGCGAGTATTCGAACCTGGCCTCATGAGTACTCGAAGTTACCCTCAGGGGTTAGGGTTTAGGGTTAGGGTTAGAAGAACCCTAACCCTAACCCTAACTTGCGCACTCGTCACACACTTGCTTTTCGCGGGTGGGCGAGCGTTAAGTTGCCTAGGATCTGTATTGTAGCTAAGGCGCTCGGCAATTAAGGGTTAACCACTGCAGCAAGTACAACTTCTTAAATGGGCACGTTATGATCTGATTTATGATAAGCCTCAAGCACCCATTCACTTGGGGGCAAATCAAAGTACTGACTTCTCTCTCCTCTATCTCTGCAGGATATTTATTCTTGGAGTGCTGGTGAACTATCTGTACCCTAATTTTGCACAGAAAGGATGGCATTCTTATCGTGTAAGTGCCTCATTTCAAGCTGGGAAAGGGGATTTAATTGCCCAGGTAGAAGCTCAGAGTCGAACTAGGGGGTGGAAATGACAATCAACTAGACAGTGGTCGATAGCTGTCCGGTGGCTGTGGTACATCTCAGCTTTGTTTTGTACAACAAACCTTCAGATCATCACTCCTTCACTGAGCACTTTTTGTATAGGTTTGAGAGAGGTCTTCAAGCAAATTGGCAAAGAAATTTCTGAAGATGGATACTTGATGTTGGATAGGGAACTGAAGCATATTAATGTGGTGAGAAGGTAGCCTAATCATGTTGAATAATATGTATAGCCATTAAAATGATGAAAGTTCTCTTTGTAGACAACTTGATCACAAGAAACTTATCTTGCCGACATTTCGATTAGATGTTCTAATCCTCCTCAAGGCGAGATGAAGCTAGGCTTGTGGGGACTCTCTATTTATAGGCTTCTCTAGGGGGGTCAAAGTGCAGTAAGCTAATTGATTCTTGTTTGTGCGCATGCCTGAATGTGCGCCCCATGCGTTTGTGCGGGTGCGGTGGGTGCTGAGCATACGTACGACACCCAAAGACGCACGCTTCAACCAAGACAGCGGGTATGAACTGCCCGACTATTGATTGCCACATACAGTAGAACTTCCGGATAACGGACACATTGGGAGCAGACCTTTTGTCCTTTATATGGAGGTTGTCCCTTTACAGAAGCGGAGACAATTTACGTATTAAACAATATAATATAGTCTACACATTATGATATAGCTATTATATAGCTAGTTAGCGCTTGCAGAGGTGACTGGAGAAAGAATCAACAGGAAAGCAGGATATGAGCTGGATTTGAGTCTACTTCAATTATTGAAGTACTGTGTATACACTTGAATTGTATCATGCATTGATGCATTAGTCTTTCCCCAGACCCACCTTCAAGATAGCACCCCTCCTAGGGGAAGGCTATCATGATTACGTCACTGGCCGCTAAAAGGGGTGTGGCTTCCAGGCCGTCCACTATTTAGAAGTAAAAGTATACTGAGATGTTCAATCGGGTCCGAACAATCGGTCCGTTATAGAGAATTGAGAGGTTGTCCGCTCCTCGGAGGTTCGTAATGTACTAAGTCAATGGCAAATTCAATCCGTTCCATAGCGGTTGTCCGTTATATAGTGGGTGGTCGCTCCTGGGAGGGTCCGTTATGAGAAGTTCCACTGTACAAGAAACTGAAGGGTGGGGTCAGCTTGAGTTTCTTGTGATCAAGTTGTCTACAAAGAGAACCTTCATCATTTCATGACTACAGGAGTAACTGAGAAATCTCTACAATATGTATAGGATAGCATTTTTTGTTAGTGGAAATGAACTGAACTATCCCCTGTAAATTAACCTACTATTTTATTCTGTGCAGGATACTCCTAATGGTGCTAGTATGGCGACTTCAACCACTTACAAATGTTTAAGAGAATTAAACTTTCAACACGAAGAAGCACACCAGATATCATTACTTCTCACCGAACGCTTGATAGAGGTATGCACCATAATTGCTATCATACATGGATACTCACACACTGTAAAAATGTTAGTGTGCCTATAGCTATAGGGATGTTAGTGTGAGCAGCACGCTGAAATGTCTCTATTTGCACACCCTATCACACTTACGTTTTTACTGTGCATGGTTACATCTTTATGGGAATTCATATACACATTATATTTGAATAATCCTTTTGTTGCTCTAGTGTGGATACTACTATGTAGTGGATGTGAATTGTCCAAGATTGCGCTTTACTCTACAAGATGCTAAGAAAGCTGTGGAAGCGAGTAAGTGCCATTCCACGAAGTACGGTGGTAACTTTGAATGGGTACGTCGTAGAATCTATTTCTACAAATTTGAACATACAATCCCCGCAAGTGAAGCTAAATGTACGGATTTCCCTGCATTGCTTGAAGCAGAAACAAACGAAATTTTGCCTCAGTCAATGACATACGTAGTTATTGATGTGGATGTAATAGTTGTGCCAAAAAAAAAATTATCAAAACCTTATTGAATATCAAAAACAAAATTATCAAAACCTTATTGAATATCAAAAACAAATTCAGCAGCTGTTGCAACTAGCTCATAGCCTAGAGGAAGCCAAGAAACAGCTATCCACACTACAGCCAGCTTCTCCCCCTTTCATGTCTGAAACTGTAACAGACCCTGATGAGAATTCCATCTCTTCAAGTGTCAAAGACCAAATGATGAAGTTTATATGTCAACATCCCGATCTTCATTTGCATTTGACAGCAAATAAAGCACTAACTGAGGGAGCTTCAAGCATTATGCAAATAACCAGGTATGCAAAATCAAGACCGGATATCATGATTCTGAGGTCAGTCATGAGAACGGATACGGATGAAGATATTCCAAATGGACTCACCACAGAAAACAAAAAAGAATTGGGAAAGTCGAAAAAGGGGGATCCAGTCGGTCAGACTTTAGCCGGAAGTGAAAAAGCAGCTGGAGAAATTGTGCATCAATATTTTAGAGATACTGGCAAGCTTATATCATCCGTAATTGTGTACTCTCTCCTAATTGATTTTACTCGGAATGAAGCTGAAGTATATAAGGTATCTATTGACTTTATTACCTCAGAGTCCACAATTTATAGAGGAACGACAAAGTTACCTGTATCAGAAGCCCTGAACAGAGGTCTACATCAACTAATTAATCCTTCAGTTGGATTTATTTTGCATCAGCAACTTCGAGAATTAAACAAGGATTAAACAAGGAAAAGTCTATATGGTTACCAACCCTAGACATTATAACAACTTATGCATCAGCTAAGATCATGTAATGTTATATATAATTTTTCTGTCACTTAAGTGAAGGGGGTTCAGTACAATACAGTTAATTAAATAGTGGGTGGAGCTAGGAGGTGGCTAATCATGCTGTATTATGGTCAGTCCATGACGCCACAGAACTACCTCCATGCTACTTATTCTGGTGGAAGTATCCGTGAAAGTGGCTTGTCAGTCCACTACAGCCACAGAGCTAACTCCATGCTACTTATTCTTCACTTACTCTCATGCAGCAGATGTCTGCAACTATGATACCGGTATACCTGTATACCTGAGGCTATAAGATATGTAACAGGTAATACAATGAAGTATGTCATCGGTCACGTGCCCATACCCATACCCATACCACAATGCATGTAGTTGGTGGTTTCTGGACAATTTTTTCCTGCTTAGTGTGTGGCTGTCTCTTTAATAATGGAGGAATACACTCAGTTCCTAGTGTGAAAGAGAGAGAGAGACGTATACAATCATGTGAGCTTGTATGTGTGTGCATGTGTATGAACTTGGGCATGTGCTTTCTACTCAGATTAGACTGCACAGCAATGGATGTGATCAATGTACTGTAGAATCCACCAGGAGAAAATTTATGCTCAAATTTATCCTATTTTCAGTGAACTTGTTGATTGGGTGTTGCTCATTAAATCGTTTTACACCAATCTGCTATTATAAACAATATAATGCCAATAATGGCATTGTGCAAAATTGGTGCAAAGTTATGCTATAATTCCACAAAGAATTTTGCTTTTGCATAGGTGATCATTATATGAGACTCTTGAGGATGCTCACACAGGGCTACACACAGTCCACAAGAAATATTTACTGTCACATTCTTCATAGCTTAGCTTCTTTACTCTGTGTGTGTGTGTGTGAGTGTGTGTTGTGTACACAATAATAAATTATGATAAGGCTTTGCTAGTAGGTCAGGATTAACAGGAAATCATTAGCACAGATGTAGCATGTTTGCTGACTTGGCATTTGTGCATATCCACGCAAGGAAGCACAAAGGATTTGTGGTGCTGTACTTAAAACAGCTGACTGGC
This sequence comes from Cliona cf. orientalis, assembly GCA_963930775.1. Classification (NCBI taxonomy): domain Eukaryota; kingdom Metazoa; phylum Porifera; class Demospongiae; order Clionaida; family Clionaidae; genus Cliona; species Cliona cf. orientalis. Next base: position 29,544,285 of record OZ005689.1, on the reverse strand, counting down.
CTTTGCGCCATGATACTCACTATAGTACAAGAGCATGGTACCACGTCTTGAGCAATAAAGATGCTACTTCAGCTAAAGATGCTATTACAGTATGAGGAATATAGCCATCGATATCTGTATTGCGTAGCATTACACACACTATGGCAGAAATTTAAATTAACTACAGAGGAGTGTTGACGGATAATGAATTAAAGACAAAAAGTAGTACCACAGAGTTCTACTGGTCTTTTCAGCACAGTTGCAAGTCTGGATTCATACTAGAATAGAAGTTTGACTATAAGAAGCACTAGAAGTTTATTAGAAGTTTATTAAAAGGACTACTAGTAGACTAGAAGTTTATTACAAGCACTAAAAGTAGACTAAGAAGTAGATTTTTTTTTGTCAAGGTGTAATCTAGTGAGGTCACGAGACATAATGGGTGTAGCCGAGCATACATATCACTGGTATCAGTACATATCTCAATGGCTTATTGATATCCGGGGCAAACGGATATCAGTCTGTGGCTTGTTGGTCCACGACAGCCACAGACTGAAGGCACAGAGCTACCTCCATGCTACTTATCTCAGTGGTAGTATCTGTGTAAGTGGCTTATCGTTCCACGACAGCCACAGACTGAAGGCACAGAGCTACCTCCATGCTACTTATTCTGATGGAAGTATCTGTGTAAGTGGCTTGTTGGTCCACACAGTTACAGACTACAGTCACAGAGCCATCACCATGCTACTTATCCTGGTGGAAGTATCTGTGAATGTGGCTTGTCCGTCCACAACAGTGATGGCTCTGTGGCTGTAGTCTGTGACTGTCATGGACAGACAAGCCACTTTCACAGGTACTTCCACCAGGATAAGTAGCATGGTGATGGCTCTGTGGCTGTCGTGGACCGGCAAGCCACTTTCACAGATACTTCCACCAGGATGAGCAGCATGGAGATGGCTCTGTGGCTGCAGTCTGTGGCTGTCGTGGACCGGCAAGCTATTTACACAGATACTTCCACCGAAATAAGTAACATGGAGATAGCTCTGTACCTTCAGTCTGTGACTGTCGTGGACCGACAAGCCACTTTCATAAGTACTTCCACCACAATAAGTTGCAAGTGATGGTTATGTGGCTGCGGTCTGTGACTGTCGTGGACCGACAAGCCATTTTCACAGGTACTTCCACTGAGATAAGTAGCATGGAAGTAGCTCTGTTCCTTCAATCTGTGACTGTTATGGACCAACAAGCCACTTTCACAGGTACTTCCACCAGGATAAGTAGCATGGTGATGGTTCTGTGGCTGCAGTCTGTAACTGTGTGGACCGACAAGCCACTTACACAGATACTTCCACTAGAATAAGTAGCATGGGGGTAACTCTGTGCCTTCAGTCTGTGGCTGTCATGGACCTACAAGCCACTTTCACAAATACTTCCACCAGAATAAGTAGCTCTGTGCCTTCAGTCTGTGGCTGTCGTGGACAGGGGCAAAGGGTGGATTATCTCAGTGGAAGTATCTGTAAAAGTGGCTTGTCAGTCCACAACAGCCACAGACTGAAGGCACAGTGCTATCTCCATGCTACTTATTCTGGTGGAAGTATCTGTGTAAGTGTCTTGTTGGTCCAGGAAGACACAGACTGTAGCACAGAGCTACTTATTCTGGTATAAGTATCTGTGAAAGTGGCTTGCAGGTCCATGACAGCCACAGACTGAAGGCACAGAGTTACCTTCATGCTACCTATTCTGGTGGAAGTATCTGTGTGCAGTTCCAGAAAGACACTGACTGCAGCACAGAGCTACTTATTCTGGTGGAAGTATCTGTGGAAGTGACTTGCCGGTCCACGACAGCCACAGACTGAAGGCACAGAGCTACTTCCATGCTACTTATCTCAGTGGAAGTATCTGTAAAAGTGGCTTTTTGGTCCACGACAGCCACAGACTGAAGGCACAGAGCTATCTGCATGCTACTTATTCTGGTGGAAGTATCTGTGTAAGTGGCTTGTCGGTCCACACAGTTACAGACTGCAGCCACAGAACCATCACCAGACTACTTATCCTGGTGGAAGTACCCATGAAGGTGGCTTGTCTGTCCATGACAGTCACAGACTACAGCCCCAGAGCCATCACCATGCAGTTTATTGTGGTGGAAGTACTTGTGAAAGTGGCTTGTCAGTCTACGACAGTCACAGACTAAAGACACAGAGCTATCTCCATGCTACTTATCCTGATGGAAGTATCTGTGAATGTGGCTTGTCGATCCATGACAGCCACAGACTGAAGACTTCGACAAGCCACTTTCACAAGTACTTCCACCACAATAAGTTGCAACTGATGGTTATGTGGCTGCAGTCTGTGGCTGTCGTGGACCGGCAAGCCACTTTTTTAGATACTTCCACTGAGATAAGTTGCATGGAGGTAGCTCAGTGCCTTCAGTCTGTGGCTGTCTTGGACGGACAAGCTATTTACACAGATACTTCCACCGAAATAAGTAACATGGAGATAGCTCTGTGCCTTCAGGACCGACAAGCCACTTTTACAGGTACTTCCACTAGGATAAGTAGCATGGTGATGGCTCTGTGGCTGCAGTCTACACCTGTGTGGACCAAGAAGCCACTTACACGGATACTTCCACTGGAATAAGCAGAATTGAGATAGCTCTGTACCTTCAGTTTGTGGCTGTTGTGGACCGACAAGCCACTTTCACAAGTACTTCCACCACAATAAGTTGCGAGTGATGGTGCGGTCTGTGACTGTCGTGGACCGACAAGCCATTCTTACAGGTACTTCCACCAGGATAAGTAGCATGGTGATGGCTCTTTGGCTGCAGTCTGTAACTGTGTGGACCGACAAGCCACTTACACAGATACTTACACTGGAATAAGTAGCATGGAGGTAACTCTGTGCCTTCAGTCTGTGGCTGTCATGGACCTACAAGCCACTTTCACAGATACTCAGTTCCACCAGAATAAGTATCTCTGTGCTGCAGTCTGTGGCTGTCGTGGACCGACAAGCCACTTTTACAGATACTTCCACTGAGATAAGTAGCATGTAGATAGCTCTGTGCCTTCAATCTGTGACTGTTGTGGACCGACAAGGCACTTTCACAAATACTTTCACCAGAATAAGTAGCATGGTAATGGCTCTGGGGCTACAGTCTGTGACTGTCATGGACCGACAAGCTATTTTTACAGGTACTTCCACCAGGATAAGTAGCATGGTGATGGCTCTGTGGCTGCAGTCTGTAACTGTGTGGACCGACACGTCACTTACACAGATACTTCCACCAGAATAAGTAGCATGGAGGTAGCTCTGTACCTTCAGTCTATGGCTGTCGTGGACCGACAAGCCACTATTATAGATACTTCCACTAAGATAAGTAGCATGTAGATAGCTCTGCGCCTTCAATTTTTGATGGTTGTGGACGGACAAGGCACTTTCACAAATACTTTCACCAGAATAAGTAGCATGGTAATGGCTCTGGGGCTACGGTCTGTGACTGTCGTGGACCGACAAGCCACTTTCACGGGTACTTCCACCAGGATAAGTAGCATGGAGGTAGCTCTGTACCTTCAGTCTGTGGCTGTCGTGGACCGACAAGCCACTATTATAGATACTTCCACTGATATAAGTAGCATGGAGGTAGCTCTGTGCCTTCAGTCTGTGGCTGTCGTGGATCAACAAGCCGCATTCACGGATACTTCCACCAGGATAAGTAGCATGTAGATAGCTCTGTGTCTTCAGTCTGTGACTGTCATGGACCTGCAAGCCACTTTCACAGGTACTTCCACCAGAATAAGTAGCTATGTGCTGCAGTCTGTGGCTGTCGTGGACTGACAAGCCACTTTTACAGATACTTCACTTGCAACTTATTGTGGTGGAAGTACTTGTGAAAGTGGCTTGTCGGTCCACGACAGTTACAGACTGAAGGCACAGAGCTATCTCCATGTTACTTATTTCAGTGGAAGTATCTGTGTAAATAGCTTGCCGGTCCACGACAGCCACAGACTGCAGCCACAGAGCCATCTCCATGCTACTCATCCTGGTGGAAGTATCTGTGAAAGTGGCTTGTCGGTCAACGACAGTCACAGACTGCAGCCACAGAGCCATCACCATGCTACTTCTTTTTCTTTTGGAAGTATTTGCAAAAGTGGCTTGTCAGTCCACAACAGCCACAGACTGAAGGCACAGAGCTATCTACATGCTACTTATCCCGGTGGAAGTATCTGTGAATGTGGCTTGTCAGTCCACAACAGTCACAGACTGAAGGCACAGAGTTATCTCCATGCTACTTATCCTGGTGGAAGTATCTGTTAATACAAACATACATGTAGTATAGACTGGGATAGAGAACACAAGAGAGAAACATATCTCCAATGTGAAAACCAGAAGCCATCAACGACTCATCACGCCACCTGAGGGTGGGAGCTTCAGGCAACTGACTTCAACAAGGAGAGATACATGTACATCTAGATATTATGGCAGAGCAGACCTGTTAGCTGACATGGCATTTGTGTACTTCCTTATAAGGTAGTGCAAAAAAATCAGTCAACTGGTTTGGCAGTGTCACTTACAGATAAGATTGATAACCAGTACCTGTACCCTATGACCTGACATTCAGGAATCACTTGATTGTTAATTGCCAAGAGGGCAATCCACATGATGCATTGTACTTTTGCTTTTACCCCCACTTGGTCTGGTTTCTGGATTCAATTATTGCTTAGTTGACCTCTCTGTGTGACGTTTGGAGACAGTTGTGCTTGGCTGGGTATTGGCAGGATCACTGTTAATAGTATCAGTGAGGCTCATTCAAGGTATCATGTCACAATGCCCTGGCTCAACTTTAAGGGAGAAAATAAAGGAATGGCTTGTAACAGCAGCATTGCATGCTCTGTATACAGGGGCAGGGGCGGATGCAGGATATTGAGAAGGGGGGTTCTTTTTCGTCGACCACGCCCACTTTTGTATGGGCCACGCCCCTTTTCGATCGCGCTTACGGCTGAACCGTGCCGCTAGAAAGACTACGAAAGAACCCGTGAGTTTCCTGATTGTAGCTGTCATAAACAAGGCCAAGACTCCCAAAATAGTGTAATTTCACATCAAGAATCACTGGTACACTCCATTTTTTTCATAGGAAGGTATAGTATTACTCGAGGTAGGCTTGGGGTCAGGGGGGTTCGAACGAACCAAACAAACTACCCCTGGATCCGCCACTGAGGGGCATACAAATGTACCTCATTTCTACTAAGTGTAATTTGGATGATTCTATAGTATGCTCAGGATAATACAAGCAAGTCAGCTGTTTCAGTACAACACCACAAAACCACTGAATTACCTTACATGGAATTGCACAATTACATGCCCAGTCAGCAAACATCTCTATGATGGAAAAACAAACTACATGTACTCAGAGAAGTCTGATGGGTGTATGAATAGCTGCATAGTGGACAGTAGTCTGGTTTGTGGCATCATGGAACTGTGCTATGGTTTTCTAAAATATACTGGCCACTATAATTATTATACACACTACCAGGAGCGCATAATTGAAAAAAAGGGAAGGGGGAGGGAGCGTGAAACGACCACGCATTTGATTAAAATCCCAGTTTTTACCCACGCTAGTCGTGTTACTAAATTTAGCACGTTTATTTTAAGACGAAGGCAGAGAAGCTTGGATTTTCGACTTATACAGCCAGATGACAAGGCTTTGGGAGCCTTCCCGTGGATCTGAGATCGTGTCGAAGCTTACCGAAGGTCCAAAGAACAGACTTGAAATTTTTTGTGGAGTCTTGAGATCGTCTGTAAGTTGTTCTAGCCGCGCCGGTTCAGCCATTCGCGTCGATCGGCCAGAAACGATGCTTGATGGTAAATTCTAGTAGCTTTGATGACTCTAAGCTCTCTTTCAAGGGAGCCAAGGGTCGAGGCTATGCTAGAAGAACGATCAAGCATCGTTTCTGGCCGATCGACGCGAATGGCTGAACCGGCGCGGCTAGAATAACTTACAGACGATCTCTCAAGACTCCACAAAAAGCTTCAAGTCTGTTCTTTGGACCTTCGGTAAGCTTCGACACGATCTCAGATCCACGGGAAGGCTCTCAAAACCTTGTCATCTGGCTGTACAAGTCGAAACTCCAAGCTTCTCTGCCTTCGTCTTAAAATAAACGTGCTAAATTTAGTAACACGACTAGCGTGGGTAAAAACTGAGATTTTAATCAAATGCGTGGTCGTTTCACGCTCCTTCCCCCTTCCCTTTTTTTCAATTATGCGCTCCTGACACTACCTGGAGCAGCTGTAGTGTCACTACTTGAAGCATTAACATCAAGGTCGTATTTTTAGCAATGTTTTTGCATGCAGGGTGGGTGGTGGATGAAGTTATTAACACTATACGAGCATTTTGGCATGAGGTTATTGTTGTAGATTTGTGTAAATGCTTACAATGTCATCATGTGCATCCTTGATGGCGGTCAGTGTGGGAACACCAATCAGCGGGAGAGCAGTGGAGAAGACATTCACAGAGGAAGGAGTCAGAATAGCCTATCAAAAAGGTACACAATATTATCAGGGGTTCCCGAAGCTTACAAAATCTTGTAGCTATTTTCCAGTGCTGATCTCAAGGTTGTATAGGAAACAATTGCAATAATGGCTACTCAATCCAGGGACTAGTAGCCATAGTGAAGGGTACACTAGCAAATGGCTAATATTTGGCTAGTTCATAAGGAACGTAATTACATAATATGGCACAGCACCGCATGTGCCATGCCAGATCAGCAGATTAAGTACATGCAAAGAAGGGCTAAGGCAAGAAGCGTACTTAATGAGTCAGCCAAGTTTAGGAACTATTGCTCACTCTACACACTAGTCATTTTGAAAAGAAGCTATCGCTGTCTCTTAAATTCTCATGTTTATATCGAGCGATCGACGACCTTTACCAGAAAAATGCACACTTTTTAAAAATTGCATTGCATTAGATTAACTATGGTGTGTTGAAATCGACATAAAGAGCCTAACGGCACCTTGTTTTCAACATATAAACAAGGTATGTAGTAGCCTCATCCCCAGGCTCTCTTAGGGGAGGGGAAAAGAGAGCCTAGTAACGACTGCATGCGCATGCGCCAAAATCTCCGTATACTATCCGTGGACTACTTGATCGTATACTACCAATCAAGCTCAAAAGTCGCCCAAGCACTCGAAAAGTATCTTGCTATTGGCTAGTGGTGGTGTCTAGGAGGCTTAAATGTGGTACGTAAATCACTCAAACGTGTCCCCTCGAAAGGCCGTTTAGCTGTGAAAACTGCCTTACCATGTTTTGTTGGTAAGGGTTCGCGCATGCGCATGCAGTCGTTACCAGGCTCTCTTTTCCCCTCCCCCAAGAGAGCCTGGGGACGAGGCTAGGTATGTAGCTGCTAGCATGGTAATACAGCAGTTTGCAAGTTGGTTGTCTCAGCAATAGAGAGAGCCTGATCCATGTGGTTTGTACTTGAGTAAACACTGCTGAGCATGCACAGCATAACTGGGTACCACACCATGTAAACATACATTGTCTAGCCACTGCAGGTGCAGTGCATGTTTGATATGTAATACTGTACTGTACTGCACTAGTGCCCTGTAGTGCACGCGTATGTTGCCATACGCGCGCCAAGTTCAAATTTGAATGTTGCTGCAGTAGGTTGTGTGTTTAATACAATGCCAGTTGGATACTCTGTGGATCTTAGATGGAGAGCTGTTTGACTTCATCTCATATGTGGCAGGAGCAGATATGAGATAGCTGACCTCCTTTTCATGTCTAAGAGGTCAGTGGACAGATACATAGCTCTGTATCAATCAACTGGCACTGTAGAACCTAGCAAACAGCGTCATGGGCCTCCACGTGTATTGAGTGAATTTGAACAAATATCCCTACTTCAATCCCTGGTCAATAAGCCAACAATGTACCTAGAGGAACTTCAATCTGAGCTCTACGAGCTTACAGGTACATGGGTACATGTCTCTACCATTTGTCGTACTGTACAACATCTTGGGCTAACTAGAAAGAAGGTGCAAAGGATTGCTCTTCAATGTAGTGAGGAGCTTCAACTTCAGTTCATGGCTGAAATCTCAATGTTTGATCCAGAAATGATTATTTGGGTTGATGAGACTGGATCAGCACGGAGAAATTCTGTGAGATCGTATGGTTATAGTTTAAAAGGAATGCGTGCAGTTTCACATGAGCTTAGGGTTTCTGGTCAAAGGATCAATGCCATTGGAGCCATGTCAACAGAGGGGATGGAAGATGTGTATATTGTAGAAGGAAATGTTACTGGTGAAATATTTGTTAAATTTGTTTGAAATTGTCTGCTACCCATCTTGGAACCCTTTAATGGAACTAATAGTCATTCAGTAGTTGTAATGGACAACGCTTCCGTTCACCACTATGAAGAAGTAGCAGACATCATAACTGGAGTTGGTTCAATTGTGCGCTTTCTTCCCCCATATTCCCCTGAACTAAACCCTATTGAAAATGTATTTTCAAAAGTCAAAGCTTTCTTGAGGGCAAATGACACTGTATATTTGAGCATCCACTCCCCATGCACTGTTGTATTAATGGCTTTTGTACAATTACCAAAGATGATTGCATAAATTACATAAGACATAGTGGTTACATGCATTAATTGCACTCACAGTATCATTGTTTTGTTTTTGTTCCAATTGCAATGTCTATAATTTTCTCATTGAGTCAACAATAACTTGACGCTGTTCGTCGTATTCTTCATTTGTCAAAGCTCCAATTTCTCGTAATTTCACCAAATCAGATAGTTGCTCCATGTATTTACTTCGAAGCTGAGCTGTTTTTGCTGGTGATAGCGTTGCACATGAGGTAGAGGTCACACGGTTAGTGTTTGGTTGCAGGGAAAGATAGCCTACAATTGATTTGGCCAAACCGGTCAAGGCTTCATTTAGTTCTCCAGAAGCAGAGTGTCCTTTGTGCCTCTTTTCACCAAACATAGGGTAAGGGGGATGCTTTTCAAGGCTGTCCCATGTGTGGCCCATCTTCATTTCCGCCCACAAATGGTACTGCACAGCCGAGTAGGTAGTCCCATGGCGTTCACGCAGCTCGCTAACGATACTGTCACGTTCTGCCTCCTTTGCTTTAATAGCAGATGTATGCTTCTGCTTGGAGCGTTTTGGGTTTCTGGTGTCAGTATCAGTTGCGTTATCATCTGACTCTGATCCGCTACGGTCCCTCTTTCTTTTTTCTTTTTCTAGAACTCCAGTGCACCATAGGGTGAGCTTGTTTTGTGATTTTAGGATATCTAAAGCATCACAAGCATCATCCTGATTATTGATCCACTTTTTCTCCTTTCCCGTGTAATAGCCCAAGTCAAACTCAAGTGATTCTGACACCACCTGACCACCTATTTGCTCCAAATTTTCATTTTTGATATCATCAGGCCTCTTCATGACACTCAGCTCCACATTTCTTAGCGTATACATTTTAAAATCCTTTTTATTCGAGGGGCTCAATACTTTTACACTTACAGTGTATGTGGAGTAGTTGTCACGTGGTCCGCTGGTCGATTGGTAAAATTCAGGACTCCTGGCAGCTGGCTCAGCTTGTGCTTGTGCCACTGGATCTTGATAGTTACTTTGACCAGGTACATACGGCGGCGGTTGCATTTGTGGCTGATCATGATGGCCATAGTACATCCAGCACGGATTATTCACAGCGTAGTAGTGTTGAGACATCTCTAGAAGTAGGTAGCCTAGCCACTAGGTAGCTACATGCAGCACGATCAGAGACACTCAGCTCCAACAATTGCGCGTGCGGGCTTAGCTATCAACGGATATCACGTGTTTGGCATTGTATGAACACGTGTTCACTATTTCCTGCCTGTTGTCACTAATGTATGTACTATAGTACTATACTAGACTGTGGGTAGAGTGTTTATACTATGCTTGCAGATGCCTGCACTGAATAGTTTACTCAAGAACAAACCACACGCATCACTATTTCTCAACTGCTGAGACAACCAACTTGCAAACTACTGTAGACAGACAGAAAGATACAAACACACAGAACGACTACCATAACCCTACAATGAGGGGACCACATTGATTGGAATAGAACACATCCCAGAGTTATATGCCTCCGCTCTGGTGAGCAGCGGACAAGTTGCTCCCAGATTCTTTTCTATTCTCTCTTCTTTATTCAAATCAAAACACACACACACACACACACACACTCGTACAATGTGGGGACTTCCAATTATAAAACACATCCACACATCCAAAGAAATAACATTATCGTAGACTTACAATCCATCTAGTACTAGTAGTGTGGATGATTTCGGGTAGCAGACCCAAACAAACGCCTGTCGCAATGCTGTGGACAGGTACAGGAGGAGCCTCCAGAGCCAAGTGATCACGGATTCTAGTTAGAGCGCATTTCAACCCGCTGAGTCAGCAAATCAGGGAATCTGATCCGATTGGCTGGCCTAGCGCTTGGCGCGCGCGGGTGCGTAAGCGCATGCATATCGCAATAATAATTATTATGCATGCTTGCGCGCGCACTTATAAAAAGGAGTCAATCATAGCTCGAGGATCGAAGTGTCAACTTCTCAATTGCAACAAGGTCAGCTGTTTCGTCAGTTCAGTGAAATTTCGCACTATCTCTCGTTTTTTTTTTCCAGAATGTCAGCGACTCCAAAGAAGAAGAGGAGCGTGGAAGCCAGGAGGAGGAGAAACCAGAAGAAGAGAGAGAAGGCCGGGTCCAGGGAGGATTCCTCTCAACGGTCACATCTTCTGCCAACGCCATACTTAGAGCATGACGAGTCCTATGAGTTCAGATGCCTTGCTCTCGATTGCGAGATGGTCATGGTTGAGGCGAGCATTAGTTCGAATAGGACCCGTCTTGCTTCGGTAGGTATCGTGGACATTAACGGTGTCTCCCTGTATGAGGTGTATGTACCTCCTCCTGGAGGTTGTCGCCTCAACAGTTGGTCTAGGAAGTACTGCCCTGTAACTGATCAGCAGTTTGCTATCGCCAGAGGCTGTAATGGTACAGACTTTGAGCATGTTCGTAGTCACGTGTTGGGACTTCTTCGTAGGTGTAAATTTGTCATAGGTCATGCCATTAGAAATGATTTCACATGCCTGAGAATCAGCGACGAGGTAGATCTGCCTGATCAGGTAATCATAGATATCCAAAAGCAAAGGGCGCGTGAGCATGACTTTAGTGTGCGGGGATTCCATCTTCCTCCCCTTGGAGAGCCTAGCCATGATTATAGCCTTAAAACGCTAGCATTGCATCTACTGCATGAAGAAGTCCAACAGGGTGATCATAGCGCGATAGAAGATGCACGGACTACTATGAAGCTTTACGCTTTAGATCAGTTTAAGATTGAAGAGCCTGAACGTCTGCGTAATATAGAGTGGTGGGGAGAGTAAGGGACTTAGGACTAGTGGGGTTGCGTGGGTTTGGGTCACGGCCTGTGTAGTTGCATGCGAGAAATCTGTATCCTCACAGCTCCTGGCGTTGTATTCTGTTTGTCCGAGTAGGCCGAGGCAGAGATGTGTGGAATGTGATTCCTAGGACTTGGTCGTTTCTCTTTATTCTGGAAGGTAAGTTGTTCTGTTTCTCTTTATTCTGGAAGGTAAGTTGTCTATTTTTGGGCCTCCACTGCATCTCAACGTCCATGTCGTGAGGCCTGGGAGTGTATTGCACATGCAGGGGTTCCTACACACTAGCCAAAGTAACTGTTCGTCTTCACTTTGCTCGCTATGTTTTGCTTATAAGGCGCCTTTAAGACTGGCACTGGTCAGAGCTATCTTTAGGTGAGAATTAAGTAATTTTTAGGAACCCCGGAACGTGTGATGCACTGCCAATGGAGATGCTACAGTATAGCGGGAAACTTTTGTGAATTTTGAGGTTCGAGAGCCGTCCGCGCAAGTTTTCTCCACAAAATTTTGGGATACTCATGTGTGGTTTCAAGCAATCCGTGAAATTCTCTCTGGATTTTCAAAAGTTTTCCGCTACATATTAAAATTTCTGTTTCTGTTCATAGGTACACCCTTCTGACTTGTTTGTAACTTGTATTATTATATTTAAGGTGCCTTTCCGGACATCACTTATTTTTAGGCGGTGCCTATTCAATTGGAACATGTTGCCACATTCAATGTTGCAATGCCATTGATCGCAAACTAAGCTGTCTCTTACCTACTGCTTTAATGTTCAAGTGCTGGAGCTAGAGACGACCATCTGATGGCTACAGTACCAGCAACTCAAGCATGATTCAAAAAGAAAATGAAAGTAGAACCATTTTTTTGTTTCAGCTGCTGATATTCCCTGCCACTAAATAGTATGGTTAGTGTTGGCGCTTTTGCTCTGATTACACTTCCACAACTGTTCTAATTGCAGCTCTTAGGTGCCCTTTGACCTGCTCACGAATTTTTTTGGTTCCAATTAAAGTGATCTGCTTTAAGCACAGCCTATAATATTAGAAAGTATATACTACTTGTTGGTAGCCCTTAATATAGCATCACCAGCTTTAAATTTTGTCACTTTATTCACTTTTTCTGTACATAACATTGTCACCGGGGATTATGATGTGGTTTTTTTCTCTTCACACACACGCACACCAGGTATAAACCAGAGGAGGTAGGACACAGTCACGTGCAAGCCAAAATTACCTTGTCAGCAATTTGGACCTGCAGTTTGCCGACGTTGGAAGTCTTCGTCTAAAAATGCAGGACTGACCAATCCAGCCTATTGGAATCGTAAGCCACCTAACTAAATCCTCTTTACTAGACAACTGTGTGCTAAATCCCTACCGTTCGTAGTGAGCATAAAGTTAAGTCCACCATATAAACACTTTGCAACTACCAACAAATGTACGTACATGCATGTTTGTGGAAATGAGAGAGAAGATATATACATCCTAGTGGTGCACATTGCAGTTCTCTGCACTGCTTCTACCTAGCATAGTTACCACACCCACCTACCCCTCTCCACCTTTTAGACACCTCCAGTGTACGAGATTGGGTGCTTGTTCTATGAGTTTGTATAGAAACTTGGAATAGATTACTAGCACTATTAATAGCTGAAATGGATTTTTAAATTACGCACGTCTCCTAGCTCAGAATGGGTCGAAAGTAGTGAAAGAATTTTGATTCACACCTTAGAATTTAAAGTAAGAGCAGAAATGGAGCTGGAGGAGGAGTGGGTCCACACTGTGCGTAGTGACACATACAGACACACGAACACACACATGGAGACATACACACCACACACACATGTACAAGAGAGAGAGAAAAAATTTGTGAAAATGAGAGAAGATGCATCGATCCTAGTGGTGCATATTTACTTTACCTGCTTTGCAATGGGGTACAGGCTCTATAGATTTGTATATAAAACTGTGTGGAAACTTGAAAGAGATGGAGAGAGATAATTGTCCTGGAAATAGACATAAATAATTACATCTTCTAGAGAGAGAAAGAGAGCATAATCTCTGTTGACCCATGACCTCTTCTCATTATTAGCAGGAGCATAATTATTAACCCAACAATTAACTATGGTTGCTAGCCAAGTCACCAATGTGTGTATTTTAATGATCAACTCACAAACAGAAATATTTCTACGTTAACTGTTCCCTCCTTGCTACTTGCTACTCCTCGGAGAGGAAGGGAGGGAGGAATGTGCTGCATTATTGCCAACTTACGACGGTATATATTACAATCACAAAGAAAGTGATAGAGGCAGCTACCAACCCAAACCCAGATTCATATGCTCAATTACAAGGATCACTTCTTCACTACTGTAGGTAGGTATTGCAACTGATTTTTCATTACAAAAGACTCCACAATGTCTCTGGAACTTGTCTTCAAAAAAATAGTCCTCTTTGGAGTAGATAACTACTGATAATGCAGGCTTCAGCAACATTGCGCTGGATTAATCAAGTAAATGACACAAATTTCAAGCAGGGAACCACCGACAGAACATGTGTTCTGTTTCGCTGTTATTGCAGCTCTTCAGGGTAAATTCAAGTATCAAATAATTGCATACCACTAAACCTATTATTGGCCTGAATGTTTTCCTTTCCCTTTAGCAACACCTTGTCAAAAATGATAATGCAACTGTTAAGAGGGTAGGGAAAAACTAATAATGCCGCTGTTAAAAGGGTAGGGAAAATGAGCCTGTGTGTGTGTGTGGGGGGGGGGGGGGGGGGGATGTGGGGAGAGGAGGCAAGAGAGAAAATATTGTCACCCAGATAGATACATCAAAATCACTGGTGACTATATTGTTAAAGAAGTGGGAACCACCAACAGAACATGTGTTCTATTTCACTGTTGTTGCAGCTCATCAGGGTTCTCAAAATCAATGTGCCTACTTCTGCGAGCATATACCCAGACAAGGTCAGACATGATCGCACGTGATCATTCAGGTATGAAGAGCAGGCAATTTGCCGGCTATGGGAAGGGGTTGGATCATCATAAAGTAACCCAATGATGAACAGAGATCCAACTACCAACAAAATAGTTATCTGCCAGTAATTGGGGTGCGTTCGACCATGCATCTCATGCACCCCAATTACTGGCAGATAACTATTATGTGTGGATGCATTCATGTGTGCATGTGTGTGTGTGCGTGTGTCACTACGTGCTGTGGTCCCACTGCTTTCTGCTTTATATGCATGCAGTCTATATGTACGTATCTCAAGCAGCAGTTTACTTTTTGTGGTTATATGTGGGGTAATTATGGTGTTGTTTATGAGATAATTAATTTTTGAGTAAACAAGTAGAGTATTGTATATGTATCCAGCGAGGGCAGGTGTTTACAGGCATCTGAATAATTATTACCGTATAGCCGGAAATATTGGCGGGAATTAAATTTGGCGATTGGGCCCAAAATCACTATTTTGAGAATATTGTCGGATTTAAATTTGGCGGTTCGGTACGGGATAGCCATACCTATATGCGAGTAGGAAATTTTGGCAGATTTTAATTTGGTGGTTGTACTATAGACCGCCAAACCACCGAATTTCCGGCTATACATTATTTTTAACTAGCTAACAGCTTTTCTGTGCTATTGCAAATTACCAGAGAGTGAGAGAGAGATGGGCAAGTAAGGAGGGAGGCCCAGCCTCTTTAATGATGAGGTGGAACTGTTTGCTAGCAGGGATTCATCCAATTGGGGAGGAGGGGGGGCCCAAACTACCTCACTCCCCCCCCCCCCCCCCCGGCCCCCTTAAAAATTTGACTTTAATTATATTAAGCATCATAATATTATCACAGTAAATCACCATCACTAGCATTTGAAAATTAATATGGAAGAATTAGAGAAATTCTCCTAAAATATGTCCCAACGAACACACCCACTCATTTATCACGCTTCCACCCAAATTTTTGTCACTGGATGAAACCCTGGCTAGGTGTGGTTGATAGATCAATTTGATCTACGTACCACGTATCTTGTCTGCAGAGTAATTCATGCAAGCCTAGTGCCACAAAAAGGGAAATATTCGTGCGTGTGTCGTGCTGGAGTAAGTTAGCACCATAGGACCTGTACATGTAGATGCATACTATTAACATGTACATGTATATTTGCTCCTCTCTATCTCTTTTTAATGTCATAACTGTTTCCCCTCAGGGTACGTGTCTGTCTCTGCTCAACAATCTACTACTGAGTGAAGGTGCAGTGATTTGGCATTGTATACTACTGGACTTAAACTGCATTCAGTGGTAACTGGTCGACGGTTGTGATGGTGACGTCTTGCAACTGGCCTATGCCTCCTGTACTGATGTGTGTGCATTAGGTAATGAGGCCTTTTGTATTCACAATATGCAGGGTGGCTTCTTCAATCTTCAGCAGCAGTGTACCACGTACCAACCTCCATCTTATCAGCCATCGATGTTATTTGGTATGTAGGTTGACCTTTACCGAACACTTTCAGCCTTCTGGGCGACCAGATTAGGTGTTTTTTTTAGCTATCAATGGTCGCCTCTTTTAAGGTCAAATGTCATGATTTCAGCCTCACCCCTGTCAATTGCACAAGCATATTCCAACCCAGCCCCTCTCCTGTACATGTCTGTGCATTCGTCCACTCTTCACATAAACACTGCAAATTAAGTAAACCTTTTGTTTGTGTGTAGAACAGCCACAGAGCACAAGATGGGGATTCACGCATTCCATTTCCATAGTGGTAATAGCATGTTAATAATCTCAGCCGATACTTGTAACCCAAATTTTAATTTATCAACTAAGACATGTATACAGAGGACTGATCTAACATACTATGCAAGGCTGTTCAGTAGCTTTTCTAGGCTGAAGAGTAGATGGTGGAGGAATGGGAGCTGACAGGTCAGGCAAAGGAGGAGGGGAACTCTGAGCTGACAGAGGATGAGCAGGCCAAGGAGGGGGACTCTGAGCTGGAGGATGACTTTTTTCTGTGCTACAAGTGTGTGGTATACAATGATAGTGGCCATATTCTTAGGACCTAAGTGAATCAGTAACAAATTGGGCTCCCGCTTTATGCCATTGATTTTTTATTGTGATACATGTACTTGAGACTTTCTTCTTGTACGGGTGATATCTTTGGTTTTCGAATCACAGCTGAGCGACTGCACCATGTATGCACCTCTCAATCCAAGGTTTCTGTTGTAACTGAACCAAAATCCATGACAGCAGACCACCCAATAGGAAAATGTTAGCAGTAAAATTATTTGGTAGCAGTTACCATAGCAACTTCGTATATTACTATGGTAACAGCATCTAATGTCACGAAGACCATAGTCAAGTCATGTTCAAAATCTAACTGAACAGAGCTACCCTAGCCCACAATAATTCAATCAGTGTACAGTGCCTGTATGGTCGAGCACTGGTAACAATATCAAGTACTTTTGATGATTTCCACCCGCTCTAACTGTGCCGCAGGCGCTTATTGGAAATCACCTAAAGTATACATCTATGCGAATTACATTATACATCCATAATAGCAATCATGTACATGTATATCAGTACATCTTCCAACCCCTTGCTTTGAGTAGTAGTCACTCTCTCGGCGACTCCTATTTGCAGTGCAGAGAAGTTGCCCGATACCCAATTATAATTGATTGTGAACATGTTGGTAAGTGGTTGGATGGGGTGCCATGCATGTAGTGGGATTAGATGAGAGTATAATATATAGTGACTGTCTCGTTTCTCAAAAATGAATAACTTGTACGGTGTGCATATATTACACTAGCGAATGTTTTGAAGGTTTTGCATACATTGTATCTTTATTTAATATCTCTCCCTCTCTCTCTCCTTCTCTCTCCCTCTCTGTAGGCCCAGTAGAGGAGGGGGCATATTTGGATTTTGATATATTTTGTCATCTTAGACAGTGTCGACTAAAATTATTAGTAGTTTGTGTATAAAATCGCCTGCTAGTGTAGGGGGGAGGGGGTGTGGTTTACCCAATATTCTGTTTTTGTTTTGCTGCAGGAGTTTGAGCTTCATAAGCAGGCGCGTTCTGAGGGTAGGAGGTACTGCAACACTGGGGCTCTCACCTACCAGGCAGAGAGAATGCCAGAACAAATCAGACTCAATGTACGTTACGGTAGCTCGATCTAGAAGAGAAATACGATATTTTTGATACCATCTGTCTATTCTCTTATCTTCCCTTCCCTCTTTCATTGTCTCTATTCATCTCTCTCTGTCCCTCTCCTCCCAGATTGGTGGTCCTAGTCTTCAGCAGGCTGCAGTGTATGAAGAATTTTCTCGCTATCTTCCTGGATTCCTACCAACATCAGCTGCCAAGGTAACGTCATGTACAGTGCAACCAAGCAAGGAAGCAAAACCTTTAAAACCATATTTTGGGCTAAAAACTATACAGACAAACCTACTAGATATCAAAATGGCCACAACAATCGTTTTTATTGTATTGTACAAAAATTGCAAATTTCCCATATATAGCTAATACAGAAACCACATATGTGCGGGCTAGTTGTTCACTGATTTTGTATAAAAGTGGCTATATCTCGGAAGTGGTAAGGAATCAAGACTTCATATTTGGGATTTAGTAACTTCATTACAAGTACTATCAGGCCACCAAGTGGAATTTCTTAATCAGAACTAACATATTTGGCCCTCTGAAAGGGATTTACGGATAATATCTGGTTAGCAATGCACTGTACAGCCTCTACACTCATGTCAAATTAACTTTAAATGGATATGCATGAAAATTCGGTAGGTTTATCTTCTACTACTGATCCAAACCTAAGGGGAAACCATCCCACTGCCTGCTCAGGCAGTGGGATAAGGCAGAGCCACATAGCTTGAGAACTAGGGGTGGTAGGTTGAAAAGCTCTTTTGTTCCATGGAAACTCTCCCTGCCCACTAAGTGGCTCATGGACACGGGCAGCATGCATATATGACCATTCAGGGAAATTAACAGAATCTCCAGTCAGTACTGTTACTGGCTACTACATAATTTTGTAGGGGTTAACTCACGAATCGGGTTCGGTTTGGGTGTGACTGGGTAGAGCAGACACTCTTAACCGAAAATAATACTCATTTAATGTGCCTAACATCTTTTGGAGAGCCATGTTATCTTATAAGCCATAAAAATGGAAGTAATCATGGTTACATCCCATAATTTAAATTCTATGTAGAGTTTATGTTGAAGAAGATTGGTACCAAATTTCAAACTCTTATCTATAACAGATTTTATTTATGAGCCAAAATAGGCTCGAATTCTGAAATAAAGTTTTGCTCTCTTGCTTGGTTGCACTGTACATGTGTGCATTTACTGTATGTACATGTACATTTGCTTGTGTTGAGTTTTGAGGAATAATTTTCATTTTTTTTCTTTTTCTTTTTGTGAACAGCAAGATAGGAGTGTATGCTGGAAAGACTGAGGTAGATCTAAGTACACATATTTATTATGCTATTGAAATAAAATTATGTTCACCGTATAGTGGGAAATTTTCAAAGGAGAAAATCTTCACAAATTTCGCCATTTTACAGCCATCTGCAAAAGTTTTCTCCACAAATTTTAAGCATGCCACACCCATTATGCAACTAGTTTTAACATTACATGAAAGTTTTCTCCCTTGAAAATTTCCTGCTATACGGTATAAGGTCACCCATTTTGATTGTTTATTCTCTCACTCTCAAGTACGCAATCTCTTTCCCTCCCTCCCGCCCTCCCCAAAATCTTCCTCCAGTTTGTCCCCAATAAGGAATTTCTTCAGATCTTGCTCAAGTGCATCCAGGAGATCAGCCAGCACCTTCGCATTGTGTTGGTCCCGCCCAACAACCCCCACATCCTGATGATGAGGGCATACTCCTGACCACGTCACTAGGTGAGCTAATGCTGTTTCACTATTATAGGTATTATAGACTAGGTAAACGCGATTGGAAACTGCTCACGTGAGCAATAGAACATACGTATACGTGTACGTGTATGCGCACTCTGTGTTATGGTTTGCATTCTTGGATAGACCCGTTGCTATGATAATTTGAGCAAAAAATGGCCGAAAATGGCAACCGCAGTACACGTATCGACTAATAGCAGCGAAATAACAGTAGTTTCGAACTTGAACGAGGCTTATTCCAGTGATGGAGTGCCTACTCTAGCCAGCAAAGTTGAACTTCTGAAGTCTCTCTGGTCTACTCTATAGTCCCACAAAGTCCAAGAAGCAAAAATAGCTGATCGAAAACTGTTTTTTTTTTTCAGTGTGTTGGTGCAGCGGCCTTCAGGCTTGCCCTTGCCACCATTTCGGGATGTGCTGTCTTATTTGTGACGGTTTTGACATTTGATGCGCTGTCTTCTGTGAGTGAGCAGCTAGGCCATGAAAAAGGCCAAAAATTGGCTATTTTGCTAGTTCATAAAGTCACTGTTTTATATCTTTCATGCAGATTATATATTGGGAGAGAATGGGGAGCAGCCTGAGCACCTATCCTCTCCCTCTCTCTGGGTATGTACACTGTTTGCTGTATTACCGTGTTTATGCTAATTAAAATGCATTGATCTAGTTAGCACAAGAAAATTCATGTTCTAAGATTTTTCATAGTGTATCTTAATGGAGCACGTGATGACCTTTACCAGAAAATCTTGCAAAATTAAGAATTGTAATTATTTTTTTAGCTTGCGTCTATTAGCATAAACACGGCATAATGACTCCACTATATGACATGTGATTTGGTTCATGTTTTTGCATGTTCCAGAATTTTCAATTTCATTTCATTATCGAGTTAGCAAAATCAACTACCATAGTGTTCCGGGCAAGCACCCACTCCCAGATAAGCGTCCATGTACGCGATCAATGTAGCAGCTTACAAAACTGTGCAATTTCTATCCAGGGTAAGTGCCCATGCGAGCCAAAATTGCGAATTATGTTCAAGCACCCACAACCACTACAGTAGTATTGTACATCTGCCTGTAATACAAACACACTGAACAGTTAAGCTACTACAATAGGAATGTACAAAACGAGCGGATTTTTTCTGCCGATTTTTTAATCACGTGTGTAGCATATTCTGAGCTGAGTTTGAATTAATTGCATTTATATGTTGGTTTTGCTTTTCCTACTTAGGATGTAGGATGTACCTGGGTATGCTGTACTGAAGACGGCTAAAAAGCCAGAAACATACTGACCTCTTGGCAGGCGGTATGTCTACAGCTCCCTACATTTGCACACACAGACAGGGCAAAAGGATAGGAGACGGACCTCCTATAAAGAACGGACAAGGCCATGTACGTGAGGGGTCAGGGGTTGGGTTTTGGGTAAGATTGTTTATCATGGTTAGGGTTAGTCTCCAGGGTCTGTTTGGCAGGGTTAGTTTCAAGGGTTAGTCTCCAGGGTTAGTTTCGAGGGTTTGTCTGTGTTTGAATACTTGATGTCCAGTCACTGATTGGTGCAGCACACTTTGATCAGGAAGATAGCTTATTACCCATAAGCTAGCAAGTTCTCTCTATATGCAAGTTCCTGTGGACATTTTGTCTTATTTTATCACTTTATCGTTGTACTCACTGGATTGACATAATAATATTATACCACCACACACGCACGTGGTTCATCGCTGCTCTTACGCTTTATGGTCCAAGCTATTCTGTTTCCTCGTTTCCCGTTCCGGTTCCAACTCCATGCCATGCTGTGCACATACACGATCTGACAATATACCATGCCAGTTCAAACCGGTTTTGGCTCACCTGAGCGAGCTACTAGACCTAGTACAGTACCTCTGTTTCCTCACGATCACCTCTTCAGCCCGGCTGCCTCGAGCGTTGTGTCAACACATTAGACCTCCGTCTCAGAGCGCGAGCGGTGGCTCACCTCTTCAACCCGGCTGTCTCAAGCATTCCATATGATGGCTTTGTCGCTCTCTCCACGTCCAGAGGACCTGCCCTCAAGACCTCGCGCATCTCCACCATCGTCTCCAGAATCTGAAGCACCACGTAGTAAGCAAAAAAGATCTAGAAGGTCTCCACCGTCATTTTGCAATAGGATTGAAATCAAGTTACTGTGAAATCTGGCTAATAAGTGCATGCACTTATAGCGGGAGTGGTTTATACATGTCCATCACACCCAGGGGCTGGGTCTGACGGACCTTTAGCCACAGAAAAGGTTGTCCGGCTGCTGTGTGTGTGTGTGTGTGTGTGTATGTGTGCGTGACAGAGTGAGAGGAGAGGGGGAGAGAGAAAAGAGATAGAGAGAAATAGAGAGAGGGAAAAAAAGAGATATTAACTCACAAACAATCAATAATTTTCTAGGTAGACTGCTGTTCCCTCTTGGATGAGAAATAATTGCATGATAATGACCATGATACATCCTGGCACTGCACACATACTGGCTATTTACTCTACTTCCTTTTATGGAAATGCAAAAATGAACATGCAGTCAGCTGTTTGTGTGGTGACCACAAGTATGCTGAGTACACTGTCATGGTATACACACACACACACACACATGCACTCTCTCATATGTGCGCACACACACACACACATTGTACACATCTAACATACTTACTAGAACTGGGCAAACAAAATCATGCTGGAGCACCTGGCGCAGCTATTAGAGTTTGATATGAGGTAAATCCACATCATTCGTTCCAAAACAGCACTGATGACATTGCCAGCAGTTAATGTCCCTCTGACCTGTGGCTGCAGGTATGCATGGGTCTTGATCAAAACATTTGGGGCACAAGTATTGTGTGTGAGAGAGAGAGAGAGAGAGAGAGAGAGAGAGAGAGAGAGAGAGAGAGAGAGAGAGAGAGAGAGAGAGAGAGAGAGAGAGAGAGAGAGAGAGAGAGAGAGAGAGAGAGAGAGAGAGAGAGAGAGAGAGAGAGAGAGAGAGAGAGAGAGAGAGAGACAGAGAGACAGAGAGAGAGAGACAGTGTTAAAGAGGTAATTACAAGCAACACTCAAAATTACTGGAGCACTTTGCGCCCATTATTCCATTATTATGATCCTAGGCTCTTAGGATATACATTGAGGTGATACATTTTTTTAAGACTGTTAGGCATACACTTACTGTTCCATGTATGCTTTATCATGAGCTAAATGCTAGTTATGATATGATGGGCCCCGGCCTGGACGACGAGGACATGTTCTCCTACCCTGCAGGCTATCTGCATCAAACAGTCATTCAACTGAAATGCAACTGACACATATTGTATATCTAGAAACTGAGTTGATTCAGTAGAAACAGCCAGAAACAGCCACATGATCACACTGAAAATTCACCTGTATAGTGCATACATTAAAAAAATAGTATACTGAAGGACTCACACTAGCTACAGTGCTGGCTTGGTTCATGTGACTACAGTTACTCGAGTACAAACTGAAAACTATACAGGCACAAGTAAGTATTCAAAAAAATGATCGTAGGCATTAAGTGCCGGCGCAGGACCTCATAATTACCATAGAAAAGGACCACAATTAAAGTAGCGACACACATAAATACACGACACACCCACAGACACGTCTGCGATGAGCACGAGTGGGAGGATGGTAGGTGTGACTTTCACCAACTTCGAGTATGCACGTTTAGCTTTACCTGCTTGGAAAGTGGTTTTCTGCAATGAGTAGCACATGATTCTACCGCATGGTTGACCACACGCACCCAATTCTCCATTAGACACCTCCACACCAAACTCCCCTAGATGCCCTGTGCTTTACTGAAGCACCAATACATTGTTTCCTCCCCTAACAAAGATCCTTTATGAAACCGTGGTGATGAGTCAAACAGGCGGGAACGAAGAAAGAATGCAAGGGTAATAGTAACTAGTTTATGATGACCCAGTTAATCCACTATATATAAAAGATGATGAACGTAATCTAAATGGTATCACCATTATAAGAGAACTCAAAGTACAATCTGGGGACTTGTCTTTGAAAAAAATACATGCGTATAGTAACATGCAACAGCGCAAAACATGCATGTTGCAACTACCAGTACACTATATATACATATACATTGATGTAGTAGCATGTGCTGGACCAGAGGTACATGTACTCCACACCAACAGATTTGAACTACATACATATACGTATACCTCTGGTTTCGTCCAATACCAGGCCTCATCAGCAGCACTGGCTACAGAGAGAGAAAGAGAGAGAGAGAGAGAGAGAGAGAGAGAGAGAGAGAGCACTAGCCAGTGATGGTATCCACACCACTATTGATGGCATTACACTTACTGTTGGTTACCAAAAAATCATGGCTGCCAATACACAGAGGGCCGCCTACACTTTCTATAAAGCCTTACAGCTCCACAGACAAAAACATTCCTCTCTCTCTCAAAAGACAGAGATGGTGTGCATCCTTCAGCTTCAGAGTTACATGTACAAGAGAACCACTAGCTATATTTGGAGATGGTAGGATCTCATTATGGAGATACATAATTCCATGTACATGTAACTCCTATCCCAGGTCACGCCACGTGGAGGTAGATGCACAGGTGACCCTCAAGGCATTGTGTCTACTACACAATGCCCCGGCTTAAATTCAAGGGAGAGAAAGAAGGAATGGGGATTCCTGGATTGAACTTGTAAGCACACAAATAACTCCCCGCCCAGCTCTGACTACAAGTATCTGGTTATCAGAAATGCCCTCACAGCTACTTTGGAAAATGAAATCATCTAAAGCTGACCAACCAAGAATCAGCCATTACATACCTATTATTACGTACACAATAAGCCTTCACATTCGTCCCGACTGAGCTCTAAGAAGAGAAGAGAGATACATGTATAGCGATTCGTACATTTTGTGGCCCTTATCAAGCATTTATCAATCAGAAGCCATCAGCGATTCATCACACCACCCGAGGGTGGGAGCTTCAGGCAACTGACATCAACAAGGAGGAAGAGAGAAATGCATACAAATATTGAGAGCAGAGAAAATACAACCCTGTTTGCTGACTTGGCATTTGGGCACTTCCTTATAAGGTAGTATACCAGTCAGCTGTTTAGTGTCCCCGATAAGGATACATACACATACCAGCCAGTATTTGAGACCACACAAACTACAAGAGAGAGAAGATAGATATATGCAGTTATGTATATAATAGAGGGAGAGGTGATATCATATCCCGATCTTGCATGGGTCATTACCACTGCAAATGTCGTATGCAAATGCTAAGGCAAGGACTCCACAATCGGAACCATTTGATTGCCTTCCAACATCCATCATTCTCACTACAAGCTGTTTAGCAGGACTGAACACAAGGCTGGCAATCAATTTGACCGTCCCACTGGAAGCACTGGAGTACATGCTGCCGTACACATTGACCACTCCATCGTCACATCCAACGTTGGAAATAGTACACCAGTGACAGCCTCCAACAAAGATGATCTGCACAAATTCTCCTCTGAGGATTTGGAACGACAGACTCCTGTGAACTGCCGGATCTTGCAGGCCGGCTATGTTTGGGAATTCCTGCAAGATGAGCAACTGACCGGCCCTAATGACTGTGTCTGAGAGCCAACCATCAGATGAAACAATTTCCCGTTTCTTATCTATGTGCAAGGTGTACAGTGGAGTGGACACCCAGGTGTTGCTTACAACTGCAGAACCATCGGCTGAAGACAAGGCTGTGGGATCGTCAGTCAGGTCAACGACATGCTCAACAACAGGCTTGGCTAGGCCACAGTTACACACTTTGAGATTTGCAGAATCATTTGCTACATCTCGTAGTGAGGTCCTTCCTGCAGTTCGCCAGTTGTCTACTGAAATGGATGGATCACCGCTGATAGCCGTCAACTGCCCCTTTGCATAGCCAGTAGTGAGAACTCTCTTGTGACAACGTAGTAGGCATCGATCACCAAACACTTGCACAACGCAGCAAGGAAGGTGACATTTGCCCAATTTGCTATCATGCAAATTCACGCAGTCACCCACCTTGTAATTGGGCCTAGGCCTTTTCGCTGGGGGAGGCTTCTCATCACCTGGCTTTTCTCTCTTTCCTCGACGAGTGGACCTTGTATCGACCGGCTTGCTTGCTTTAGGAGGTTTGGATTTCACACAAGCATCATCCTTGCCATTCTTGTCAGAGTCAGCAGAAGAGGCCTTGGGAAACAATGTGCACCCAACGTAACGATTTCGTGAGTTTGAGGGGCAATCCCTCTTGTGTGCTCGTCCGAGCACTCGCAGTGAAGGACTTAAATTTCTGCAGCTTTTCCAGCTGCTTCTTGTGGGCCCTACCGGCATGCCCACCACAGATCATGATCTCTGCATTGGGAAAGTGGTCTATCACTGCCTTAGCAGAGGAGGAGTTGGCATCTTGCCACTGAATGGCATTACTTCGTCCTTGGCTTTTTTGAACGTAAGGTGTGCGGCATAGCCTTCGGCACCCTTGGATGTCCCCTGGTAGAGCTCTTCTTTAATTATGTCATCTCTGCCTTTCTGACAGAGATGCTTGCGGTAAAGAATAGCTCCATTGTAGTAATTTCGAATGCTGAAAGTAGCATTCTTGCTGTGATGACCACGTGTCATCCACGTGCCATCAGCGGACGGGACGGCACGACTCCATGAACCCAGTTCATTTTGGTCCATGCGTTGCATGTCATCCTTTGCATCACTGCACATCTTATCGACCATCTCTTTGACAATAGGGTACATTCTCTTGATGGTCGAGTCAAACATTGGCCAACTAACTCCTTCAATCCCAAGTGCATGCTTCAATACCTTGTAATAAGTCACATGCGTGCAACCAGCTATGATAAAAGCCACCTGCACAGCAATACTAATTTCGGTAGCACAGCCAAGTTCGTATTTAGATGATGTTTCAAACAATGCCCACTGACTAGCACAACCGTTACAAGCATAGGTGATAGAAAGAGCACTACCCAGCCCAAGGCTTTTCACATGAATGGGACACAATGCACCTTTACAACCAGGTGTGGCACAACAACGTATTTGATTCACTTGCTTGATGAACTTGTTCAATTGTTTCAAGTCCATGAAGCAAATATTTGATGGAATAATTGACGTATTTTCTATGCTCTCTCTAACCTTTCTTTGAGGGTTGGAACGTACAGGGAGCCATCATTACTCTCCACTGTCACGTTGAGACTGTCAGTCTCTTCGTCACCCTCCACTGTCACATTGAGACTATCATTATTTGACGTGGGAGTATCCTAAATGGCAAAGAAAACTTACGGTGATGTGCATGCATACAGACAACTTCTTTCAATGCATACGAATGAACATGTACAATGCAAGCGAAATGTATCAGCCTCCCAGTCTAGTGTACACCCACCAGGACTCCCCCGATAGCCAGACTTAACAAAAATTAATGGTAAAGCGTCATCACTCCTTGGTCATGTAGTATGTAAACTATATCCTTTGGAAGTCTCATGCCCGCCCACTGTGTGTCTGCCTATAATTATGCGTAACTACATTTCTCCAGTTCTTCTTATTCTACCCAGGATTCCTCATATTATTGGGACTTTTAACATTCTTGCAACACTGAGAATTTCGTGTTTTTTCCCTACAGAAGGGGGACAGAGGGGGGACATAAGAGGAAGCCACCAACACCCCACTGGTATCACTGGTATGCCGCACCATCAAAATTATGAAATCACTGCATGCCATGCAGGGCTAGAAATAAGGCTCATGTTTTGGTCGGACATTGCTAGGACACAGTATAAGACTTTATAGAGTTGCATGGGGAATTTGATCGGTCATTTCAACAATTTGGTCGGAAAATGTCCGATGACCAGCTGTTATTTCTAGCTCTGCCATGATGTCCTGATGTGGGAATATAACGTTCAGTATAATTATTATGAGGTTGATCCAAATTGAGTTTAATATTCCATCTCGCTACTAAGATAAGTTACTAAAGGATGGAAGATTGTTCCAGCCTTGAACATTGCATTTTTTTACGCAATTTGCGTTTCTTGTCTGTCGCTGGTATCAAGCATGGAATTTGTGTAACCACTGACTTGAAGGAGCTGAACCTTTATGTTGATGACTGTGATCGCTATGATCTTCAGTCCAGAAAGAAAGAGTATCATTGGACGATATTTGGCTGATCTTGCCTCTCATCCGATATTCTGGTACAGAATTCGACTCTCATAATAGTCATTTTCCATACATAGCTTTCAATCTTTTGTGTATGCCTCAACCATCAGGAAAAGCCGGACATGCTCTCAGCATAATTTATGGTTTTCTCATTCAACCGATTATAATTAAGTAGACTCCCCCCCCCCCCTCAGAATCATCAGGTGATATACATGTAATAATCTGCCTATGAACATTGGCAGAAATTAAACTTGGAGATAGGACCCAACCTTGTTATTGCAAAAATACCCCCCCCCCCCCCCACAAACAAACTTTTATAACATGCGTTTGTCACCTTACCTTGATAATACTGTCTATCACCGACCTTTCTGGTGTATCACCAGACACAATGTACCCTGCGTAACACACACATCCTGTGTAAAAACAATAATAATCAAAGTTAATCGCTCAGGTCCGAGGCTAATATTTTCTTCAAGTACTCACTTTTTGTGCATCAGCACTCTCAACTGACTCCATATCACTGCAGAAGATGAATAGATACAGTATCACCATGCAAGCACTCCATTATGGTCACAATCACACTATGGTACGTATACTCACATTAATATGTTGAATAACAAAACTTGGATAAACTGTTGAAATTTCCAACACAAATCACTGTAGAGCACAACACATAACAGACCATGCACCTGTACATGTACCTTGAGTTTCAGAAAATTGTAGCAATAATAATAATATATTATGGATACACCCACATTTGATAGTAACCCAGTATTGCTCTGCAGACCTCTAAATGACCACCCCCAAATAAGATGGATACCCTTCTCATAAAATGACTACACCCTCCATAATTATGACACTAATAATATAGCCCCATACACATGCTGAGCTAGTGAACAGCACCAGGAACACATTACCAGCTCACATGCACAAGGGATAAAGTAATTGGTTTTGTCCGTCTGTCTGCCTGTCACCACAAAATCGCCAGATCTGGACATCTAGGCATCTGAGCGACTAGTAAATATGACAAATCCATACAAGTCGTCCAAAATTTGTCTTCATTATGCTTCAAATGGTTTGGCAAGGCCCACGAGCATCGCAAACACTGCGTCTTTGTTGGCGACACCTATCGACTTGACCCATACACTGCAGGCCATGTGTATACGTCAGCTACATACATGTATGCACACTACCGCTGCAGCTCTCATTTCTATGCAAAACTGATGTGGATGCAGATACAATGTGCGAAGGGGTATGTGTTCTATAAAGCTCAAGTTGTTTCGTAGTGCACTGGGTATGGGCAAGATTATGCGTGACCCCCATATCCTCACCCACATCACAGGACTGATGGCCTCCTGATAAAGGAGGGGTCAATGGACATCTGGAAAGATGTGGGGGAAGACAGGTGTGAGTTGAGGTGGGGGGAGGGGTGGAGTGGGGAAAAACATGGGCTGGTCTTTCTGTTAACTAGTGCCACTTGGAATGTTTCCCACTTGTGTGTTGGCCTACATATTTGTGAAGAGTGTATAATACATTTTGGAATTATAACCACTATTGCAAGTTCATCTTCATCCACGTCAAACCACAGGTATAGCGTACATATAGCTGTAGTTACAAGGTACTTTCCCTCAGCTGCTATATATACCCGCAGTAGTCAACAACAAGTCAGTTATACTCCTTGCGGGAGTACGTTATTCATCCTGTGGGTTTAGTTATACATCCTGTGGGAAGGTGGTTTTGTAGAGTAAGCGATTCTTATTAGCAGTCGATGAAAAAACCTAGAAAGAAAACCGGGAGCAGCAGCAGCAGCAGTAGTAGCGAGGGTTCAATGGAAAATGGTCACCACGAAGATACCATTAG
Organism: Cliona cf. orientalis; assembly: GCA_963930775.1. Taxonomy (NCBI): domain Eukaryota; kingdom Metazoa; phylum Porifera; class Demospongiae; order Clionaida; family Clionaidae; genus Cliona; species Cliona cf. orientalis. The sequence continues at coordinate 29,514,981 of OZ005689.1, read as the reverse complement.
AAGAAGTCCATGTTACATTTCTAAAATTGAAACTATTTAACTAGTCTTCTATGGCAACTGCAGCAGATACACTCCCAAGAGTAGTGGCCATTAAATAGTAAGTTGCATTTCAGTAAAGATTATTTGTTAACTTCATTTTTTTTTCAAGGAGACCACACAACAAGCAGAAAAAAAAATTGTCCGGAAATCACGACGTAGTTGAGCATGAAAAAAAATAAATTACTGATTATCAACATTATAAATAAGCTGCTTCATACTAACTAATGCCTTCAGAATCTGTCTTCCTGTTGGGTTGATTTGGGCAGCCCGGAACTATGCATTTGTGTACCATCCCTAAGTGGATATGCCAAGATAAGCAGATATAGATTGTGATGCAATTATTATTACTATTAATTAGTATAGTGGCCAGTGGTATTCAATTATGTTAGAAAGGTTTCAAGCTTACGATGATTACCATCACGACGCACAAACGAAAATACCAACTGTGTTTCTTGCTCTGGGGGTATAGTGGAGCTTGTCATGTGCGAGTGTTGGTGTGTACTCGAGTATTGGTCTGGGAGTGTACATAATTATGGAACTGTACTGTCTCCAAAATAACAAAAGAAAGTATTCATAAATTTGTAAGTTTGATCTCTACATCCTCAAAATTGTTTGTATTTTAGCCTAATCTGCACAACCTCACTGCATGCGTACACTGCCACAACGTAATTATTACCCCGTGCGCATGCGCAAGGGGTAAAGTAATTGGTTGTGTCGTACAGTGCCCCTCAATGCAAATGCATACCTACTATGCTTTCTGCTCATGCGCACAACAAAGTGGCCAAGCGTGTGACTGGTAAAGATCGTCGATGTTCTAAATAATGCTCGTGATATCTATAGTTACTTCCCTATGGAACCAATCATAATGTAAGATAGCTATACTACTATTGTTACAACAAATATAGATAGTCTTAGAAATTCATATCTTCCTAGTCTGGGCTAGGTCTGGGTGTCGAGAGCGCTTTTTCAAGTGTCACCGGAACCCCCAGTACAACCATCTATTAATAATTTATGGTACAACTAAGCAGCATTTCCATTATTTCTCTGAAGTTCACAAACTTATCTATAGATTGCGCAATGTGCGCACGGGGTATGTGCTCTACAGAGCTCTAGTTATTTAATCGAGGCCTACACTCATTCACACTATGTATGGTGTGTCAAGAGTTCCCTTTTTTACTCAAACTTCTTTATGTGACTTGTAAGGAGTATATCTGCGCTACATAAACGGTCGTATGCGGTGTCTGTTGCTGAAAAAGAACAAAACAGGGGCCAGATTCTGTGCTGCTGAAAGAAGCACAAGGACTTTGGTATTGAGGAGTTCAGTACAAGTAACAACCTGCCACTGAAATTAATAATATAAAGATACCAAAAGCGTTGCTGAACGTTACTATCTGATCAAGTAGAGCATTCCACCCCCCCCCCCCCCCCCCCAAGTTCGATCAAAATATACTAGCATTGCACTAAAGTAGTGAATTATTCGCCACATCGTACAAGCCCTAAAATGCAGTCACATACATAGTACTTACTGGCTATGACTTCAATGAGGAGAACCAGGCATAGGAGTTCAAGTCTCAAGACTACCTTCACGAGAGGTTGTCAAGAAACCAAGATAGACATTGATGGAGTACATCAGCACGTTTAAAGTATATTAATGGTCGTATGCGGTGTCTGTTGCCGAAAAAAAGAGCAAACAGGGGCCAGATTTTTAAAAGTCTGTTCACAATCTTGATGGATTTGTTGTGCTTACGAGTCCCTCAGAGGCCTAGATGTCCAGATCTGCGCTCAAATGACACAGCACTCAAGCGCTTTGTCCAACTTGAAGCATTAACCTTGGATCCGCAGGACGAAAAGATTCGGAGAGAAGTGTTTCGTTTGTACAAGAGACTACTGAGGCTGCACGAGGGTCTCCCAGAGGATTTTGCCAGCCATATTGGAAGACCAAACCACCCGAAAGTGTCTATCACGTAAAGCGCGCATGCACGATATTATCAGCAACCGTGCTGATGAACATAAAGGTATTGGCTTTTATTGTCTGCCAGCTACTATTAACCATCAAAGTGAACAAACCTATGGGTTGACCTGCAAACGTCGAGACTTGTGGCTATCCAGAGACAACCTTGGCTCAAGCAAGTGGCCGTATGTGTGAGTTTGCTCAAGACTAGCATCTGTGTAGAGTGTGCATGACTATCCGAATTCCATTATGGGATTCGCGTTCATTGTTAATCAACAAAGTGGCCATGGATTATAACTAGGGTGATGTAAACCATCGAGGGGGCGATCCTTCGCTCATAGGATAGTAAAGGGTTGCCCCCTCACAGCCGGCTATCTTCGATCCAAAGCACATGATAATTTGTACAAGTAGCTATAGCTATCATCATTAACTGAGCACAATCTATTGTCGCTATGAAGATCAAGAAAGGAGGGGAAATGTATAGTTTAATGTACTACATTCCCAGTATGTCGGGAGCTTCGGCCCCTATGAGGTTACAGAATTGGTCTGGGCTAGCTTGGACCTGCGTTCGTAGCCGATTACAGAAATTTAATAGATCATACCTAGACTTAGACTACATGGCCTTGTTGCTGTAGAAAAATTTCTTGTGTACTGATGCCTTACCTTTGCTTGTTTTCTAGCCGTCTACTCAAGCTGGACACGAACTGCATCTTTTGGTGAGCAGCATTTAGAGTTAGTGCGGCCAACGTTGACGATCTTTACCGCAATGATTATGCGCATGCGCTATGAGCTAGCGAGCACGTGCTTGACGTATCGCTACATACAAACATACATAAGTACAGCGATTTTCTCGTAGTACTAATCAGTGTGGGGCTCGCTCAGGCTCGCCCCAATAATATTATTGTCTTGTTGCAGCTGCCAAGTAGAAGTGCATGGTTTACCACAGCTAGTGATATCAAGTGCAACCACTGGACTGTGACAACAATCCTGATTGGTCCATAGTGTGTCAGTGATGAAAATCATCTGTGCGGGGCAAGCCTTCGCACAAGTCACAAAATTTTTGTGAAAGCACACAGGCATGCATGCGCACATGGGGTTGGTGCCCCAATAGCTAGGCCTGACAAGCTACCACGACAGTGGAAGTATCACAGATTGCTATTATAATAGCTATAGTCCTCATGTAGAAAATTTTGTATGTTTCTATTGCAGTAGTATGTCAGGAGGCCATCAGTCCTGTGTTGTGGGTGAGGATATGGGTAGGCCCCAGAGTGCATCCGGTGGTAGCTGCGCGAATCGTGTCACACACGACAGACACAGACACGGACACAAAACATACCAACTATCTCGGCAGTGCGCAGACAAAGTACACATGGCACGATGGACGATATGCGCGTGCACATATGGACAGGGGAGGGGCTTATTCATGCGCATTTGGCAGGGGTGGGGCTGAAAGCACGACCTTTGACGACCGAAAGCCGATACCAAACGGAGTCATTCATGTCTCCTACAATTTGTACGTGTGCGAAACGACAAAAGCCAGATTATACATCATGATTACTTGTGTGCAACATTCCTTCGGGATACTTCCACCCAGGGTTATGTTCCAGAACCTCTCTCTCTTCTTGCGCACCGGAGGGTCTGGGGACGAGAGTACGTGGATATATCACCAAATTGCCCCAGAACTGCTCATATAATTCTCTTTTAGCCGCTTACCCTTTGCTGACAGCGAGCACTTTTAGCGTAGAATGCAAATTACGTGGTATCTTACTGAAGTGCGCACACGCATGAGCAGTGCATGCAGCACGTTTGGTCATTGGCTCTATGGTGGTGCTGGACGATGTAATGCCAGTGCTTGAAATCGATCCTGTGGTTTCATAATCAGTTGTTGGCTCCATAGTGGTGCTGGATGATGTCAGAACTTGAAATTGATCCTGTAGTTTCATTCATTGGTTCAATAGTGGTGCTGGACGATGTAATGTCAGTATTTGAAATCGATCCTGTAGTTTCAGTAATTTCCCGAACACTATACTACTGACCCTGACCATGATCATACTGTATAGGTATCGTTTATAGGCTAGGCCATCATAAATCAGGCATTCGGCCGGTGGATAAAGGGGCCCGGATAATCGAGGCTGCACTGTAGTTCACTGTGAAGTATCCTATACAGAGTTGTGCTGAATTCACCACATCTGTCGGTCACCAGCAGCAAAACAGTAACCTTAGGTTTGTATGCTAACAGCCCTACAAAGCCACTCTGTAACACCAGACTCACAATATGGGCACACGTGCCAGAAATCCAAACTCAAACTCAAACCAACCTGAATGTTCAGCCCCTTGAGTTAGTCATGTGCGCAAGGCGGAAAGTCAAGTTACTCTCCGAACATATATTATACGGGTGTATAGCACATTAGATACTCTCTTCCCTTCCTTATTATTTACTCTTGAACACAGGTATTGAGGGTATGTTTTCAATACCAACACCTGTATATCAAATTGCTTGGCAAGGCCCACGAGCATCGCAAACACTGCGTTTTTCAATTGTTGGCGACACCTATCGACTCGACCCATCCACTGCAGGCCATGTGTATACGTCAGCTACATACATGCATGCACACTACTGCTGTAGCTCTCATTTCTATGCAAATAGATGTGGATGCAGATGCAATGTGCGATGGGGTATGTGCTCTATAGAGCTCAAATTGTTTCGTAGTGCACTGGGTATGGGCAAGATTCAAGGAGTCAGCCTATATATACGTCAATTTTGACCAAAATGGGTTATGGTCATTGCGTTTATGTGCGCGCCCCTCACGTAGCGCATGCATGGGTGGAAAACATTGCAAATGCATGGCTTTCTATTCAAACATACGGGATAACTTCAAAGGGCCATAAGGTGTGAATCAAAATTCCCCAAGGTCAAATCCTTAGTTTCGACCCATTCTGCGTGCAGACTTTTCTTAAGATTATTGATTTGAAAGGCTTCATACTGGTATTAGGCAATAATATATCAACGGAATGAATGATGCACAGCTCTGATTGTTATTCATAACCCAGTCAGCTGTTCACTTCTGCGGAAGCGTTTGCTCTCATACACGGGCACAATGTATGGCTAGTTATAGCCTATCGTTTCAGAGAACTTCTTGATTGGGTAGTCATAATATTATTATTGATAGCTACAAGCTAGATCTTGTTACACCAATCTGGCATTATTTCTCTCAAATGAAAAATAATAATTCATCATAATGCCTACAGTTTCGACTGCTATACTGCAGTCTTCCTCAGGGCAAAAAATGCAAAACTACAAGTGTACAGTTCTTAAATAGTCAGTTCTACGGTGGGCGTGTCCGACGCTACTTGGGGCGTGGTCGACGCTAACCGCCTGCTTCTTCTTAAGGATGGAGTAGGTCTCCTGACTGCTGGTGGCGGTCCTTCGGATGGAGTCGGTTGTCGTGGAGCCGGTGACGTGGTAGGAGCCCGTCGTCTGACTCTGAGCGGTGGCCTGTTGTCTCTTGGCCGCGGTTCTCTCGGGGGGTGTGGCTCGTGGGGCGGCTTCTTCCGAGCTTGCGAGATGGTCCTGATCCAAAGGAGGGAGAGCTCTTTCCCTTCATCCCTATTCATCTTCAACCCCTTTGGAGCTAATCTGATGTATACTGCTTCTTTCACTTTCCTCTCCTGCAGGTCTGTCGCTGTGTCCAGTATCTCGATGTCATCCCACTCTATCTCATGGCCAGCTTGCCAGGCATGTTCAGCTACTGCAGATCTCCCGAAGGCTGTAAGTCTGCAGGCTGCCCTGTGCTCCGTGGCCAAAGCCAACTCAGTGAGAACTCTGATGAAGAGAGCACATGACCTGACGTCGGACCAACACCTCTTGAAGGACGAATTACACCATGTACAGGGGGTGCTGAAATGCAATGGATACCCCAAAGGTTTTGTGAGGAAGTACAGGGTCCAACACCGAGAAGAGAAAGAAAAGAAGAGTGAGGATGACGATGAAGAAAACAAGCCACTGTCAACAGCAAAGATTCCATATATAAAGGCCTGAGTGAGGAGATAAGGAGGATCTTAGGAGAATACAAAATCAGAACAGTGTTTAGGACGACAGAGACCCTAGGCCGGATCCTGACGAAAGTCAAAGACCCGACTCCACCGGAAGAAAGACCAGGTATTGTGTATAAGATTAAGTGCATTTGTGGTGACTTTTACATAGGTGAAACTGGAAGAAGTCTAACAGCTAGGATGAAGGAGCACAGGGCAGCCTGCAGACTTGCAGCCTTCGAGAGATCTGCAGTAGCTGAACACGCCTGGCAAGCCGGCCATGAGATAGAGTGGGATGACGTCGAGATACTGGACACAGCGACAGATCTGTCGTGTACATCTGGAACCGAAGTTGAATAAACATTTCACCACACTCTTTTTCCGATCCACGTGTGGGTACGAGACTGTGTAATCAGTACTTCGGGAAACCTTCAGTTTCGTTCATAACATATCATAGTCTGGTGGGCCAGCCTCTTCACAAGGGAGGAAGAGGAAGGCTCTGGTGTTGTGCCCATACTGGAGTTGTACCAGTGCTTAGCTGTTACGCCTGTGTGCAAAACCTCACTTGTGAGATGTAGTCTAGTAGCCTAGCAAGCCCTGTAAAATTTGGTGATGACGTGGAGCAATCTTATTGGGCTGCTGCAGCAGGTACTAGTCTCGTATAATTATACATAGGCATAACACCAGAACCTTCCTCCTCCCCAGTCATAACAGTACAAACCTAGCGTTCCAAGCCCAGTAAATCAGGTGACATACATACAGTTCGATAGTCAGGAAAGACGAGAACAGTATCAGTAAGCCATATACTCACACAAATAGAGATCATCTCACAACTATGAGATTACACACGACAGACAGACACAAAACTTACCAATTATCTCGGCAGTGTGCAGACAGAGTTCACGTGGCACGATGGACGATATGCGCGTGCGCAGATGGACAGGGGAGGGGCTGATGCATGCGCATTTGGCAGGGGTGGGGCTGAAAGCACGACCTTTGACCAATTGACGACCGACAGCCGATACCAAACGGAGTCATTACAAATGCTCGGCTAAAAGAGAATTATGTGAGTGCTTCTGGGGCAATTTCAGTGTGTAGATGTATATACCACTGTATTGTGTCACATGATTATACTAGATACAACATAAACAATGTACAAGCTCTAAGTGAACATGTCAACTCCAATAGTTGATGCACAGGCAGAATAACAACATGGATATTATCAGGAGCACATGAAGAGAAGGAGCGTATAAGTCACATAGCTACATACAGTGGTAATATCGAAAAATAAAGCAAAACTGGTAGATTCTCATTCCTGCTAATGCATAGTAGGTAGAAATATTTTGACAAAAATTCCATAATCCAAATGATGTGACTAGTAATGGGAGTAGCAAAAATGACCACAATATGTTATTGCTGCAGGTTAGAAAACTGCCATATATGGAAGTTTTTGAACATTTTCCCAATAACTTGTGGTTATAGTGTTCATGGCACATTACGCTATTCTTGGTATAGTATAGCACCGGCCCACTACAATTTTCTCTAGGTGTAGTTAGATTTATTTATTGAGGCTATCACAAGATATTGATACAATTTACTTTATTTTTTTATAATTTCTAGATGTACGTTCTTTCTCTTTATGTGCTCCTGATATTATATATAAGAAGTAGAAACAAGCAGATGGTAGGAAATGACTGCAACAATGCGGAAAGAAAACCTTCTCGCGCATAAAGAAAGAACCAGCCATTGCATACATACATAAATATGCCTTCACATGCATCACCAAGGAGCTCTAGAGAGAGAGAGAGAGAGAGAGAGAGAGAGAGAGAGAGAGAGAGAGGTAGCAGGCTCACTGATGGACTGAAAAACAGAAGATCTATAAATTATGGTTACAGTATTTCTATCTGTGAGTCTGTTATCTCGTTTTATTCCATAGAACCTGTACCCATTCTTGTACACTGTGGAGGTGGGTGCATGCATGTGGTCCCAGTTGCTCTTCCGCCATCAACTGTGAAAATATTTTGACACCCGACTGATGCATCCATATCCCCATCCCCAAACATCATAGCTGAGGCTGAACTTCCCTTGAGATTCAGTTTAGGACAATAAGATACATTGTATGTGTAATTGCTCTACCTCTCTCTCCCTGTGCATGTACTTGCTTTGTCATAGTTCAAAGACAGATGCACGTTTTCTACACAGTATGTATCATATTTTAAGGGATGCTAATTTTGAATTAGCTTAGTTAGCTTTTGTGGTTTTTTGTGACATGGACGGAAATTTTTACAAGCAACCATAAAATCATAGTAGTGATTGCCATCCATAGCCTCCACTGCTGGTCTAAATCTGCCAGCTTCACTACTGTATAGCAGGAAAATTTCGTGGTAGCATAATAATTATGGGAACTTTTGAAAAGGTCATGATACAAAAAGTGGACACGCCACTGATATTACAGGCATGTTTGGGTCAATGTGCATGCAAATGCTAGTAATATAACAAGATTACATGCATATAGGGTGTAGAGACAGCTAGGGACCCACAATATGCTCAGTTTCAAGGATGCATGAAACTTGTGTCATTGTTTACTTGATGAATCCAGTGCAGTGTTGCTGAAGCCTGCAATACAATCAGGTTTTAGTAGTTATCTGCTCTTTTTTGAAGATAAGCTTCAGTGGAGTCTTTCAATAAAACACCAGTTGCAATACCTGCAGCAATGGAATAGTGGGAACCACCGACAGAACATGTGTTCTGTTTCGCTGTTATTGCAGCTCGTCAGGGTGGCGTACTCGAAAAATTAATCACATACAGTAAATCGCGAATATTTTCGGACAGACAGGCTTGTGCAAAAATAGAACGCGAAAAAATACATAATACGCAATATTAAAGATATGGCGGTACAGAGTTGTTTGTCCGAAAATTATGTATTATTGCACGGAATGGTTGTGACACCAAATATTCGCGATTTGCGGTACCAGTAACATAGCAGGGACAACTCAACTATCAGGAGTAAAAATATTCTGGAAAATCAGGATCATTGGGTGGCTAACTGCGATGATTTCTAATTGAAGGGGATAAGAGCGCTCTGTCGACCTGGAACTGCTTTGCTGTTCAGTGATACACTCTGTCATAAATAGTAGTACATATGAAGCACTTCATCGTATCCTCATAAAAGAGAGGAAAGTTTGACCTTCCTTGACCCTTACACCTAGACAGTGTGACTACAAGCACCATGCTACAATGAAACACATCAATATGACCGCCAGTTTTAGAGACAGAGAGGAAAGGTATATCCGTGAAATCATATTACACTCATTGTCGTTCTGCTAGTGTTGGTGTAACAAGAATGAGTCTCAAATCTGTAACCTAAGCACAGCTACAGTACACCCAAACCCAAACTGAACGGAACCCAGGGCATGACCGCATTCTAGGACTGCCAATCAGTGCAAAATCACAGGTTTTATGGGGTTAAAGGTGAATCCAAGTCCAGTCCAGTGAATAGAGATTACCACCTCAAAGCTGTGGGAAATGCTCTCACCACAATCTTCAATAAGACAGAGAGCAGGCAGCAGCATGCCTCAAAGCTGTAAAGCTGTGGGAAATGCTCTCGCCACAATCTTCATTAGACAGAGAGCAGGCAGCAGCATGCCTCAAAGCTGTGGGGAAAACATTCTTCATTAGACAGAGAGCAAGCAGCAGCATGCTGCTTTCTTGCAGTGCCTAGGTGCCTATATAAATACCCCCTGACAGCTACCAAAGTCTCATTCACATTACTGGGAAAATGGGACAGCATTTATCAAGTAAGGATACAATACTACCTTGAAAAGTTTATCCTCTAGTCTGACTTGCAGGGTATGTTGCAGATGAGCTGCAAGAAAGGGAGAGAGAGGTGCAGCACCTACAGCGGCTACAACAGCAGCTTGGTCTTAGAGGTACTAGTTACATGTATACGCTATAGGCTGCATGCTTCACTATGTATAGTCATTACTCACTAATACTTTCTAGGCCAGCGATACCAGCCATATAAGACAAAAAAAGGCAAAAGAACATCTCAGGTAAGTGCAAATGACAAAGAGCAATCTCTAGAGGATCGACAGTAACATATTTGTTTCTCCCAACACAGAAATCACAAACTCACCTTATCGCTCAATCAGTTCCTCCTCCGGCTGGTCATCGACCCTCTGCTCCTCCTCCACCAGTGAGTCCTCCTCCTCTGGCTGGTCAGTGGCCCTCTCCTCCTCCTCCAGCAGTGAGTCCTCCTCCTCCGGCTGGTCAGTGGCCATCTGCTCCTCCTCCTCCAGCAGTGAGTCCTCCGCCTCCGACTGGTCAGCGACCCTCTGCTCCTCCTCCAGCTGGTCAGTGGCCCTCTCCTCCTCCTCCAGCAGCGAGTCATCCTCCTCTGGCTGGTCAGTGGCCATCTGCTCCTCCTCCAGCAGTGAGTCCTTCTCCTCCGGCTGATCAGTGGCCCTCTGCTCCTCCTCCAGCAGTGAGTCCTCCTCCAGCTGGTCAGTGGCCCTCTCCTCCTCCGGCTGGTCTGTGGCCCTCTGCTCCTCCTCCTCCAGCAGTGAGTCCTTCTCCTCCAGCTGATCAGTGGCCCTCTCCTCCTCCTCCAGCAGCGAGTCCTCCTCCTCTGGCTAGTCAGTGGCCATCTGCTCCTCCTCCTCCGGCTGGTCAGTGGCCCTCTCCTCCTCCTCCTCCAGCAGTGAGTCCTTCTCCTTTGGCTGGTCAGTGGCCCTCTCCTCCTACTCCAGCAGTGAGTCCCCCTCCTTCAGCTGGTCAGTGGCCATCTGCTCCTCCTCAAGCAGTGAGTCCTCCTCCTCCGACTGGTCAGTGGCCCTCTGCTCCTCCTCCTCCAGCAGCGAGTCTTTCTCCTCCGGCTGGTCAGTGGCCCTCTCCTCCTCCTCAGGCTGGTCAGCGACCCTCTGCTCCTCCTCCGGCTGGTCAGTGGCCCTCTGCTCCTCCTCCTCCAGCAGCGAGTCTTTCTCCTCCGGCTGGTCAATGGCCTTCTGCTTCTCCTCCGTCAGTAATGAGTCTCTCTTCTCCAGGTAGTCAGTTCTCTGCTCCTCCTCCTCTAGCAGCAAGTCCTCTTCCTCCTCCTGCTGGTCAGTGGCCTTCTGCTCCTCCTCCGGTTAGTCAGTGGCCCTCTCCACCAGTGCGTCCTCCTCCTCCAGCTGGTCAGCGGCCCTCTACTCCTCCTCCTCCAGCAGTGAGTCCCCCTCCTCCAGCTGGTCAGTGGCACTCTGCTTCTCCTCCTCCAGCAGTGAGTCCTCCTCCTCCAGCTGGTCAGCGGCCCTCTACTCCTCCTCCTCCATCATAGATAATAGAAGGGGGAGGAGGGATTGGGAAACGGCGGCGGATGCGTGTCATGGTAAGTGCTCACACCCCCTTTTGTGAATTTCTTTGTTCCACATGAAAACAACTAATGCATTCTACAGGTTAAAGTTAGTAGTTTCTAATCTTGAGAGTTCTATTGGTAGCTTCTTTATGACCACAAAAGGTACACAATGATGGGCACAAGTGTAGCAAACACGACAAGAAAGAGCATTCTCTGTAGACTAGCGCCACAAAATGGTCATATCTGAGGCGATTATGAGCAGTAATGCACACTAAAATGATCTCAAGAGCATGGGCAGCAATTTCCAGATGTTCAGCTCTGTCAGAGTACCCTCTGGAGGTACACAAGTGAACAGTGACACGCATCCGCCAGCTATTTATCATACCAAATGTATTACCGTTTCCAATCCCTCTTCCTCCTCTATTATCTATGCCTCCATCAGTGCGTCCTCCTCTGCCAGCTCCACCAGTTATGAGACCTACTTCACCAACTCCCCTTTATGGACATAACTGCATAATATGCTAATATATTTTATGGTTTTCGTTATTTTGCAATAGGATTGAAATCAAGTTACTGTGAAATCTGGCTAATAAGCGCATGCACTTACAGCAGTGTAGTGTAGTATATACCACGCATAATTACATTCCACTAATGTCATGTGACCATGGTTCTGCAATCTGATTGGGCCGCAATATACATACCTCGAGGACAAGGAAGTGCAACCCTTTTGACCAGACCTTTTCTCGCACGTGCATGAAGGGGGCTGGGCACGAGACTAAAAAGAGACAGCGATGGTGTGCACCCTTTGGCTTCAGAGTTACATGTACAACAGAACCACAAACTATAGTGAAGTGGATGATATAGTAGCTACTAGAACCTGATTATGGAGACATTTCTATGCACATGTAACTCCTATCCCAGGTCACGCCACGCGGAGGCAGATGCACAGGTGACCCTCAAGGCATTATGTCTACTACATAATGCCCCGGCTCAAATTCAAGGGAGAGAAAGAAGGAATGGCTGATTCCTGGATCGAACTGTACGCACACAAATTAAATATCTCCCCACCCTACTCTCATTACAAATCAGATGTGTACTCATAGCTGCTTTGGAAAACATTCTCTAGCGAAATCATTCAAAGCTGACCAGCCAAGAATCAGCCATTACATACATACATACACGACAAGCCTTCACATTCGTCCCGACTGAGCTCTAAGAAGAGAGGAAAGATATAGCACAATACAGACCATTCACTAACACAACAACGCCACAGAAAACCAAGTCTGTATCAGTACATGCCATATATCTCCACTGACAGGAGCAACAAGTGCTCTATCATGGACGGCTCAATCATGCTGTAACTGATATAAAGAGCCCGGGCCACACTGCCTCGGTTTATGGAGGAAGCTAAATGTGTACAATGCACATACACATTGATGTAAAGATAGTGGCCTAAACATAATAGCAGCTGACACTAGTATGAGCTTCCTTGACCCTTACACCTAGACAGTGTGACTACAAGCACCATGTTACAATGAGCACATCAACATGACTGCCAGTTTTCGAGAAAGAGAGAATGAGAGCTCTGTAGAACACATACCCCGTGTGCACAATTAGTAGCCTAGTGTGTGCTCTTGCATTCACTTACATATACGCGTCATATACATGTAGATGTGCAGTACGCGGTCGAAACAGCACATGGCACACCTGATGTGATTTGTACAGTTTGTCAACATTATGAGGTGAAACAAACGTCAGCTTTGACATTTTTGATGAACATTATTATACTCACCACTCGCTAAGATTGCCTCTACGCTGATATCAGGTAATTTTTTTAGAACAGAGAGAGAAATATAAGTTCGATGGGAAAACTAGAAGCCATCAACGACTCATCATGCCACCCGAGCTTCAGGCAGCTGATTTCAACGAGGAGAAAGAGAGAAAATGCCAAGCCACCCAATTACCTTACTATGCACACGGGGGTAATACCATAGTGTCCCAGGCAAGTGCCCATGACACTATAATAATATTATACTGATAGAGTACATGTACATGTACTGTAGAGCAGATCATATTTAGAGCAACATGATACAACTTGATATTACGTTTTCAAATTTGCTCGGTAACCTATAACTGTACCTACTGCTCTGTAATATAATCAGCTTTGAACAGGCAACAAACAACTGTACCAAGTGCCCAACACAAACAAGTATTGAGATGATACAGAGAGGGAGAATGCAGCCATATTAATACAAACATACATGTAGTATAGACTGGGATAGAGAATACAAGAGAGAAACATATCTCCAATGTGAAAACCAGAAGCCATCAACGACTCATCACGCCACCTGAGGGTGGGAGCTTCAGGCAACTGACTTCAACGAGGAGAGATACATGTACATCTAGATATTATGGCAGAGCAGAGAACAACCCTGTTTGCTGACATGGTATTTGTGTACTTTCTTATAAGGTAGTGCAAAAAAAATCAGTCAGCTGGTTTGGCAGTGTCACTACAAGCATACAGATAAGATTGATAACCAGTACCTGTACCCTATGCATTCAGAAACCACTTTTAGCCCCAAAACAAAATTCAAGGAAGGTAGAGCCTACAACTGCATAACCCTTCCCTGTGTCAGGCTTATTGAGTTGACGTTCCCACTCAAGAAAACACAGGTATGAAGAGAAATACATGTAACACTAAGAAATAATAATATTATGGTAATAGACATGTACACATACATGTATTAGCATTGAGACGAGCAAGACAGAGAGAGAGAGAGAGAGAGAGAGAGAGGGAGAGAGGGAAAGGGGGGGAGAGAGAGAGAGAGAGAGAGAGAGAGAGAGAGAGAGAGAGAGAGAGGAGGGAGGGAGGGAGGGAGAGAGAGAGGGAGAGAGAGAGAGAGAGAGAGAGAGAGGGAGAGAGAGAAGATAGATACATGTATATGCAGTTATACATGTACATGTATATAATAGAGGGAGAGGTAATATCATATCCCAGAGAGAGAAACATGAGAGAGGATGGATTGGTAATCAATACATGTGGCCACACCTGGGTAAACTACCGTATTTCTTCTAAAAATTCGGCATGAAAATAATAATATTACTTTAGCTTCGCCGAATTTTTAGAGGTTAATATTCAACATTCTCTTTGCGTCCGCATTCCATAGCATATACACATGACGACCTTTGCCAAAAAATTATAGACTATATTCAATCATTCGGTAAAGGGTGCCGAATATTTAGAAGGGCCGAATTTTTAGAAGAAATACGGTATATACAACAAAATACTAGGTAGAGTTTCACACTGCGGCACATGATTTACACTTCCAGGGGACATCTTTTTTTTCAAAAACATAGTTAGGAACGTCCATGCAGTGTTTGTGGTACCAGGTTTTACATACATCACACTCAGCCATTTTATCACCTATTTCCTCGGGCAAGCGGCAGGAGCAGTGAAGGTCCACTGACTGGGTGTGCCTGACACCAACAGTCCTGCGCTCGCTGACCGCTGGGAAGCGAGAGAGGCAACATTTCTCCAAGCACTCTGCCAAGTGCTGCCTCATGGACCTGTGTTTGTACTTGATCTTGCATGGGTCATTACCACTGCAAATGTCGTATGCAAATGCTAAGGCAAGGACTCCACAATTGGAACCATTTGACTGCCTTCCAACATCCATCATTCTCACTACAAGCTGTTTAGCAGGACTGAACACAAGGCTGGCAATCAATTTGACCATCCCACTGGAAGCACTGGAGTACATGCTGTCGTACACATTGACCACTCCATCGTCACATCCAACGTTGGAAATAGTACACCAGTGACAGCCTGCAATAAAGATGATCTGCACAAATTCTCCTCGGAGGATTTGGAACGACAGACTCCTGTGAACTGCCGGATCTTGCAGACCGGCTATGTTTGGGAATTCCTGCAAGATGAGCAACTGACCGGCCCTAATGACTGTGTCTGAGAGCCAACCATCAGATGAAACAATTTCCCGTTTCTTATCTATGTGCAAGGTGTACAGTGGAGTGGACACCCAGGTGTTGCTTACAACTGCAGAACCATCGGCTGAAGACAAGGCTGTGGGATCGTCAGTCAGGTCAACAACATGCTCAACAACAGGCTTGGCTAGGCCAGTTACACACTTTGAGATTTGCAGAATCATTTGCTACATCTCGTAGTGAGATCCTTCCTGCAGTTCGCCAGTTGTCTACTGAAATGGATGGATCACTGCTGATAGCCGTCAACTGCCCCTTTGCATAGCCAGTAGTGAGAACTCCCTTGTGACAACATAGTAGGCATCGATCACCAAACACTTGCACAACGCAGCAAGGAAGGTGACATTTGCCCAATTTGCTATCATGCAAATTCACGCAGTCACCCACCTTGAAGTTGGGCCTAGGCCTTTTCGCTGGGGGAGGCTTCTCACCACCTGGCTTTTCTCTCTTTCCTCGACGAGTGGACCTCGTATCGACTGGCTTGCTTGCTTTAGGAGGTTTGGATTTCACACAAGCATCATCCTTGCCATTCTTGTCAGAGTCAGCAGAAGAAGCCTTGGGAAACAATGTGCACCCAACGTAACGATTTCGTGAGTTTGAGGGGCAATCCCTCTTGTGTGCTCGTCCGAGCGCTCCGCACACGCAGATACCACTTATTACGTCATCTTCAAAACACCAACTAGTGTCACCAGTTGAGGTAGGCACACTTTTCCAAAGAAATGCTTTCTGCGTCTGACAGGGTATCCTCAGAATAGGAAATGACATCATTATCGTCAGATGCTCTGTCATCCACAGAAACACCACTTCTCTGATTTTTTATGTTCAAAGGACATTCACTATGGTTGGTACGTAGGTGAGTGGTGGACCCACACTTACACGTCCCTCCAGTTGTACGCTTCTTCTGTCCTTTTCGTTTGAGTTCATCTTCGTCTATGTCACTGTCGTCACTGCCGTAGGTATCATGGCCATGCTTCTTTGACCACAGCTTGCGACACTGTGCATCCACTGTTGGTTCACTTTTCAACTGTATTCGCCTCCGCTTGGAGAAATCGGTCTTTTCCTGCTCTAAGTACATCATTCTCTGTCGATTGAATGTCGCCAGAGCAGCCTGAACACCATCAAACACAGGTAGCTTCAGACGCTCAAACAGCTCAACCACCCAATGATATTGTGGCCCACGCTTCTCATACATGTATGTCATGTTGGATTGCAGCAGAGCCAGCTCGGTTGAAACCACATAGTGTAGCCTCTCAAGGAAGATGTGCTTTGGTCTGAAGCGAATGAACACATTGTGGGAGGCCTCCAACCAATTGGAATGCCCCCTTTTAAGAATGGGGTGAACCAGCTGTTCGGCCATTTCTGCTCTCTCATGGCATTCAATTTCGTAAGCCAGAGAGTGGAAAGGACATGTCAGTGCATGCCTTGTGTGATAGTCTGTTCCTTCGCACTTCAGATCCTCTCCATCCTCACACTCGCCACAGCTGCATACTCGAAGTTGGTGAAAGTCACACCTACCAAACCCCCAATCGTGCTCGTCGCGGGCATGTCTGGCCAATCCTTTCATCCTGGTCGAAAACTCTTCGGCAGATTCACTCATCGACAAAATTAGCGAAAAGTAGTTTCTAGCCTTTTCAATGAACGCCTTGGAGAAGCAACCACATCCCTGTTTATGCCTTGAGCAATGACAGACCACATCGCCAACAGAGGGAAGTGTCTTTATACTTTCTTACTAAATCAACAGTGAAGGACTTGATTTTCTGCAGCTTTTCCAGCTGCTTCTTGTGGGCCCTACCGACATGTCCACCACAGATCATGATCTCTGCATTGGGAAAGTGGTCTGTCACTGCCTTAGCAGAGGAGGAGTCGGCATCTTGCCACTGAATGGCAATGTTCATCCCTTCGTCCTTGGCTTTTTTGAACGCAAGGCGTGCGGCATAGCCTTCGGCACCCTTGCATGTCCCCTGGTAGAGCTCTTCTTCAATTATGTCATCTCTGCCTTTCTGACAGAGATGCTTGCGGTAAAGAAGAGCTCCATTGTAGTAGTTTCGAATGCTGAAAGTAGCATTCTTGCTGTGATGACCACGTGTCATCCACGTGCCATCAGCGGACGTGACGGCACGACTCCATGAACCCAGTTCATTTTGGTCCATGCGTTGCATGTCATCCTTTGCATCACTGCACATCTTATCGACCATCTCTTTGACGATAGGGTACATTCTCTTGATGGTCGAGTCAAACATTGGCCAACTAACTCCTTCAATCCCAAGTGCATGCTTCAATACCTTGTAATAAGTCACATGCGTGCAACCAGCTATGATAAAAGCCACCTGCGCAGCAATACCAATTTCGGTAGCACAGCCAAGTTCGTATTTAGATGATGTTTCAAACAATGCCCACTGACTAGCACAACCGTTACAAGCATAGGTGATAGAAAGAGCACCACCCAGCCCAAGGCTTTTCACATGAATGGGACACAATGCACCTTTACAACCAGGTGTGGCACAACAACGTATTTGATTCACTTGCTTGATGAACTTGTTCAATTGTTTCAAGTCCATGAAGCAAATATTTGATGGAATAATTGACGTATTTTCTATGCTCTCTCTAACCTTTCTTTGAGGGGTTGGAACGTACAGGGAGCCATCATTACTCTCCACTGTCACGTTGAGACTGTCAGTCTCTTCGTCACCCTCCACTGTCACACTGAGACTATCATTATTTGACGTGGGAGTATCCTAAATGGCAAAGAAAACTTACGGTGATGTGCATGCATACAGACAACTTCTTTCAATGAACATGTACAATGTCATATAAGCGAAATGTATCAGCCTCCCAGTCTAGTGTACACCCACCAGGCCTCCCCCAATAGCCAGACTTAACAAAATGGTAAAGCGTCATCACTCCTTGGTCATGTAGTATGTAAAGTATATCCTTTGGAATTCTCATGCCCGCCCACTGTGTGTCTGCCTATATTATGCATAACTACATCTCTCCAGTTCTTCTTATTCTACCCAGGATTCCTCATATTATTGGGACTTTTTTAACATTCTTACAACACTGAGAATTTCGTGTTTTTTTTTGTTTTTTTCAAGCAGATCATACACTAAGCAGAAAAAGAATTGTCCGAAAACCACCACATAGTTGAGCTGGATACATAGTAGAGCCATACAAACATATGGGAAAACTTCAAAGGGCCATAACTTTAATTGTAAGGTGTGAATCAAAAATCTGTCTGATCAAACCTCTAGTTTGGACCCATTCTGCGTGCCCATGTAAAAATTATCTCCCCAAGTGCTCCCAAACCCCCCATGAATTAGATTATTATTTAATTATTAATTTAAATATAGTGTGTTCTACTTAGTGTGTAATTAGTGTATAGATAGTGTGTAATTTCCCTACTTTATGGTTATATTTGTGCCCAAGACATGTCCTTATAGTGCACAGAAAGGGGACAGAGGGGGGACATAAAAGGAAGCCACCAGCACCCCACTGGTATCACTGGTATGCCGCACCATCAAAATTATGAAATCACTGCATGCCATGCAGGGCTAGAAATAAGGCTCATGTTTTGGTCGGACATTGCTAGGACACAGTATAAGACTTTATGGAGTTGCATGGGGAATTTGATCGGTCATTTCAACAATTTGGTTGGAAAATGTCCGATGACCAGCTGTTATTTCTAGCTCTGCCATGATGTCCTGATGTGGGAATATAACGTTCAGTATAATTATTATGAGGTTGATCCAAATTAAGGGGCTGAGTTTAATATTCCATCTCGCTACTAAGATAAGTTACTAAAGGATGGAAGATTGTTCCAGCCTTGAACATTGCATTTTTTTACGCAATTTGCGTTTCTTGTCTGTCGCTGGTATCAAGCATGGAATTTGTGTAACCACTGACTTGGAGGAGCTGAACCTTTATGTTGATGACTATGATTGCTATGATCTTCAGTCCAGAAAGAAAGAGTATCATTGGACGATATTTGTGCTGATCTTGCCTCTCATCCGATATTCTGGTACAGTGATGCTTTGTCATAGCTGGCCTCGATTCGATTGTAGGAGGGGCATGGTCAACCACTACCCCTGAGCTAAGGACACTTCGCTATAGCGGACTAAAATTTTGGTCCCAATGGTGTCCGCTTTAGAGGGTTTCCACTGTATTTGTTTGCGTGTCATAATAATATTATGTCGTGTACATCTGGAACCAAAGTTGAAAAAACATTTCACCACACTCTTTTTCCGATCTGCGTATGGGTACGAGAATATGCAATCAGGTACTTTGGGAAAACTTCCGTTCCGTTTGTATACATATCAGGAGGAGGAGGAAGGATCAGATTCTGGTGTTGTGCCCATACTGGAGTTGTACCAGTGCTTAGCTGCTATGCCTGTGTGCAAACCTCACTTGTGAGATGTAGTCTAGTAGCCTAGCAAGCCCTGTAAAAATTGGTGATGACGTAGAGCAATCTGATTGAGCTCCACTCCTGGCTGCAGCAGGTACTAGTCTCGTATACATAGGCATAACACCAGAGCCTTCCTCCTCCCCAGTCATAACAATACAAACCTAGCGTTCCAAGCCCAGTAAATCAGGCGACATGCATACAGTTCCACAGTCAGGAAAGGCGAGAAAACTATCAGTACGCCATATTATTATATTATGCTCACACAAATAGGGATCATCTCACACACGACAGACACAGACACACACAAAACTTACCAATTATCTCGGTAGTGCGCAGACGAAGTTCACGTGGCACGATGGACGATATGCGCATGCGCAGTTGGACAGGGGCGGGGCTGATGCATGTGCATTTGGAAGGGGTGGGGCTGAAAGCACGACCTTTGACCTTAAATTTGACGACCGACAGCGAATACCAAACGGAGTCATTCATGTCTCCTACAACGCTAAAAATGCTCAGCAAAGGGTAAGCGGCTAAAAGAGACTTATATCAGTGCTTCTGGGGCAATTTGGGGATATATCCACCCACGCAATTAAATGGTACCTTTCGTAGGCAGCCAGGGAGGATTCTTGATCACTAGGTGAGTATGATGAATTGGGATTGAAGTCATAATCAGGATGAGAAAGAGATTGACAAGTAGCTATGTCAACAGAAGACTCGGCACTACTTGGTGTGAACGGATTACTCGATAATGCTGTGACATCAGGAGTAGTCAGCGCTAAATTGTGGAACGCAGATGGACACGATTTTACAAATTCGTTGGTTTGTAGTGGATGGTGGGAAACTAGTGGGCGTGACAAAAATGGGTGCAGCAGTGGTATTTTTGGAGATGGGTGTGGTTGCAGAGGAAACGTCACTGGAGGTCAAGGATATGCTGTCAAGATGATTGGAAGGTGGGTGACTGGTGGGTGTGACAGAAATAGATGCGGCAGTGGTACTTATGGAGGAGATGGGTGTGGTTGCAGAGAAAATGTCACTGGAGGTCAAGGGTATGCTACCGAGAAGATTGGAAGATGGGTGACTGGTGGGCGTGACAGAAATGGGTGTGGCAGTGGTATTTATGGAGATGGGTGTGGTTGCAGAGGAAATGTTACTGGAGGTCAAGGGTATGCTATCGAGATGATTGGAAGATGGGTGACTGGTGGGTGTGACAGAAATGGGTGTGGCAGTGGTATTTATGGAGACGGGTATGGTTGCAGAGGAAATGTCACTGGAGGTCAAGGGTATGCTACTGAGAAGACTAAAAGATGGGTGACTGGTGGGCGTGACAGAAATGGGTGTGACACCTGTATTTTCGGACATGGATGTGGTTGCTATGGGAGCATCACTGGAGACGGTGTTGGTGGGTATGGTAGTAACACCAGTAGAAGGAGTTGGAGTGGACTTGGCTGCATCATGGAGAGTGCTGGAGGTAGAAGATATTTGCTCCAATAGGTTTCTGCTAGATGCTATGCTTGCATGAAACCAAAATAGAATATATTATTATACCTCTGTGAACAGAATCAACGTTAGGGCATGCCCCAGAGGAGGTTGGTTACAATTATCGCAGAATGCGGCTTAAGTTATCGTGTGCCATAGGTAATGCACTGTTCTGCTGACCCAGCGGGTCGATCTGGGCTGCCAGGAAGGGGTGGGGCATAAACTGTAGTCTACAGGGGAATGTGATGTATTTAAAGGTCATGATCAACATCACACTATATTATAATATTGGCACAGAGTTGGCATGCACCAAATTTGACCTATGCCACTCACTGTGGTAAGGTAAACATGTACACACTACAATAAGTTTATCACCCTTTACAGGTTTCAAGGCCAGGTTAATGACTACATTGTGTATCAAATCAAAATACTCTAAGCAGCACTTCACAGGTTACAAGGCCAGATTAATGACCATGTTGCAAATACTTGAAGCAGTTTAGGTGCACACAATACTCACACACACACACACACCCACGCACACACATGCATACACACACACATGCACGTATGCACCCACACCCACACTATCACACATGCACATGCATGCAAACACGTGCACACAACACATACCAAGAGTCCATTCGCTATTATGGATTACTCTGCACACATAACCGACCTTTTTAACGTAGTTTTTAGTCTTTGGCCGCTTAGAGGGAGACTTGATAAGTGTCCTGCCGGGACTTTTGCCACCTTTCTTCTTCTTGCCTGCATACAGGTACACACAAAAATTAATATTAACAAGGAATAGTAGTTATTAAGCACAGTATGAAGAATAACTAGCAGGAACTATAGCTCACCTGGTGTAACACCTTTCCCCCTGCCTTCAACAACAGCCTCAGCATGCCTCACAGTCAGTTCAGCGTCACAATACCACGGTGCCAGCACTTTTGTCCCAACACTAATGCCAGCACTGTCTGAAAAAGGGAGCTCTTCCAGCGTAAGCAGCTCGGTCCACGGCACAGAATGAACTTTCCCCTTATCGCCTTCAAATTTGAAAAAAATTTTCTCATCCTCTACTGCATAAAAGAAGGTAAATTTAAATTATGTCGCGTCGTTGATACATGCACACGGCATAACTGGGAGCTTCATAAAGTATGCTATACTTCCTTATGCATCGACTAAGCTGGTAGTCAGAAAAAATTTTATTTTAATATGGCCTGAGCTACAGCTACGGAAGGTAGCTTCTATTCTACTTACCAGCCATTCTTTTTGTCACTCTGTTGGCTAAAGCAGCCTGTCTTCGCTTTCTCCGAGTGACTCTGCCTCAACATCTTGGTCCATTTCTCGAGCAAACGAGAGCAGCTAGTTGACCACCAAGTATCGCGCGCGCGTCAGCGACACGATCATGTCACGTGGCGATGTGCCACGCCCACGTACTTATCCATGGTACAATAATATAATAAGCAGTAGCTGCATGTGGTAAAGGTCGTCATTATAGTGGGTACAGTATACACAGGTGCTAGGCGTATCGATGCTGGCGCCCCAGATTAGTTGCAGACAAGACTCGGATCATTGGGAGTGGCTCTCGACCTCAATAGTGCTAGCAGCCTACCGTGATTACAAGAACCGTGAGTTTACTGTTAACAAAACGCAGATATCATGCGTTAGCGGGTAGAGATGCTTGGGATAATGCTAACGCGAGACGCAACGCGACTCATTTCGCGCGTTAGCACAACAATGCGCTAACATTTGCGTAAGCGTTGTACTATGCAGTATTCACGTTACAGTGCATGGCAACGCGCAATTCTCACATCCAGACGCATTCCCGGGTAGATAAAGGTGATCTGTGTATAAACCATATAATCAGCAAGAGGTGCACGCACATAATGCACATGTAGTGTACCTTATCCTCTGCCTTATCCACCGACTTTACTGGACTTTCTTCACTCAGATCCTACAAACAATACATAATATTATTATGCACATTGATTACTGTATACTACATGCATACCAGGCCCGTACACAGGGGGGGGGGGGGGGTTCGGACGAACCCCCCTTTTTTGGCCACCTAGCATAGCACTAGAAATAATCCAGGTGTAACTTACGTGCTTCTTTACAAAACGAAGTGTTGTTTTCCAAATAACGCACACCGGATGTGCAATAGATTGCATATTATATTATAGCCAGTGTACATATAATAGTGCTAGTCTAGTAGCTAGCAGCATCAGCCCATTATTGTAAATCACTGTCAGAATGCCTCGGAATCACCCTCAAATAGTCTAAATTTCCAAAATTTTCTGGGGGAGCATGCCCCCAGACCCCCCTAGCCCTAGGTGGGCTGTGGGCTGATGCCCACAGCATACCTGGCTGAGGCACGCCCCCATGTAACCCCCCTTTGAGAAAGGCTGCGTACGGGCCTGCATACTACATGCATGTAGATAACAAAGCTGCTCATCTCAAGTTCAGTGGAGTATTAGGGTGGTTAAGGTGCTTCAGTGCTACTTAAGGACTCCTTATGTATCCAGAATTATTGCCTATACGGAAATTCCATGGGTAGAGTATGGGAGACATATCGTATTTCTTTAAAATTCGGCATGCAAATGAAATTGCTCGAGCTTTGCCGAATTTTTAGAGGTTATTATTCAACATTCCATCCACATGTGCATTCTATAGCATAAATGTATGACTATTGCCGAAAATTAGAGACTAATTTTTCAATCATTCAGAAAAGGGTGCCTTTAAAAGGGCCAAATTTTTGGAAGTAGTACGGTACTTACATTTTGATTGATGAATGAAGGCAGATCCACCGACTATACATCATGCAGATACACATGTATACATAGCTTAATTTGGTATTAAATCAATCGGCACTCCTTCTAACATGGCATATACATGTAGCAAAGCACAAGATCACATAAGAGAGAGAAACCTACTATACACTATGTTAACCCTTTACGGGGGACGACCATCACTACGGATCTGTAAAACACATACCCTGCACATATTGCGCAGTCTTTACCTACAGGGATGACAATGACATAATTTTAGAAATTTCAGCAGCATATCATGAGCATACATTTCGACAATCTTTATCAGTACACGTTGTAGGCCAAGTTATTTGTGCGCATGAGCAGAAAGCACATCGATTTCATGCATTATGTTATGAATTGAGTAGGCACTGTTGATAGGCATGGCTACGATGTCCAACGAAAAGGCACTCTCATATATTATGGATCATGTCCCTCAATTGTGTTAACAGTGAACCTGAGCCTTGCCAGCGTAGTCCAGTGCTCACTCACGTATGTATGTATGTTTATGACCACCAATGGCTAGAAATTTAAGTCTCTCCTAATAAAAAAAGTGATCACCCCACAAACATGTACATATATCTCGCAATTTTGGCCAGCATGAGCACTTGGCTGGGATATATAGCATGTAATTTCCATTCCATTATATAGAAGTTGCTACATTGACCCGTGTGGGCGCTTGCCCGGGACACTGTGATTACATATACAACCGCAGGGCTTTACTGCGAGGACATCACATCATCGATTGTAGCAATAAGCCACACCCACGCTATACGTCAGCAACCCCTGAAGAGAGGACACCTCACTAATCTGGCCACTAAGAGTATCCATATGTGACTGGATTTGGGAAAACCCTCCGTATGGGATTTTATCTGAAAATTGAGTTTGATGCATGGTTGATAAGCTTTACCATGGAGCTAACCCACATTCAAGTCTTAGGCCGATCGCATGCTTCGTTGTGGAGATACAGCGCTTTGTTTGCGAATGTGCCACACCCCCAATAATCGAGAAATCACGGTCTAAAGGCATTGCTATGCACGCGTATTGCATTTCCGCATACTACGCGTGACCCAGAAGTCAATTAAATGGACCTGGGCGGAGCCGTTCAAAATGAACATAAAGATCGAGCAAGAGTTGAATTTCGTTGTTGACAACGGCAGCCTATTGTTCTTCGATGCCCAAGAAGCTAAAAAGGTGAGCGAACGTACAGTAGTTCGATGAATCTAGCTGTATCTAGGTAGAGAATTCCAATTAGCGCCCATAGCAATGGGCTCCGGGTACGGCAGCTGGGCCGACTAGGTTGGTCAAAATGAAGGCTTATTTCGCCTTTGTATAGCACGACTAGCCTCCGTAGATGACAGCAACAGTTAGAAGGGTTGTTCGACATTATGACAAAATCTGGACTTTGCAAATTTCGACCTGAGCTACTAAAAGCACGAATCGCGCACAGATCCCTTACGGAGGGTTTTCCCAAATCCGGTCACATATTAGAGAGATTCCACCGTAATGGTGATAGTACTCACCCATATGTACACGTGGGTGAGCGGGTGATTAGTACTTTGTGACTATTACTATTATTGATCTAGAGCACAACACCCTCGGCGCATTGCATGTTAGCTGCACAAGCAATACAGTATTATAGCACACTGCAACAATTAATAGCCCTGCTATACTTGTTATCAAGCAATGCGGCATCATCATATTACCAGTGGCAATCAATTAATTGTGAGCTCTTAAAAACCTGGTAATTTATGATACTCACAACTTTAACACAATATAGTTGCACATAATTATTATGACTATACCATACTTACCAAATCAAACTTTTCACAGATATAGTGCTCCCTTTCGATCTACCACTGTTTCCCCATCAATTGTTTGATCAGCAGCCCTGATTAGCAACACGAAATGCATGGATAAATTGGTTTTTGACTTCCAAATGACTCATACTACGAGAGAATGTAAGGCTCAAAATACGGTCCTTGGATGTGAGTCGTTCACGCGATTTTCCCCTTGGGTATTGTTGATGAATACTCTTTTATTATGATGACAGTAATACTGCTTGGCCTTTGCCTTTACGTTGCAGCTTTCTTCTTTTTCTGCATCGGCAAAACACATTCAGTGGAAGGATCTAATGATCGTTCCGTGCTGCGCTAGCATAAGAGGAAGGAAAGTACGAAGACAGAGCTTTCACTTCAGCCTGTGTAGACTTTTTCACTCTCGATATGCTTTCTGCCTACAAACACATTACCATCATTGTGAAACAATATTATAGCAACAAACAACCTTTTATATTTTTACCTTTTGAGTGGCAGCTACAGGGCTTGGTGTAACGGTCAGCCTATCCCCATTTGCTACATCTTCAGCATTATGTACATCAACGAAGGTATTCCACTTTGATGAGAACCTTTGTAAGATGCTCTTCTCGAGGTCCACGCAGTTGTCAAAAAGCCCCCCCCACTTTGAAAATTGTGTCTACGCCCTTGCAATCACAGTTTGTGCAATATAGCACATGACCCTATCAAAGATTTGCGAATTGCAGTATTTTGCTACATTGCAATGGCTGCGTTTGTTGCCCTTGAGAAAGATTTTGTGTATTATAGCCAAGTTATCCAAGGTCCTGAAGCCAAAGAAGAATCAGGCAGTGTTTCTGAATAGACTTATAGGACTTGTAGGGTGGGCTGCCGTTTGGCCTTGTGCTCATTTCCTGGGACCTGTGAGGGGTGTAGGTATTCGTTAAATGCCTCAATGGATCAAGCATCAGGCAAAGTGTGCTAATGACGACCTAAAGTACAGCGCTTCTTTATACAGCAAGTGCAGCAAATCCAAACAAGCTGCAATATAAATATGACTCGGGCTGTCAACAAAGCTTGCAGACCCGAGTATTACCTCCAGAAAGTTCACGGATACTTCTAAAGCACATGGTAGGCAGCCATGGATACTGCCCAATCTCTGTCTCTTTGAGTTCTCTCACCAATAGGGAAAGAAGGTCCACAACGTTTTATACGGGGTACAACATAAAGGGACAGCTCAAAATCGCGTTTTAATGCTTGAATTTCCTCCCCACGCTTGGATTAGCATAGATCCAGGCTGATTGGCTACAAGGCCATCCGGCACAGATAGTAGACACGTATATGTGACCGGATTTGGGAAAACCCTCCATATGGGATTTTTCCAGAAAATTGAGTTTGATGCATGGTTGATAAGCTCTACCATAGAGCTAACCCGCGTTCAAGTCTTAGGCCGATCGCGCACTTCATTGTGGAGATACAGCGCTTTGTTTGCGAGTGCGCCACACCCCCAATAATCGAGAAATTACGGTTTAAAGGCGTTGCTATGCACGCGTATGGCGTTTCCGCATACTACGCGTGACCCGGAAATCAATTAAATGGACCTGGGCGGAGCCATTCGAAATGAACGTAAAGATCGAGCAAGAGTTGAATTTCGTTGTTGACGACAGATGATTGTTCTTAGATGCCCAAGAAGTGAGCGAACGTACAGTAGTTAGATGAATCTAGCTGTATCTAGGTAGAGAATTCTTATTACCGCCCATAGCAACGGGCTCCGTGTACGGTGGCTGTGCCGACTAGGTGGGTCAAAATGAAGGCTTATTTCGCCTTCGTATAGCACAACTAGCCTCCGTAGAAGACAGCAACAGTTAGAAGAAGGGTTGTTCGACATGTATATGACAAAATATGGACTTTGACAAATTTCAACCTGAGCTACTAAAAACGCGCATTGCCGGATTTGGGAAAACCCTCCGTAAGGGATCCGCGTGCGATTCCAGCAATAAGCGTTTTAGCTGCATGCATGCCACTCAATGCTGATCTCATCAGTTCAGCTAGCTCTGTCACTACCTTCTCCAGTTTTACAACTTTTGTCATGCACTTGGAGCAGGCATGTGGTCTTGGTTCACAGGTACATCCAAGAGAGCAGTGATTCTGCTTGCCCACCCCCGCTCCAGGGACTTCTTGGTGAACAGATGGTCATATTTTTATCCACTACACTTGCCCAAAAAAGCCTGCACGATAAGACTTTAGAAGCCATAGCGTTCCAGTAGAAAAATTTACCACAATAATGACGAATGCACGTGCGTACGCGAGTTCGAAATTCGGCGCATGCACATGCAGTGTGTATCAGGATCTCTTCCTGTGTATTTTTAATATCAAAGGTAAAAAAAAAGTTAAAGTCTAGTTTCACGTCAAAGAACCTTTATCATCATCTACGGAGGCTAGCCATAAGTTACAAAGGTGAAATAAGCCTTCATTTTCACATACCTAGTCTCTCTACGCAGAGCCCATTGCTATGGTTGCTAATTTGAAGTCCCACAAGCGGGCTATCTAGATACAGCTAGATCCATAGAACTATTGTACATTCGCTCACCTTTTAAGGCATCAAAGAACAATTCACAGTCACAGGACAGTCATTGTAGATGCTGAAAATCTACCTTTGATGTTAACGTTCAGTTTGAATGGCTCTGCCCAGGCCCATGATTTCCCCTTCATGACCTTTTTGGAGGTTGCAATGGCCCTACCCTCTCGGATTTTGTCCATGAAATCTTTTGCGGGGATGACCCTGTCGATAGCGATAGCGATGGTAAGTGGAACGTAGTCAAAACTTAACCATACTTTATTGAATTATTATAGAGGATGAGGTGGAAGAGCAAACTTCTAACTTCAACGGTAAAGTACACATACAAGTAAACTACAGATACATAATAAGCTAGCTATGTATACAGAGCATGAGAATGACAACAGCTGCAATTTTGATTGCGGTGGTTGTGATGAGCCACTGATACAAGAGCTCAACCTAGATGCTGTCAGCCAAGTGCCACCTGAATGCACTGAAGATAGAGATTAAAAATCTCCTAAATTCCTCTTCCAGTCGTTAAGCCAGCGGTCCAAAACACGTACCAACGTAGCAGATCCAGGAAGTGCATCTGGTGGCACATTCCAGTGCATGCAATTTTTGCCATTTTTAATCTGATTTTCTTACCTGTTCTATCTAGGCCATCTTTCACTTCTAGGACTAGACCAGAAGACAGAGCAACTCTTACTTTCAGCTTCTTCAAGTCCCATAACCCTGAGATATTCATGAGCTCCGCGGTGATCACTTTTGTTCATGCTGTTTGCAAGCGCTCATAAAAGTGGCTTGCGGAAAAAGTGGTACATTTTGGTTCCCTTGTGGATTCCCATGATTCAAGTACCATTCAGTAGCTCTTGTCTTGCTCTACAATATGATACTGGAATGAAGTTTTTCCATCGAGCGGTTCCAGAGTTATACGGCATCAAAAATCATAAAATTTCAGTACAATTTCGTGGCATTTTCCATATCTTCTCAAGGTTTTATCGAGAGTTTGACCTTCTGACCATCTAAGAATGAGCTATAGGCTTAGTAGCGCTCATTATGAACCTCCAAGTTTCTAGGGAGGAGGCGTCGTCATCCAGATAGATAGTATCTTTCTGTGCTCTCAATTTCAAGGACTGAAGGTTGGTGTCAAGTGTGTGTGAGGCCAAGTAGCTAGGTAGCTATTAAACTATGTATACTTACCAAGCAAATAATAAAGCCCAGGGATTAGGGCGAGCCTTAGCAGCTAAAGAACAAGCAACACAGAAGACAGAAGAGCCTCACTGTTGTGCCTATGCCATTAATTTTATGAAAGTCGGCTTACATCAAAGCCGAAAAGCATGAGTTCCAAGTGGGTGGGTACTTCTCAAACAGTTCGAGTTCTATTGTTCCTCCCTCTCTCTCTCTCTCTCACCCCATATACGTACACAATTCATTAGCTATTGATGTCGGAGTAGGATGGTGAGAGATGGCAGAAATGGAATTGCACAGTCTAGAGAAGGGTCTGCCTAGGCCTCGGGCTGTAGCTTTGTAATAAAGATGACTTTTGAGGTGCTGAGAGCCTACTCCATTTACTGAGATCCTCACTTGTACTGTCTCTGCAGCTGATCAAACACTTCTCTGTCAACCATAGCTTTCTATGACACCAGATGACATAGGAGACTGGTTGTGAAAGTTTTAACAACCTTCAGCAAACCTTTGAGAAGGCATTTGGTAGCTAAAAATCTTTGTAGCACCTAGATAGTGCTGTTATCATTGGTTTATACGTATTCATTCAATATTTGTATTGTGAAATATCAAGTTTTGTACTGTTTCTAGCAGCGTGTAACTCTGGAACCGCTAACCGTTCCAGTCTAATATTGTAGAACACAAGAGCTATTGAATGGTACTTGAACCATGGGAATCCATCCAAGGGAACTAAAACGTACCACTTTGCGCGAGGCACTTTTGTGAGCACTTGCAAACAGCATACACAAAAGCGATGGCTGAGGAGCTTATGAATGTCTCCGAGTTATGCAGTGGCATAGCCAGGGGGTGCTCAGGGGGCTTAAGCACCCCAATCTGTTATAATACTTGTTTCAAGACTCATTCACTGAGACTAGTTCGCAGCTTGTCAAGTAAAATGCTGACTCAGCCACAGTTCAGAGTTCGAGTTCGTCGGGGGTGTGGTTAACCGATTATCTACCACATACACGTGGCATAGTATGCCAATGTCAACTTGTTCAGCTGCACACCAATATGTCTAGTTTTCTGTATGAGTACTTTAACAAGGAGCAGAGTCCAGGCTCAAGGTACTTTAATGTTAATACATTAATCATAGAGTCGGTAGACTCTATAAGTAGGGATGACCCGGATATGCCATATATGTAATACAAAACAAAAAAGTAAATAACTCTTAGCAAATAAAATCTTGATACTTTTAACTTTCATATTCAGAATCTACACCAGAATATGTCAAGCCAAAAAACATCCGTGGAAACTATCAGGTATATCTGAACAAGATGTTTTTAAAAATGTAAAAAAAATGCATTTTGTCAATCTTTCTTTTTCGATAGCTCAAGATTTCATGGACTTCTCACCTTAGTTTGACTATAAATCCACTCCATTTTGGAGCGCGCAAGCATGCATGTCTGTGGCATGCTAGTTTTGTGTTATCATGTCATTCATTTTTAACATTGGTTTGTACAGCACATTTTACAATTGAATATCCCTGATATACGCCATTTTGTTATATAATGCGCATGCTCATAATGTGTTGCCATGGTGAAGTCATGTGATAAGCGCTGCGCTCATTGGCTCAAACCACGCCTTTTATAGGGGCTGCTAAGTAACCGTTGCCATGTTCTGGTTTTGATGTTCTGTGGTTCTGTGTCTAACAGACTTGGAGATTTTATTCTAGCACCAAACACACTGAATTTACTTCGCGATTGATTCGCAGCTATCGTTCGTTTCTCCCTCAACACTGACGTTCTCTTGACTGTCAAAAAGTTGACTCACCAAGAGACCAAACACACTAATTTACTTCGCTATTGACTCGCAGCTATCGTTCGTTTCTCCCTCAACACTACTGACGTTCTCTTGACTATCAAAAGTTAACTTAGTTAATCTCACCGCTGAAACATTCACCAAGAGACTTTATAAACATGGTTCATCCATTCACCATCCATTTTCAAGTATCAACGAACTACAAAGGTATGATATTAAGCTAACAATGAATGCTGTTTATTATGAATGATATAACAAATTAATAGCTATGATAGGTATCGAATGTTGGGTAATATAAGCTATTAAAAGATAAATTATTTTATTTAAGTTACAGTAGCCACTAGTAGAAGTACTGTAACATAGACAGTTATGCCTTCTGCCAAAACTTGAAGGACCAAAAGAAGGGGGTATTATGTAAAAAATATTAAGACCCAACAGAAGGAATACTACAAACGAACTGGGAAAGCCAAATCTAATCTTGCCTACCAAAAAAAACAAAAATAAAGAAAAGCAGCCTCGCGTGCGTACTCAAAGGCTAGCTATAGCAATGAGCCAGAGAAAAAGAAGGCAGCCTCATGCGCTTATTCAAAGGCACGATACAGCATTGAAGCACAGAAAAAGAACTCTTGCACACGTGCATATTACTCGTCAAAGAAAGAAAAGGTATGTGCCTCCCAAAGGGATAATATGCACGGTCTGAACCCAAGTCTGTTATAAAAGATGCCTACATCAATGAATTGGAGAGCCACCAGCTAGGCAATACAAAAGTGAAGTCAAACTTGATCAAGTCCTTTAAGAAGCAACAGACTGTAGTGAAAAGAGTGACTGGCAAAGCTGTTTGTAGTGTAGCAGCTAAGAGGCTGGTAACTAAAGCTATACAAGTACGTAAAGAGCATGCAGGGTCACTACTCAAAATCGTCAGAACAGTTCAAAACATGCAAATCAAAGGAGCTGAAGATTTGGGGAGGGTTGTCACACAGCTTCGATAGAACCCTACTTTTATGATTCAGCTTACGAGGCTGTAAAGAGAGACTATGCCTTGCCAGTAGACGAATATGGAAAGTGCGTGTTGGCCAGTAAAATCACTGATGATGATAAGACTACCAAACGCAGTAGCAAACCCAAGCCTATAAGTGGGCATGAACTATTGAATGCAAAAAAACTCAATGACGATGAAGTGCATGCCATTATTGAGTTGAAAGTCATTTGACCAGCCCATACAGGAGGTGCGGCAAGCCTTAGACGTTTGTGATAGTGACTGTCCCAATCTGCACTTCACAAAACGTGTACATAAGGTTGTTGTTAACCGACTTGAATGATTTTGAAGCTATGCTTAGTAATGAGGTTGAATCCACGTACGAGCAGTGCGCAGATTCTGCTGACTCTGACCTAGTAAAGCCTGGTGTAGAAATGAAGCTGCTGACTATGCATGCTCAGCTAATAGCTGACCTAGAGAAAGACAGCAAAGATGACCCTGAGCATGTGTGCTGTAGCCGTAAGTGCCTCTATCAGAGAAAAAGTGTGACACGAGTCAAACTCTGACAATCTTAGTGAGGACATGTGGCCTACACTGAAGCAGTACATACTAGAACTAAACCCTGCTGTTGTTGACCAGACACTGTACATGTGCAACTATTGCAAGTCTAGCATCAGGAAAAATAAATTAGCCTCCACGTTGTGTCCTCAATGGGCTAGAAACAGTCCCCATTCCACCTGA
This sequence comes from Cliona cf. orientalis, assembly GCA_963930775.1. Taxonomy (NCBI): domain Eukaryota; kingdom Metazoa; phylum Porifera; class Demospongiae; order Clionaida; family Clionaidae; genus Cliona; species Cliona cf. orientalis. The sequence goes on along the minus strand of OZ005689.1, from coordinate 29,481,897 downwards.
ACTGTCGAAGTTAGACGCTTTGAGTAGCCAGTTAATTCAGCGTGCTAAATGCTACCAGACTGTGATCAGACTCAGCACATACACTGCTAAGGTACCGGTCTACAATTCACTCAAAGCATGCAAGGGAACAATGTTCTTTCTTCCATTGCCATTAAATGGGGCATCGTCTTTGCCTGACCTAGAGTTGTACATCATAATGAATGGAAAACCAACCACCTCTAAGGTTGTGTGGTGTAGCCTGGTCAATGTAGACAACGTTAAGACAGCCGTGCAGAAGCTTAGGGAGATCAACTGGCTGTATAGTGAAGTGAAAGATGATTATGTTGACGATGATTCAAAAAAAGTCATAGAGATTGCCGACAATGCCTCTAGTACTATGCTAGACAAAGCGAATGAGCATGATATATCTGGCTTTCAGGCTTTCACGATCAGAAATCTTGACAAGCTGTCGACTGAATCTGACATTGAACAGTACAAACTGTTGAGTGTCAGAGAAGATCCCATTGACAATTGACAACAGCACCTCGATGTAATGTGCTTTCCCAAGTTGTATCCCACTGGAAAATGTGGTAAATACCATCCACGTGATGTGAAAATGTCCCACAGTGAGTTTGACAAATCGAGGTTGCTCAATAAAGATACCCGCTTCAGAAAAGACCCTGAGTATGTGTTTTACTTACTGTGGCAAAAAGAAATGCGAGAGCTTTCTTCCGCTGTGTACAATATGTTGAAATAGTCTAGAAGAAGCCAGCCTATGACTGTTGGTACACTCTTGAGTAACGTACAGGCTAACAACGAACAACTCGAAGCGAATCTGTGCACAATGCTTCAGTCGGTACGCGGCACAAAACAGTACTGGTTTGTGAGAAAAAGTGAACTGAGGTGTATGATACGCGAGTGGGGTTCACCCACACTGTTTCTCACATTTAGCTGTGCCGAGTACGAGTCCCCTGACATTGAAAACTACCTCAGAAAGGTAAACGATGTTCCCCCTAGCTACGACGTAGAGAAGCTTTGCACAGAGGACCCAATATCGGTGTCACGAAAGTGTAGTCAAAAATTCCACTTTTTCTTTCAAAGGGTAGTGAAAAAAGGAGAGGTGCTTGGTACGGTAGACCACTTTTACTGGAAAAAGGAATACCAAGCGCGTGGTACCTCCTCACACTATCATGTCCTTTTATGGATCAAAGATGCACCAGTGATAGGTCGAGATGACCCCAACGAGGTGCTAGGGTGGATTCAGGAGAGGATAGCCTGTCACGTTCCTAATAAGGAATCTGATCCTGAATTGTACAACCTAGTCACCAGGTATCAGATGCACAAGTGTAGTGGCTATTGCAAGCGCAAAAGAAAGTGTGGTAACGTGTATATTACCAGATGTAAATTTGGTTTTCCATGGATACCTTGTGAGAGCACCAAGTTGAATCCTGTTACGGACAGTCTCAAGTTGCGTAGCAAAATATACCAGTTGGCACGTGCTGAGTCAGAGCCTAGAGTCAATGACTATAACCCACTCTTGCTATTGCTATGGAAGGCCAACATTGACATTCAGTTTGTAGCAGAGTCATCACTAGCTCTAGCTCACTATGTTAGTGGTTATGTCACTAAGGCTGAGAAAAGTAGCATGCAAGAGATTTGGCAGGAGGTGAGCGACAACAAGAGCATTTATAGCCAGCTCTGGAGCTTTGGTGTATGGAGTTTGCGCTCTAGAGAGTGCAGCCTGTACGAGGCCAGCGATCTGTTGCTTGGCGATCACCTCACTGAAAAATCCGCTACTGTCTAGTGGATAGACGTGTCCATGCCACAGAAAAGGAGCCGTAGGCTGAAGGACCACAGAGAGTTGGAACAGCTGGCCCAGCATGATCCAAACAAGGATATATACGAAGAGAGTCTATTGGACACACACTATCCCAAGAGACCGGAGAGTCTGGAAGACATCTGTCTCTACGACTTGGTGGATAACTACTCTTGGCAAAGCACTGACGATAATGGGAAAAGGCAGTATACCAAGCTCAAAAAGCCATGTCTTCCAAACCACAAGTTGTTTAATCCACAAAAGGAGAATCAACGAGAGGACTACTTCTACTCTCTGATACTTCTCTTTGTTCCATTTAGAGATGAAAGTAGTCTGCTTCTCGAGAATGCAACGGCAGAGGAGGCCTTTCACAGGCTGATGAACGAGGACAGCTCTGCCTACCATGACAAGTTGCAAAAGATCTTGGATGCAAAGTCTAAGATGACAGAGATAAACGAGGCCAGAAAGGCTGATGGTGAGGAAAAGAGGGTCGACAAGGACGATGACGACCCTCAGTTGATGGGTGAAGCAAAAACTGCCATGCATGACATAGCAGATATGCTTGTAAATCACTCCACATCCAACCAGTTGAGCTTTGAGGATAGGATATGCTAAATGCCGACCAGAGGCGTATATTTGACACCGTGGATACCATATTTGCTCGATCAGACGCCGCGGCTACTATTTATTTCATCGTCTGAGTTTGTGCGGCGTTTATTACCAGTAGCTGCCAGAGACAATCCTTTGAGAAACGGTCGATTGATACCACTGATCTAGGAGATTCTGGCCCCTTTGCTGATGTAAAAGAAAGTTAGAACTTGTTCTAGACTATTTATCGTGTGCCTGCCTTTGAAAACTAGTCGCGAGGCATGTCCACGTGCTGGTGTTCTCGAATAGTAGGCGTGGCACAGCTACTATTCGAGAGCGGCGACTATTTCGGTCAACATTTCCGGAGGTGCGGCGACTATTCGAGAGCGGCGACTAATCGAGAGTGGCGTCTAATCGAGCGAATACGGTAGTCACCTTCAACACCAAAAGCAGCACGAAACCAGTGAGTGTCAGTGTGACTTCAAGCCACTTCGAATGTTTGTCAGTGTCGTAGGTGGTACAGGTAAATCTTTCCTAATTGAAGCCATTAAGCTCTTGGTAGGAAAGATTTGGCCGTCAAAAGAGGTGACGGTGGCTGTTGCTGCACCCACTGGTTTAGCTGCTTTTAACGTTGGATGCCCATAGAGCACGGGGTAAGTCGGCTGAATATTGGTCGCTATCTAAAGTCTCGCAGAGTCATGAAGACTAAATTGCGCAGTGTGAAATTGATAGTTGTGCGTGAAATATCCATGGTGTCCAGTCTCATATTGACGTACATGCATTTAAGATTGGAAGAGCTATTCGGTGGCAACGAAGAGGTTTGATTGTAGGAACATGATGTTTGTTGGAGATCTACTTCAACTACAATCAGTAAATGAAAATCCGGTATTTCAAAACATCACACAAAAAGCACTTCTGCACAAACTGGGGTGCACTGCGTCCATTAACATTTGGCGAGACTCTGTTGCTTACGATGAGCTCACCATTAACGAGCGCCAAAAGAGTGACACAGAATTCGCCACGATGCTGGACTGTGTGAGGCGCGGTTGTTCAACCAACATAACTATTTTAACACTTCAGCAAAGAGTCATTCAGGTAGCTGAGGCTGAAAAATTCAATGAGCTGCAGCAGTTGGGTCAGGCACCGGTGTATCTGTTCCCGACGAGAGGAATGTGCAAACAGTTCAACAGTGAAATGCTCCATCACTTGAGCAGTGAGGTGCACGAAATAGTGTGTACAGACGAAGTCGACCAAACATCGACAAAAACTGGAACAAAAAGGCCATTGAGAACCTGGAAAAGCTCAACGACTGTAGCAGGACAGCTGTTTTGGAAGCTAAGCTATTACTAGTTGTTGGTGCACAAGTCATGCTATGTCGTAACATTGATACCAAAACTGGACTGGTAAACGGTGCCTTCGGCACGGTACTTTCCATCTCAAGCGAATGCGTAACCATCCAGTTCGATCACGTAAGCAAGCCTTACGATGTAGACTAAATTTATGGTCATGAAAATTTCTATGTGTACAGAGAGCAGTTTCCGCTTATTCTGGCATATGCGGTGACCATACACAAATGTCAAGGCCTGTCCTTAGACTGTGCTATTGTCGATCTGTCTGACAAGGTATTTAGTGCAGACATGGCATATGTGGCATTGTCGAGGGTGGAGGTATGTTCCTGATCCAAAAATGGATGAAAATATCCATATAAAATCATCCAAAAATGGATGATTTTTTCATCACTTATGAAATTATCCAATTTTGGATGATTTATATTTACTATTATCATCCACTGTTGGATGTTTCTTGACATCAGTTCCTGGATGAAATTTGTATGATGCAAGTAGCATCCAATATTGGATGTTTCTTATCATCACTTTCTGGATGAAAGTTACACAATACAATTATCATCCATCATTGGATGTTTCTTTGTATCAATTTTTGGATGAAAGTTGTATGATAAATTTAGCATCCATTTTTGGATGTTTTTTATCATCAGTTTCTGGATGAATTTTCATTCTGTCACAATCACCAATGTTTAATATCATCAAGGGGGAGAGAGCATGTAACCGCCATACATGATATAGTGTACCTAGCCTAGCAAAATTCAAATCAGACAGTGGTTTTTTAACTAATTATAGTAACAGCTGCTGTCTGGATTGCATTACATTGTAGTGCTATGGACTGATAATATGGATTTTAGCCAATGGATTTGAACTTGCCAGGTGCCAGTTACATGCCCTCTCCCCCTCTGTGGTCTATAATTATTATAAGCCCTTGATATCGTGCAAGTTCAACAAATGAATATAAATATGTGTTATGAATGTAAAGCAAAATAATTATACAGTGATATAATTTACAATGACAGTTTTCCTACATGTACATCTACAGTGTATTTTTCCTCTTTTATCCATATTTGAAATTGCATGTAACGTGAAACGTAAAATTCTCTGGTTTCATGTACGCAATCTGTCCCTTTATACACTAGCCCCACATTGGCTTGCTAGTTTACTTGCGAGTTAATGCTTGTGATTTGACTCGTAGTGTACCTATCGAGCAAGTAGCCACTAGAACATCCAATATGTCCTCGCCAATGGATGAAGGACTTAAAACTAACCTGGAAATCCAACAAACCAGTCTGGTGGCCATCTCATATTATTCCCTTTGGGAATGTAACCAGTACTCCTGAAAACTATGAAGGTACATGTACATGCACACATTTTTATTACCGTAATAATAATATTATTATACTGCCCATGAATACCATATGTTCTGTTCATTGGAGGCAATTGGAATGAATGATAGACTGAGGGAGATTCTAAGATATATTGCTATGGTCTCAATCCAGAAACGTTCATCCGGGAAGATCCACAAGATAGCCGTGCAGATACATCTGTACTACCAGAAGAGCTTAGGCCACAGCCCCCACCCAGGGATTCACCTGCGGGTAGGCTCATGCCAGATATTCGCTGCTGGCTAAGGAGCTATGATGATGAAAGTGAAGATGATACCGAAGGAGCTGAAGTGACCTCAAGAATCCCACAAGCAAAAAGCCACGACGACATTATGATCCATACAGCCAAGAGCCAACACCGCTTGCTTTTAGACTCACCAGGAGAAAATAACAGTTGAAGTAACAAGTGTAGCATTAATATCAGCTTTTAATGCTTGTATATGTACTTTAAAAATACCGTATAAAATATTAACAAACGAGATAACATGCTATAATGGATGATAATTATACTGAATAAGTTTCATCCAGAAAGTGATGGTAAGAATCATCCAGTAAGGGATGATCGTTTCTTTACATAATTTTCATCCAGAAAGTGATGACAAGTTACATCCAACAATGGATGATAATTGAACTGTATAAGTTTCATCCAGAAAGTGATGACAAGTTACATCCAACAATGGATGATAATTGTACTGTATAAGTTTCATCCAGAAAATGATGACAAGTTACATCCAACAATGGATGCTTATTGTATCATATAAGTTTCATCCAGAAAGTGATGACACAAAGCATCCAATAATGGAAGAAAAAGGCCACATCCAATATTGGATGAACAGAATCATCCAATATTGGATAATTATAGGTGATATCAGCCTCTCTATAGAGAGAGCTATGTAATAATCATCCAAATATGGATGATTTTGACATACCAGTTAAAAATCATCCAAACATGGATGATTTTATATGGAAATTTTCATCCATATTTGGATTCTGACTGTACCTGCTCACTGGTAATAATGAGGTTAATCCTGCCAAAAGGTTGAAGCTTGCGGTAGCCAAAGCGAAAAAAATGCTAAAAAAGCCATTGCCTAAGCAAGTACAAACTTCGTCTACCAAGATGAGGAAAAAGTCCCTGCCACTGAGCAGTGATTGTGATAGACCCAACGAAGTGCCACGTGCTAGTGATCATGACATTGTACTTATAAATGTACAGGGAGGAAGTGGAACCTGTCCATTCACATTCCATCCCATAGACGAAGCCTGGCAGTGTGCTGCATGCCGCCATGTTGGGGTTAATTTTGTGATAAAGTGTGACCTAGGTGAAGGCGGTCCCAATGTCCCTCTCACTTATCCACGTAGGTACAGACTCATTAAAGGAGATGGCAACTGTTTGTTCCATTCCTTTTCCTATCTCATAACTGGAATTGAACGACAGCACACGCAAGTGCATCGGGCAATTGTCAACCACTTACACGTTACTGAGTATTGGATGTTGCCTCATTTCAGTGACGGGTCTCAGTGCCACTGCATATATTGAAGGCACTCACATGGACAGAAATGGAACGTGGGGTTCGGACGTTGAAATTTTGACTTTAGCCCATATGTTAAACACTTGTGTGTATGTGTGTATGTATGTATGTATACGACCCAGAATATCGCACTTGGGATCGGTATGGACCCCACAATGTTGATCGGACACTTAGTTCCGATATAACATTAATGTTTATGTTCATTCGACACACACCACATCATTTTGATGTGTGTACAATTACATAGCTAACTTGCTACTAACATTATTTATACCGGTACATACAATGTCATGTACATGTGTCAAGAGTAAAATTTAATAGGGAGGGGAAGAGAGTGTCGAACGCACTATATGCTCCGCGTAAGATGTGTACGGAAAGTCACACGCCAGGAATTAAAAAATTGACCAATGAGAATGCTTGATTCAAATAGTACGTTGTGGGCGTGGCCTCGAGTGCAAGCTAATGTTAGCACGATTTCGACTGAAAATGTTAGCGGATCACTATATAAAACGAGCATTCATGATCAATCTACTCAAGAAAAATGCCTCCATTCTTCATAGTCTCAAGTGTTTAGTGCCTTGGAGCTAGTCATGTACTGATGATAAACTAAATGGAACCCCCCTTTCTGGCTATAGATCTAAGAAAACTGCTGCTATGGCTCACCTTAGAATGCTCAGAAGAAAATTCGTTCGAAAACAGATCGATTGGACTGGTAGGGCTGGTAGTTCGTCTCAAACACGATTGAAATGGGCGTGGTTTTGCCCCAAAGTGGGCGTGGCTTCTAAAATTTTGCGCGCAAGACTGTAACTGTATTACTACCCCCGTCTAGAAATCCTGGATCCACCACTGCCCAGGCGGTAACTCGTGTGAGCTTGGTCAAAGAGGAGAAATGATTGACGGGAATGATCGGTGCTTCACACTCGATATTGATGAACACACAAATCTCTCTTCACTCTTCGGAACAATCAATCTGATTCTGCGTCAATGAGTTTGTTTAGGCCAATTTGGGGGAGACAGAGTGAGCCAGCTAAGGAATTGGCAAAAGCAGTAGCAGCAGTATATAGCTGACCTTGTATACATTGTATCAGATTAAAAAATACATGCAGAACATAAATGGAAGGCTACTAGCGAAGATGAAGATAGTGAGAGAGAAGTTGACACCTCTCAGCAGCAAGGGACAAAATCTGAATTTAAAGGTGTAACAGAGAAAGTGCCTAAAGCAGCATTTGCCAGAATATGCAGAACAGAAAGGGAAGGTTACCAGTATAGATAGCGATACCTAGTGAACCTGACACCTCCCCCCAGCAAGTGTTACGATCCAAACTAAGCAGAGGAATGGAAAAAAAAAATAGAAAATGTAAATTCTTCTGTTACTATCGCTGGGTCAATTTAAGGTACCTAAATAATCTCCAAGTACATTTATCTTTCCCTATAGTACGCTGAACATTATTATTATTATTAATATTAATTCCTGAAGGTGATGAGTATGACTGAGAACCGATACTGCACAACCCCCAAATTACCCAAGGGATAGAGAGTGCATTCTGATGAAGTCAGTTATCCAAAGCGGAAGAAGAGAACTTCAAGCAGGCTAGTGATACCAGAGGATAATTATTGGTCATTGATTCAACCGCATGGCTGGCGGAGGTGGGGCGGCAGGGGCGGCTCGAGCCGCCCCACTTTTTGTACCATCCATTTCAACACCATAATATTATGCCATATGCACGTACGCGCGTGCGCATGATTGGTATGCAAACTGCATGTAAAACCGCTGGTACTGATTCAGCAAGTTCATTGATCTATATGTATGAGCGCAAGCCACAGTCCTGTGATAGGTGATAAGCCAATAGAGTTGCTCACGATCGCGGAACGGTACCATTTTGGGCATAGTTTAGTTATATTTGGGCGTGGCTTAAAATTTTGCGCGCACTCAATTGTCACAAAGCTCTACTACATAGTCAGAGCCTCCCCAGTTGTGAAACCCTTCCTACGACCCTGAACCGGCACCAACAACACCTGTAAGTAAAATTATTTATTTGTGTGCATACAACCACGGTCATTTTAACAACTTAAACTCGGCTTCTTGCACTCCATATATATACATACTACCCCTGTTTGTATACATTCTGTACTCTTCGCCCATCAGTTTCGTATGCTTGTTGATATTAAGATTTGTCTTTCATGTGACAACTTCAGCTTAGGTTTAAGGCAAACGTGTCCCTCTTCCCTTCTTTTATGCATATGCATGCATGCATGCAGGAAGATGGTGTCAACCTACTGTCTCTTCCAGGAGAGATACCCAGGCTGTATGCCTTGAATGTGATGCAATCCCTCTTACTGTGGAGGAAATGGTGACGCATTGTTTTAGAGAAAACAGTAGAACCACCAAGCCTGGTCTCGATATAAAGAGAGTTAAACTTATTGAAGGTATGATATGAGCATCTTATAGGGTTTATATAATGTCATTATGCTTTTTACTATAGACTGCGTCAAGCAGAAGTTTAGAAATGAAGTATTTAATGAGAAAATCGCTGATGTATGATTGGGATGCAATCAAAAGTATCTAGACAAGAAAAGAATCCTGGCAAACAGACGGTGAGACTGTAATTAACTCATTAGCTACTTTCTGCCATTTGATTTTACTTCATTTCCAGTAACATTACATTTTTTTGTAAACTTTTAGGCCACATAGATCTCTTCATTTTCTTTTACAGGATGTAGGATATTGTATATATGTATAAATCAGAATAAGATATAGTCACATCAGAGTGTGTCTGTATCATACCTGATCATGCAAAGATCTTACTAAAAACTGGTATGTACATGTAAGGTTTTGAAACCTTGTTCAATTCTGATCTGATTCTGACATAAATCTGAACTGATCTTTTCTGATCATATAGTCTGATCTGATAAGAAACCATGTCAGATCTAATAATTATGTATTTTTTGCTGGGTAAAACACACAATAGGTGGGCTATAATTAGGAAAGCATAGACACACTTGTATAAACATAGCCTATGACTTACGGACAAAATTATTTTCCACAGGTTAACTACTAATCGACGAGGCCGTCAATACTGGCTAGTGTTATCAGCATGCTGCACATTATTTAAATTGGAGCACCAATACGCTAAATGTCGTCTAGGTACACGAAGCAACACTGCCACATCAGGCCTGCTAGCACCGCTTGCATGACTCGTTGAAAGGTAGCCGGGGCATTGCAAAGCCCAAACGGCATTTGAACCAACTCGTACAGGCCATGGTAGGTGGTGAACACTGATATCTCACATGCATGCTCATCAAGCTCCATCAGCCAGTATCCTGAAGCAAGATCGAGAAACGTAAAATAACGAGCTCCATTGAAGGTGTCAAATATATCATCCACCCTTGGCAGGGAGTGCACATCTTTCCTAGTTATACTATTGAGCTTACGATAGTCTACGCAAAAGCAGAGACTACCGTCCTTTTTGGGGACTAGTACAACTTGACTAGCCCATCGACTTTTTGATGGCTGTACAATGCCCTGCTTTTGCATTTGGTCTATCATATGCTTAATTCGGTCTCCACATTATAGGGTCCTATAAGGCTGTTGTTTGATAGGCATGTGGTTACCAGTGTCATTGGAATGACACACTATGTCGGTACAGCCAAGCTCAGAGTCATTGAGGGCAAAAACATCAGTTGACTCTTTAAGCAAGCCTTTTAGCTTCGTCATCTCTTCATTAGACTCTGGTAAATCTAAGCCTTTCAACAGCTTCTGGAAACGCTCTGGATTATCATTATCAGTCAACACCTGAGCACAGGTGCTCTCATCCATCTCGTTTGTTAAGGGTACTTCCTTGACTAGGTCAGGTATTTTGCACGCTCTGACTGCATTCCTTCATTCAACTTAACACAAATACCGAATGGGAATAAGCATGTGACCATCTCAATCAACACAGACTAATGACTCTAGTGCAGACATACCTAGGGACTCCTAGGGACTCTAAGTTCTTAGCCTCAGGCTCAAATAGCACCTCATCTCCCCTACACTGCTCTTGATTGACATGCGTTCTTACATAGCACCCTTTCATCCCGGGGATTGCAGTAGCTTGCCCTAAATTCTCTTGGGCAGGCTCACTCTCACTCCCTACAGATGCAGTCAGTGGCTCCCCATGAACTTGTGAATTGTTATTCCAAGGGAAGGAAAAACATTGATCAAGCCATTTTTAAAGGCTATCATCGTAGGATTTGATTACCCTCCTCACTATATTGTGCCATGGGAGGCAAAGTCTGAGCAGACATAGCCCTAGTGTGAGCAGCCACCATCTCAGTTTGGGTTTGAACCAGCTGAGTTAACTCTTGCACCACACCATCTACTCTCCCACCAGCAGCAGCCCCACTAACCACAGGCACATTCACAACACCTGCTAGTCCTGAGACATTCCCAAAACTCAAGCTACCACTGGTAAGACTAGCTGACCTTGTAGTTAACACCACTACCACTGCTGCTCAGGCTAGACCTAGTGCCAACCACACTCGTCAAAGAAGTTACAACATTACTACCAGTCAGGCTACTAGCCAAGGTGCAGGTGGTCCTAGCACTCACACCACTGCTATTCAGGGAGATAATTACTGTGGTGACGCAATCAGACGGGCTTTGACTTGTAGTGACCCCACTGGAGGTATGGAGCTATATTAGTGTCATAATTATGGAGGGTGTAGTCATTTTGTGAGAGGGGTATCCATCTTATTTGGGGGTGGTCATTTAGAGGTAGAAATTTCTTCTTGCTGTGGTGTATATTTCATATTTCCTTGGGGTATAGTATTCTATATGGGGGGGGGTAGTACACCGTAAATTTTGGTGGGGTAGCTATCTTCAGTAGGAGTATGGCTACTTTTCATATTGGGATCGTATACATGTATTAATATCATGACTTAGCCTTGTATCCTAGGTAACAGCCATGGTATAACTCCCGTATACCCCAGCCCTCAGGCATTATAACTCCCTACCCCTGACAATAGTCCAATAACACAGTTGCACTGGTATGCAAAGTTTGTGTTGTATACAGCTACTAGCTTTTCACTAGCTATAGCCAGTAGCTCCCACATGCACATAATACATTCACTAGCTAAGGAGGGTTCCAGCTTGATAGACTAACTATTGTACAGATTGTCATTATGATAGAATCTAGCTACCTACTATACTCCAACTCTTTAAGTTTCAAATATGAAAAAGTAAACTGTCTGCTGATTACAGTGACCAATCATGGTCAAGATATTAAACAGATAAACTATGTTTGCCCAGGATATACCGTTCATATACCACCCTGAGCTCGAGGGCGTAGGCGACCATAGTTTATCTATTACAAATTAGTGAAAGATGTATAATAATAGCTAGTACTATTGTTTTGGGAGGGGTGTTCATTTCATTTTGAGGGGGGGGGGGTGTCTTTTATTGCTGGAGAGGTGGGCCATTTATTGGGGTACCGGGTGTAAGTACCAGCCACCCCCTACATGCATAGCTAGATAGCAAAGGTCACGTGATCAGTTACTGTCCTGTAACAAGGTCAAAGGTCAATGAAACTGTGCTTTAAATGGATCGAAACATTTCTTTTATCGCTATGCATCCAACGCTGATGTATTTGATGGTTATGAAGGTCTTACTATTGAAGAAAGCTTATAAATGTTCACATCTTGGATTATGAGAGCTATCTGATCAATGCCGTGGCGCCAGTTGCTATCATGCAGATTTGCTGAGAAAATCAGATGGTTAGGAACGTACTGTTAGTATTTTCTTAACATGCATGGTGATTTTAAGAGATTCTGGACTAGCAAAAATTAATATGTTGTATTTTTGGACAAGATGACTCAGCTTTGACCTGAACTTAAGGCCACCAATGATCTGATATATATTACATGTTCCTTCAGCAATTGTCCTTGTGGCATTCGAAAGCACCTATGCAATGGTATATATTTAGTCCTTTTATTATGGACCTTTGGTGATGCTATTAAATCACTTTTATAGAATTTTAATGATCTCACGGACAATCAGATGCCTCTTAAATCTTCAATGATCAATAATGAGAATATTTATCAATTATCCAGCCAAAGTTCATAGACCTTCACAACTGTCGATATTGGATGGATAGCCTTAAAAAAGATTTAAAGCACAGTATCATTGACCTTTGACCTTGTATATGGCAGCAACTGGTCACGTGACCTTTGTTCTCCATGTGGGGGCGTGGCTGGCACTATGCCATACCCCATGCCAATAAAAAAAACTACCGCTAAGAAATGACCCACCCCTCCAATAAAAAGACTACACCCATATGAAATGGACACCCCTCCCAAAAGCATAGTACCCGCCCCGCAAATGAAATGGACACTAACGAAATATCCCGTCTCCCCCCCCTTCCCCCCAAAAGAAAATGGATACCCCCCATAAGAAAAGACTACCCCCAAATAGAATAGATACCCCTCCCAAAGAAATACTATACACTATTCATAATTATGACACTAATATACCACCATACTATGTCTGCAGAGCAATACTGGGTTATTATCAAATGTGGGTGTATCCATAATAATTATTATTAACCCTCGCCGCAAAGTGTAGGCGGAGGGTTACTGCAATCATTTGGCGATTTTTGTCCGTCCGTCCGTCTGTCCGTTTGTTTATCCGTCCGTCCATATGGTAAGGGTCGTCTGGGAGAAAGTATGCATCTGGGGATTACCAGGCATCAAGGAAGAGTGGTCACGTTAAGTCCTGCCCAGTGGTGTAATAGTGTGCAGCTGTGGTTGCCATTCTGAGCCTTGCTGGTCAGTTGTCAGTGCAGTGACAGTGTAAACAGGCAGTGGCTCTCAAGTGCATAATTGAGTTTAAGTAGTGTCACAGAGGCTTTCAGTTATTATAGTGACATAGGCAGGTGCCTTCCCCCTAGCCTATATCATGCACTGACTCTGAAGAAAACTGGAGTACCTCAGGTGCAGGGTATGTATATAGTATCGAACTAGATACATACTACCATAATATGGTAGTATGTATCTAGTTCAATACTCCTTATATTGAGCAGGCATACACACTGAGATATGCTAGCTACTGTAGATCTACATGTGCATGAGTCATGCATGCGTGTAGCGGTGAGGGTTTTGCACTCCTGTGCATTCATTATTATTGCTACGATTTTCTGAAACTCAAGGTACATGTACAGGTGTATAGGTGTATGGTCTGTTATGTGCTGTGCTGATTTCTATATATTTGTGTTGGAAATTTCAGCAGTTCATTCAAGTTTAATTATTCAACATATTAACGTGAGTATACCTACCATAGTGTGATTGTAACCATAATGGAGTGCTTGCATGGTAATACTGTATCTATTCATCTTCTGCAGTGATATGGAGTCAGTTGAGTGTGCTGATGCACAAAAAGTGAGTACTTAAAGAAAATATTAGCCTCGGACCTGAGCGATTAACTTTAATTATTATTATCTTTACACAGGATGTGCGTGTTACACAGGATATATATACCGTGTCTGGTGATACACCAGAAAGGCCGGTGATAGACAGTATTGCCGTGCTTTTCAAGTTGATTGCTCCCGCATGCGCATATGCACGCATAGTACATTCGGTCCACGTGACTTAAGCCAGCCAATGAAATCGAGTTATTTAAATTTCGTACGTGCACGCGTCATGCCAAGGTAATAGGTACTGGCTACGTACTAGGTACAGTACGCGTACACAACAATTATTACAAGCGATTCTTGTGGTCCGGCTGTGTTGCTGACATCCGTATCCACTTCCAGTGTCGTGGTTTGTGTACATCCGCAGGTATGCCTGTACCGCTATCCACAGACTTACGATGGCAACTCACAGGAAGTTGAGAACCACTGAAGACATGCTGACGGTTGTTTGATTGCTGGCTAGGAGCTGTAGGTACAAGGTCGTCGGCCTCGGAAGTACTATCACGTGCACTGCACACAACCCTACCAGGATTCATGACTTTGGGCTAGAAACATTAATAAATAATTTTAATATCCTATGTACACTCAGATTGCTATTAATAAAATAAAATACCTGCAAGATTTTGACTTTGATAACACTTTTATCTGGTATCATCATTGCTGGATCTTCAATATCGACAAACTCGCCGTACCATTGTTCATTTTTTATTTGCAAAAGTATTGACTCGCTACCATCTACCTTGAGAACAACGTCAAAACACTTATAAATCGACTGCTTCAGTCTCTCGATGTCCGAGGACGACAAGTCTCCAGGTTCGATGGTCACCGGTCGACTATTTTCACCAACTCGCACAAGAACTTGCTTGGCCATTTTTACCACGTGGTAATCAATGGTATACGTACGGTACCGCGCAATATACGGTACGCGGTAGTCTCGCGAGCCACACCCCTTAATTTACAAATAGTTTACCACAACGTGTACGGAAAAGTCAAAAGCCCCACCCTAGGTCCAGCCTCTCCTGTAAAATCCCCTTGGTACCCCTTGGTTTCGCCCGGGAGGGGGATAGTGGGGCATCACGTTGACAGGTGCATAATAATATTAACTATATCATGCATGTACAGTGATCAATGGTGGTACACATGCATGTCATTGTTGACCATTCAGCACATTGCTTGTGTGATTTGACTACATGAAGGCATGCATGTGGTTTATAACACCACACTCAAACATTAGTGATTTTTCCAATTAAGTGTGTTTGATTAAGGGACAATTGGTGTTACATGAGTGAATGGCCACTTTGGTCCAACATAATAAATTCTTGATTTCAGCACAGAACTAGAGTGGCCACTTTGGTCCAACATAATAAATTCTGGATTTCAGCACAGAATTTGAGTGGCCACTTTGGTCCAACATAATAAAACATGGATTTTGGGAGAGAAAAATACACAAAATTGAATGGCCAGTTTGGTCCAAGGTGATTCAAAATTCAAATTTTGTACACCTGGAAGCCTGAGTTCCAGATGGAGAGCAACAGCAAGTCTATGCCTGTTGCATTTTCACTGAAAATCTGTTGGCCACTTTGGTCCAACATAATAAAATTTGAAAAATTATGGACCACAATGGTTTGGGTGAAACGGCCATTTTGATCCAAGGTAATAAATTTCTATATTTTTTCACGTTGAAAACTAAAATTCCATGTGCAGAGCAACAGTGTGGCCGTTTTTATGTATCTTGACTCAAAAAACCAGTTGGCCACTTTGGTCCACTGACCTCAACAATGTGGTTTCTGGACAATTTTTTTGCTTAGTGTGTGGTCTCCTTGAAAAAAAAAAAGCGATCCTTCCCTTCACTATTTAACCATAGCAGACAGAATTACAAGGGACCGCTTCCGCGACATCAACAGTTACCTCCACTTTGTCAAAAATGAAACACTTGTACCACAGGGCTCTCCAGTATAATATGATAAACTTGGAAAGGTTTGTCCAATTATCAACCACCTATCAGCAAAGTTTTCACCCAAACGATATATGCCGATGGTTACTTTCCAAAATTTGAAGCAAAACTGCCTCACCTGAGAAAGGTCTTGGATCATGAGTAGTGAATTCCCTCACTGAGCTGCTCAAGTACGAATTTTTTGCAATGCCGATTTACTTACTCGACAGGGGAGAATTCACTGCAGTGCAGACGGGCAAAGTGTCTGCTTCGGCTTGGCAGGACAGGAAGGTCATGATGATAATGGTACCAACTATCAACCATCAGATGTTGGAGACGTTCCGAGGAAACTGATAGATGGTTCCCAGATCCACCATCCTTTACAATAGCTTTATGGGAGGAGTCGATAAGAGAGATCAAATGAGAGGATACTACGAGTGCAGGAAACACAGCAGAAAATTTTGTAAATACATCTACCACTTCTTAGCTTATTTGATGTCACTGTTACCAATTGTGACCTGATTTGGGAAAACCCTCCATATGGGATTTTTTCTGAAAATTGAGTTTGATGCATGGTTGATAAGCTCTACCATAGAGCTGACCCGCATTCAAGACTTAGGCAGATTGCGCGCTTCGTTGTGAAGATACAGCGCTTTGTTTGCGATCGTGCCACACCCCCAATAATCGAGAAATTACGGTTTAAAGGCATTGCTATGCACGCGTACGGCGTTTCCGCATACTACGCGTGACCCGGAAATCAATTAAATGGACCTGGGCGGAGCCGTTTGAAATGAACGTACAGATTGAGCAAGAATTGAATTTCATTGTTGACAATGACAGCCGATTGTTCGATGCCCAAGAAGCTAAAAGGGTGAGCGACCGTACAGTAGTTCGATGAATCTAGCTGTATCTAGGTAGAGAATTCTAATTAGTGCCCATAGCAACGGACTCCGGGTACGGCAGCTGGGCCGACTAGGTGGGTCAAAATGAAGGCCATACCAAGTGTGCGAGCACAGTAGCCACGCCTATAAGAGTACCAGCTTTTCGCATCTCGCTTCACTTTTGCCCAGAGCATCTAATCGAAACGTCGGCAAGTTTTATCAATTGAATCTTTCTTCATTTCATGCAGATAGCAGCTGAGAACGATGTCAGCTGTAAATCTACTGATATGGCCCACATATATATAGGCAGTGTCTTTGAAGATAACGAGCTCAGGAGGTAAGATGCCCACTATATAATATAATAAGTGGGCATCTTATGATTAGGGTGACTCTGATGTTAAAATAATGCCTTTATAATATTATGGCCTTTCTTTTTAGAATACTGTGCCAAATTAGGTAGCCAGTAGTAAGCCTGAGGCTGAAGTCTTCCTGTTTTTGTATACATGTACAAGTATGTTTAATGTTACAATCATTGGATAATGTGGCTAGCATGCATGATCATCTATTTAACAACAGTACATTCTCACAAAACATACAGACGTAGTTCATGCACATTGACAAATAGTATCCTGCCTAGGCAAAATTGCGGCCCATTAGTACCGTGCACATGCGCAGATGGAAGCGGTTGCAGAGGCCACACCCCTCATAGCAAGCACCTCCAACTACATTGTAAGTGTGCGATGGCAACGTTATTGCTCTGCTCAAACATTGCTACCGGACTACTTACAGGTATGATGAACAGACTTCGCCTCTCGTTTCGCTTGAGGCTCGGTGGCTAGCGCCAGCGCCTGCTTAGCAAGCCTCTCGAAATGCATGTCGCTTTCACGCCGATAGTTCGACAATGCTTAGCAGTCCTTTTGAAACGTGCGGCGCTTTCGTGCCGATCGTTTGACAATGCGTCTCTAGCTGTAGCTATGGCCCGAGGCATTAAGGCCACTCTTCTTTGTGCACACGGCCCTACAGTTCTGACCAATCCCGAGCCTTGTATTGCAGACTTTCTCTCCGCCCGCACAGCGCGTTCATAGCAACCATGCGCATCCAAGATGCGTATCCATGCCCTCATGTAATGACATGGACTATATAAGAAAATATTTTTCGTTGTATGTAGTATATAATAATACATGGCAATTTCTTTTAAATCATTGAATATAGCTAATCACTTTCCTAGGAAATCCTGCACAGTGCCGTGTTTACCGAGTTCAGGATTGCGATACTTCTGTTTCTCTACAGCTGCAAGCAATGCAACCATTATCTATGATGCAACGCAAATACTTTTGTGTTGTAGCTACCATCCATCACACAAACTATCTCTATGCACTCTGAAAAAGTACCTGTTGTTATACGGTAAGCTTACTCCATGATTGACATTGATTGTGCCATCAAGTTCCCTATTCAACTATCATATACAGTGCTCTCAGCGTAGTTAAGGCCTGGGTCACGTACGGGCAAGCGTTAATCATATTCATGAACTTGTTTCTATGGTAACTACGGTGGTCATATGACCGACCGTGCCAAGTAAACAATAGCGAGCGATCATATTCTCGCTCTTATTGTTTTATTATCCTACTATTGTGACATGCGCTATGTTTAGTAGCTTACCTGTGTTGTTTTCAGCAGTAGAGACCGTCTGACTTGCTCGATTTTGACCAGAATTGCTCAAAAACTAAATTATTGAAGTGGGCATGGCCACTCGGTCACATGACGAATGAGCTGCAGTTAGCTAGTTAGTCAGCTAGGCGGCATATAAAGAGAGGACTAGAGATCAAGTTGAGAGGCTAGATAGGTTAAGATCAAGTAGTTTTATAATACAGAGGATTGCAGAAATCTTGCAACATTGCATTGGCTAACTGTATTGCCTTCCTTATATGGAACGCTACCCGGACTGGCCAAATGCTAGGTA
Organism: Cliona cf. orientalis; assembly: GCA_963930775.1. Classification (NCBI taxonomy): domain Eukaryota; kingdom Metazoa; phylum Porifera; class Demospongiae; order Clionaida; family Clionaidae; genus Cliona; species Cliona cf. orientalis. Next base: position 29,463,038 of record OZ005689.1, on the reverse strand, counting down.
TTGCGCATGCGCATAGATAGCATTCCTTATATGGAGCCATGATGGACCGCACCCTTGCGCGCACAAAATTTAATTAGAAATTGACCAATCAGATGCAATACCTATGACGCAATTGAAGCGCCATGCAGTTTGTTTGAGCATAGCTATAGCTTGCTAGTGCTGGAAAATGACTGACTTTCCGCCACAAGACTGGGGCCCCGGTGACTGGTATCCTTCATCTTACTCTCAGCTCTGGTATCCATCAGCTTATCCGTATTCTTTCGGGCCATACGCAAGTGGGAGTCGATCACCTCCCTCCATACATGGTGGTCACAGTGAAAATAGGCGGCCATGTAAGTTTATAATTATAATATAATATGAGCTGGGTACTAAGCCATTCATCAGTGTAGGTAATTTACTTTTGACTAGGCTTGGGCATGGTAGGGAGGGTAGGCTGGTACATGCATGTACATGTACGAGGCAGGGCCGGTCACTCTAAATAATGCCCATGCACGTTTTTATTTGGGGGCCGGGATGCTTATTGAATACAAGGTCACTCTTTAATCGTGGTACAGAGAATGCATCTCACCCAATCATATAGTTACAAACTTCAGCTATGTAACTTTAATATATTTGCATGCATATGCAGGCTCACCAGCTCCTAGTGATTCGTCTAATGAAGAAGAACCTACTGCTCAATTTTCCTATTTTGTTCGCATTATTAACCCAAAGAAAAAAGTGATTATGTGGTACGGGCATGGCATGATGTAAGGGGTCGATTTGACACTCCTGATAGTCTAAAAGAAAAGCTGGTCGAGCACTTTCCAAATGACCTTCCTACCAGTCTTCAGTTTAAAATTGGATACTTTGAGGGACGGGGAAGTACTAAGCGCTGGATTTTTGAAGCTCGTGACTTGCAGACTATGTACTCATCTGCTGATAAAGGTTCTAAGACCATCAATCTTTGGTGTGAGGGGAAAACTGAGCAAGATGAGAATGATCCTTCACCACCAGCAAAGAAGTCACGTTCTAGTGTCACGAGTACGAGACGTGAACAGCTTGAAGAAGTAGATGACATATTCAAGCAACTTAAAGCGAAGCATCAAGATATGACTGCACCTAAACTACGGCTGTGGGCACGTCTAATTCAGTCTGGCCATCATGATTATTATGATACTCCACCCAACATTCCTTTAATAACTGGTTCATCTTCCAAACCTAAAAAGGAGAGTGTTACTGATGCCTTGACTGGAGCTGCAACAGCTGTTGTTAAAATGATTCAGTCCACAGGTAGCAGCTCATGTGCGTCTGTACCAGCTCAAATGTCACCTTTAAAGGCTGCGCAGCTACGACGAGGCTGTCTGGAAGATCTGAAAAAAGTGAAGGATTTGTTGGAGGATGGTGTATTAACTCAACAAGAGTTTGATGAAGAAAAGAGAAGGATCCTAGGAACACTAAAATCACTGAAGTAACATGCAAGTAACTACTCATGCCTCTCCTACCATAATCTTGTTACCCTATAGCTCCCACTGTAGCATTTAGGCCAAGATTAACATGCTGTGGGAGCAATCTGGTGATGAGACCATTTCCTCTCCACACATTTGACAAACATGATCTTGCATTCATACATTGATTTCAATATCCTGCATGCATTATCCATTGTTTACAATCATGTTCTGTAATTGAATTAATTCCTTCATTTGACTTTAAGAGTGATTTAACTTTCGAGAAAGCCTCCTCCACTGGGTTCAAATCTGGGCAATATGGGGGGAGGAAATGCACCATTACACCTGGTATTTTTAAGGGATTGTACAACTTTATTCACATGGTGGATTGAGGCATTGTCTAAGACGATTACACTGTTTGGGTTAACCCCATCAAAAGTTTGCACAACAGTAGAAAGCGAATCTCTAACAAAGTGATCAAAAACATCTGCATCCACAGTGCCAGTTGTTACATGACAATCTAACACTCCAGTTTGTGACATTGCAACAATTGCAGATACTCGATGACCACGCCATAGCGATTTTTGAGCTCTGGCAGGCTTTCCACACAAGCTATATCCAAAACGTCTCATGCAATCACGATTATCAGCACCTGTTTCATCGATGAAAACAAGTAACTCTGGATGTCCTAAATACACTTGCATGTCAATCTGGTATTGAGCACGTAACAACTCACTTCTTTGTTTTGCTGTAATTACCAGTTTCTGCCTTGTAAATCCAGAAGCATGCAAGAAACGGCATATTGTGCTGACATCTACCTCTGTTCCTGTTTGTGCATGCAAGTACTGCTGTATTTCGCGAAGGTAGATCCCTGGCTTGTTAACTGACACTTCCAGAATTAGGAATTTGTCGATTTCGGTAACCCTGGCAGTACCAGGGTTAGTGGAAGGGTGGGGTTTGGGAGAAACGTCACCGGTGTGGTCGAACAATTCACTGATTCTACGAACAGTAGAAGTATCGACATTCAAGCTAAGCGCTACTTCACGGCAACCTTTACTGAGAGCCTTGACCTGATAGATGATTCTCCAACGGAGGTCCTCCGAGTACGCAGACAACCGTTCGCTCTCACAAGATGTGGCCATGGCCGGATCTCGACGCGTGTCACAAGGAGGGTGTGGCTAATATCCGCGTACGCTGCGCATGCACAGTACTTAACTATCGTTCCATATAAGGAAGGCAAAACGTTATCTACTACTATGTTGCAAGATTTCTGCAACCCTCTGTATCATAGTGTAGATTTGTGAAAGAACCTACTATCGCTGAGTTTCAATACGAACTATGCAGTTGGATATACTCAAGAATGTACATTTCATGCCATTTCTCGAAACGTAAGTAATATCTAGCTAATCTCTACTGTGAGATGTTAGTACACTATAATATGAACTAGTTAAGGTCGGCCTCAGACCCGTGCATATATGCCGCCTTTTTCGATTTTGTTTACAGACATATATTCACGACCACGCCCACTGTGACGTCATGGCTAGGAGTTAATTAACATAATTTAATTACAAGAAAGGGTGAAGATCAAACTTTCTGTTGATGCATAATAGAAGTTCATAGGATGTAGATCTACATATGCTGAAATATACAGCATTCAAGTTGTCAGTAAATACCATGCATCCCACACTCACCCAGGCCTTAATAGCGATGAGCTACTGAGCAAGGGAGTACATAATTACCAGTGTATGTGTATGTGTATGGTTATTGCAAATTTTCCAGGTGAAACTTGCATGTATTCTGTTCCCACTTGGTACCCAGTTAGGTCAATGCAGGGGCGGAGAAATAGGGGGGGGGGGGGCAGGGGGGGCTTCAGCCCCCCCACTTTGGAAACAAGCGGGGCTGAGCCCCCCCATTTTATCACATGCCCATACTACAAAATTACAGCAACATAGTTCTGTCATAATTCTAGGTGTTTGCAAAGAGTGCTGAAGTAAAAATGGCTACTAAAATCAGTCCAAAAACTGGTGCCAGATTGCATCAGAAACGCTCTCAGAGAGTCAAAATTTCCAAAATTTTCTGGGGGAGCATGCCCCCAGAAATGCGCGTGCTCGGAATATGTTGCCATGGCGAAGTCATATGACATCGCCTGGCCCTAGGCGCTTGCCTAGCTCAGATGCACGATCAATAATTACTGGCTCGTACATCGCTAGGGCGTGCAAAAGCACGCTGGACCCGATCATGGATATGAAGGTTCAAGGCTCGAGGAGCGGTAAGGTGCTAGGCATAGCCGAGCTACTCACTAGCACTTGCAGCGCTAGTGCTACTCTAGATCGACCATAGATGTCATACCATCATAGTATGAAGGCGCAAGGCTCGAGCAGCGGTAACCCCCTAGGTGGGGTGTGGGCATATGCCCACAGCCTAACGCTTGTCACAGTACACAGTCAAAGGTCTGAGCCCCCCCACTTTTGCTACCTGTTCTTCGCCCTTGCAATGGATGGACTATCTACATTTCAAGCAGCAGGCTGAGCTCACCTTTTATAGGGCTTCAGCATGCAAAAATGTCCCGAAAATTATTGATTTTTTACGTTAGGCACTCTATCACAACACTCTATTATAGTTAAGAATACCGATTTGAGATGAAGATAGGCACCAATAGGACACACCTTTGTACCAAATATGAAGTCTCAACTACAAATAGTATTGGAGATATTTACAAAAATAGTATAAAATATGGCCAACATAAGTTAGGCACTCAATCTTGCATGAAATTTTTAGTTAAGAGCTGATATTACATTTTATGCATCCTTATGCATTAGCAATCCCAGTGTATACATGGAACTGCGAATGTTTTGCAGGAAACGCCAAATCCGGAAGCAAACATTTCCGTCAGTTGCTCCAGACGGATTCAGGGTCCTCGTTGATGACGTTGCCCTGAACGCACGTGCATTAAAATGCTGTTTAATTGACCATGCCATGCCCCTGGCGATCTGAAACGAGATGGTAGCGAGAATGGCGTTGTAAACGGCGAACGCTGAGAAGCTCATCGCTTTTTGTCTATCTAAATGTGACCGTCTATGGGAAAACCCGCCATATGGGATTTTTTGTGAAAGTTGAGTTTGATGCATCTATGAAAAGCTCTACCTTAGAGCTAACTCGCGTTCAAGTTTTAGACCGATCATGCGCTTCGTTATGGAGGTACAGCGCTTTGTTTGCGATCGCGCCACACCCCCAATAATCGAGAAATTACGGTCCAAAGGCGTTGCTATGCACGCGTATGGCGTTTCCGCATACTACGCGTGACCCAGAAATCAATTAAATGGACCTGGGCGGAGCCGTTCGAAATGAACGTAAAGATCGAGCAAGAGTTGAATTTCGTTGTTGACAACGACAGCCGATTGTTCTTAGATGCCTAAGAAGCTAAAAAGGTAAGCGAACGTACATTAGATCGATGAATCTAGCTGTATCTAGGTAGAGAATTCTAATTACCGCCCATAGCAACAGGCTCCGTGTACGGTGGCTATGCCGACTAGGTGGGTCAAAATGAAGGCTTATTTCGCCTTCGTATAGCACGACTAGCCTTCGTAGATGGCAACAGTTAGAAGAAGGGTTGTTCGACATGTATATGACAAAATCTGGACTTTGACAAATTTCTAACTGAGCTACTAAAAACGCACATTGCGCGAATAGCGTGCGGATCCCATATGCCGGGTTTTCCCGTAGACGGTCACAAATGAGGTAAGATACTAGCAATAGTCGGGTCAATAACGTTTCTTTCCTCCAAAGCCTCAAAAGGAGAGTGGTAGGGCGGACATTTTGTGCTTGACTAGACGGCCTCTCATATCAGCCTTGTACGTTAATATTGTACAGAAATAGGCATATGCTAGGCGGTTTCTACTTACTAAGTCTTGCCTTATGCTCTCCAAATCTTCCAACGGCCTATTTGTTCTCGATTTACATTGCTATATATTATGCACGTGATATTACATCGACGCTAACTACCCGGCATAATTTATGATCTGTACTACGTTTTAATACCGCTGCACGAGCCTTGTTCCTTCATATCTATAACCAATCCAGCATATCACTAGCGCTGCAAGTGCTAGCGAGTAGCTCGCCTATACCTAGCACCTTACCACTCCTCAAGCCTTGAACCTTCATATCCATGATCGGCCCAGTGCACCATTGCACGCACTAGCGATGTACTGGCTAGTAATAGCTAGCTCGCCTAGCGCCTAGGGCCAGGGCCAGGCGCTATCACATGACTTCACCATGGCAACATATTCCGAGCATGCACATTACCGTATTTCCTCAATCAGACGCCGCGGCTACTATTAATTTCGAGCTTTGCTGGAGTGCAGCTACTAATCGAGGGCGGCTCTTATTCGAAGGCAGCTTTTATTAATTTGAAGCAACACCTCTTGGTGACATTGACACAATAGACTCGATTTTTCGTGACTGATTTTCGAATGTTCGAGATAGATGATCGATAAATAAGCAGCAGAACCAAGCCAAGGACGTTTCTGCCATGTTCTTGCCTCGAACTAACAATCGTTCATGGCTTGCTATCGTGGCCACGCCTACTTAATTGTGTTTGCGCATGCGTGCGGCTACTATTCGAGGGCGGCTACTATTTCTTTCCACAGAGCTCCAAGTGCGGCTACTATTCGAGGGCGGCTACTAATCGAGGGCGGCCTTTATTCGAGGAAATACGGTATATCACAAAATGGCGTATTAGACACACCCATTCGATAATGCGCCGTACACACCCACTATTACGTAACTGTTGAGATAACGCCAAACTAGTGTGCCACTGCACTGCGCGCTACAAAATAGAGTGGATTATACTCAATGTAAGATGAGCGGTGGAGGCAGTCTTGAGTTAGCCCTGATAATGAAAAAGAAAGAAGAAAGATTGACAAATGGCCTGTATATTGAACGTCTGGTTCTGACGTGTACAATTGTTTTGGTGAATGATCTTGGTCTTGTTAGATGCATAATCTGCTGGAGATTCCGATTTTCTCACTTAGAAATTTCACAAAGTTACCTATTTTGAGATATATGGGTATTTGTAATGTATTACATATATGGTATATCCGGGCCATCCCTACTTATAGAGTCTACCAACTCTATGATACAACGAAAAATATTCTACCACGAATCTCTGGATTCTATCCAAATATCCGAGCGCTTGTTACAGTTCTCTGTACTCTCCCTGTGACCTCTTGTAGTGCAGAAAGGTCTTTTAGTGGACTTAAGCGTATCAAAACTGACCTTAGGTCTAGCATGGGCAACGAACGTCTCTCTGCTTCACATGCATCAAGACATACCAGTCAACGTTGAAGAAATCATTGAGTTTTCTCGATGTCATCCTAGGTGTATTCAATTGTGTGACTCATAACTCTGATAGCTCTTGCCTTTGATTTGCTTACGTTGTTCATTCACTCCTCAAATTCAGTCTCGATCTATTATTATCTCCATTGTGTTCAGTCATCAAGAAACATTAAACACGCACGAATGATCCGTTTTCACGTAATTTATTTAGTTAGTGGGCGTGGCTTCCGGTTCAAAAAATTTCACGCGCTTTGCGTGCATTTATTATATCCTTTGCCCCCTCTTCTCTAGATTCCTGGCTATGCCCCTGATTTCATATTAGACCGTGGGGTGACATACCTTGGTGCAATCATGAAAAAGCAGGAGCAGGGAATTAACACTAGCTGGTGTTACAAACTGCCACAAGCAATTTTCCAAGGCTCTTTAAACGAGGAGCTCGCGCATAAAATAAACCAGATTGTGCGCTGGAGATCGCGCAGTCGCGAGGTTGGGGCGGGATATAAAAGGGGGAGGGCCCGGTACCGGAAGTTCGTTAGTATGCACCTGCAAATGGCGGCTACATTCAAACTTTCAAAACTCCCTCCACTGTTTGCCCTTACACATAGCTACGCACACGCGCAGTAAGCTCTGTCAGAGCTCTTGAACATGTGGCAACTTGTCTGGTTACAACTTAAACCTTTTTTGGCAACCACTGTTACTACTAAAAGCAGACATGGCAGAATAGACAGAAATAACAGTAAGAATGAGTAGTAACTCAATATAAAAACTACATGTAAGGTCTTTCACACTTGATAGGTGAGAGTAGAAAGTAAAGGAGCCCAGGTTCCTCCAGCTTTTGTAGCCATGGTTACAGATTTTTTTATGGCAAACCAGCCTCCAACCTCCTCTGTCGCTTTGAGGTGGAATCACACTACCTCTCCGGCATCTGATGATCCAGTGGATACCTCAAGTAGGGGATAAGTTACTAAAGTTTCACCACAAAGCCTGACTTGAAACTGCATATAGGTTATTAGGCTAGTCACCCTCGTGGATATCAGGAGAATCCTCTGCACCCAGTGCTTTGAGGACCACATCACTGCAACTACTGTCTCTGTGCTCCCTGTGTAATCCAGCTACCTCCCGACTTCCTCCGTGGGTCAGCTAGTCCTCATCCGGCCAACGAGAAGAGATTCAGGCTCTACAGCTTCTTTTGGAAGCTACTGAGCGACGTTGGGCTGTGGTGTGATGAGGATTACCTGCGGAGGAAGGAGGGAAGGACAGTTATCCACGACAAAAGGGAGATAATGCCCAAATGTGTTGTAACTGTAAGTATACTACGGTATCCACACGACAGAAATCCTTACCTTTCTCTATACTTGCCAAGAGATCAGGTCCAGGTACCCAAGTGATGATGGAAAATACTGTGACTATAAGTCCACCTTTGAGGCAGGCCTAGAGGATGTGAGCCTGAGGCCGAGTTCCCGCCAGCAGAGTAGTCTGCAACAGCTGTAGCCCCTCCCCTGTTTACTTACGTATTTCATAACGAATATGAACTTTGAATGTGCTTGGATACTTGTCCTTACATGCGTTGACCAGCGTAGTGCAGAGAGATTCCATAAGAGGGAACTTCCTTGTGGTTACAAATGTATCTGGTGTTCAGTGAGTGAGTGACGTAGTATACATACATGTACATGAATATATAAGGTTCTGCAATCGAATAAACACGAAAATAGAACCTACGCACTAGCCTCAGCCAAATCCTCATCCTGAACGTCGTAGAATTGGAGCTATTTTTAGAGTGCTTGCCCTGCATACATACATGTACACATTATATTTACATGTGTATTATATTATTATTATACAATAGTTGTAAAAAGTACATGGCATTATGCTGGGTGATGTAGCATACTGACAAGAAATTTCTATTTGGTGCACAGTACTGGCATCAAGACAGTATTATATACATGTATGTATGCTTATGAATTATTACAACATATCTTCATGTACACGTACGTAATACGAATATCCACAAGCCAGAGTAAGTACGTCATACACAGAATACTTGTGGAGAGTGGCACCAGAGGAGTTTCTAGCAAGAAAGAAGGCATAACAGTACATGATAATTGAGAATGGATATATGTGACCGTCTACGGGAAAACCCGGCATATGCGCGTTTTTAGTAGCTCAGGTAGAAATTTGTCAAAGTCCAGATTTTATCGAACAACCCTTCTTCTAACTGTTGCCATTGTCTACGGAGGCTGGTCGTGCTATACAAATGCGATATAAGCCTTCATTTTGTCCCACCTAGTCGGCCCAGCTGCCATACACGGAGCTCGTTGCTATCAGGGTTTCATCCAGTGGGGGGGACAGGGGGGAAGCTTCCCCCCCAAACCTCCAAGCTTCCCCCCCTAAAATTTTTGATAATAATCTAATTAATACCATGAATAATATAATAATAATGTGTTACTACAGTAATGTCAGTTTATATTACTAATCGTCTAGGTTTCTGCTGTTTCCAATTTCTTACAATTGAATCAAGTTCTTCATCTGATAGAGTAGGTGAACCCTCAATACATAGTCTAAGAGTTTGGTCGAGGGTATCTTCTCCCAATCTGCTTCGTAGTCGAGTTTTTGTCAGTTTCATATCACTGAAGCTTCTCTCAACAGTTGATGTTGTAACTGGCAGAACGAGGGAGAGTGATGCTAACCGTACAAGATTAGGAAAACCAGCACACAGTGTAGGATTTGTCAGGAGATTACTCGTTACATTCTCTAAACCTGTACTCCTAAATTGGACAAACATGACTCTTCGAAATATCTTCCATTCAGCTTCAGCTTGCTCTGCAACGACATCAGGTTGTGAGACTCCAGTTTTATCCTCGTACATTGCACGCTGCTCCTTACCATAAAAATCGGTCAATTTTTTTAGTGTCTCCACACCATATGTAGCTAGTTCCTCTTCCTTCTCTGGTAAGTGTCGAGGATCAAAAATAGAAAAAGCAGATATAAGATCACTGGAGTTAAGCCTAGATGAAATACGATCAATAACACTTTGTATGTACGGACGATAAATATGTGTGATAAATTGTTCTTCTTGTTCATCTGAAATATCAATATTTCGTTCTCCAAGTAGGTTAGAGTCAGTAAAAACATTTCTGTGGTCTTTGAACCATGTAGTAGACGAAGGATTTTCTTTCAATTCAATTAGTCTAGATAGTGTACTATCAACCAACACTGGTACTGATGCCAAGTCTAGCTCCTTGGCTTGAAGACTTGCTTGAAGTTTAGCAACAGTGTGGAGGATGTCACATAACATATACAAACATGCAACAAATTTGTATGTACATAAAAGCCTCGATAACCCATATGCCTCAGCATCACCATTTTCCTCATAGAGTTCCTCAAACGTACGAACAAGAGCAGGTAAGCATTGCCTAACGGAACGAACACACCGCTCCCTTGCCAACCATCTTGTGTCACTGGGTTTAGTGACTTTCAATTCTGGAGAATTGAGAATTGCTTGAATTTCAATCAATTTTTCGGCTTTTTTAGGTGAATAATGAAAAGTTTTCCACATGGTCAAAAGTGTACCAAACACTTTACTAACTTCCCTGTGATCATGGGCAGCATTTACTGCTGCCAGTTGAAGTCGATGGCAGTGACAGTGAATGTAGAGAGAACTGGGAGCATGACATTTCATTCTCATTTGTACACCACTCCTACAGCCAGACATTGTGCTAGCACCATCAAATCCTAAACCACGCAATCTCTTCAGATCAATACCTTTAGTATGTAAGAATTGTAGAAGAGCTTCAGTTATGCTCCTAGCATCCACTTGTTTTATGTGAACCATCCCCAAAAAATGTTCGACAGGTTTTCCTATTTCTAGCCATCTTCCACAAATCGAAAGCTCCTCTTTAGAGGCAATATCTGTACTTTCGTCTGCCAAAATTGAAAAATATGGACTCTCTTTTAATCTGCTGAGTAATTTCTCTTCAATGTGATCACTTATGCTTCTTAGTAGCTCAGCAGTGGTCATTTTAGAGAGATAAGTTGCATTGTTGGGGCATGAATTCAAGTGTACTTTAAGCTGCTCATTTCCATTTTCAATTTGCAATGTTATCAAATCTTGAAATGTTGTAGTATGTGGTATACGATGTTTAACTAGAAAGTATAGTGACCTGATTAACTTTATTATCATTGCGCGATTTTTTCGTTTCTCTTCCTCACTTGCACTGCGCATCTGTTCTATTATGTCTCCCTGTTTCTTTGCCATTTCAGCCATTGCACTAGATTCAACTGATGCTCTGTGCCAGTCAGATTTTTCATGTTTTGTGAGAAGCTCAGTAGCTTTCACCCAATTGCAAATAGGCCGAGTAACCCACGCACCATGAGCTTGGGTGGGAGGCTTTCCAAACCGTTTGCAAAGAGAGCACAACATCCCCTCTCCAGCATCATCATATTCAATCCAGGGCCATTTCGATCGCCATTCAGGGTTATATCGCAGCTTACTCTTGTAGGTTTTCATTCGTGAACTAGCATCACTGCTAGAACTGGCACCAGAATCATTACTATCTCCTGTAGTAGCCTGGGAATTGCAAGTTCTTTTAGCAGAGGGTGTGGTAGACTCATCAGAATTATCGTTGCAACTTTCTGATGATGACCGTCGAAGTTTAGTCCTGATTACAAATTTATCCATCTTGATTAGCTATATGTATACAGCTAGCTAGCTAGGCTAGTTGTAGCCTAGCTAGCTAGCTAGCTACCACGTGGCATGTGCTTTAATTAGAAATGCTAGGTATATGGTAATGGTCGACAGCATCGCAAGTTCACTGAAGTTTCAATGTCAAGCTTCCCCCCCAAAAATTTTGGGCTGGATGAAACCCTGGCTATGGGTGCTAATTAGAATCCTCTACCTAGCTACAGCTAGATTCATCAAACTACTGTACGTTCGCTCACCTTTTTAGCTTCTTGGGCATCTAAGAACAATCGGCTGTCGTTGTCAACAACAAAATTCAACTCTTGCTTGATCTTTACGTTCATTTCGAACGTCTCCGCCCAGGTCCATTTAATTGATTTCCGGGTCACGCGTAGTATGCGGAAACGCCATACGCATGCATAGCAATGCCTTTGGACCATAATTTCTCGATCATTGAGGGTGTGGCGCGATCGCAAACAAAGCACTGTATCTCCACAACGAAGCGCATGATCGGTCTAGAACTTGAATGCGAGTTAGCTCTATGGTAGAGCTTATCATAGGTGCATCAGACTCAACTTTCACAAAAAATCCCATATGGCTGGTTTTCCCATAGATGGTCACATATTCACAAGTGTGACGTTACAGAATGTGCATTGTGATACAAATAATATTACGTACACACTTAACTTATGTATTGGACAGCAGTGCATATTCGGCACTATGACAGGTGAAGGCTACACAGAACGGGATTTGTAGGCAATTGAGTGACAAAAGAGATATCAGTTCCTGTATGTACATGTACACATATCAGCTAGTCATGCAAAATGTATCTGGTGTATTTACATTCTTTTCGCAGGAAAAGGTACAGTAACTCAGGTACACGTACGGTAGTGACTATTCAGCAGCAGTTCCCCTCAGAGCTTATTGACTACAGATACAGGTCATGTACATGGAGATACTAGTAGATTTAGCATACATACCTTTAGCACTCATCTTCACTTTCATCTGAGTCTGATTCAGGTGGTAGTTGTTCCCCATCTTCAAACTCCTCTCCATCGTCACCACCACCTTCATCTTCATCATCAATTTCCCTATAAAATTTCAATAAAGTCATCTCTAAAGTGAGGCACAAAAGTACTTACATCAAGTCAACTTTGTTTCGAGTGACGAACATAGCCCAGAGCAATTCCACAAAGTTGTACTTCTTCACCAGCACCTTCAAGGGAGTGCGCCAATCTGGTCACCTGAGGTCTTTCACCTTACGTACACTGGTGTAAGCACAATTCACGTTCTCATTCTACAGTTAGTCAAGTATACATGTACAATATTATTGTTATGCGAAGGTATCAAACATCCTAACCCAGTCTAAAACTGCCAAATTCATTCTCATATTGAACGTCACAGTCGAGAAGTGAATCTGCTTTGGCAAGTATGTCAACAGCTGATGATTGAAGGACTCTACCCAGTAGGTGTCACGACACTGAACAGTAGATGGAAATAAAGCAATAATCTCACTGTACACGTGCTCCTCACTCTGCAAAAATCTTCAGCACGGCGGTATATGTAGGTGGACTTCAGCTGTTGGCGTAAGCTCTCGATGGCCTTCTCATTGTCCAGCTTGATCTTGCTCGGTGTGTAGGCCTCCGTGTGGCAAGGGGAGGTAGATGGGCATTTGGAGTGCTGGCCCTGTGTATGCATACATGTGTGCACATCATGACATGTACATAACATGACACAATTGTAAGTACACTGCCATAATAATATGTCATGGTGATACGCAAGGCCTGTTGTGGGGCCAGGCTCGCCCTGTGAATGTGCAAATGTACCTGATAGTGACAGGGGATATTCATAATCAGTTCCTGGAGTTTACTGGGTGAATCACTGCAATTCTTCATGGCCCAGTAGAGATGTATCTTCACACTCCTTCCTATTATTAATGTGAATACACATAAAATGTCACTTTAGTAGTACAGATATCCTTACGTTTGTCCACAAGCTGTGGGAACCACGTCTTCCCCTTGTCTTTCACTCGGCCTTCAGTGATCTTCATCTCCCTGGCCACATTCTTTGTTCCTATGCATCATCACAACAAACACTAATAGCTAATTATAACGTAATAAAATTATGAACACCTCACCATACCATACCATACCAAATGTCGTAAGAGTTAATTAGCCCAAGCGTTTCTCTAATATACTTGGCCACTTGCGCCTGGATGTCATGAGCAACTTCAACAACATGGAGACCTATATTTATATCGCACGTATACATGTATACTCAATTCACACGAAATCCGATACAAACACAATAACTAACCTTGGTCAATAACCTGCGGCAGAACAACTTTGGTACAAGCTAACTCCCTTGTCTGTGCAGTAGCATGAGCAGCTCAAGAGATGGTACTGATACCAACAATCTTGTGCGTACTGTGACACAAAAATTTTATCAACTGATGGCAAGAACCCCAAAACTTTTACATGCATACCTTCCAGACAAGCATGGCACTGTACTGTGGTATGCATTGGCCGTGGAATCATACCGTGCATCAGTAACAACCCACTAAAGTTGGAGGAGACAATAAAATTACAGTATTCAGTTTACAATCGCTCGCAACATGTACCTCTCCTTTGGTTGAGTACTCCGGAAGAGCTTGCACTTCCACGCTAGCACGGAATGGAAGCATTTTTCGTGAGTAGATTGATCATGAATGCTCGTTTTATATAGTGATCTGCTAGCATTTGTGAACGCATCAAGTAGAATGCTCGTTTTTATAGTGATCTGCTAGCATTATTTTTCAGTCTAAATCGTGCTCACATTAGCTTGCACCTGAGACCACACCCACAACATGCTGTTTGAATCAAGCATTCTCATTGGTCAATTTTTGAATTTCTGGCGTGTGACTTTTCGAAAACATCTTACGCGGAGCATATAGTGCGTTCGATACTCTATTACTCTCATTTTTCACTCTAGACAATATATAATGTACTGGTATAATAATATTGTAGCAAGTTTGCACACACAACTTCAAATGATCATGTATGTGTCGAATGAACATAGACATGTCTATTATATCGGAACTAAGTGTCCAATCTACATTGTGGGCTCCATATTGATCCCAAGTGCGACGGCTTGGGTCACATACATACATATATACACACACACACACACAGACACATACACATACATACATACATACAAACATACATACACACATACATACCTACATACATACATACATACACACAGACATAGATACATACAACACATACATACATACATACATACATACATACACACACACATACACATACACACATACACATACACACACATACATATACACACATACATACATACATACATACACACACATACACATACACACACATACATATACACATACACACACATACACATACACACATACACATTAGTGAAGTATAAAAAAGAATTAAATAATATCGAGTACTTAGAATGATAGTAAGTTGGGAGTGAGGGAAATTAGTGAATGTGGTGTACAATGTAGGTTTAGGTAGTAGGATTTTGAACGATGTGGCAAATAGCAAAATAAAAAGTTGCGATATTTTGTTTACAGGGGAAAAGTATATACGTGCATGTACATACACATACACATACACATACACATACACATTAGTAAAGCATAAAACAGAAAATTAAATAATATCGAATACTTGAAATGATAGTAAGTTTGGGGGTGAGGGAATCATACATACATACATATATACATACATACATACACATACAAGACATGCACATTAGTAAAGTATAAACCAGAAAATCAAATATCGAGTACTTGAAATGATAGTAAGTTTGGGGGTGAGGGAATTTAGTGAATGTAGGTTAAGGTAGTAGGATTTTGAACACAGATTAAGATGTGGCAAATTGCATACCGTTTAGTTTCTAATATGTGACCGGATTTGGGAAAACCCTCCGTATGGGATGTCTTCAGAAAATTGAGTTTGATGCATGGTTGATAAGCTCTACCATAGAGCTAATATGTGTTCAAGTCTTAGGCCGATCACGCGCTTCATTGTGGAGATACAGCGCTCTGTTTGCGATCGCGCCACACCCCCAATAATCGAGAAATTACGGTGTCGCAGTGTGATTGGACCCCCCCCCCCCCCCGCTAAGGGACCCCGGGTCCAGTCGTACTAGGATGATAGGACCCCCCTCGGTCCAATGATCCTAGGTTCCGTGGACCCCTCCCTGGAGGAATGGACCCCACTTCGAATCAACGCTTGCATACTACCCACTGGGCTCGATCTCCAACCCAACCTATTAAATAATAGTTACACATTAAATAATAGTTAGACAGAGTCCAAGGTCTCAGCGCATTTTTAAGAGATCGAAGGCCCGAGGCTGTAGCATTCTGAGCACAGCGAGGGTGCTACTTTAAAGGGCCTGAGAACTTGTAGACTTGACCTCAGAGTGACCAATCAGATCACAATATTTCAAGTGTTACAAGTAGCTATATTACTCTAAAAAAATTCATAATAAATCAATTGAAACGCAAGGCAACCAAAGTTGTGCTAATAATAATATTATTATGATATTGTATAGATATAGATATTACATGTAGAGTTCCTGAGACCAAAAAACTTGCTAGAGCTTCTCACAGTCACTGCATGACCACGCCCACCACGTGTGTTTTGTGACGACCTATACCAATTGTATTTGCCTATATTATTATTATAAGACACACAGGCCTTCTCGAACTATGGTAAGCCAGTGGTAGTAGTTAAAGAAAGGACGAGCACAAGCTGATCCAGGAGAAGAATAAAGAAATAAAATGGATAATAATATTTATTCAGCTTCCAACATCGAATGATCTCACACCTTTGTGCAAGAATTTGGTGTGCTGCCCCGCTCTCTTCCATGGGCCAGATTGTGTCTCTTTTGGGATGTATATGTAGGCTAGCCTTTGTAATGTCAAGCCGCAATTTATTACTGGTATAGAAGAGATATTGGTACCTGCCTTTCCCAGCCACACCAGACTGGCTGCTGATACAGGTAACCCCCGTTTGAATTTTCGTTACTAGCCTGGCTAGAGGGTGGGTATCTTCAGTGCACTAAGCTATATTGATCCCTGTAGCACTAACATGAATGGGGACACTACTCTATAGCCAGCGATGTCGACATGGGGGGGGGGGGGGGGGTCCATACACTGGACATTTGAAAGCCTCCAATGATTGCGAGGGGAATACATAATCTATGGTAGAGCTATGAGGAGATTTGCATGACGTTTAATAGACAAAGCATAAGCACAATAGAATACGATAGAGTAGGGGGACAACTTGAAAAGCCCGGCATTGGGTGTGAGTTTCAATGAACATCGATCACTAAGTTATATTTAAACGAGGTTACTAATTATAATGGTGCCTGCTATGTGATTCCATTGTTAACTTAACAAGCAGAGCTATTGGAGCTATAATTTATGGCAGAATGCGTAATTTCAACTGTAGCTACGATACTGAACTTGGTGACTCTTTCAAATTACACTTTCATCACCGTGACAGTTTCAGACTACACACATTTGTGAGTGAATTTGAGAAAAGGGGTAACTTCGCGCATTTTCCGAATTTTGGTTTTAAAACGCTTATATCTCTGGAACCATAGCAGCTATGAACTTCAAACCTGGCATGAATATTCTTTCATCATCCTACTACACTACACTCGCTGCAATTCGCGAGCCCCGCCCACTTCTGGTATGGGCGGGGCGAGCAAACGCGTCGATCGTGTTCAAAAAACGCCATTTTATGCCCCTCTTTGGCGGCTCACCGCTCGGGACAGGAGGCTTGCTCAGACTTCTAACGTTGGATCTGTGAAGTATAAGGCCCAAACTGCTAACAAACCAAGTCTGAAGCCTAGGGCTCTTACTGACTTGAAATGGTGGTAGGTTGAAAAGTGACAAAAATCGCGTTTTGCGCGAAGTTACCCCTTTTCTCAAATTTGCTCACATTTTTGATCTCTACTCTTGCTGGATCAGTTCAAACTCATGATTTGATCCACTAATACTATTGGCTTGCCCAAGTTTGGGAAGACTCCTGCTATTGTGCTCAATATTATCAGTATAGGTCGTCACGGAACGAGCTCGGTGGGCGTGGTCATTCCACTATTCCATTCCACCATTCCATTCCATCGTTCCATTCCACTGAATAAAGACACCCCTTATTCCAAGGTAGGCGACATGTGCAATATATGTAGACCTTTCTTGACATTCTCATTCGTGAGCGACATCCTCTTTTTTGTCTGGTGGATTCAGGAAACTTCGTCACTGCACCACGCTCTAGACAGAGCTTCAAATTTTGCCTCATTTGTAACTGATCGAAGCTCAGGATGAACGGATCCCGACCAGCACACAGGGCCTCTGCAAATGCGATTGCAAATAGAGCACAGTCATCTCCCCCACTCTGAAGGTGTACATTAATCCAGCGCACAGTGAACGTTTGACTGCTGCATTGCATGGTAGTGGCAACCTGCCCTATGAGAGTGTTGTTGCAGATCGGAGGCAAGCTGTCGTACACCTCTACAACACCCTCTGGTGTCAGTAGGGTTGGACACACACACCCAGTGATTTTGGGAAATGTGAATGATTTGGACAAAATCTTTGCTGCTTGACGCCCATCTATACTTATTGCTAAGTTGCAGTGTGTCCTATAGACCATTCTGCTCAGGGTACTGCTTCAGAAGGGAGTGTACTGCAGATATTATGTGTCTGCTGGTCAACCAGCGGCCACCCATTAGAATCTCTTCATCATCAAAAGTGAGATGAAGTTCTGGAAGCCAGTAGACTGTGGGTTCGGGTGTCTTCACTTGCTCGGCATCAATTGAGCTCTCCTGCATACATGCACAAATAGGCTGAATTTCGGATTTCTATCAGGGGAGGGGGGGGGGTGACCACTAGAACATAATTAACTCACTTTTGAGTCCCCTAGTCTCTTCTTCTGTTGCACATCTGATTCAGGGTACGGTGACCGATCTCTTTTCTGGACAGCGTGCCCATGGTCAGAACTGGCCCAGGAGTTATCTGTCATCATTCTTGGCACTTCATCTTCTATGATAGCAAAATATTATGTGACATAATTAAGCATAACTGGAAATATTAGCGGGAATTAAATTTGGTGGTTGAGCCCAAAATTGCTATTGCAAGAATATTGGCGGATTTAAATTTGGCAGTTAGGTACAGATCGCCATAGTAGGAAATTTTGGCGGTTGTAATAATAGACCACCAAACCGCCAAATTTTCCAGCTATACGGTATTATGCATGATTGGACATTTGCACCTACTGGTGTGGACAAGCTCTATCTTGTTGTCTGCTGGATCTAATCCTGTCTCTCTTGTGTCATAGATCCACTGACACAATTCATCAATTTCATGATTATGTAGGTGTAGGTACGACTTGCCATATTTGGTGATCATTGGAGAGGGAACAGGTCTCCTTATGTTCCAATACTCTAAAAGTGCAACCACAGGAAGAAAGCTTTTGTAAGGGCTTGTCTCCCTCTCACGGAAAGAATCAAAGTCATTATGGAGCTCTGGTGTGACAAAAACAAAGTCACAGTATTTACGGAGAGGTGGTTGCTTGTTATAGGCCATTGAATCCATCCACAAAGACACATCAACGTCCAAACTGAGCCCATATTCATGTGGATCTTGAATATGCCCTGGCAGCTATAGTAATTAAAATTATTCTATGCTGTCTACATGTAAGTTTAAATCTCAATGTCTATATCTTCTTCGGCAGTATACGCAAATATCTGAGCACCAGTTCTCCATAATCGTAAGAGAGATTGTGAGAACAGCTGCTCTTTTAGTGTTTCCATGTCTGTACAAATAGTATAAACATCATCTTTACAATCATAATAATTATTATTACGTGTGCATACCTATTAGGTTATTGACAGTAGAGAGTGGACCTGAACCACTATGTGGATCTGAAGATGAACCGGCGGTGGAGGAGGAGGAGAGTGGATCCAAAGACGAACCTGTTGGACCTGAACCGTCGGGCGGATCTGAAGATGAACCAGCAGTGGAGGAGGAGGAGAGTGGACCCAAAGATGCACCGGCGGTGGAGGAGGAGGAGAGTGGACCCAAAGACGAACCTGTTGGACCTGAACCGTCGGGTGGATCTGAAGATGAATCGGCAGTGGAGGAGGAGGAGAGTGGACCCGAAGATGCACCGGCGGTGGAGGAGGAGGAGAGTGGACCCAAAGATGAACCTGTTGGACCTGAACCGTCGGGTGGATCTGAAGATGAATCGGCAGTGGAGGAGGAGGAGAGTGGACCCGAAGATGCACCGGCGGTGGAGGAGGAGGAGAGTGAACCCAAAGATGAACCTGTTGGACCTGAACCGTCGGGTGGATCTGAAGATGAACCGGCAGTGGAGGAGGAGGAGAGTGGACCCAAAGATGAACCGGTGGTGGAGGAGGAGGAGAGTGGACCCAAAGATGAACCTGTTGGACCTGAACCGTCAGGTGGATCTGAAGATGAACCGGTGGTGGAGGATGAGGAGAGTGGACCCAAAGACGAGAGTGGAGGTGAAGATGACCCAGTGACAGATGAGAGTGAGGGTGATTGTTTAGCTGAGGAGTCTGCTGTGAGGTATGGTTTCAGTTGCACAGAGTTCACAGCTTGCTTAAGAACCTTGTTTGTAGATGTATTCTTAATTTGATAGAGATCCTTTCCCATACTGGAGACTACAGCATAAGGGCCAAGCCATTTCTGTTGCATTTTATCACCTTTCTTTGAATCACGCTTGCTATTACGGAGGAGGACCAATGTACCAGCACTAAATTCCTGTAGCAAGACAACGAATGTTATAATTGAGGAGTTGTACACGAAAGTAAACAAAATTAATCTGATATTACACATATACCTCACAGTGACTCCTTTTTTCTGTCATAATCCTTGTATCTAGCTTGAGCATCTTTGATGTTGGTCTCAGCATCGGTAAACATCTTTTGGTGGAAAGCTATCATTTTCTGTATTCTGTCTTCCACTTGAGCCTCCAAATCCTCTTCCAAGATTTGATCATCAGGGCTTGAAGAAATTTCCAGTTCTGCTAGCAGCTTCACTTTCCTTGAAAAGATTAACAACACAGTTAACACATGCCAACGTACCTTGACTAATATGACATTGTAGATACCTGTTGAACATCATCTCAAAAGGTGTGTACTTAGTTGATTTCTATTTTGAAGTTCTTATGGCAAAGAGGGTGGTATCCAGAAGGTCATCCCAGTTGTTTTGGTACTCATTTACTAATTTCAAGAGAGCATTCTGTACTGTCTGATTCAATCTCTCCACCAGGCCATTAGTTTGTGGGTGATAAGCAGACGTCACTCTGTGGTCAGTGCCTACACAATAATTATTATGAGAAAGAATCACCGATGTTATGTAACCAAGTATGGCTGCCCATCATACCTGCCAGTGCCATGAATTCTTCATTGACTTTATTAACAAATTCCCGCCCCTGGTCGCTGATTATGACCTCAGTGAATCCAAGCCTAAATAATATAGACAATACTTTGCTATATAGTACGATTACTAGTCGTGTAGCCACACATACTCACCGGCAGCAAGTTTGATAAAGGAATGCTGCAATTCCCTTTGCTGATTTGTCAGGAAGAGCTGCTGCCTCAGGCCACTTGCTGAAATAATCAATCATTGTGACGATGTACTTATTCCCACTATTTGTGGTGGGTAAAGGGCCTACTAGGTCTATTCCAACCTATACGATATCATAATACATCACATAAATTATGATAAATGCACAGTATCATTATACCTGTTTCCACACTTGAGGTGCCACTGGAATTGGATGGAGGGTGGCAGGGGGTTTGTGAAATCTGTCATTCACTCGCTGACACACATCACATCTCTTGATATAATCCAAAATTTCAGCCGTCATGTTCTTACACCAGTACCATCTACTGCACACCTCAATTGTCTTATCACGCCCAAAGTGTCCTCCTGTACATAATACTAGTATGAATCAAGCTCCTCACTATTAAAAATTGCTATTAAAATGTCATACACGTGTGTACATACCAGTAGCAGTGAAATGGGAATACCTCAAAATCCTTTCCTTCTCGTCCTTTGTCTTAATACACAGTCTCCATGCAGGTTCTTGCTGCTCCTGTTCTTCATTCAATGGGTTTCTCTCCCCTTTCCTGCTGCCCATTCTCGATTTTGAAGTTCTCCTTACACTTGCGACGCCAATTTCGCTTGCCATCTTTAGATAACCCTTCCGGATATGTACCACTTTCTAGATAGGTATAAACATCGTCATACTCATCCATTGTATGACAGCAAGTGCCAAACGAGGTCCCAGGCAGCCTAACAAACTGCCAGCGGTTAGCTGAACGTATTTATAAACACATGATTGCGCGCGCACGCACGCGAGTTTGGAGAGGGGGGTCATTTCATCCAGGGGGGGGGGTCCATTCATGCCTCGTTACGGATGGACTGGGGGTCCAAATATCCTTGGAGCTTTGGACCCGGGGTCCAAATATCCGGGGGGTCCAACTATACTCCGACAACGGTCTAAAGGCGTTGCTATGCACGCGTATTGCGTTTCCGCATACTACGCGTGACCAGGAAATCAAATAAATGGACCTGGGTGGAGCCGTTCGAAATGAACATAAAGATCTAGCAAGAGTTGAATTTCGTTGTTGACAACGACAGATGATTGTTCTTAGATGCCCAAGAAGCTAAAAAGGTCAGCGAATGTACAGTAGTTCAATGAATCTAGCTGTATCTAGGTAGAGAATTCTAATTACCACCCATAGCTCCGGGTACGGCAACTGGGCCAACTAGGTGGGTCGAAATGAAGGCTTATTTCGCCTTTGTATAGATCAACTAGCCTCCGTAGATGACGGCAACAGTTAGAAGGGTTGTTCGACATGTATATGACAAAATCTGGACTTTGACAAATTTCGACCTGAGCTACTAAAACGCGCATTCGCGAATCGCGCGCGGATCCCTTACGGAGGGTTTTCCCAAATCCGGTCACATATAGGCCTCCCACAGGCACCTCTAATTAGAACCGAAAAATTCACGAGCAGGTCATAGGGCGCCTATATTAGGGTGACGCCTAAGCGCTGCAATTAGAATGGTTCTGGAAGTTTTGCCCGAGCTCAAGCGCTATCACTAACCAGTACTATTTGTGATCGTCTATGGGAAAACCCGGCATATGGGATCCGCGCGCTATTCGCGCAATGCGCATGTTTAGTAGCTCAGGTCGATATTTGTCAAAGTCCAGATTTTGTCATATACATGTCGAACAACCCTTTTTCTAACTGTTGCCGTTGTCTACGGAGGCTAGTCGTGCTATACGAAGGCGAAATAAGCCTTCACTTTGACCCACCTAGTCGGCCCAGCTGCCGTACCTGGAGCCCTTTGCTATGGGTGCTATTTAGAATTCTCTACCTGGATACAGCTAGATTCATCGAACTACTGTACGTTCACTCACCTTTTTATCTTCTTGGACATCTAAGAACAATCGGCTATCATTCTCAACAATGAATTCAATTCTTGCTCGATCTTTACGTTCATTTCGAACGGCTCCGCCCAGGTCCATTTAATTGCTTTCCGGATCACGTGTAGTATGCGGAAACGCTATACGCGTGCATAGCAACGCCTTTGGACCGTAATTTCTCGATTATTGAGGGTGTGGCGCAATCGCAAACAAAACGCTGTATCTCCACAACGAAGCGCATGATCGGTCTAGAACTTGAACGCGAATTAGCTCTATAGTAGAGCTTATCATATATGCATCAAACTCAACTTTCATAAAAAATCCCATATGGCGGGTTTTCCCATAGACGGTCACATTTAGTGTCAGTGAATATGAGTGGTGAAAGCAATGAAAATATGGTTCTAGTTTCAGTTTTTGGAAGTTTCACTCTGATTGCTGAATCATGCTGGAGTTGCTGGTACCATAGCCATCAGAACGGTTATAGGTAAGCGTCCACATAAAAGTGTTAGCTCGACAGATCATTTGACGATAGAGCGGTATTAATCAACCACATCATCTTTAAATAATTTGTTCAAAGATGACATGGTTGGTTAATAAGACATGTTTGATACAGGTCTCTGGGATGAAGAGAAAGGGAATTCGGTTTAACTATATGCAGAAACAAATTACATGAGTGCATTGATATTACTATGGAGCATGTCGGGCAGAGTTGGTACAAATGAAAATTGTGACTGGATCTGAGAAAACCTGGCATATTTGTCAAACGCGCATATGACGCAATGCGTGTTTTTAGTATCAACAGTCAAAAAATATCAAAGTCCAGTAAGCATGAATAATTCATCCATTGTCTATTCTATGATTTTTTTTATTGTACTATTGTATACGTATGTATAGATACCTTGGCTAACACTGGCCGCCTCCGTGGCAGGGCCCTGGATTATAAGATCCATACGTAAGTGTATTAGTTCACTTGCTGTTAGGCTAGCTGGACACATTCCTAAAATTTAATAACAGTTAGACACTATTTAGGAGGTTTCTATTAGTATGTGAATTAGAAAGCCCAAAGGAATCCCAAGGATTCTATTGAGCCTTGAGTTCTTTTAAATCATGTAGAAGTGTCTATAACTACTTTAGATCTAGCAACAAAGCCCAAGGTTTCTTTTATGAAGGTTAGAATTGCAATTCAACCAATCAGTTCACTGTGTTTGTTACAAGTAGGATCAAACACTATTTATATTATTTGCATGCAGTATCCAGACGCTTGAACCGGGCCCCGGGCAACAAAGAAGGTAAATTGAGTCTCCAATAGTAGGTATTATTATTATTGTTTAATACTTTGGTCTCAAATTGGGAATAGATGCCCCGGCACCTGAAGATGTCCTCCCACCTCCTTCTGTGGGTGAAGGTGCACCCCCCCCATCCCCTCAGGCTCCGGGTGGTGATGATGCCCCCACACCCCCTCCAGCTTCCGGTGTGGGCGTGGCGATCGCCCGTATTGCGCGCGGTCGAAAATCGGCCGTTTTATACCTCACTTTGGAGCTCCACCATTTCATGTAAGAACATAGCTAGGCTTTCTAACGTTGGATTTCTTTAGTAGAAGGGCTGGGGTGCTTATAAACCAAGAATAAAGCCTATGGCTCTTGGTACCTTTGAGTGAAGGCAACTTGAAAAATGTCAAAATTTAGCATTTTGCGCGAAATTACCCCCTTTTCTCAGATCCTATCACATTTATTTTTATTCTCTACTTTGTGCTAATTAGTTGAATTTTATTTTTGTATAGGTGCATGCACGTAATAGCCTATGGCTATTTCATGCATGCATCTATTGCACTGTGCAGGAATATTATAGTTATACACTAATACACTAAGTACACTAAGTAAGTAATAAAATAAGATAATAAATAATAATTATACACTAAGTTACACACTAAGAAAAAAGAATTTCCGTATGAGTAATGTAATGTAATGTAATGTAATATAAATAAATAATTCTTGGGGCCTATGGAACGATATTATGCAAAAATTTTTATATGCAGGTGAAGAATGGAAGAAATACAGAAAATGAAATGTATAAAACCTTTAAATTTCACTTTCACATCTGAGAAAACGCCGCGTTTATTGTGCCAGAGACATGGGGAAAGCCCCTGTTTGTACGTACGTGCATAGCGCCAGTACATTTTCGATCGTATGCCGCGACGTTTCGCGTACGGTAACGCCCACCTAAATTGAAAAATGTAATGAACGAGCTCTGAGGTGGCACCTAGGAGAATGAGGTCAAGTTCGTTGGCGTGGTAGACATGTTCCGTTGTTCATAGCGGTGAAAGGAGAGAATAAAGCCTATGGAATGGCTTGGAAGCAACATTGGGCACGAAGAACGGTACCGATGGTCGTCAACTGAAGCGATCCTCTAGTTTGTGACGAATGGAAGGTAAGCTAGTTTGATCATAAATCACGATGTGTGCGTGCGTGTACGAAGTAGAAGCTTTAAGTATTAAGTAGTATTTATTATAATTGGTGCTCGATGACTAGAGCGTCTAATCGAGTGCCAGGGGTGACAGCAGTGTCACACAGTGAGAAATTTAATATCTAGAAAGTATCAGCTCGTTCAGTACAGTGTAAGTATGCATGGTATGAATTATTATTGTGATGTAGCTAGCTAGACTAGTAATAATGTGGCTAAGTAGCTATGATAGTTCCTTTGAGTATGATAGGCCTCAAACCCTGGTAGAGGGAGGGCTTAATTGATGTAGCCTCGTACCCAGGCCCTTCAAAAGGAGGAGAAAGGGCCTGGTACACATTGCATGCGCATGCACCGGGGGACCCCAGAAAATGTGGGGCAATCGGATACTATCATATACTCTCCATTTATCGTCCATAGAACTGTACGTCATGCAGAACCCGTGAATGATCACTATGGTAACGCGACCGGTCACTATGGAGACCCCAGCGTGTGCAGTATGTACCAGGCCCTTTCTCCTCCTCTTGAAGGGTCTGGGAAAGAGGCTAGGCTTGGTGCTGCAGATAACACAATGGTACTACAGCAGAGGTGTGCCATCACTTTATCGCCTGGTGTTCTATCACTGCATACACAACAGTCAGTCCATTTCCGCCGCAACCCTTCTATAGTAACTCCAAGACGGTGGTGGACCTCGATAAGCTATTGATATCAGAGCCTGATGGGATGTTTCATTGATTGCTGCCCTTGCAATGCTGACGTCCTATAAAAAGTTGATGGCGACCTGGAGCATCTTCCTCCACCACTTCACATGCACTCGTGTATAACAATCTATAGCTGCTAAACTGATCCAGTTTATCGACAAACAGCATCATAACCCAGGGGTGTTCCATTGATTCTATTGGCTATAACTTCATCTGGCTGGATCTATTGTAAGTGGACATGTGAGTGGTATATGTATGTGGCATATACATGTACATACGTAGAATAATAATATTATTGCGCATGTAACATGTAAACATAATTAATTTTTTATGAAAAGGCATCACTTGTGTACATGTATGTACATGTACACAATGTATATACTTCCCCTACACTTAGTATATGTACATGTACATGTATGTTCTTCAGCTTCACAATCCTTTGCTTATCCAGATGAGCATGAGGATGTCACACCGCTGTCATCAGACCAATAGGCATGGACACTCCCAACTGGCCGCCTCTTAACTGCTGTAGGAACCCCCTTTTGATTTGTGCCTATGACTGTCATTCCTACTGCTTAAGCTGGTAAGTATGGGGCTAGTACAATACACACACAATGTACCTGTCCACTTAAAGATTGTGCATGCAGCTTTTATTGTGGAATTCTTTCACAAATGTGACGAAGGGTTCAAGTTAACCAAGGTCTTCTCGCTCAATCAGTGTATTACACACATATGCACATACATTGCAGGTACCCAGATGTACATGTACTCTCAGAGAATAATAGTATGTGCCTTGGTACCCCAACAATGGGCTTTCCCTTCACATGTCGGCAAAGGAGACATGGCTCTTAAGCAATGTACAATTCAAGCTGATTCATCTATATGGCTGTGTTGCCATTAGGGTAGTGTAAGTACCTGACATTTGAACATGTTGTTTATTTAAGTACAGCTCGTTACATCTCTTTTATCTTAGTGTGTGGTTAGCTTGTAGAAAAAAAAATATTTCTTTACAGTAAATAATGTTTGGAGGGATTGGGAGCACTTGGGGAGATAATTTTTATATGGGCACACAGAATGGGTCAAAACACAAGATTTGACATGAGAAAATTTATATTGACACCATAGAATTAAAGTTACGGCCCTTTGAAGTATCCCCATGTTTGTATAGGAAGCCATGCATTTGCAATGTTTAACCATAAAAAAATTACGGGCGTGCGGGTACGTTGACAACCCTTTCCCAAACATACATTGTGAATATGTGGCTATTTGGATGCCTGCTTGCATTGTATGGCTCTACTATTCATCTAGCTAGACTCTGAGGTGGTTTTCGGACCATTTTTTTCTGCTTAGTGTGTGGTCCCCTTGTAAGTAAGAAGTAGAAGTAGAAAAAAAAAAGAATTTATATAATTAATGAATGTTTAGGGGGTTTGGGAGCACTTGGGGAGATAGTTTTTACATGGGCACGCAGAATGGGTCGAAACTAGAGATTTGACCATGGGGAATTTAGAATTAAAGTTACGGCCCTTTGAAGTTTTCCCATATGTTTGTATAGGAAGCCATGCATTTTGCAATGTTTTCCGCCCACGCGCTACGTGAGGGGCGGGGCCTCGCACGTACATAAACGTGATGACCTTTACCAATTATTGACAAAATTGAAGTTTAGGATGCCTGCTTGCATTATATGGTTCTACTATGCATCCAGCTCGATTATAATTATGGTGGTTTCCGGACAATTTTTTTTTCTGCTTAGTGTATAGGCTTGCTTGTTACACACTAAGTAGAAAGAAAAAGAATATGTAATTCACAGAGGATTTGGGAGCACTTGGGGAGATAATTTTTACATGGGCATGTAGAATGGGTCGAAACTAAAAAATTCATGGCGGGAAATTTTGATTCACACTTTAGAATTAGAGATATGGCACTTTAAAGTTCTCCATATGTTTGTATAGGAAGCCCATAATAAAAATTACGGGTGCGCGGTGTACGTTAACGACCCTTTACCAACCATTGTATCATTGTATGTATGTATGTATATATTGCTATTTAGATGCCTGCTTGCATTGTATGGCTCTTTCATGAATCCAGCTCGACTGTGTGGTGGTTTTCGGACCATTTTTTTCTGCTTAGTGTGTGGTCCCCTTGAAATTATACGCTAAGTAGAAAAAAACGAACTATTAAATAAATAATCTAATTCATGTGGGGTTTGGGAACACTTGGGGGGATAATTTTTACATAGGCACGCAGAATAGGTCAAAACTAGAGATTTGACCTGAAAGAATTTTGATTCACGCCTTACAATTAGTTACGGCCCTTTGAAGTTTTCCCATATTTGTATAGGAAGCCATGAAATTGCATTGTTCTCCGCCCACGCGCTACGTGAGGGGCGGGGCTACGCGCGCACATAAATGTGACGACCATTACCATTACCATTACCAACTTTGATCAAAATTGCAATTTAGGCTGCCTGCTTGCATTGTATGGGTCTATAATGCATCCAGCTCAAATATGTGGTGATTTCAGCACTGCTTTTTTTCTGCTTAGTGTATCCTCTTCTTGAAAAAAATATAAAAAAGCTGTATATGACCGGATTTGAGAAAAGGGGGCACTTCGCACAAAACACGATTTTTTGTCACTTTTCAACTTATCACCATTTTAAGGCAGTGAGAGCCTTGGGCTTCAGACTTGGTTTATTAGTAGTTTGGGCCTTTAACATCACAGATCCAATGTTAAAACCCTGAGCAAGCCTCCTGTCCCAAGCGGTGAGCCGCCAAAGCGGAGTATAAAACGGCGATTTTCGAACGCGATGGACGCGGCTGCTCGCCCCGCCCATACCGTACATGGGCGGGGCCCACGATTTGCAACGAGTGTAGTAGGATGATGAAAGAATATTCATACCAGGTTTGAAGTTCATAGCTGCTATGGTTCCAGAGATAATCATTTTAAAACCAAAATTCGGGAAAATGCGCGAAGTGCCCCCTTTTCTCAAATCCGGTCATATATGTATCCGCGGTTACACAGCATTGTGTGGAATATGGAACTTGTAGGGAAAAAGTCTTTGGATCAACAGCTGGATAGTACTCTCATTATCGATAAAAAATTGTTGAAACTGCTGTTGGTAGCAAAAAGCATTGTAAGTCTAAAAAAATACATTCAATCCTGCCCATGTCATTTACAGTAACTTCCTTTAGCAAGTCAGTGGATGAAGGGTTCACACAGACCAAAAGCATCTACAAATGTGACAGTACAGGAACTACGGTGAATGGTTTTAAGGTGTATACATGAAGTTGTAGGCTCAACGCGAACAGAATTGGACTGCATGCATGGGAGGCTGTAACCCATATGTGACCGTATCATCTGACAAAACCCGGCATATGGGATCCGCGCGCTATTCGCGCAATGTGCGTTTTTAGTATATCAAGTCAAAAAATGTCAAAGTTGAGTTTTTGTCATATATATGCCAAAGAGCCTTTCTACTGACCTTTGCCGTCGTCTACGGAGGCTAACTGTAAGTTACAAAGGCAAAATAAGCCTTCATTTTGACGTACCTAGTCTGTACAGCTACCGTACACGGAGCCCGTTCCTATGGGCGGTAATTTACCTAGATACAGCTAGATTCATGAAACTACTGTACGTTTGCTCACCTTTTTAGCTTCTTGGGCATCTAAGAACAATCGGCTGTCGTCAACAACAAAATTCAACTCTTTCTCGATCTTTACGTTCATTTCGAACGGCTCCGCCCAAGTCCATTTAATTGATTTCCGGGTCATGCGTAGTATGCAGAAACGCCATACGCGTGCATAGCAACGCCTTTAGACCGTAATTTCTTGATTATTGGATGTGTGGCGCGATCGCAAACAAAGTGCTGTTTCTCCACAACGAAGCGCACAGTCAGTCTGAAACTTGAACGCGCATTAGCTCTATGGTAGAGCTTATCAACCATACATAAAACTCAACTCACAAAAAATCCCATATGCCGGGTTTTCTCAGACGGTCACATATAAGGATATGACATTATTGGATACAATAATTGCATTGTCTGGATCAAAAGCTAGCAGCTGTAATTGGGCAGATTTTTCAACTTTGGTCTTATTTTGTTTTACATTTAGTGCGAATGTAGGCTCAATTGTGACTGTCTGAGAAAACCCGGCATATGGGATTTTTTTGTGAAAGTTGAGTTTTATGTATGGTTGGCGTTTCCGCATTATGGAAATCAGTAAAATGGATCAGGGCGGAGTCGTTCAAAATGAACGTAAAGATCGAGCAAGAGTTGAATTTCGTTGCTGACGACAGCCGATTGTCCTTAGATGCCCAATAAGCTAAAAAGGTGAGCGAACGTACAGTAGTTCGATGAATCTAGCTGTATCTAGGTAGAGAATTCTAATTAGTGCCCATAGCAACGGGCTTCGTGCTGTACAGACTAGGTAGGTCAAAATGAAGGCTTATTTCGCCTTTGTAACTTACGGTTAGCCTCCGTAGACGACGGCAAAGGTTATTAGAAAGGTTGTTAGAAAGGTATGACAAAAACTCAACTTTGACATTTTTTTGACTTGAGGTACTAAAAGCGCGCATTGCCCGAATAGCGCGCAGACCCCATATGCTGGGTTTTGTCAGATACAGTCACAATTTTAGAAACATACTTAACCAAATACGTCACTAAACCCAACTGAGTAACTGTCTGTACCTTGATGTATCCATCCCATGTCTTCAATACTACCTTGGCATCCTCACTTTCGATTCTGGCATAATTATCTCGAATACCAGACTCATCTAGACCATCCTCTTTTAATAAGGCATAAGGAAAACCATACTTGCACAATGTATGCTTGGCATCTTTTTTGAAACAATGGCCAGATCGATAGCTATGCATCTGGTATTTTAAAACCATTTCTCTTAATTTGACATCGTCAACTTCCCTAGGAACAACTGCCAACACTTTACCTTCCTTTGATTCATAATTATCCACCCACAAAAGCATATGGATGTGAAGACCTCCTATTCTGGAACTCCAGTGATCAGTAATGTGTCCAAATACACTTTTATTGCCCCATAGCAGAGGTTTCAAAGCTCTAAACCGTTGCATGAAAAGGGCTGTGGTTTCCACAGGTCGAAAATGTGGAACTACACCATTAAGGAACTTCTTCAGTTCTGGTCGATTGTCATTTCCCGTTAAAAATCTGGCACACCACATCTTTCACAAAATGCAGCTAAATCCAAGTATTCTTTGGCCCAATACTTCTTTGTTCCTGGTAGAGTTGGGGGGATATACTGATCTAGTTTGTTATGCACTTTCTCACCACTACCCAAATCTGATAAAACACATTTCATGTTGTACTCATGCCATGTAGGATCAGCATGCATCAATCTGATTTTTGCATACTGGCCATAATCGAGTTACCACCTTAACTGAACATGAGCGAAGAGTCATGTCAAAGCCCCCTCTACCAAATGGATATAGATGTGGAAACAATTTCTCCTCAATTTTGGGATCTTTGTATGACGTACTAAGGAGTTTCAAATCTTCATCGCTATTTTACGTCCTTGTACACCAGCATTATCCAACAATGTCAAGTCATTTATCCCAATTGAACCTGAGCATTCGCAACGCCAGCTAGTGGATCGGCTTCTATGATCATTCCTTCACATTGCCCAAGATCAGCAGAAAGCTGTTTACCGGATACTATTTCAATATCACCAGTTTTCATAGGAAGGGGATTCCCAGCTCCAATCATGGTTGTTTTTGTTGGAAAGTAAGCATATATTGTTTCTGAGCCAAAAATTGTTCATATAAGGGATTGTTTTTCTTTAGCCAGTGAAAGGCTTTCAAAACGGCTTCTCTGTCATAGGGTACAGTTGTCTCCAATGTGCTTTTGAAATTGAAGTATCCCTGCCCCTCAAATGATCTATAGACACACCATATCCAATTGGACCTGAACTATGCACATAGGAATAGTTGGATGGTTTGAACGTGCTACAGTATAATGTTCCTATTGCTAGCCTACGGGATTCACCAAACCCAGCTACATCCTTAATACAATCTGGTAATGACTCAAAATCATCAAAAAGCTCTTCACTGGAGTTCACTGGAGTTAAGGTTACCACATGTCTACAACATGCCACTTTGAGCACCCCATCCTTATCCATTGTCACAGTAGTTAGGCTATTGGATAGGTTCTCAAACTTGGAGGCTCTATAGGGAGAGGTTTTCTTCCTATTGTCCACCCATTTGACATCACATGGAAACAAAATTATCCCACATTAACAACAAATACAAATCGACTCGCACATACTCTCAAACCCATCACTACAATTTGTGACCGGATTTGAGAAAAGGGGGCACTTTACGCATTTCCCGAATTTTGGTTTTAAGACGCTTATATCTCTGGAACCATAGCAGCTATGAACTTCAAACCTGGTAAGAATATTCTTTCATCATCCTACTACACTCTCTGCAAATTGCGGGCCCCACCCACTTCCTCTATGGGCGGAGCGAGCGGCCGCGTCGATCGCGTTCGAAAATAGCCGTTTTATGCTCCTCTTTGGCGGCTCACCGCTCGGGACAGGAGGCTTGCTCAGGGTTCTAACGTTGGATCTGTGAAGTAGAAGGTCCAAACTGCTAACAAACCAAGTCTGAAGCCCAGGCTCTCACTGCCTTGAAATGGTGGTAAGTTGAAAAGTGACAAAAATCGCGTTTTGCGCGAAGTGCCCCCTTTTCTCAAATCCGGTCACATTTGTTCACAATATTCATGCAAAATTGACCATTGTGCGTCCGCTTCCTTTTTCCATACGTTGATTGTTGCTGCTCGAACACTATACTTTTTTACCAACACTTTATTATCAGCATTATCTACATCAACACTACATATAAACCTGGAATGTTGGTAGTCTTGCTTCCATCTCTTAACAGATCTAACATGTACGTTGTATTTTTCACATAGCAACTCGTCACGCTCAAGTAATAATTCAGGATTGTCAAAGAAAGGATTGCGACTTGTAAATCTTAATGGTAAACAGTCCCTAAGCCACCTTCAAACAGTTTCAACACTTACATCGTATTTTGTAGCTTATTCTTTGGGATCAGAGTGATTTAAGCTTGCATTAGCATTCAAATCAGATAGGAATCTACCTTTTGCCGTATGCCGGTTTGTTTTGGTCTTAGGGCCAGGGATCTCTTCTATATCACCACTTAGCATCAAGAGTAAATGAAAAAGAGCCTTTAAATGGTAAAGCCTTAAGAAAAATCTTTTAAGCATATCAGTGTATGATACTGAAACCATTTAGGATAAGCTACATACCCAGCAGCAACGAACAAAACACTATCAACAATGAGCAGCAAAAAACACTATAACATCCACAGATACAAACACGATAAATACCACCAATAAATGTGCCACTAAATTAGTATTTTTGTCACAACTGCATGCAACACCCTGCCTCAAACACTGCTTCCATAGTACAATGACTAGAAGTGATCAAATGCTATACCGTAACAAATAATAAAACAGCCAACAAATATGTATAATTATACTAACAGGAATACCGGTGTGATATCCATATTCTTGGTTAAAGGTAACTACAATAAATAGGTATAAAATATTTGAAAATAATCCCCAAACACAACAGGATATTATCCTACCCCTACCCATGAGTAAATTGGTTTTTTTTGTTGTTGATAAATACCTTTATTTTGCAGAGTATTAAAGTGTCAGTAGAGGTAGCTAAGACTCCAGTCCTACACCTTGACTGATTTGAATGAACTGTCTTGATAGCCAGCAAGATTCGACCCCAGTTTGCTAAGCTCCCCGTTGAAAGAGAAGAATCCATGAACATGCCAAAAGAGAAGGAAGCCACTTACTATTCTGAATTCAGAACGACTCTGTCAAACAAATCACTCATATGCCTCGCAACCACGACCAAGACTCCAAGATTCAGCTCTCAGAGACAAAATCTTGAAAGACAGCACAGTACGGTAGATGACCTTGATGTAGCTCCGGCAATTCCGCAATTGTGCACACGGCCCTAAATTTCTGACCAATGAGGCACGTCGTAAAAGCAAAGCCACACAGACTTTCTATCCGGCGGCGCTGCGCGTGCATAGCAACTGGGCGTATCCAGCACACGTATCCATGCTTTTTTCGCGATCGCTACTGGTAACTCGACTCGTATCCATGCGTGTGACACGATCATAGTTGTGAGATGATCTCTATTTGTGTGAGCATAATATAATAATATGGCTTACTGATAGTTTTCTCGCCTTTCCTGACTATGGAACTGTATGCATGTCGCTAGCCTCATGTGTAGCCTCGTCCCCGCGTTGGGAGGGGCCTGGGGACGAGGCTAGCATGTCGCCTGATTTATTGGGCTTGCTTGGAACGCTAGGGTTATGACTGGGGAGGAGGAAGGCTCTGGTGTTATACCTATGTATACGAGACTAGTACCTGCTGCAGCCAGGAGTGGAGCTCAATCAGATTGCTCCACGTCATCACCAGGGCTTGCTAGGCTACTAGACTACATCTCACGAGTGAGGTTTGCACACAGGCATAGCAGCTAAGCACTGGTACAACTCCAGTATGGGCACAACACCAGAATCTGATCCTTCCTCCTTCTCCTGATATGTTACAAGTACCTGATTGCATATTCTCGTACCCATACGTAGATCGGAAAAAGAGTGTGGTGAAATGTTTTTTCAACTTTGGTTCCAGATGTACACGACATAATATTATTATGACACGCAAACAAATACAGTGGAAACCCTCTAAAGCGGACACCATTAGGACCAAAATTTTAGTCCGCTATAGCGAAGTGTCCTTAGCTCAGGGGTAGTGGTTGACCATGCCCCTCCTACAATCAAATCGAGGCCAGCTATGATAAAGCATCACTGCGGGACCAAAATAAGTGTCCGTTATACGGAATAGCGGGGTGTCCGCTGTTAAGGGGGTTTGAATGTATTGAAGTCTATGGAAATACAATCCGGACATTCAGAATTTTCTGTTATATCGCAGGTGTCCGCCGTTGAGGGGTGTCCGTCATGCAGGGTTCCACTGTATTATCAGTGATAGCGTTATCACGATGTTTTGCTTGTATGCACAATTCACGCAGCCTTACACCCAACCGACGCCTTGAAAGCACAATCTTGGCAAATTATGGAGTCCGAGTGTGTCAGTGCCTGATTCTCAACCAGACGATCAAACGGCAGCTGTATAAATGAGATTTTCCTGTCCCATTAGGTAGGCATGGATCATCCACATCCTCGCCAGCTACATTTGAGCTTATTGCCCTCGTCTGAACTTTACGGACACTATTCTGAAAGGACGCAATGAGATATTGCCGGAACAATGCGCATTTCACCATACTTTTATTTTCTGCATGCAACATAGAGGCTGGGCACGAGACTACTGATTACGGGGATAGTAGTCTCAATGTGGCTTGTACTTGCACCATGCATTGTAGCGAGATTACCATCACAGATTGATGTACAGTGCTAACTCAAACAGCAACAATTGAAAAAACGCTGTGTCTACTGTACCGGCACCGGTACTGAAAATTTAGCGCTTCGAGTACCGGCAAACTAGCCCGCCAAAAAACGTAAAAAATTGTTCGAAAGTGGAATAAAAAAAGAAATCTAAAGATCAAGCGGGTTTCGAACCCACGACCACCGCTCCACCAGCCCTAGCCCTAGTCCGCTCTGCTAACCCAGCTCGCTGCTGCTGGATGTCGTTTTTTGTCACCTTTATACACCTTGTCACTATAATACTAACCCTTTGTCAACAACCATAGCCTAAATCCAAAACCCCTCATCACTAACCGATTAGCGAAACCAAACCCCCCCCCCCCCAACTACTAGCCTCGCTAGCCGTCTAGCACTCAGTATTAGTGGCTATTAGCTATAGCTAATATTAGAGCTTCCGGTACTCCAAGCACTAAATCTTGGGTACCGGTGACAGTACAGTAGACACAGTGTTGAAAAAAGTCTCTGCAGAAACTAAAACTAAGCTATAACTAGCCATACATTGTGCCCGTGTATGAGCAAGAACTGATGAAAATGTACCTGAAAATACCTATTGTTTGCGCTTGACAATGTGATGAACATTGTTTACGCTTTGCCCAACTGAGTAAATTATGTGCTCAACAAGGGAGTCGCTGCCATACGCCCCCGGAGCAGCTAGGTCTTTTCGTCATGCAGACAAGCTAGCTAGCATTGGTCTATACCTTGAGCTACAAACTCGAGTGCTCTATTGTTTTACACAGCAAACGTTTCCGCTACTTGCTAGTTAGTTGGCAAGGCTATGGGGAATTGTACGTACAGCACCACTTACTTGTGTAAATCCCGCAGAGCCTATACACACTTGTAGCCCAGAAGTGAACGGCTGACTGGATTATGAATAGCAATGAGCTTCCTTTGGACCAGCAACTTCAAGGCCTATAATCCTAGTCTCAGAGCTGTGCAACATCATTCACTCCTGCATAATATTGTGGCGGCGCCCCTGCTTTGCCCATTGCATCAGTGAAATTTATCTACATGTATAATCAGATCTGCTGACGTGGCCTGATAATATTGCCTAATACCAGCATGAAGCCTTTCAAGTCAAAGGCAGGAATAATCTTGCTACCACACATTTGCAATGTTTTCCACCCATGTGCTATGTGAGGGACAGGGGTCACGCATAATTTTGCCCATACCCAGTGCACTACGAAACAACTTGAGCTTTATAGAGCACATACCCGTCGCACATTGCATCTGCATCCACATCTGTTTGCATAGAAATGAGAGCTGCAGCAGTAAGTGTGCATACATGTATGTAGCTGACGTATACACATGGCCGTGGATGGGTCGAGTCGATAGGTGTCGCCAACAAAGACGCAGTGTTTGCGATGCTCGTGGGCCTTGCCAAACCATTTGAAGCATAATGAAGACAAATTTTGGACGACTTGTATGGATTTGTCATATTTACTAGTCGCTCACATGCCTAGATGTCCAGATCTGGCGATTTTGTGGTGACAGACAGACAGGCAGACAGACGGACAAAACCAATTACTTTATCCCTTGTGCATGTGAGCTGGTAATGTGTTCCTGGTGCTGTTCACTAGCTCAGCATGTGTATGGGGCTATATTAGTGTCATAATTATGGAAGGTGTAGTCATTTTGTGAGAAGGGTATCCATCTTATTTGGGGGTGGTCATTTAGAGGTCTGCAGAGCAATACTGGGTTACTATCAAATGTGGGTGTATCCATAATATATTATTATTATTGCTACAATTTTCTGAAACTCAAGGTACATGTACAGGTGTATGGTCTGTTACGTGTTGGAAATTTCAACAGTTCATCCAAGTTTTGTTATTCAACATATTAACGTGAGTATACGTACCATAGTGTGATTGTGACCATAATGGAGTGCTTGCATGGTGATACTGTATCTATTCATCTTTTGCAGTGATATGGAGTCAATTGAGAGTGCTGATGCACAAAAAGTGAGTACTTGAAGAAAAGATTAGCCTCGGACCTGAGCGATTAACTTTAATTATTATTGTTTTTATACAGGATGTGTGTGTTACACTGGGTATGAATACTGTGTCTGGTGATACACCAGAAAGGTCGGTGATAGACAGTATTATCAAGGTAAGGTGACAAACGCATGTTATAAGAGTTTGTTGTGGGGGGGGGGGAGTATTTTTGCAATAACGAGGTTGGGTCCTATCTCCGAGTTTAATTTCCGCCAATGTTCATAGGCAGATTATTACATGTATATCACCTGATGATTCTGAGGGGGGGGGGAATTATAATCGGTTGAATGAGCAAACCATGTAAGATAGAATTATGCTGAGAGCATGTCCGGCTTTTCCTGATGGTTGAGGCATACACAAAGCTATGTATGGAAAATGACTGTTATAAGAATCGAATTCTGTACCAGAATATCGGATGAGAGGCAACATCAGCACAAAGATCGTCCAGTGATACTCTTTCTTTTTGGACTGAAGATCATAGCGATCACAGTCATCAACATAAAGATTCAGCTCCTCCAAGTCAGTGGTTACACAAATTCCATGCTTGATACCAGCGACAGACAAGAAACGCAAAATGTGTAAAAAAATGCAATGTTCAAGGCTGGAACAATCTTTCATCCTTTAGTAACTTATCTTAGTAGCGAGATGGAATATTAAACTCAGCCCCTTAATTTGGATCAACCTCATAATAATAATTATACTGAACCTTATATTCCCACATCAGGACATCATGGCATGCAGTGATTTCATAATTTTGATGGTGCGGCATACCAGTGGGGTGCTGGTGGCTTCCTCTTATGTCCCCCCTCTGTCCCCCTTCTGTGCATTATAAGGACATGTCTTGGGCACAAATATAACCCGATAGTAGGGGAAAAAAACACGAAATTCTCAGTGGTGTAAGAATGTTAAAAACGTCCCACTAATGCCATAGATCTGAAAATTTTCGTGTAAAGAAACTTTCGTATGATAAATTTTCGTGCAAAAAAATTTTCGTAGGAACGACCCCTTACCGCATTAGCGTTAATAGCGCATGCTAATTTTCGTAAGATTAATTTTTGTAGCCGCCATTGACTACGAAAATATTTTTACAACGAAAATTTCCAGATTTACGGTATGAGGAATCCTGGGTAGAATAAGAAGAACTGGAGAGATGTAGTTACGCATAATTATAGGCAGACACACAGTGGGCGGGCATGAGACTTCCAAAGGATATACTTTACATACTGGAGTGATGACGCTTTACCATTAATTTTTGTTAAGTCTGGCTATTGGGGGAGGCCTGGTGGGTGTACACTAGACTGGGAGGCTGATACATTTTGCTTATATGACATTGTACATGTTCATTCGTATGCGTTGAAAGAAGTTGTCTGTATACATGCACATCACCGTAAGTTTTCTTTGCCATTTAGGATACTCCCACGTCAAATAATGATAGTCTCAATGTGACAGTGGAGGGTGATGAAGAGACTGACAGTCTCAACGTGACAGTGGAGAGTAATGATGGCTCCCTGTATGTTCCAACCCCTCAAAGAAAGGTTAGAGAGAGGATAGAAAATACGTCATGTATTCCATCAAATATTTGCTTCATGGACTTGAAACAATTGAACAAGTTCATTAAGCAAGTGAATCAAATACGTTGTTGTGCCACACCTGGTTGTAAAGGTGCATTGTGTCCCATTCATGTGAAAAGCCTTGGGCTGGGTGGTGCTCTTTCTATCACCTATGCTTGTAACGGTTGTGCTAGTCAGTGGGCATTGTTTGAAACATCATCTAAATACGAACTTGGCTGTGCTACCGAAATTGGTATTGCTGCGCAGGTGGCTTTTATCATAGCTGGTTGCACGCATGTGACTTATTACAAGGTATTGAAGCATGCACTTGGGATTGAAGGAGTTAGTTGGCCAATGTTTGACTCGACCATCAAGAGAATGTACCCTATTGTCAAAGAGATGGTCGATAAGATGTGCAGTGATGCAAAGGATGACATGCAACGCATGGACCAAAATGAACTGGGTTCGTGGAGTCGTGCCGTCACGTCCGCTGACGGCACGTGGATGACACGTGGTCATCACAGCAAGAATGCTACTTTCAGCATTCGAAACTACTACAATGGAGCTCTTCTTTACCGCAAGCATCTCTGTCAGAAAGGC
Organism: Cliona cf. orientalis; assembly: GCA_963930775.1. NCBI lineage: Eukaryota > Metazoa > Porifera > Demospongiae > Clionaida > Clionaidae > Cliona > Cliona cf. orientalis. The sequence continues at coordinate 29,423,297 of OZ005689.1, read as the reverse complement.
AGAGATGACATAATTGAAGAAGAGCTCTACCAGGGGACATCCAAGGGTGCCGAAGGCTATGCCGCACGCCTTACGTTCAAAAAAGCCAAGGAGGAAGGGATGAACATTGCCATTCAGTGGCAAGATGCCGACTCCTCCTCTGCGAAGGCAGTGACAGACCACTTTCCCAATGCAGAGATCATGATCTGTGGTGGGCATGCCGGTAGGGCCCACAAGAAGCAGCTGGAAAAGCTGCAGAAAATCAAGTCCTTCACTGTTGATTTAATAAGAAAGTATAAAGACACTTTTCCCTCTGTTGGCGATGTGGTCTGTCATTGCTCAAGGCACAAACAGGGATGTGGTTGCTTCTCCAAGGCGTTTATTGAAAAGGCCAGAAACTACTTTTCGCTAATTTTGTCGATGAGTGAATCTGCCGAAGAGTTTGCAACCAGGATGAAAGGATTGGCCAGACATACCCGCGACGAGCACGATTGGGGGTTTGGTAGGTGTGATTTTCACCAACTTCGAGTATGCAACTGTGGTGAGTGTAAGGATGGAGAGGATCTAAAGTGCGAAGGAACAGACTATCACACAAGGCATGCACTGACATGTCCTTTCCACTCTCTGGCTTACGAAATTGAATGCCATGAGAGAGCAGAAATGGCCGAACAGCTGGTTCACCCCATTCTTAAAAGGGGGCATTCCAACTGGTTGGAGGCCTCCCACAATGTGTTCATTCGCTTCAGACCAAAGCACATCTTCCTCGAAAGGCTACACTATGTGGTTTCAACCGAGCTGGCTCTGCTGCAATCCAACATGACATACATGTATGAGAAGCGTGGGCCACAATATCATTGGGTGGTTGAGCTGTTTGAGCGTCTGAAGCTACCTGTGTTTGATGGTGTTCAGGCTGCTCTGGAGACATTCAATCGACAGAGAATGATGTACTTAGATCAGGAAAAGACCGATTCCTCCAAGCGGAGGCGAATACAGTTGAAAAGTGAGCGAACAGTGGATGCACAGCGTCGCAAGCTGTGGTCAAAGAAGCATGGCCACGATACCTACGGCAGTGACGACAGTGACATAGACGAAGATGAACTCAAACGTAAAGGACAGAAGAAACGTACAACTGGAGGGACGTGTAAGTGTGGGTCCACCACTCACCTACGTACCAACCATAGTGAATGTCCTTTGAACGTAAAGAATCAGAGAAGTGATGTTTCTGTGGATGACAGAGCATCTGACAATAATGATGTCATTTCCTATTCTGAGGATACCCTGTCAGACGCAGAAAGCATTTCTTTGGAAAAAAGTGTGCCTACCCCAACTGGTGACACTAGTTGGTGTTTTGAAGATGACGTAATAAGTGGTATCTGCGTGTGCGGAGCGCTCGGACGAGCACACAAGAGGGATTGCCCCTTAAACTCACGAAATCGTTACGTTGGGTGCACATTGTTTCCCAAAGCCTCTTCTGCTGACTCTGACAAGAATGGCAAGGATGATGATTGTGTGAAATCCAAACCTCCTAAAGCAAGCAAGCCGATCGATACGAGGTCCACTCGTCGAGGAAAGAGAGAAAAACCAAGTGGTGAGAAGCCTCCCCCAGCGAAAAAGCCTAGGCCCAACTTCAAGGTGGGTGACTGCGTGAATTTGCATGATAGCAAATTGGGCAAATGTCACCTTCCTTGCTGCATTGTGCAAGTGTTTGGTGATCGATGCCTACTATGTTGTCACAAGGGAGTTCTCACTACTGGCTATGCAAAGGGGCAGTTGACGGCTATCAGCGGTGATCCATCCATTTCAGTAGACAACTGGCGAACTGCAGGAAGGACCTCACTACGAGATGTAGCAAATGATTCTGCAAATCTCAAAGTGTGTAACTGTGGCCTAGCCAAGCCTGTTGTTGAGCATGTTGTTGACCTGACTGACGATCCCACAGCCTTGTCTTCAGCCGATGGTTCTGCAGTTGTAAGCAACACCTGGGTGTCCACTCCACTGTACACCTTGCACATAGATAAGAAACGGGAAATTGTTTCATCTGATGGTTGGCTCTCAGACACAGTCATTAGGGCCGGTCAGTTGCTCATCTTGCAGGAATTCCCAAACATAGCCGGCCTGCAAGATCCGGCAGTTCACAGGAGTCTGTCGTTCCAAATCCTCAGAGGAGAATTTGTGCAGATCATCTTTGTTGGAGGCTGTCACTGGTGTACTATTTCCAATGTTGGATGTGACGATGGAGTGGTCAATGTGTACGACAGCATGTACTCCAGTGCTTCCAGTGGGACGGTAAAATTGATTGCAAGCCTTGTGTTCAGTCCTGCTAAACAGCTTGTAGTGAGAATGATGGATGTTGGAAGGCAGTCAAATGGTTCCGATTGTGGAGTCCTTGCCTTAGCATTTGCATACGACATTTGCAGTGGTAATGACCCATGCAAGATCAAGTACGATCACAGGTCTATGAGGCAGCACTTGGCAGAGTGCTTGGAGAAATGTCGCCTCTCTCGCTTCCCAGCGGTCGGTGAGCGCAGGACTGTTGGTGTCAGGCACACCCAGTCAGTGGACCTTCACTGCTCCTGCCGCTTGCCCGAAGAATTAGGTGATAAAATGGCCGAGTGCGATGTATGTAAAACCTGGTACCACAAACACTGCATGGACGTTCCTAACTATGTTTTTGAAAAAAAAGATGTCCCCTGGAAGTGTAAATCATGTGCCGCAGTGTGAGACTCTACCTAGTATTTTGTTGTATATAACGTATTTCTTCTAAAAGATTTGGCCCTTCTAATTATTCGGCATCCTTTACCGAATGATTTAATATAGTCTTTAATTTTTTGGCAAAGGTCGTCTTGTGTATATGCTATAAACGGGAATGGAATGCGGATGCAGACAGAATGTTGAATATTAACCTCTAAAAATTCGGCGAAGCTAAAGCAATATTATTATTTTCATTCCGAATTTTTAGAAGAAATACGGTAGTTTATCCAGGTGTGGCCACATGTATTGATTACCAATCCATCCTCTCTCTCTCAGGGATATGATATTATTACCTCTCCCTCTATTATATACATGTACATGTATAACTGCATATACATGTATCTATCTCCTCTCTCTCTCTCTCTCTCTCTCTCTCTCTCTCTCTCTCTCTCTCTCTCTCTCTCTCTCTCTCTCTCTCTCTCTCTCTCTCTCTCTCTCTCTCTCTCTCTCTCTCTCTCTCTCTCTCTCTCTCTCTCTCTCTCTCTCTCTCTCTCTCTCTCTCTCTCTCTCTCTCTCTCTCTCTCTCTCTCTCTCTCTCTCCCTCTCCCCCTCTCCTCCCCCCCCTCTCTCTCTCTCTCTTGCTCGTCTCAATGCTAATACATGTACATGTATGTGTACATGTCTATCACCATAATAATATTATTTTTTGTCAGTGTTAATTCTCTTCATACCTGTGTTTTCTTGAGTGGGTACGTCAACTCAATAAGCCTGACACAGGGAAGGTTTATGCAGTTGTAGGCTCTACCTTCTTTGAATTTTGTTTTGGGGCTAAAAATGGTTTCTGAATATCAGGTCATAGGGTACAGGTACTGGTTATCAATCTTATCTGTATGCTTGTAGTGACACTGCCAAACCAGCTGACTGATTTTTTTTTGCACTACCTTATAAGAAAGTACACAAATGCCATGTCAGCAAACAGGATTGTTCTCTGCTCTGCCATAATATCTAGATGTACATGTATCTCTCCTCATTGAAGTCAGTTGCCTGAAGCTCCCACCCTCGGGTGGCGTGATGAGTCGTTGATGGCTTCTGGTTTTCACATTGGAGATATGTTTCTCTCTTGTGTTCTCTATCCCAGTCTATACTACATGTATGTTAGTATTAATATGGCTGCATTCTCCCTCTCTGTATCATCTCAATACTTGTTTGTGTTGGGCACTTGGTACAGTTGTTTGTCTGTTCAAACTGATTATATTACAGAGCAGTAGGTACAGGTATAGGTTACCAAGCAAAAATTTTATGAGTGAAAACGTAATATCAAGTTGTATCATGTTGCTCTAAATATAATCTGCTCTACAGTACATGTACTCTATCAGTATAATAATACTATTATCATAGTGCACTTGCCTGGGACACTATGGTATTACCCCCGTGTGCATAGTAAAGTAATCAGGTGGCTTGGCATTTTCTCTCTTTCTCCTCGTTGAAGTCGGCTGCCTGAAGCTCGGGTGGCATGATGAATCGTTGATGGCTTCTAGTTTTCCCATTGGACTTACATTTCTCTCTCTGTTCTAAAAAAATTACCTGATATCAGCATAGAGGCAATCTTAGCGAGTGGTGAGTATAATAATATTCATCAAAAATGTCAAAGCTGACGTTTGTTTCACCTCATAATGTTGACAAGCTGTACAAATCACATCAGGTGTGCCATGTGCTGTTTCGACCGTGTACTGCACATCTACATGCATATGACGCGTACATGTAAGTGAATGCAAGAGCACACACTAGGCTACTAATTGTGCACATGGGGTATGTACAGAGCTCTCATTCTCTCTTTCTTGAAAACTGGCAGTCATGTTGATGTGCTCATTGTAACGTGGTGCTTGTAGTCACACTGTCTAGGTGTAAGGGTCAAGGAAGCTCATACTAGTGTCAGCTGCTATTATGTTTAGGCCGCTATCTTTACATCAATATGTATGTGCATTGTACACATTTAGCTTCCTCCATAAACCGAGGCAGTGTGGCCCGGGCTCTTTGTATCGTGTGTATTTATGTCGAGCTCCTCCAGTTACAGCGTGATTGAGCCATCCATGATGGAGCACTTGTTGCTCCTGTCAGTGGAGATATATGGCATGTACTGATACAGACTTGGTTTTCTGTGGCGTTTTTGTGCTAGTGAATGGTCTGTATTGTGCTATATCTTTCCTCTCTTCTTAGAGCTCAGTCGGGACGAATGTGAAGGCTTGTTGTGTAGGTATGTATGTAATGGCTGATTCTTGGCTGATCAGCTTTGGATGATTTCGCTAGAGAATGTTTTCCAAAGCAGCTATGAGTACACATCTGATTTGTAATGAGAGTAGGGTGGGGAGATATTTAGTTTGTGTGCTTACAGTTCGATCCAGGAATCAGCCATTCCTTCTTTCTCTCCCTTGAATTTGAGCCGGGGCATTGTGTAGTAGACATAATGCCTCGAGGGTCACCTGTGCATCTGCCTCCGCGTGGCGTGACCTGGGATAGGAGTTACATGTGCATAGAAATGTCCCCATAATCAGGTCCTAGTGGCTACCATATCACCCCTTCACTATAGTTTGTGGTTCTGTTGTACATGTAACTCTGAAGCCAAAGGATGCACACCATTGCTGTCTCTTTAGAGAGAGAGAGAAATATTTTTTTGTTCATGGGGAGCTGTTAGGTAAGGCTTTGCAAACAGTATTGACAGCCCTCTCTTTCTCTACCTCTCTCCCTCCCCATTGACTGGTGTATGTTGTTGAATTCTGACCGTAATATCTTTTCTGTGTCCCCATTTTCATATTATAGTAGCAATTTTTTTCTGTGGTTGTAAGGTAATTATGGTGTAATCTATGATAATGTATGATGTAACCTAGCTATGGTGTAAATACATCCCGAGTCCCAATCAATAAAATTCGGCTCTTGCTATGACGAAATTTTGATGAAACCTGTAATGTATTTGCTGTGAAGACTGTTTGAGAATGTTTAGCACGCATGAAGGCTTGTTGGGCCCAGAATTTGAACCTAGCGTATAAGAAGATCATGGACTATCAATGATATAATATGGCAATTTTCTCGGTTCGCTTTCTTTGGTGACCTCGCACTAGGGGGGATTTCCCTATTCAGTCTAGCATATGGCACATGGAGGTCACGTCCAGGTCAACCGTCCTAGTTCAAATTATGGCAGCGTACAGTAGCGCAGTGTAATACTTTTCATGAGGGACAAGTGATATATCCCCAGCAGTGTTTTATTTAGAGGGGGGGGAACCATGGGATTTCCCCCCCCTGACTTGCTTTTCCCCCCCTGAAAACTGCCATATATTATAGTAATAATATTTGTTAATAACAGCCATTGATAGCTTAATGCACAACACATTGCCTATTGCTAGCTAGAATTAAAGTGAAATGCGCCTGTTTGACTCCTTAAATATGTCCAAGATTTCCTCAAAAGTGCAAATTTTAATCAATGGGTGGTTATGCCCACAAGATATGTCACGAAAAAGGTGAAAATGTGCAGTAACAAACCAAACTGAGATGTGGTCTCAGAAGCCACCAGAAGCAGTCTCAGAGGTTATAAAATTAAAAATTTTCCTGGGGGGGCATGCCCCCAGACCCCCCTAGTCTGGGCGTGCTACGCACACCATGATAGTATTACCATCGATCGTTTTCCCCCCCTTGGGAAAAAATCCTGTATAAAACCCTGCCCAGTATAGATTTACTTTTCTGGTTATGAGGTAATTATGGTGTAATTATGAGGTAATCTATGAGGCAATTATGAGAAAACTCAGGGTCTCTATGGAGCCTAGCCTTTCCGAGACTTAAAAATCAGTAAGTATATAGAGCATCTAACGAATGTATCGAGCGAATATCTTGCAAGCAGACTCCATCTCTGCGCATTGATATATTATTGACAACCTCTTACCACATGCACCACTACAACTATGCAGCTACTGAGGATATGGTGAAGTGTTTCATATGTACTACTATTAATTTTATGATAGAGTGTATCTTGGAACAGCAAAGCAGGTCAACAGAGTGCTCTTATCCCCTTCAATTAGAGATCATCCTTCAAGTAGTCACACAACAGCTGCTCCTAGTCACAGGTACGTGGAGAGAGGATACGTAATGTGTGTACGTAGGTAAACTGTGGCCACCACAGTAGACTGCATGTAGGTATGTAGGTAATATAAAAATGTATATTAAGCGACTGTATAATTATGTATTGTGTACATTCCATATTATGTTCCTTGAAATAAATTTCATGTGGCTGCCCATGGAATGTCTTGCTTGTCTGTGTAATTGTATGCGGTTATAATTGAACAAGAAAGTAGAAGTAATAATTATATTGGAGTATAGCCACTGCTATGTTATGATACAGGGTTGCATACAGAGGGAGGCACACTGGTATCCCCCCCCCCCCTCAGAATTCCATAATAATAATATTCATGTATATGTAATATATACAGCGCAAATAATATGATTACATACACAAGCAAAAAGAAATTGTTTGTTATCACGGCATTATTGTGTGATTTATTTACTAGTATATACGCATGGCAGTGGCGCATATACATACGTAAGTACAAAATTGACTGGATTGTTTGAATGTGCAGTAGAATTAAGGAAATGCAGTCAGTACCATATGCAAGGGCATAGCTACCATAGAGGCAACCGAGGCAGCTGCCTCGGTCATCAATTCAGCCAGCTATATACTTAAATACACAACAATACTCACCGAGCCGTGCGCATGCCATGACAAGTTTGTTTGCTAACTAAGCATTCGAACTTTCACTGTATAGCTCCATCTCTAAGAGAGCAAGACGGATGCCTCTCTCTGAGATTATGTAAGTAACATCGACAAAACGGCTTTGCGCACCGTTCTAGACTCGAGAAGACTTTCTATGTTGTTACGATCGTGGTAGACACCCGAAAATGGGCGTGGTTTGTCCACTAAGGGGGCGTGACTAAAAAAATTCGCGACCAATCTTTATTATCTGCCTCCATATAAAAAAAATTCTGGCTACGCCCTTGCATATGTGGTGGGTAATTTGTGCAAATTCAGAGAGGGCCCTCAGAGTTTATTTTATTCATAATGGCAACCCAATCTAGGGACGTTGCGCTACACAAATGATATGTAATCAATGAACATGCTGAATTTCGCTCACGATTTTCAAGCCTCACCTGCAAAGAGACATGGACAAATAGTATGAGATAGAAGAATATTGGTGTACACTAAGCTACTAGCTGGAGGACTCTTGCTTGCTAATACTGGCCATGCTACCATGTTTTTTTATCACGCCCATCATCGTGGGTAGAATTTTCATGACTGCCAAATCAACCAAAAAAATGATTACATATACCCACCATGCGGTGGTATACATCTTCTCTCTCTGTCTCCAAAACTGACAATGCTCGTTATAGATACTTAGTATATATGGTCCTTGTAAGAATTGGTAATGGTCTCAGCTGCTATTACGTAGGTTTCAGATCATCTTTTACATGCATCTTAGTAAGTTTTAGCAACTGCACCTCAGCTCTTTATCATGCAGACAGGCCGGTAATCTTAAAGAAGTATTGGTCTGTTTTGTAGCCTGTACCTTGTGCTGTAATCTAACCAAACTGAGCATAAATGGAGTGCTCCATTGTTATGATGCAGCAAAACACCTCTGACACTCCTGCCAGGGGCGTGTCCAGGATTTGAGGAAGGTAGGTGCTGATCCAGACGCGCGTGGAGCGCGCGCGCGCAAAAATTTTAGCCACGCCCCCAAAACGTTGACCACGCCCCTCATTAACGCGTTCTCGAAGACAGCTTGATGACAAAGAAGGCTGTTTTAGGCCTAGTAGCAACGAGAAACTGCCGTTTGGAGCAAGTCCAGTAAGTTTATTGTTGGTCTTAGCTATCAGTTGTTGCTTATCAGTAACAATAGTTGTCACACAGCTACTAAGTTGGTTGTTGTGCCAGACCCTAGGGGGGTGCTCCAGCCCCCTGAGCCCCCCGCTGGACACGCCCCTGCCTGCTATATGTAGTTGGTGAAGCTATTGGGAATTGTACCATATATACAGATCAAGACACCACTCAGTTGTATACATCCAGCAGAGCTTAGACATGTGTAGTCTTTAATAGCTAACGGATGCATGGGGTTGTGAATAGCAAGGGCGAGGGAGATTCCTTTGGACCAGGAACTTCAATGCATATAATCTGCGGTCTTTGTGCTGCACTAGATCCTTCCATGAAAGACATAATGCCACTCCATGCCATACATAGCTTCACCACCTAACTAGCAACAATGTCTGAAGTGTCTGCTTACTATGCAAGCTGTCACTATATTATAGCCTATTAGGGATGTGCTGACACCGGAGCACAATGTAATATGGCTGAGTGTGTGATTTTTTGGTGTGATTGTGCCTGCCTTGGAAGCGATACACTAAGGTGGCCCTGAGGGTCAGTTCTTAGGTGTATCTTCATAGCAGTTTTCAGTTTGGGTTCCGTTAAGGTTAGATGAATGGAGGTCCAAATAGTTACATTAATTGGGGTGCACTCAAGAGGGATTGCCCCTCAAACTCACGAAATCGTTACGTTGGATGCACATTATTTCCCAAGGCCTCTTCTGCTGACTCTGACAAGAATGGCAAGCTTGAATGGTAAGCCTCCATGCAGTCATCTTCATGTTCAGGAAAGTGGAGTCTACCAGTGATGTTAATCGTGGACCTGAGCCTTGCCAGAGTGGTACAGCACTCACCTTTACCAGTTTTATGCCTTGCCTTTACACTTGAGTTATCTCTCAGACTGATGGTGCAGTGCGGGCGTATGAGCATGTGCATGACGACCATTACCTTACACGTTAAAAATTTAACTCTCTCCTCACTGAAGTGATCACGTATCCCACAAACACATGCACGTACAAGTATATATATATGTAATAGTTATATCACGGGCGCGAGGGATGTATGGCATTTATTGCACCGAAGCCCGAGGGCCTTGTGCCCGAGGGTTGAGGGCAATAAATGCCATGCATCCCGAGTGCGCGTGATATAACTAGTTTATATCCCGTGGGCATAACTGCCATAGATACGCATAGAACACTAAAAAAGAAATAAAGGCAAGCTTATCTTACTCGAAACGTACACACAAAGCCGCTCTCTGAGCCGAGTTCTCGAACGTTCGAACGTCAATTGAACTTCTGCATGAACGTCTCGTGACAGAGGGGGGTGGTCAAATCCACACAGCAACAGCCATCCGACACTTGACGATGAACTACCATCGTTAGCGTGACCTGCAACGTCGAGCTCAGAAGCCAAGAAACAAAGCTCGAGCTGTTGGCTATCCCAGAAACAAGGCTACGTGCCTACGCAGTAAGCTTACCTATACCGTGTTGACTCGCGATTGATCGATCCACGACTCCGCCCATGCATCGATCTATGGCCCATCGCTTCGAACCGGCGATCTCCCGCTACCTAGCTTTCCCACCATACGCTCTCGCGAGACGCTCCATTGATAGTTTTACTTTGTTGCTACCAACATGTTTACTATTCAAGGCCTGCAGTATTTAATATTGCATTTTGACTTCCCTTGAGCCACTAATATTGCACTGTGGGTTTCCTGGAGCTATTCATATTGCACTGTGGCTTACCTGAGGGTGTTCATATTGCACTGCATGTCTCTTGGAAGTGCATTATGGTGTATATTTTACTTAGCAACAACATAGTAACGGGATATAATATATACCCAAACCCATACATATATAAAAAAAATTGCTTCCTGTACCTCGTGTATTCGGTGCTCGCTCAGGCTCACCCCGAAATACATATTGGCAATTCTGATGCATTATTGTGTCATCCCTCACCATCCAGGTAGCCTTGTCTAAGGCTGGCTCTCACTGTCGTGTGTTGGAGGAGAGGAGTGCCGTCCTCTGGAGGGTCAGGTCAGCAACCATGGGGAAAGACTCCGAATCATGTCAAATCATGACACTAGTCAACAGCAAGGCCAGCCAATGGCAGGTAATTTAGTATTGCTTATCGCCAGTCCCTCCAAGACATGTTTTTTTATTCCCCACACCACCATGCACACACAGCTGTCTTTCCCCTCTCACATTTATGTTCAGATCTTCGTCTCCCTCATGCACCCACCCTGTATTCAAAGATGGTACGTAGCACATATATATACGTATGTGCCTACATGAACACCATTGGTGCTAAACCCTCAGTGCTGTGAGATTTATGTTGCAAATTTGCAAGCTAAGCCTGCAGCACTGTTCCTGCTGTTAGCAGTGTTGTAGAGAGTAACTATAACCACAAGAACGTATTACTCGATTGCACGGTATTACGTAATAGTACCACGTGCATGCCAGATCAGCAGATCTAGTACAAAGTAAAGCCAAGAAGCGTAGTTGATGGCCTCTGTGACTAGTGATGAGTCAGTCGAGTTACAAGAACTATCACTTGAGCTACATACTAATCTTCTTTAAATGAAGCGGCTACTGTCTCTTTCATTGAGCGAGAGCTTGACAAGAAGGGAAGAAACCCGTGGTGGTCAGAAAATGTCGCCAGAACTTTTGAACAAAGCATTTTCAATGAAATCCACACAATGCATATATTGTATCTACGACGAAAAGCCTAATGGCACCTAGTTAGCGTGGTAACAGACACACACACTCACTCACTCACTTACACACAGAACGACTACCGTAACCCTCGCGCATGCGCCAAGGGTTAATAATAATACGAATTAATCTACTTTTTCCCCTCTATGATTGCTGTAGGCTTAAGAAGGTTGAACTGGATGTTGTCAGAGCGTGGTATTCCTGGAGAAGCAGCTAAGGGTGGCTCATGATCAGACACACAGCACTATGCTCCGCACGCCCCTCTCTTTCTCACTCTCTCACAGGGTTGTACTGTCATTCAGAGGATAGACTGACAGTCCATATCTATATGTGGAGTGCTTGGCTCAAGGTATGTACCTACATGCACATGTACTTCTTGGTTTCTAAGGGATTTACTCTGAGTGTTGTGACCCCTGGGGTCCTAGTAAAAAATTTAAAAAAATATGCCACAAAGAATACCCTTCATTGAAAAAAAATCAGGAGTGGGCTGGGGACAAGGCTATGATGGCTATACACTACACACCTGTAGCGGGGGATTGCTGATGTGAGTGTGTGGAAGTGGTCATTTGGTTAGGGTTGTATCTGGAAGGAACACATACATGTACATAACTCTCGAGGTAGCTTATCAAGCATAGGTGGTGTGTTATGGTGACGGTATTGTTGCCCACATAGATATAAACAGCTGCATGTTCAGCCTTAGCTTGTGCACGCGCAGTGCAGTAACTGATGCTTTTTTGCGACAATCTTTTTTTCTGAAAAAATGTATAATGTGTTGCTTGAAAATATATTCACGTTTATTTCGAGTTTGGCACACTCAGCATTAATTTTTGTGTGTATGCACAGCAATAGTCATGAAGTGTTTCAGTACACCCCCACAAAACCACTTAGTTACCTTATATTTGCACAATTGCTAAGTCAGCAAACATCTAATACAGTGTGTGCATGCACAATACTTAGGCCTGGGTGAGTGCTGTGATCTATATATGTACTGTTCTACGTAATAGTTATTACCCAAGAAATGGTGCAACATGGGTCATGTTGCACAAGGGCTGGATGTTGTCACGAGGGCGTAGCCCGAGTGAAACATCAGCCCGAGGGCAACTAACCCATGTTGTACCATTTCTTGGGTAATAACTGACTTGTTGTATTTCCCTTCTGGCAAAAACATGAGGGCATTTCAACCTTATTTCTATAGGAGTGACTGCATTTTACCCTTGGGCAAAATATGTTGCATATGCAACATCACTTCCTGTGCAACATCAGTTATGTTGTTATTGCAGAGTCTATGGGAATGAGTCTTAAGTATACAACAATGTTACATATTGAGAGATAGATACATGTACTTAACATGCACCATAATAGTAGAAGAAAGAAAAAGCAATGTACATGTACGTATGTACCTATCAACGCTGCCACACACTCCTCTCTCTGTGGAATTAGCACGGTACAGTTGCTGACTCGGTCTAAGTTGTGACTAAACTGGATGAAGATGACATTGGAGAATTCGAAGCCCACAGTGCTGCTGATGAGGCCTGGCATTGGCCGAAACCTAATTGGTAGAATTGGGTCCAGCACATGGGCAGGATTAGCTGCGCATGTGATCTGTGTACTGTTCTACTGCTACAGACATGTACACTTGAGAGAGAGCTATTCAAAATACATAATAGTGCACACGTATGTGTGTATATTTATCAACTCTCTCTCTCTCTCTCTCTCTCTCTCTCTCTCTCTCTCTCTCTCTCTCTCTCTCTCTCTCTCTCTCTCTCTCTCTCTTTCTCTGAACATGTATTATCAATTTAATTCTTTTTTAGAGAGTGATAGAAAGGACTATTTGAATCCAAAGAACTTTTAAGTAAGGATCGATTTACAGGGAGTGTAGACAGCCTTCTGTGTATTTATGTTCATTCTGATTTAGATATGGCACCCAGTGTCCAATTCCCCTGAAATTATATTCATGCATACCAGAATGCACCTTTGGATTATGTGTCAGTACCTAGCCATCTGGATCCCATCACCTGGCTATAGTTCTCTCTCTCCCCTCTGTTTCATTCTCTCTCATACACACTCCCCCTTATTCTCCCTCTCTCCAGGACCTATTGCAGTTCATCCATCCTATAATTAGTGTTTTGCAATGGGGGATACATTTTTGAGAAGTAATTATATACATGTATATACAACAGAGCGACGACAATTTATTTTTCTTGTATAATTTGTGTCCTATCCTGGAGGGCATAAAAGATGCACTCTCCTACAAGTTCAGAAGACTCACGATTGGTCAAAATTGTTGTGCCGTGTGTACAAACGAGGTTGCCAGGGCCTACGGCCCATAAAGATGCATTCTCGAGCTCGAGCGAGCGGTGCCAGCGCCGCACGTTTTGACAGGCCTGCTCGGCAGGCCACCGAGCCTCATTCGACGTTCTCACTCCGCTTGAACGTTGCCATTACACGGTGAGTTTGATCAGCTACTCTTGGCCTGCAGTTATGGGATGTGGTCTTTATCTGCGCGTGTGCGCTGTACGAACTGGCACTCGATTGTACTATAGCATGCTGTTAGTAGTGTTCAGTCACATTATTCCATGATTGTGACTTGTTAACCACCTTAAGTAGTTAACACGCATGGTGATTTTAAGTAGCAAGGAGCTACGTAGAAATATTTCCTGTTTGTGAGTTGATCATTAAAATACACATACACATATACACACATAAATACACATAAACTGTAATATATGGCAACCATACGCAGTTGTATACTAATCTATAGAGCCTGTACTCCATTGCAAAGTAAGTAAAGCAACATGAGCTAAATATGCACCACTAGGATGCATCTCTTCTATACGTATGTGTATGTATCCATGTGTGTGTGTCTGTACGTATGTGTGTATGTCACTGCGCACATGTACAGTGTGGCCCCGCTCCTCCTTTAGCTACATTTCTGCTCTAACCCCCCCCCTCCCCACACATACAGAGTTGTCTTCACCCTCTCAATAATAATTAGGTCCTTACCGTAGGACGGGTTTTAATTGCGTAATTTAATAAATGCGTTCTAGTCAAGTCAGGCCAAATTGAATAATTGCGATGGACGACCCCGTACCGTACTGTAGTATACGTGAACGTTTATGTTTGCGAATCTAATAATTGCGAAACGTAGAAAACTCGCAATTCGCATTTAATAGATACTCGCAATTAAAAAACCCGACCTACGGTATGTACTTGTAATTGTTTTTCATCTTCCTCCCCTCTCCTTTGAAAAAATTCCTAGAAAGTAAGAGTATGCATACTTTTGTCTCAAAACTTCACCCACCACCCACCCTGCATGCAAAAACATTGCTAAAAATACGACCTTGATGTTAATGCTTCAAGTAGTGACACTACAGCTGCTCCAGGTAGTGTGTATAATATAGTGGCCAGTATATAATTTAGAAAACCGTAGTACAGTTCCATGATGCCACAAACCAGACTGTTGTCCACTATGCAGCTATTCATACACCCATCAGACTTCTCTGAGTACAGGTAGTTTGTTTTTCCATCATAGTACAAACTGAGATGTTTGCTGACTGGGCATGTAATTGTGCAATTCCATGTAAGGTAATTCAGTGGTTTTGTGGTGTTGTACTGAAACAGCTGACTTGCTTGTATTATCCTGAGCATACTATAGAGTCATCCAAAGTACACTTAGTATAAGGAAGTACACAAATGCCATGTCAGCAAACAGGGTTGTTCTCTGCTCTGCCATAATATCTAGCTGGATGTACATGTATCTCTCCTCGTTGAAGTCAGTTGCCTGAAGCTCCCACCTTCAGGTGGCGTGATGAGTCGTTGATGGCTTCTGGTTTTCACATTGGAGATATGTTTCTCTTTTGTGTTCTCTATCCCAGTCTATACTACATGTATGTTTGTATTAGTATGGCTGCATTCTCCCTCTCTGTATCATCTCAATACTTGTTTGTGTTGGGCACTTGGTACAGTTGTTTGTTGCCTGTTCAAAGCTGATTATATTACAGAGCAGTAGGTACAGTTATAGGTTACCGAGCAAAAATTTTATGAATGAAAACGTAATATCAAGTTGTATCATGTTGCTCTAAATATTATCTGCTCTACAGTACATGTACTCTATCAGTATAATATTATTGTAGTGTCATGGGCACTTGCCTGGGACACTATGGTATTACCCCCGTGTGCATAGTAAAGTATTCGGGTGGCTTGGCATTTTCTCTCTTTCTCCTCGTTGAAGTCGGCTGCCTGAAGCTCGGGTGGCATGATGAATCGTTGATGGCTTCTAGTTTTCTCATCGACTTATATTTCTCTCTCTGTTCTAAAAATGTACCTGATATCAGCATAAAGGCAATCTTAACGAGTGGTGAGTATAATAATATTCATCAAAAATGTCAAAGCTGACGTTTGTTTCACCTCATAATGTTGACAAACTGTACAAATCACATCAGGTGTGCCATGTGCTGTTTCAACCGTGTACTGCACATCTACATGTATATGACGTGTACATGTAAGTGAATGCAAGAACACACACTAGGCTACTAATTGTGCACACGGGGTATGTGCTCTACAGAGCTCTCATTCTCTCTTTCTCGAAAACTGGCAGTCATGTTGATGTGCTCATTGTAACATGGTGCTTGTAGTCACACTGTCTAGGTGTAAGGGTCAAGGAAGCTCACACTAGTGTCAGCTGCTATTATGTTTAGGCCGCTATCTTTACATCAATATGTATGTACATTGTACACATTTAGCTTCCTCCATAAACCGAGGCAGTGTGGCCCGGGCTCTTTATAATATCGTGTGTGTTTATGTCGAGCTCCTCCAGTTACAGCATGATTGAGCCGTCCATGATGGAGCACTTGTTGCTCCTGTCAGTGGAGATATATGGCATGTACTGATACAGACTTGGTTTTCTGTGGCGTTTTTGTGTTAGTGAATGGTCTGTATTGTGCTATATCTTTCCTCTCTTCTTAGAGCTCAGTCGGGACGAATGTGAAGGCTTGTTGTGTAGGTATGTATGTAATGGCTGATTCTTGGCTGGTCAGCTTTGGATGATTTCGCTAGAGAATGTTTTCCAAAGCAGCTATGAGTACACATCTGATTTGTAATGAGAGTAGGGTGGGGAGATATTTAGTTTGTGTGCTTACAGTTCGATCCAGGAATCAGCCATTCCTTCTTTCTCTC
This sequence comes from Cliona cf. orientalis, assembly GCA_963930775.1. NCBI lineage: Eukaryota > Metazoa > Porifera > Demospongiae > Clionaida > Clionaidae > Cliona > Cliona cf. orientalis. The sequence goes on along the minus strand of OZ005689.1, from coordinate 29,406,843 downwards.
CCTTGAATTTGAGCCGGGGCATTGTGTAGTAGACATAATGCCTCGAGGGTCACCTGTGCATCTGCCTCCGCGTGGCGTGACCTGGGATAGGAGTTACATGTGCATAGAAATGTCTCCATAATCAGGTTCTAGTAGCTACCATATCACCCCTTCACTATAGTTTGTGGTTCTGTTGTACATGTAACTCTGAAGCCAAAGGATGCACACCATCGCTGTCTCTTTAGAGAGAGAGAGAAATATTTTTTTGTTCATGGGGAGCTGTTAGGTAAGGCTTTGCAAACAGTATTGACAGCCCTCTCTTTCTCTACCTCTCTCCCTCCCCATTGACTGATGTATGTTGTTGAATTCTGACCGTAATATCTTTTCTGTGTCCCCATCCTCATATAGTAGCAATTTTTTTTTTTTCTGTGGTTGTGAGGTAATTATGGTGTAATCTATGATAATGTATGATGTAACCTAGCTATGGTGTAAATACATCCCGAATCCCAATCAATAAAATTCGGCTCTTGCTATGACGAAATTTTGATGAAACCTGTAATGTATTTGCTGTGAAGACTGTTTCAGAATGTTTAGCACGCATGAAGGCTTGTTGGGGCCCAGAATTTGAACCTAGCGTATAAGAAGATCATGGACTATCAATGATATATGGCAATTTTCTTGGTTCGCTTTCTTTGGTGAGCTCGCACTAGGGGGGATTTCCCTATTCAGTCTAGCATATGGCACATGGAGGTCACGTCCGGATCAACTGGCTCCGAGCTGCGCTCCCCAATATACGCGTATATGGAGCATGCACTGTTTGTTGAGGTGTCCTAGTTCAAATTATGGTGGCGTACAGTGGCGCGGTGTAATACTTTTCATGAGGGACAAGTGATATATCCCGTGTATAGATTTACTTTTCTGGTTATGAGGTAATTATGGTGTAATTATGAGGTGATCTATGAGGCAATTATGAGAAAACTCAGGGCCTCTATGGAGCCTAGCCTTTCTGAGACTTAAAAATCAGTAAGTATATAACGAATGTATCGAGCGAATATCTTGCAAGCAGACTCCACATCTGCGCATTGATATAAATTATTATTGACAACCTCTTACCACATGCACCACTACAACTATGCAGCTACTGAGGATATGGTGAAGTGTTTCATATGTACTACTATTAATTTTATGATAGAGTGTATCTTGGAACAGCAAAGCAGGTCAACAGAGTGCTCTTATCCCCTTCAATTAGAGATCATCCTTCAAGTAGTCACACAACAGCTGCTCCTAGTCACAGGTACGTGGAGAGAGGATACGTAATGTGTGTACGTAGGTAAACTGTGGCCACCACAGTAGACTGCATGTAGGTATGTAGGTAGTATAAAAATGTTTATTAAGCGACTGTATAATTATGTATTGTGTACATTCCATATTATGTTCCTTGAAATAAATTTCATGTGGCTGCCCGTGGAATGTCTTGCTTATCTGTGTAATTGTATGCGGTTATAATTGAACAAGAAAGTAGAAGTAATAATTATATTGGAGTATAGCCACTGCTATGAGCAATGATTATGATACAGGGTTGCATACAGAGGAGGGCACACTGGTATCCCCCCCCCTCAGAATTCCATATATGTAATATATACAGCGCAAATAATATGATTACATATACAAGCAAAAAGAAATTGTTTGTTATCACAGCATTATTGTGTGATTTATTTACTAGTATATACGCATGGCAGCGGCGCATATACATACGTAAGTACAAAATTGACTGGATTGTTTGAATGTGCAGCAGAATTAAGGAAATGCAGTCAGTACCATATGCAAGGGCGTAACTACCATAGAGGCAACCGAGGCAGCTGCCTCGGTCATCAATTCAGCCAGCTATATACTTAAATACACAACAATACTCACCGAGCCGCGCGCATGCCATGATAAGTTTGTTTGCTGACTAAGCACTCGAACTTTCACTGCATAGCTCCATCTCTAAGAGAGCAAGACGGATGCCTCTCTCTGAGATTATGTAAGTAACGTCGACAAAACGGCTTTGCGCACCGTTCTACACTCGAGAAGACTTTCTATGTTGTTACGATCGCGGTAGACACTCGAAAATGGGCGTGGTTTGTCCACTAAGGGGGCGTGACTAAAAAATTCGTGCGCAATCTTTATTATCTGCCTCCGTATAAAAAAATTCTGGCTACGCCCTTGCATATGTGGTGGGTAATTTGTGGAAATTCAGAGAGGGCCCTCAGAGTTTATTTTATTCATAACGGCAACCCAATCTAGGGGCGTTGCGCTACACAAATGATATGTAATCAATGCACATGCTGAATTTCGCTCACAATTTTCAAGCCACACCTGCAAAGAGACATGGACAAATAGCATGAGATAGAAGAATATTGGTGTACACTACTAGCTGGAGGACAGTGGCTACTCTTGCTTGCTAATACTGGCCATGCTGCCATGTTTTTGATCATGCCCATCATCGTGGGTAGAATTTTCATGACTGCCAAGTCAACCAAAAAAATGATTACATATACCCACCATGCGGTGGTATACATCTCTCTCTGTCTCCAAAACTGACAATGCTCGTTATAGATACTTAGTATATGGTCCTTGTAAGAATTGGTAATGGTCTCAGCTGCTATTACGTAGGTTTCAGATCATCTTTTACATGCATCTTAGTAAGTTTTAGCAGCTACACCTCTTTATCATGCAGACAGGCCGGTAATCTGAGAAGTATTGGTCTGTTTTGTAGCCTGTACCTTGTGCTGTAATCTAACCAAACTGAGCATAAATGGAGTGCTCCATTGTTATGACACAGCAAAACACGTCTGACACTCTTGCTACATGTAGTTGGTGAAGCTATTGGGAATTGTACCATATATACAGATCAAGGCACCACTCAGTTGTATACATCCAGCAGAGCTTAGACATGTGTAGTCTTTAACAGCTGACGGATGCATGGGGTTGTGAATAGCAAGGGCGAGGGAGATTCCTTTGGACCAGGAACTTCAATGCATATAATCTGCGGTGTTTGTGCTGCACTAGATCCTTCCATGAAAGACATAATGCCACTCCATGCCATGCTATTCCTTATAGCTTCACCACCTAACTAGCAACAATGTCTGAAGTGTCTGCTTACTATGCAAGCTATCACTATATTATAGGGTTGTGCTGACACCGGACCACAATGTAATATGGCTGAGTGTGTAATTTTTTGGTGTGATTGTGCCTGCCTTGGAAGCGATACACTAAGGTGGCCCTGAGGGTCAGTTCTTAGACCTGTGTATCTTCATAGCAGTTTTCAGTTTGGGTTCCGTTAGGGTTAGATGAATGGAGGTCCAAATACCAATAAATCAGTTACATTAATTGGGGTGCACTCAAGAGGGATTGCCCCTCAAACTCACGAAATCGTTACGTTGGGTGCACATTATTTCCCAAGGCCTCTTTTGCTGACTCTGACAAGAATGGCAAGCTTGAATGGTAAGCCTCCATGCAGTCATCTTCATGCTCAGGAAAGTGGAGTCTACCAGTGATGTTAATCGTGGACCTGAGCCTTGCCAGAGTGGTACAGCACTCACCTTTCCAAGTTTTATGCCTTGCCTTTACACTTGAGTTTTCTCTCAGATTGATGGGTGCAGTGCGGGCATATGAGCATGCGCATGACAACCATTACCTTACATGTTAAAAATTTAACTCTCTCCTCACTAAGGTGATCACGTACCCCACAAACACATGCATGTACAAGTATATATATATATATATATATATATATATATATACATAAAAAAATTGCTTCCTGTACCTCGTGTATTCGGTGCTCGCTCAGGATCACCCCAAAATATATATTGGCAATACTGATGCATTATTGTGTCATCCCTCACCATCCAGGTAGCCTTGTCTAAGGCTGGCTCTCACTGTCATGTGTTGGAGGAGAGGAATGCTGTCCTCTGGAGGGTCAGGTCAGCAACCGTGGGGAAAGACTCCGAATCATGTCAAATCATGACACTAGTCAACAGCAAGGCCAGCCAATGGCAGGTAATTTAGTATTGCTTATCGCCAGTCCCTCCAAGACATGTTTTTTTATTCCCCACACCACCATGCACACAAAGCTGTCTTTCCCCTCTCAAATATTATGTTCAGATCTTCGTCTCCCTCATGCACCCACCCTATATTCAAATCATTAATACCGTAGTTAATCGAATACAATGTATGATCCAATCTAACGTAAGAAATTAGATTTTTATGAATTCTCATAACGTATATATATGGAGCGATTGACGACCTTTACCAGAAAAACGCGCGTTTTTCAAAATTGAAATTAATTTTTTCCATACGTAGTATTAGATAAAGTACGGTAATCAACTTTTTCCCCTCTATGATTGCTGTAGGCTTAAGAAGGTTGAACTGGATGTTGTCAGAGCGTGGTATTCCTGGAGAAGCAGCTAAGGGTGGCTCATGATCAGAGACAGACAGACACACAGCACTATGCTCCGCACGCACCCCCCTCTCTTTCTCACTCTCTCGCCTCCACAGGGTTGTACTGTCATTCAGAGGATAGACTGACAGTCCATATCTATATGTGGAGTGCTTGGCTCAAGGTATGTACCTACATGCACATGTACTTCTTGGTTTCTAAGGGATTTACTCTGAGTGTTGTGACCCCTGGGGTCCTAGTAAAAAATTAAAAAAAATATGCCACAAAGAATACCCTTCATTGAAAAAATCAGGAGTGGGCTGGGGACAAGGCTATGATGGCTGTGCACGCGCAGTGCAGTAACTGATGCTTTTTTGCAACAATCTTTTTTTCTGAAAAAATGTAATATAATGTGTTGCTTGAAAACATATTCACGTTTATTTTGAGTTATACATCTACTCCAAATTGATAACTTTAGTCAGAGTGCTACAGATGTATGTTACAGTGTACAAGTGCATTGAAAGTGAGAGAGATCAGCTACTCAACATACACTGCAATATTAGAATTGGCACACTCAGCATTAATTTTTGTGTGTATGCACAGCAATAGTCATGTGTTTCAGTACACCACCACAAAACCACTTAGTTACCTTATATTTGCACAATTGCTAAGTCAGCAAACATCTAATACAGTGTGTGCATGCACAATACTTAGGCCTGGGTGAGTGCTGTGATCTACATATGTACTGTTCTACTGTTACATATTGAGAGATAGATACATGTACTTAACATGCACCATAATAGTAGAAGAAAGAAAAAGCAATGTACATGTATGTGTGTGTACCTATCAATGCTGCCACACACTCCTCTCTCTGTGGAATTAGCACGGTATAGTTGCTGACTCGGTCTAAGTTGTGACTAAACTGGATGAAGATGACATTGGAGAATTCGAAGCCCACAGTGCTGCTGATGAGGCCTGGCATTGGCCGAAACCTAATTGGTAGAATTGGGTCAAGCACATCGGAGCAGGATTAGCTGCGCATGTGATCTGTGTACTGTTCTACTGCTACAGACATGTACACTTGAGAGAGAGCTACTCAAAATACACAATAGTGCACACGCATGTGTGTATATTTATCAACTCTCTCTCTCTCTCTCTCCCTCCCCTATAAAGTAAAAAAATCTCTCTCTCTCTGAACATGTATAATCAATTTAATTCTTTTTTAGAGAGTGATAGAAAGGACTATTTGAATCCAAAACTTTGAGTAAGGATCGATTTACAGGGAGTGTAGACAGCCTTCTGTGTATTTATGTTCATTCTGATTTAGATATGGCACCCAGTAGTATCAGAGTGTCCAATTCCCCTGAAATTATATCCATGCATACCAGAATGCACCTTTGGATTATTATGCATTGTGTCAGTACCTAGCCATCTGGATCCCATCACCTGGCTATAGTCCTCTCTCTCCCCTCTGTTTCATTCTCTCTCATACACACTCCCCCTTATTCTCCCTCTCTCCAGGACCTAATCTAGAATTGTTTGTCCTTGTGAGTACATCCTATAATTAGTGTTTTGCAATAGGGGGGTACATTTTTGAGAAGTAATTATATACATGTATATACAACGAAAAATATTTTTCAGAGCGACGACAATTTTTCTTGTATAGTTTGTGTCCTAACCTGGAGGGCATAAAAGATGCGCTCTCCTACAAGTTCAGAAGACTCACGATTGGTCAGAATTGTTGTGTGCCGTGTGTACAAATGAGGTTGCCAGGGCCTACGGCCCATAAAGATGCATTCTCGAGCTCGAGCAAGCGGTGCGAGCACCGCACATTTCGACAGGCCTGCTCGGCAGGCCACCGAGCCTCATTCGACGTTCTCACTCCGCTCGAACGTCGCCATTACACGGTGAGTTTGATCAGCTACTCTTGGCCTGCAGTGAGGGGTGTGGTCTTCATCTGCGCGTGTGCGCTGTACGAACTGGCACTCGATTGTACTATAGCATGCTATTAGTAGTGTTCAGTCATATTATCCCATGATTGTGACTTCTTAACCACCTTAAGTAGTTAACACACATGGTGATTTTAAGTAGCAAGGAGCTACGTAGAAATATTTCTGTTTGTGAGTTGATCATTAAAATACACATACGTACACATATACACACATAAATACACATAAACTGTAATATACAGTCATGTGGCTTGGCTGTTGTCTAGCAACCATAGTTGATTTTATGTGTACGCAGTTGTATACTAATCTATAGAGCCTGTACTCCATTGCAAAGTAGGTAAAGCAACATGAGCTAAATATGCACCACTAGGATGCATCTCTTCTATACGTATGTGTATGTATCCATGTGTGTGTGTGTCTGTACGTATGTGTGTATGTCACTGCGCACATGTACAGTGTGGCCCCACTCCTCCTTTAGCTACATTTCTGCTTTAACAAGACATGACATTTTTTTTATTCACCAACCCCCCCTCCCCACACATACAGAGTTGTCTTCACCCTCTCAATAATTATTAGGTCCTTATGTACTTATAGTTGTTTTTCATCTTCCTCCCCTCTCCTTTGAAAAAATTCCTAGAAAGTCTTGTAATAAGAGTATGCATACTTTTATCTCAAAACTTCATCCACCACCAACCCTGCATGCAAAAACATTGCTAAAAATACGACCTTGGTGTTAATGCTTCAAGTAGTGACACTACAGCTGCTCCAGGTAGTGTGTATAATATAGTGGCCAGTATATTTTAGAAAACTGTAGTACAGTTCCATGATGCCACAAACCAGACTACTGTCCACTATGCAGCTATTCATACACCCATCAGATTTACATGTAGTTTGTTTTTCCATCATAGAGATGTTTGCTGACTGGGCATGTAATTGTGCAATTCCATGTAAGGTAATTCAGTGGTTTTGTGGTGTTGTACTGAAACAGCTGACTTGCTTGTATTATCCTGAGCATACTATAGAATCATCCAAATTACACTTAGTAGAAATGAGGTACATTTTGTATGCCCCTGTATACAGAGCATGCAATGCTGCTGTTACAAGCCATTCCTTTATTCTCTCCCTTAAAGTTGAGCCAGGGCATTGTGACGTGATGCCTTGAATGAGCCTCACTGATACTGTTAACAGTGATCCTGCCAACACCCAGCCAAGCACAACTGTCTCCAAACGTCACACAGAGAGGTCGACTAAGCAATGACTATAGCAATTGAATCCAGAAACCAGACCAAGTGGGGGTAAAAGCAAAAGTACAATGCATCATGTGGATTGCCCACTTGGCAATTAGCAATCATTATCTTCCCAGTAGCAATTTACTTTTCTGTGGTTATGAGGTAATTATAGTGTAATTATGATGAAACCTATGGTGTAATCTATGAGGTAATTATGAGAAAATTCAGGGCCTCGCTGGAGCCTTTCTGAGACTTGAAAATCAGTAAATATGTAGAGTATCTTACGCGTGTATCCAGCGAATAGATTACAAGCTGAGCGCTACTTTCTCTGAGAAGCACTGTTGGTTGAACTTCACGTGTTTTCTTGGCTTACGTAATGCCATGGATAAATAAAGCTAGCCTTGCGCTATATATAGCACGCATCACTGCCAGAAGGGGCGACTGCAGCAGCGTGACCAACCTGAACTTCGGAAGGAATACTGTGCAGTTACTGGGGAGATGATGGTCAAGGCTTCATTAAAATTGCAATCTAGCTGACTTGTATACACCATTGGCAAGTTTTGTAACTACGCACTCAAAAATCCAGCTTACGGTATTAATAACTTTGGATCATCAGGATTTCATTTAGCAGCCTCCCCCCCCCCCCCCCCCCCACTCCCCAAAAAAAAGCTACACCCATACACTACATGTATCTTCCGCTTCTCAAAATGTTAGGTCCCTCACACATTTGTAGTTGTTTTCCATACAAAAGAGCTTCCTCCCTCCCCTTCAAAAACTCCTAGAAAATCCCTCTAAGAGTATGCGTGGCTAAAACTTTTTGTCTCATCCACCGTGTCCCACCACCAGCCCTGCATGCAAAATGAAGGGAAGATTTGTGGTAGAGAGCGAGAGAGAGAGAGAGTGCAAAATGTAAATACACACACAGTAATTACTTCAACCCCCATATCCTGCCGTCTATTCTAAACACATACAAGTACACACTCAACACACACATACACATACACGCACTTATCATAACTACTATGTGTGTGTGACTAATAGCACCAGCGTGAGGGATGTATAGCATACAGGATGTGCACGTTCACTGGGAATTTGGCGAAAATTTTGACACTTGTATGTTATGTATTGCAGGTCAACGCTGCTGGCCAAGTTATTTACGAGGCCATATGCCCCATCTGCTGGTGCCAGAGTCATCCCTGGTAAAGCGAAAAGCCATTGCCCTGTGTCAGACATGCAGGCAGTTTCTGGTGGCCGGTGCTGGACAGGTGGACTTTTCACATGTTCGGGACCAGGTGAGGACTATCCTCGAGGACACTATAGTTGTTGGCTTTGCCATCGCCAACAACCAGAAGGTGTTGGGCATATCCCTTCCTCCACAGAAGGTAAGGGACATCCAGAAGTATTTCGATGCTGAAGGGTGTTCCCGACCGAAGTGACTCCATCCCTCCAGATCCTACCACCACTGCTGCCATTTGCATCAGGCCAAAAATCGACACCATCCCCCTCGCATGCACCAAGTTTTGACTACTGCCGTAGATAATCCTGTCACATACCTGAACATTACGGACTATGGAATTGTGTGAAAACATTTCTTCAATATACATTATGTAAATTGTACTTGTCATGCCATGTTACTATTTTACAAATTTATGCAAATAATTAAAATAATGATTTAACATCACAAAGTTTGATGAAATAAAAAGGATGTTCACTTGAGGTTTATCATTAGAGATAAGCAGTTCAACACCCAAGTTGAAGTTGCCTTTGAAAATTAACCAGCCATATATTTTTATCCTGTGGCATAGGCCCTTAGGCATCATCTTCAAGGAGAGTGCCACCCCGATGAGATACATTACCGACAGCAATTCAATAGTAGGTAATACGCTTTGGTAGTTCGGACAATAAACTCGAGCAATTTGTCCCACGCCTATTTCAATCCATATGGTCTTGGTGTCGATCCCCTCGTAGCTGCAAGCAGCATTGACTGCATCGTCCTCTTTGACAAAGATTAAAAGAGCATTGGTCTTACCCAGCAACAAAATGTCGGTAACCCCTTTAAAGGGTATTGCATTCAAAGCTACCTTGGACGTTTTGAGTAAATCTGACAATGTACTTTCCCAGTGTTGTCCATGCTGGCTTATGTTGTAAACTTTCACACCCAGTCGTTGTTCCTTCTCCTTCAGTACCCAATACACTGTCCATATTCTCTCGTCCCAGTTAATACCAACCTGTTCACAAAAGGGGTATCTCCACTCAACACACTATCAAATCGTGAACCTGTAACCCCCACCTCCTTGAGGGCAATGTTATCCATGTATACAGGTCGAAAATCAATGGATATTGTAGGTTCTGGCAAGGGTTCTGGTGGTACTGACTGCAAACAAAAGATTGTTGCAAATTTATCCCAAGCTATTATGGGCACACAACAATTGCTCGTCAGTTCGCTTTTATCAAAGACATGAACATATAGGAGTGGGTTGCGGCATACAAGGTGGTATTCTCTAGTTCGCGAAGGAACTTTGTTTAATACACCTAATGTAGTAGTCAGCTCCCGTATAACTTCTGTTACAAAATCAGCATCCAGTTGAGATTGATAAATAATACCTGCAACAAAAACGGGAAAAGTTACAATGACAAAAAATAAAATAAATGAATAAATCAAATAATTATTGGAGCTCTGGGCACTACTTGAAGGTATGTTTTTTATGGGCATGCAGTATATGTGACCACATCTGACAAACCCGGCATACGGGATCCGCATGCTACTTGTGCAATGTGTGTTTTTTAGTACCTCGCGTCGAAAAATGTCAAAATTGCTAACCTTTGACGTCGTCTACAGAAGGCTAACCATAAGTTAGAAAGGCGAAATAACCCTTCATTTTGACCTACCTAGTCTGTACTGTTGTCCTGCATGCAGCCCATTGCTATGCATTGGTGCTAATTAGAATTCATATCTACATACAGCTATATTCATCGAACTACTGTACGTTCGCTCACCTTTTAAGCTTCTTGGGCATCGAAGAACTATCAGCACCTGTTGTCAACGACGAAATCCAACCCTTGCTCAATCTTTACGTTCGTTTCGAACGGCTCCGCCCAGGTTCATTCAATTGATTTCCGATTCACGCATAGTATGGCCAAACGCGTGCATAGCAATGCCTTTGAGCCATAATTTCTCGATTATTGGGGGCATGGCGCGATTGCAAACAAAGCACTGTATCAGAAGTGCACAATCGGTCTGAAATTTGAACGTGGGTTTGCTCTATGGTAGAGCTTATCTACCATACATCAAACTCAACTTTCACAAAATATCCCTAATGTCGGGTTTTCTCGTAAACGGTCACAATATGTGACCTTTCATGACAAAATCATGCATATTGCACTGACAACCAATTTTGAGTTAAGGACACCATCATCAACTACAATGTTTGAACTGCTCCTTCAAATTTGAAGTCTCTAGCCCGATATATGAGCCAAAATGTACACGGATCGCCCATACTAAAATTTTCCAGAAAATACAGCGAAATATTGCTATGTAGGTTGCACGCAGAAGTCCATATACTCGCCATTTATGCAAGAATATGTGGCCCTGCCCTAAGTCAGTGAGCTAGATGGCAGCAAAATACTCAGAACAAGTTACACACTAAAAAAAATAAAACAAAACAAAACAAGAAGACTAACGTTTCTAAAGCTCGGTAGTACATAAAATCAAAAGAAAGAAGTGGCTGGAGACTTTTTCTGAGCAGCTGCCATGCTTATCCAACGGCAACTGCTCCGTATCATGGACGCTCTATGTAGCTACCCAGCTGACTTCTTCAAGCCATAACTTGGTAGCGTTCTAGAAGCTACAAAGCAGATTTTTGTGTAAAGGAATTGATTCCTCTATTCATCTATACCAAAATCTGAACATGGATACCGTACTCGCTCTAATTATTCGAACATTCTAATAGCCCGAATGGTAAGTTTAAGTAATTATTTCCTTCCTAATTCGTCGAACATCTTGAATTTCAAGTTTTCTCATCCGCTCTAAATCAACCAAACAGCCACACGGTACGGCATGGCAGGAGCTCGAGACAACTCTTCCACGTTCATCGAAGAGTGTGACTACCACATCTTGGACAGTAAAGAGTAGAAAGGTAACACAGACACAGACACAGGGCCGGGGGTAGGTAGAAAATTATGGTGAGGCTAAAGTGGCAGCATACTAATGGAAAGGGGTACGGGGGGGGGGGGGGGGGGGGGGGGGCCTAGCATGTCCTTCCCCCAGAATTATATTTCTGAGATGGACACCTTCAGCTGTATTGACTGTCAGTTCATGGATGATGCCTGGTCGCTAAAATCTCTAAGACCAGGACTACAGATCTATAGATGCTATTATAATGGTAGTTGCACGTGCATGTGGTTGCTCGAGCGTGCATTTAAGCGCTTGCGCAGAACACGCCGTAGGCGTGGTTCATATTGCAGGAATGCTCAACTAGCACATAGCTTCGAAAATCAGACCAAATATTGCTCAGGCCATGGCCTGAGCAGCCGGAGCGGCTCCCCCGGCCCTGAGACAGCGATCATTTTGTGATCGCTCCTGAGAGCACAGCGATACTGAGAACTCTAGAGCTGACAACGATAAACCTATAGTTGGACATCGATCGACTGCTGTTTCTTCGTCGCTACAATAGTGCTTTCTCGATTTGCACCGGATCCGTTCTATTTACACTCGAACAAACCATTGCCCGAATTTATTTACTTTCTATTTAGCACCGAACGGCAATATTAATAATTATTTTTGGCCGTTCGGATAATTAGAGCGAGTACAGTAGTTATCACCATTGGCTACTAGTTTGGCCTATACCTCAGATGGAAATCCAGCGCAATATGCATGGTTTTCTCATGGACGGTCACATATGCACAAGCATAGAAATGATGGACAAAGTAAAATTGTTGATTCATACATAAAGATGGACCCCAAGCCTCTCAAGTGTTTCCCATGTGTTTGTATACTGAAGCTAATGTTTTACGCCCATGCGCTACATGTGTGGGTGTGGCCACGTGAGCATGTGAACATAATGACTTTCCCAGATTTGCTCAAAAGTGCAATATAGGATATTAGGTGTCTGCCACTGGTTGATAAGAATGATGTGTGGTTCTATCGCGCTTGCTGCGCTACATGCATGAGCGACTTTCAACTTACTTATCAACACTTTTGAAAGTTACAAGACTTGGATATTGAACTACAAGATCCTGGATCGCTGGCTATGGAGAGGATGGGATACAGAAAAGTTCCCGTTCTGTCTTCGTAATACAATTGTTTTCTATGCTGCGTTGCATTCCCGTTCTATTCTAAATAGCGCTGCATTTTGAGTATGTTTATGTTTTAAATAGGGCACATCCACAACTGTTTCTAATTAAAGCCAACGTCACCACATATAAACGTTTAATTGAAAGCTCAAAAGTGATAGCGAGCATACTGAAGTGGACAAGGTCCTCGTGAGAAGAGTCTTGACTACTTGTGGGAAGGTAAGCATTGATTTTATAAGGGGGTTTGGTCTTGGCTTGTTTCTTGTTGGTACCCCTCTCTTTCTACACAGAACGATGATAAATAGGAAAGGAGGGATGTCCAGTTCTTGTTCATGGAGGACGATTTAATTTTTTTTTATTGCACGTGTAGATGTTTAGTAACTATGCAAAGCAGTTTTAAGAGCAACACAAAGTGCCTACAAATCGCAAAGATTCTACATGAAGAAGGCATCAAGGCCAGCAGGTGAGGCATCTTGAAATTCGCCAGACGCTTGAAAGAAGTGGAACTATTATTCATCGGTTGCCAGGAAGTGTAAGGATATCAAAGGAAATCAAGGCTATAGTTGAAGAAGTTGCTGAATTATCTCTCTCTGTACCGTTCTTCGCTGTACGCTCTCACTTGGATGGATGTTTCACGGGAGCTTGTATTGCCTGGAGTGAACAAGGAGAAGAGACTCCTTTGCACAGCAGAACTTCAATAATACTAGTGGTGATGAAAATCATCTGTGCGGGGCGAGCCTTCGCGCAAATCATAATATTCCTCATGTCATCTAGCATCACATGCATCAGCGGCATGGGGCTGATACCCCAGACTACAGCAGTATGTCAGGCTGATTTAGTTGCTTGTCACACTCTTTTGAGTGGTCCCCCGACTGTCCACAGCAGCTGTGCATGGTCCCCATACGCTGCCTGGTTCCCGTCTAAGAAGCTACAATGAGAGTGAAGGTATCATAGTCTGCTAGTAGTCCTATGTTGTTGATCACCTATATTAAATAGTGTACTCCAGTCAATGACTATCACGAGTCCAAGTCATGCTCAGGGAAGTATCAGTGATGTTAATTGTGGACCTGAGCCTTGCCAGTGAGGTCCAGCACTCACCTTTTCAGTTTCATGCCTTTGCCTATACGTACAGATCATCTGCCAAGTTGTCTTTCAGATTGTGTGCAGTTCAAGTTGAGTGTACTGGCATGCGCTCAACAACCATTACCTACGTGTAGTGAATTTCATTAACTCTCTCCTCACTGAAATGATCACCCCATAAACATAAAAGAATATATATATATACATACATCATTGACCCAGATAAGCTAATGACATCAATCTGCCCTCATAATAATAAGAGAGATTGAAACACTGATGGACCCCAACCGAAGCATTCGAGCTGAACTACACAAGCTCAAGTAATACACCGGTCCAGGAGGTCACTTCAAGCCACATGTTTGGAAGTTTGGTCATCTGTCTTCCAACTCATTTCTCTGGTGGAGCTTTAGTAACTCATCATGGAGACCAGGAGGTGGTCTTTAACTGGTCTTCTTTGCCTGATTCTTCCCTGAGTGAGGTCTGTTGGGCCGCTTTCTTCAGGGATGGTGAGCACGAGATTCTACCTGTGTCTGCCGGCCATCGCATTACCCTTACCTACAACCTTTATGCGGTGCAAGAAAGACTGCATTCAATTCCATCGGGTAATCCGTTCTATAATTGTCTCCAGACGGCTATTGGTACACCCCACTTCATGAGGGACGGAGGTTGTCTCGCTTTCAAATGTGATCACCTCTATGCTTTTGGCTTACTCAGCGAAAAGGAGCTACTACCCCACGTTCAAAAGGAAGTTGATTATTTGATCTATTCCTCAGCCAAATTCCTTGATCTGAGAGTGACTGTTAAACCTGTCCTGCAACGTGACGAGTAAAAGTCTTTGTTCCCCTACTTCCCACACAGCAAAGATCTGGATTTTTATTTTAGTGATATTGGTTATGATTATGGTGGTAATTATTGTGGTTGTAACCAATTCACAGACTTGCTTGATGAGGATCATTCTGCAAAGCAATCCAAAGAATTGTACGGTACATGATGCAAGATTCCATTGACAGCAAGGATGACCCCACCTCAAGATCTGTGGCAGCGACTCGGATATAACCTGGAGTTCTGTGTTTAGTTTAATCAAAATTCCAGTTAAGCTAACACTGAAATGCTAGAAGAAGCTAATGTGTACATGAATGCATCTTCATTAAAGGAAGCTGGTGTGTGTGAAGATATTCCTACCATCCTTGATGCATGTGACAAGCTACGGTGCTCTCGTCAGCAACTGAACCCAACACTTGGTACGATTACATACTATGGCAATGAGGCTAGTACGTATAACGTGTATATACCAGTCAGCCTTTGCCATGACTGAAGTGCCTCCCTGGGGTGAATCACCATGTAAGCTAGCAACCGATTTGAAGAGTCCAGGAGCTGAGAAAAAGGAAAAGATTGAGCACGACTATCGTCATATTTTTGATGACGGTAACAAAAAGCTTTACTGCTGGAATCCCTGGAAGGATCCAGACACCGAGAACAATCATAGCCAAATATTCGCAGAACTATGTTTAACTTCGCCATTTGCATGTATAGTAAATAGCTGAATTGTTTTTGTTTGAAAATGTGTTACAGTAATTACAAGTATGTTTAATGTCACTGTTCAACCTGTCGTGCAAAGTGACGAGTATAAGTCTTTGTTCCCATACTTCCCACACAGCAAGGATCTGGATTTTCATTATGGTGGTAATTATTGTGGTCGTAACCAATTCACAGACTTGCTTGACGAGGATCATTCTGCAGATCAAAGAATTGTACGGTACATGATGCAAGATTCCATTGACAGCAAGGACGACCCCACCTCAAGATCTGTGGCAGCGACTCGGATATAACCTGGAGTTCTGTGTTTAGTTTAATCAAAATTCCAGTTAAGCTAACACTGAAATGCTAGAAGAAGCTAATGTGTACATGAATGCATCTTCATTAAAGGAAGCTGGTGTGTGTGAAGATATTCCTACCATCCTTGATGCATGTGACAAGCTACGGTGCTCTCGTCAGCAACTGAACCCAACACTTGGTACGATTACATACTATGGCAATGAGGCTAGTACGTATAACGTGTATATACCAGTCAGCCTTTGCCATGACTGAAGTGCCTCCCTGGGGTGAATCACCACGTAAGCTAGCAACCGATTTGAAGAGTCCAGGAGCTGAGAAAAAGGAAAAGATTGAGCACAACTATCGTCATATTTTTCACGACGATAATAAAAAGCTTTACTGCTGGAATCCCTGGAAGGATCCAGACACCGAGAACAATCATAGCCAAATATTCGCAGAACTAACTATGTTTAGCTTCGCCGTTTGCATGTATAATAAATAGCTGAATTGTTTTTGTTTGAAAATGTGTTACAGTAATTACAAGTATGTTTAATGTCACTGTTCAACCTGTCGTGCAAAGTGACGAGTATAAGTCTTTGTTCCCATACTTCCCACACAGCAAGGATCTGGATTTTCATTATAGTGACATTGGTTATGATTATGGTGGTAATTATTGTGGTCGTAACCAGTTCACAGACTTGCTTGACGAGGATCATTCTGCAGATCAAAGAATTGTACGGTACATGATGCAAGATTCCATTGACAGCAAGGACGACCCCACCTCAAGATCTGTGGCAGCGACTCGGATATAACCTGGAGTTCTGTGTTTAGTTTAATCAAAATTCCAGTTAAGCTAACACTGAAATGCTAGAAGAAGCCAATGTGTACATGAATGCATCTTCATTAAAGGAAGCTGGTGTGTGTGAAGATATTCCTACCATCCTTGATGCATGTGACAAGCTACGGTGCTCTCGTCAGCAACTGAACCCAACACTTGGTACGATTACATACTATGGCAATGAGGCTAGTACGTATAACGTGTATATACCAGTCAGCCTTTGCCATGACTGAAGTGCCTCCCTGGGGTGAATCACCATGTAAGCTAGCAACCGATTTGAAGAGTCCAGGAGCTGAGAAAAAGGAAAAGATTGAGCACGACTATCGTCATATTTTTGATGACGGTAACAAAAAGCTTTACTGCTGGAATCCCTGGAAGGATCCAGACACCGAGAACAATCATAGCCAAATATTCGCAGAACTATGTTTAACTTCGCCATTTGCATGTATAATAAATAGCTGAATTGTTTTTGTTTGAAAATGTGTTACAGTAATTACAAGTATGTTTAATGTCACTGTTCAACCTGTCGTGCAAAGTGACGAGTATAAGTCTTTGTTCCCATACTTCCCACACAGCAAGGATCTGGATTTTCATTATAGTGACATTGGTTATGATTATGGTGGTAATTATTGTGGTCGTAACCAATTCACAGACTTGCTTGACGAGGATCATTCTGCAGATCAAAGAATTGTACGGTACATGATGCAAGATTCCATTGACAGCAAGGACGACCCCACCTCAAGATCTGTGGCAGCGACTCGGATATAACCTGGAGTTCTGTGTTTAGTTTAATCAAAATTCCAGTTAAGCTAACACTGAAATGCTAGAAGAAGCTAATGTGTACATGAATGCATCTTCATTAAAGGAAGCTGGTGTGTGTGAAGATATTCCTACCATCCTTGATGCATGTGACAAGCTACGGTGCTCTCGTCAGCAACTGAACCCAACACTTGGTACGATTACATACTATGGCAATGAGGCTAGTACGTATAACGTGTATATACCAATCAGCCTTTGCCATGACTGAAGTGCCTCCCTGGGGTGAATCACCACGTAAGCTAGCAACCGATTTGAAGAGTCCAGGAGCTGAGAAAAAGGAAAAGATTGAGCACGACTATCGTCATATTTTTCACGACGATAATAAAAAGCTTTACTGCTGGAATCCCTGGAAGGATCCAGACACCGAGAACAATCATAGCCAAATATTCGCAGAACTAACTATGTTTAGCTTCGCCGTTTGCATGTATAATAAATAGCTGAATTGTTTTTGTTTGAAAATGTGTTACAGTAATTACAAGTATGTTTAATGTCACTGTTCAACCTGTCGTGCAAAGTGACGAGTATAAGTCTTTGTTCCCATACTTCCCACACAGCAAGGATCTGGATTTTCATTATAGTGACATTGGTTATGATTATGGTGGTAATTATTGTGGTCGTAACCAATTCACAGACTTGCTTGACGAGGATCATTCTGCAGATCAAAGAATTGTACGGTACATGATGCAAGATTCCATTGACAGCAAGGACGACCCCACCTCAAGATCTGTGGCAGCGACTCGGATATAACCTGGAGTTCTGTGTTTAGTTTAATCAAAATTTCAGTTAAGCTAACACTGAAATGCTAGAAGAAGCTAATGTGTACATGAATGCATCTTCATTAAAGGAAGCTGGTGTGTGTGAAGATATTCCTACCATCCTTGATGCATGTGACAAGCTACGGTGCTCTCGTCAGCAACTGAACCCAACACTTGGTACGATTACATACTATGGCAATGAGGCTAGTACGTATAACGTGTATATACCAGTCAGCCTTTGCCATGACTGAAGTGCCTCCCTGGGGTGAATCACCATGTAAGCTAGCAACCGATTTGAAGAGTCCAGGAGCTGAGAAAAAGGAAAAGATTGAGCACGACTATCGTCATATTTTTGATGACGGTAACAAAAAGCTTTACTGCTGGAATCCCTGAAAGGATCCAGACACCGAGAACAATCATAGCCAAATATTCGCAGAACTATGTTTAACTTCGCCATTTGCATGTATAATAAATAGCTGAATTGTTTTTGTTTGAAAATGTGTTACAGTAATTACAAGTATGTTTAATGTCACTGTTCAACCTGTCGTGCAAAGTGACGAGTATAAGTCTTTGTTCCCATACTTCCCACACAGCAAGGATCTGGATTTTCATTATAGTGACATTGGTTATGATTATGGTGGTAATTATTGTGGTCGTAACCAATTCACAGACTTGCTTGACGAGGATCATTCTGCAGATCAAAGAATTGTACGGTACATGATGCAAGATTCCATTGACAGCAAGGACGACCCCACCTCAAGATCTGTGGCAGTGACTCGGATATAACCTGGAGTTCTGTGTTTAGTTTAATCAAAATTCCAGTTAAGCTAACACTGAAATGCTAGAAGAAGCTAATGTGTACATGAATGCATCTTCATTAAAGGAAGCTGGTGTGTGTGAAGATATTCCTACCATCCTTGATGCATGTGACAAGCTACGGTGCTCTCGTCAGCAACTGAACCCAACACTTGGTACGATTACATACTATGGCAATGAGGCTAGTACGTATAACGTGTATATACCAGTCAGCCTTTGCCATGACTGAAGTGCCTCCCTGGGGTGAATCACCACGTAAGCTAGCAACCGATTTGAAGAGTCCAGGAGCTGAGAAAAAGGAAAAGATTGAGCACGACTATCGTCATATTTTTCACGACGATAATAAAAAGCTTTACTGCTGGAATCCCTGGAAGGATCCAGACACCGAGAACAATCATAGCCAAATATTCGCAGAACTATGTTTAGCTTCGCCGTTTGCATGTATAATAAATAGCTGAATTGTTTTTGTTTGAAAATGTGTTACAGTAATTACAAGTATGTTTAATGTCACTGTTCAACCTGTCGTGCAAAGTGACGAGTATAAGTCTTTGTTCCCATACTTCCCACACAGCAAGGATCTGGATTTTCATTATAGTGACATTGGTTATGATTATGGTGGTAATTATTGTGGTCGTAACCAATTCACAGACTTGCTTGACGAGGATCATTCTGCAGATCAAAGAATTGTACGGTACATGATGCAAGATTCAATTGACAGCAAGGACGACCCCACCTCAAGATCTGTGGCAGCGACTCGGATATAACCTGGAGTTCTGTGTTTAGTTTAATCAAAATTCCAGTTAAGCTAACACTGAAATGCTAGAAGAAGCTAATGTGTACATGAATACCTCTTCATTAAAGGAAGCTGGTGCGTATGAAGAAGATATTCCTACCATCCTTGATGCATGTGACAAGCTACGGTGCTCTCGTCAGCAACTGAACCCAACACTTGGTACGATTACATACTATGGCAATGAGGCTAGTACGTATAACGTGTATATACCAGTCAGCCTTTGCCATGACTGAAGTGCCTCCCTGGGGTGAATCACCACGTAAGCTAGCAACCGATTTGAAGAGTCCAGGAGCTGAGAAAAAGGAAAAGATTGAGCACGAGTATCGTCATATTTTGACGACGATAACAAAAAGCTTTACTGCTGGAATCCCTGGAAGGATCCAGACACCGAGGACAATCATAGCCAAATATTCGCAGAACTAACTATGTTAAACTTCACCATTTGCATGTATAATAAACAGCTGAATTGTTTTTGTTTGAAAATGTGTTACAGTAATTACAAGTATGTTTAATGTCACAACCATGGGATAATGTGGCTATAGCATGCATGATCATGTATCTAATAACAGTATTTGTTAATAACTGCTTAGCAACCAAAATTTTTATAGGCAATTTGCCGGCTATGGGAAGGGGTTGGGTCATCATAAAGTAGGCCAATGATGAACTGAGGTCAACTACCAACAAAATAGTTATCTGCCAGTAATTGGGGTGCATTCTACCATGCATCTGCATCTCATGCACCCCAATTACTGGCAGATGCATTGTCGAATGCTTTCGCGCCGATCGTTTGATCAACAAAATGCGTCTCTAGCTGTAGCTATGGCCCGAGGCATTAAAGCCACTCTTCTTTGTCCACACGGCCCTACAGTTCTGACCAATCCTGAACCTTTGTAGTGCGGACTTTCTTTCCGTCAGGGCCACGCGTTCATAGCAACCGGGCACTTCCAAGACGCGTATCCATGCCCTCATGTAATGACACGGACTATATAAGAAATTTGTCGCTCTGAAAAATATTTTTCGTTGTATATATATATAATAAAATCGCTTCCTGTCTCTCGTGTATTCAGGGCTCGCTCAGGCTCGCCCTGAATAATCTTCATGGACGAGTACTCCATTCAGGCGGAATCTCATTGTTCTGTGAAACAAACAAGCCAAGACCAAAGCGTCCGCTAAAAGTTCACATACGGGCAGGAATCAGTATAGGCCCAGCAGCAATGTGAATATTTAAGAGGTTGAATGCTCTGCTCTTTGTATAAATTCTGGATACTATAATTATACATGTATATCAGACATATAAAGCATGACTGCATGCATGTAAGATCTACTGCCTTCTAGGCAGGTCTGGGTCAGCTTCCCCAGTTTTTTTTTCCTACATTATAGGTGCTTTGAGGTGCTTCCCCCCCCCCCCCCCCAAGAGATATAGAATCTTACATCGGCCAAACATGATGGAATATTAACATTTTCATGAGGATATGCACAGTCAACCTCTCACACCAGTGACGCCTAATATTGGACTATAATAAAATTGGGTGCATTTTCTTTGATATACATTATATAGTGTACTCGTGTTTGCAAGGACATATCGATGTTCTGTCCCTTTTTTAAATTTATGCAAATAATTAACCCTTGGTGCGCATGCGCCGAAAGGGTTACGGTAGTCGTTCTGCGTGTCTGTCTGTGTGTCTGTTACCTATCTAACTGCCACATACTTGGTTTATACATTGAAAACAAGGTGCTGTTAGGCTTTCCACGGCAATCTCAACGCATGTATTGTGTGAATTTCGTTGAAAACGCTTTGTTCAAAAGTTCTCTCGACATATGCTGATCACCACTGCCTTCTTCGCCTCCTGATGAACTCTCGATCAAAGAAATGGACAGCAATCGATTCATTTCAATATTAGTAGTGTGTAGACTAGCTGTCCACTACACATGATAAGATTGTAATGGAACTGGGCTCACCATCCAAGCCCAAAATCCCTTGATCTAAGCCAAAGTCTAACACTCCCTCGGTGGAAGGTGGATCCCAGCCGAGCAGCTCCCAGCCCTCCAAGTCCTCAGATGATGTTCCACAGGAACAAGAACCAGTTACTCAGCAGCCTACTGATTGTGTAAGTAGTACATGTACATGTATAATTCAAACTATATTTTTTATCCTACTTTGCTCCTTAGCCAGGAACTTCTAACCACTCTCAGAGAACAACTATCAGGCACTCTCCTCCATCTCACCAGGACCCACTCTTCCAAGATGCTCTGCATCCTTCTACTGATCATGTAAGTAGTACTTCTTACATCTGAAACTGTCATGTACATGTACATACATGTATATGTTACCATGCCATACTCCTTCCTACTCTCAGCTGACAACTCCTGCTAGGCTTTCTCCTCCACCTCAGCAGGACTCTCTTTCTCAAAGGCCTTCTGATTGTGTAAGTAGTATAGTACCGTACCCTCGCGAAAGAGGGCCCATGGGCGGTGCACCTTACATTGGGCCAAGATTGGGGGATGGGCCGATATTCGAGGTATCAGTATCGCATTTAGTCGCGAAAGAGCGCCCAGGTAAGTTACCCACGCTATCTTCATAATTTGAGCGGCTACTATTGATTTCAGCCTTATTCAAGCACGCTTACCAATCCAGAGCAAGGGAGGCCACGATACTTCACCATGTGTTGCTGACAGCAGCCGTTCTAAGTGGGCGTGGTTACAATCGCTAGCCGTGCACGATCGTCCATTTGTGCTGAAACGTGGCGTAGAGCTGGTTAGGCTTAGTATTACGGCTGTTTAGCAGGTTACTTATCGATTTTATATAGAATATTCGAGGTTCAGTCCTTATAAACCGGCCATTTGAGCTACGATTTCAAGGGCAGCTACACATGGGTGCATATTCGAGTAAATACTAGACCTTAGCAGGAAATTGAGCCCAAAGTGGGGGGTGGGCCGACATTCCGTAGTGGGCCCTCTTTCGCGAGGGTACGGTATATGTATTTTTCATTTACATGTATCTAAGGGTTTACTCTGCAGCCTGGACCCTCTACATGTAACAATTCCCAACTGACCACTCCAGCCAGGCACCCACCAACATCTCAGCCAGATCAGCCTATTCAACGGGAAACTATTCCTAGGTTTCCCGATGCAGAAAAGCTTGTCAGCATGAGGATTCAATCCTCATCGAGAAGAAACTTTGCAAAAAATGTTGCTGTACTGGCATTCACAAGATAAGAGAGGATGACCAGCAACGTGAAGGGGGTTCTAGGGAAAAAACAACTATCCCCTAATCGGATCGAGAGGATCAAGCAGATCGTGCTTAATCACTTTCAGCTGGAGACAGGTGAAAACTTGTGAAAAGGCCTGGTCCAGCTGCCAAAATGCCATTGATGAAAATTCTAGAAAGCTGATACAGAGTGAGAAGCAAGCCAAGAAGTGATGACTTAAAACTGTAAACTTTACATAATTGGGGCGAGCCTGAGCGAGCCCCACATAAACGGGTATGAACTGTGCGAATGAGATATATGTATATACCGTACCCTCGCGAAAGAGGGCCCATGGGCGGTGCACCCTACGTTGGGCCAAGATTGGGGGGTGGGCCGATATTCGAGGTATCAGTATCGCGTTTATACGCGAAAGAGCGCCCAGGTAAGTTACCCATGCTAGCTTCATAATTTGAATAGTAGCAGCGACTACTATTGATTTCAGCCTTATTCAAGCTCGGTTGCCACTCCAGAGCAAGGGATGCAGCGATACTTCACCATGTGTCGTTGAGTGTAGCCCTATTAAGTGGCCCGGGCGTGGCTAAGATCGCTAGCCGTGTGCGATCGTTGATTTCTGCTTAAACGTGGCATAAAGCTAGCTAGGCTTAGTTTTCCAGCTATTTAGCACATTATTTATCGATCTTATATGGACTATTCGAAGTTCAGTCCTCATAAACCAGCCATTTAAGCTGCGTTCTCAAGGGCAGCTACACATGGGCGCATATTCGAGTAAACACTAGACCTTAGCAGGAAATTGAGCCCAAAGTGTCCTTAGTTACGCCCCGCCCAACATCAATCATTCCGTATATATGCTCCTCTAATTCAACGACGTCAACTTACAAATTTACATTCAGGCTCTGATCGCTCGCGCTATGAACGCTGAACAAAGCATAAACCAGCGAAAAGCTCAGAAATGAGGCTTCAGAGGGTAGGAGGCAAGACCGAAACGGAGTTCGTCATCAATTGGAGCCTCAGCTCAAAAGCTGGAAGAGACAGAATTTACTAGCCACAGAGTTGGCAGAAGAGAAAGAGGCCAGGCTACGAGCGTGCATCCTTTAGCATATAGTTTGTAGTTGGGCATGGCACAACATAAATCACTGTGCATGATCACTGTCGCTCAGGCTTGCCGCACAATGCTGTGCATTTCCCTAGTATTATTAATATATATACAACACTCACAACATAACAATACATGACATTGTACATTCACTAGTTGTCAAATACATTAAATGCAGAGATGAAAGATTTTGTTTTGCCTGGCCTTAGCACACTACAAGCAATTATGGTGGCATTACCTTATATGGACATCTACCCTACCAGGCACATCTGCAATGAATAACATTATACTCTTGGTGCACACAGATGGATGCGGTCAAGTTGCAAATTATCCACGGGTACTCTGCAGCATGTCCGCGTGTGTTAGCATCCAATACCATGCGGGTAGCACGTGGGCAATGTTTACCTTTCCACTGATCTGTACTGTATGTACTATTCCCAGATTACATTAGAAGAGACGAGTTAAGTCATGCACAAATCTAGAGTTATGAGACATTTGCACTCTTGAAGGTTGCCAGGATGTGCAAGCAAAGGAGTCAAACTTGGTAAGGAATAATGCTCATGAATAATACTCAAGTTTGCTGCTCATGCTCATACCTTAGGATAACAATTATGGCATAAAACAGCAGGACATGTGGCCAGAAATGTAAAAATCACTAGCCTTGTCCCCAGGCCACTCCCACGTTTTCAATGTTACACGCAGAAAAGGGGGAGGGCCTGGTACGCGAAGTCAGGTGATGGAGAGAGAAGGTGAGAGAAGGTCCACAACATCTCGCGGGTCGAAGGTCACCGGACTTATGAGCGCTACAGCTCACAAATGATAAGAGACATAGAGATATCGCTGTCATACGAGTAAAAGGTGATCCTTCGTCGGCTCAAATTGTATGTTTGTAGTTGATAGAAGGCATGGATAGCGTAGAAACGGCCTGGTTTTGTTGAGCTCGATTGACCTACTTTTCATTTGCGTCATGTCATTCCACGTCATGATCGATCATCATGACACTGTGCCATCATGCACTTCTGGGTACATTATTTTGCTCTTACTTAAATACTTGAAGCGGCAAGCTGGAGGGTGAACTAAGGACACATAACAAGCATGAATGTGTGCAACCGACTCTAGGCCAGGAGTGTAAACCTAAGACAAATCCAAACAACACGACCGAGCAGTCAGCCGATTGTGTGTGTGTGTGTGTGTGGGTGGGTGAACAAAAAGATCTTAATAAAGATGCAGTTGCTTAATATAATCTCTTCCTATACTTCTTTTATTGACTTTTGTTGCGAGATCAATGAGAATATGATTGGATTTACGAAAACAAGGCATGTCGCGAGAACGTACAAGTCGTGCAATGCATGTTTTTAGTAGCTCAGGTTGAAAATTGTCAAAGTCCAATTTTTGTCATATTCATGTCGACCTTTCTACTATTGCCGTCGCGTATGGAGTACCCTCCATGAAATAAGTCTTTACTTACAGGCCCCTTGACCTACCTACCTAGTCGGTGGAGCACACGGAACCCGTTGATAAGGGCGTTGAATTAAAAGTTATGGCACTTTGAAACGTTTCCTATAATAATATGTTTGTAAAGGGAAGTCGTACGTTTGCAACGCTTCATGGCTGCACACACTTATCCTGTAATGTGTGGCTCTACTGTGTTAGTACTATGTTAGACACTGTTTAGTCGGTTTCTATGTGATTTAGAAGATCTCAGGGCTCTCATAGAACCCTCTGCTTCGCTCGGGATTCTATATAGAGTCCTTCAGTCTTCTAAATCACATAGAAACCTCCTAAACAGTGTCTCAACTATTATGTACAAGTATAAAAACAATTGAATAAAATTGAAGGATGAAGTAGGGATGGCAATGCCAAAAAGTACACAAACAAGATTTTTAGGGATAAGAGTTAATCACAACCACTATACATCCCTCTCTCAAACAGCTTAGCACTAGTGTGCAGGCCAGTGAACCCAATGACTGCGCTCAAAGTTTTCTCGATCAATCGCTAGAACACAGTGGTAGTTCACATGCACATGAGCCCCTACGCAGTGCTCAACCAGAACCCAGAAATGCTACTATGACTCATTCTCATTCAGAGAAGCCCACTAAATCCAGAAAAAGAAGGGTAAATGATAATTCAATAGAGGGTCAGAGGAAACGAGCACGGACTGAAAAGGAGAATGGAAATGCAACAGAAATGTGTGGACATCAAGTACAACTATTGACTCCTATGACACCATCCAGACCTTATGACACATTGAGAACACACAAAATAACTAGTTACCACCTAACGGAAGTTGAAAACAAAGCCTTGACTAATTTTAAGCATAAGATGTTTTCATACACAGGTGATCGTCACTGTGCTTTTGATCTCAACACAACCAGGCCTGACTCAGTAATACAAGGGCTACAGGAATACATAATACACACAACATGTAGCTCAGGCACTCTCAACAAGGAGACAGAAGTGACTGATGTATCCTACCTAAGGGTTTTGGACAAAAATGCAGATGATCCAGAAACAATCCTTGAAGTTCTTTCATGGCTACACAAAGAATTTCAGATTGGATCAGCTGCGAAGTATCTGCTAGTTGCTGGTGATGAGAAAACCTACAATCATATGATCCAGCTAAAATCCGAGTACGGGGAGGCTCTTGATTGGCTTGTAACATTCCCTGGGGATTTTCATTTAATGCGCATCTACCAGGAAGTGCTCATGAGTGCTTATTGGGATGCTGGATTAAAGCAAATTGCTGCAGCCAGTGGTTACCGTGGAGAAACACTTACAAGCTTAAGTAGGTGCTCAAACTTCACCAATAGTACCACATTCCTATTTGAGGTATGGGAGGCACTCTACCACCACACAATCAACATATTCCATCAGTACAAAACCGAAAATGCCGAGACACCAACACAACCAGAAGGATATGATGAGTACTCCGATTATGCATCGTTCATGACCTCCAAGGGATCAAAGGATGAAAATTGGAAGTTCTGGGGTCAGTTTATTCTTCGAGACTGCTCAGTATTTCTAACGTTATACTTAGCAGTAAGGTTAAAAGAGTGGGATTTACGTGTTGCATCCCTAAAGGAATGGCAGCATTGTTCTTTGCATTTAATAGACCACACTACCAGAAGCTCATTGTGCAACACCTGTCGGATCTGTTAGTTATGCCTAAAGAAATTTTAGAGCACCTTCAATCAGGAAAGTTTGTGGCCAGCCTCAGTGGACGTCCTGGGCACAGCGTCGCCATAGACGAGGCTCACGAGATGAAAATCAATAAGGATTTAAAGACGTCAATTGTGAGACCCAGCACTGAAAATATGAACAGACTATCCCTGTATCTTGGCCACAGGACAAAGCTCATTGAAAACCTGAAAAGACAGTTGAACCAACCAACAAGTAAGCCAAACAACACGAGCCTACAGACAACAAAAAAACCAGATTTAAAATCTGTTGACAACATCAGATCAATGCTAGCCAAGGTACAATCTGGTGCCCTATTACCACCCACAAGTACCACTAAAGTACATGCATTAAGAAATTCCTTCATTAATAAGGAAGGAACACCAGAGCAGAGACATGATTTACTGAATTTGAGGAGTAAGGGACAAAACGATTTTGAGACTTATGTCACTTACATATTTCTAGTGGAGTCTAGTGTGAGACCGCGTCTCAAACGTAAATCTGTTCACACATTCAGTGAAGCTAAAGTGACCAAAAAGAGATTAAGCAATGCCGAAAAGGAAAAGAAAATGATATCGTTGTGCTTAAAGAAAAGGTTGAAAGCCAAAAACTATGATACAAGTGGTCAGTGTGAACAATATATTGAACTACCCAGGGCAATTGCTGATTCTAACGGAATGCCCCACAAAGGAGACAAGTCCAATGCTAGGCGGTTTTTGGAAAAAAGGTACAACTTAAAGAGTGCAGAAATGTATGCTTTTGGCCCTGACACTGTTATCTTTGACGGTATGTTCATAATTCAAACCATTCCAATACCTAACACAACAATGGAAGACTATGTCAAGCTGCTAATAAACAGATTTGTCAAACATCACACAGACAGTGGGGTCAATGAAGTGCACATAATTTTTGATCACCCCAAAGCTACACTTCATCCAAAGTGCATTGAGCATGAACTAAGAGATCGAAATGCAACACTAACTCAACATGTCCATTACGAGTTCAGTGATCAAATGAGGGTACCCAGTAAATGGAATGAACTACTTCAGTGTCGGAAATGCAAAAGATGTTTAATTGTGTACATTGGGAACTGTATTCTTCGGAATGCAACATACATGCTTTCTGATAATCAAAAACTATTTGTTGCAGGTCATGGTGAAGGAGAGTTAACTGACATGGCACAGTATGCAACGGCTACAAGCTCACACAACATCCAGCACAATCTAACATGCAGTGCTGAAGAGGCCGATACAAGGATATGGTTACATGCAAACCAATCATCAGGTAAAAGGTTCCTTGTGTATTCCCCCGATACTGATGTAATGCACATCGCTCTACTGATGGTCAACCCCATAGCAAAAGACGTTTGTATACAAACTAACAGGCTGGGAAAACCAAGGGAATACATATCAATTACAAAACTAGTGAATGCACTAGAGCGAGACCCTGACTTAGCGGGAATCCCCGAAGAAGAGCGCCCCAAAATTCTAGTCAATCTCTATGCTTTGTCAGGATGTGATTACACTTCCTTCTTCGTCGGGCATGGCAAAGTCAGCATAATGAAAGTATTTTTTGAAAATGCTCAGTTTATATGTGAAGATTCAGCAGAAAGACCAGGATCACTAGCCAAACTAAATGGAGGGACGGGATTTTATTCCTTTCTACGACTCATAGGAGCGGTGTATTTTCATGCCCATAGACCTGGCTTCCCGGAACACACTTCACCAGAATCACTGTACAACTCCCTACAACACTCAGGCAGGACAGCAGAGGAGGTTCATACTGAATTCATAGAGACAATAAGAACAGCAATATGGGAACGAATAGTATTTGAAGACCATCTACTACCCTCGACTGATGCACTCAAAAGGCATTATTTACGTGCCACATGGACAACAACCTACTGGAAGCAAACACCCCAAAACAATGTGTACTTGCCACCCATCCTAGAATGTGGGTGGAAACTGGAAGAAGACAAACTCACTGTAGATTGGGAAAGTGATAAGAACAGAAAGGCAGTCAGAGATCGTGTCTTATTCTTAATGAAAGGATGCACTTGTAAAAAATCAAAGTGTAGCAGCAATATATGCTCATGCCACAAAAACAATAGACTATGTGGACCAGGGTGCTCATGTATAGGATGCCACAACAACAAACATTCACAAGGTAAAATTTTTATGGGGACATTATCATGTTTGTGAATCTGCTAACTCACTGTTTTTTTTCCATTTTCAGATGAGGACACAGATGAAGAAAATGAAGAGGATGAAGAGGACGAAGAGGACATGGAAACTGAACGAGTGGAAGAGGAAATAGTATTTATGGATGTGGGAGACATGGAGCAAATACAAGACCTATTTTAATACCAGCACTTGTAATAATATGTAGCTAGCTAACAATAGTCTGAACTTCAATGACACACACACACAGTAGTCACACAAAAGGACAGCTCTGGAAATGTAGGATATTTTTATTCATTTCATGTATATTTAATACCTCTGTCAGCTGATCCAGCAGCAATAAGGCTGCAAACTGATTTCCGCCAGCTTTGAAGAAGACCGCCTCAAATCCCTATGTTGGGACATTACGCATTCAAAAACAGTTAAAAATCAGACTACTCTTCCCTTTACAGTGTCTAGACAATCTTTTACTCTATATCTATTGATTTATCAAATTTATAGGTATGACTCACCGTTCTAAGAGTCCCATTTTTGTTGGAAAAGCGACCACCCTGCGTCGGCCATCTTGAAATTTTCTAACTTGGCGCACGTGGAACAGAAATAGGGCTCCGTATACTTTATACGTAAATTAATGACGTCATCGTACGCTGGCGGTACGTACGTACGTCGTACGTACGACTGGGTATATAGATCATAATCAGTGGCACGTGCACACTGTCGTTGTGTCACATGACCCCCTCAAGTTGTATACATGTTCGTCTCTGCGTCCGGGCTTACTGGGCTAAACCAAGAGTTGCGATGTATCCCGCAGCTTCTATTAATAGTAGGAGTCTACTTTTCCCCTCTCTTCCTCCCTGCTATAATAGTTTAGAGACAACTGAAGAGGGTGAGGGAGAGGTGAGACGACTGGAGAAGCTGAGGGAGAGGTGAGCTCTGTAAGAACCTTAGTTCATACTGTGACTCTAGGAATTTCATATACTTGTCCATATGACAAAGTGTACAGTTTGCTGCTGGATACTTGCCCTTTTAGGCCACTACAATAAGATTCATTGTTTCCCATTTCATCAGGATGCTTGTGGCATGCGGGCGGGTACTCCATTATTCATTATTTCATTACCACAACCCTCTTGAGTTGAGTGTCTATACAAACCACAAGGGCTCTCTGCAATTCCATATATGGTAGTACATACACAACTCATATGCCATAGACCATCACACACACACACACAAAGAGAGTACAGTACAGACATGTCACAAACCTATATGTGAAGTGATACAAAAGCAATACACAATCATATAGTATATAAAAAAGCACTATTAAATTGAGAGAGAGAGAGAGAGAGAGAGAGAGAAAGTGATACAAGACATAATAGTATAAATCCAGAGGTAGTTACAACACAGACACAATTGAAATTTCAAGATACTTGCATGTACACACAAGAGATATCGGCTACTTCTTCAGAGGTGGTAGATGGATACAGTCTTCACATTGTGGATACTGGTCATCTGAAGTGTACGATTGTTCAGTACCACAATAAATACAGATCGGCTCAAATCCTGTGGAATAATAAAGCTTTTCGATAGTGTCTCCGCAACAATGATCTTTGATTTCCACATTTTTGAACTGCTCACCTAGATTCATGTCTTCAAGTTTTGCTCCACAGGAATACGAATAATCGCTCAAAACTTGTTGCAGTTGACGACGCTGTTGAGCTGTAAGCTTATACTTTGAAAGCACCAGCCTCCACATATTGCACTCCTCGCACTGCACCATCAGTTGTGAATTTTTCACATGTTGAACGCTGGCATAGAATGGCAAGCTCTTTGGTTTAGTTTTTCTTGCTTTTTCCTTGAGAGAAGGACGATGCTCTTCAGTGGTATCCAATCCCAAGACCTCTGTGAAAGGGCGGTAGTGTCCCTCTTCACCGGGAATGGGGAAAGGAATATGCTTTATTTGGTCAAAAACATCTCTGGGTAAATGTACTGGCTTACAAATTTCGCACGTGTCCTTCCCACACTTAAGGATATCAAACGTATACTGGCCCATGCGACAACAATGATGCAAAAATTCGGAAACCTTCTCGTGTTCACTGATATTTCGCTTCACATACTTTTCACCTTCTTCCAGTGTTTCATCCAGAGCAATAAGAGCTGTCCAAAATTCACTGATCTCTTGAGGTGTAGCAGAAATGAAAGTTTGGATGGGCCTTTCCTTCAATTGCAATCGAGAAAATACTCTGCATAGCAAGATCTTAACTGGTGAGAGGCTATTTTTCACAGCGTCAATGAGTTGGTCTTTTCCTTCTGCAATCCGTCTTATTTCAGTGAGAGTGTTACACTTTGCTACTTCCTTTTCATATTCGTCAGGCATCTTCTCTCTCACAAGCCCCACACACTGCAGGCCCAAATTCAATATCGACATTATCCTCTCAACTGGATTTCGCCATGAGTGGTAGGGTGCGGTTCTCCCAGCACACAGAAAATCAAGATCCAGTTTAAGAAAGAGGCAGATTAGCGATAGTTGCACAGACACATAAGTTAAACGGTGATCTGGCCCACCATCTGAGTACAAAAAAAGCACAGACTTGGAGAATGACACTGACTGTAAAACCTGGTACAGTTCACAGGCATGTCTAAAAGGGGAAGATGGCTCAAAAGCTGTATCCTTTATTGAGACATACACCTGACCACGATACCAGGAACCTGATATATCATCTGGTATGTCATTAATCAAAATTACTGAGGGTACTAAACCAAATTTGGTAAAATCATGGTCAGCAACGGAAAAAAATTCGTTGGAACGTACCGGAACACGTCTACCCCTCTCTGCTGCAGCTACAGGGCTACCAGGCTCCCCAACCTTAAGCTTATGTTTGTCGTCCAGACAAACAAATGCACAGTAATCACGTAACATAAGCACATACTCACGCATGTAGCGGAATATTGCTGCTGCATAGTGAGCATCAACGTGAGAGTGTCTCCACTGCCGCTGCTGGATCATGAATTTCATTCTGAATCGACCAGTGTAGTGAATGGAAGATTTGGCAGCTGGTGTTTTCGGCCAAAACTGAAGCCTTGTCCACTCGATACTCGGTATCTGAGTTCCAGTAGGGCAGCGGGACTTCACCTGCTCAACAAGGTCGCGAATAGAGATGGCACGAGCAAGGTGCGTAATCTGGCCATGTCGCCTATCATCAACAGCAGCACCAATATCTTCGCTCAAAAACTTTGCACACTCTTCCCAAAATGTGTTGAACTTTGTGGCTTGTCCAGTGTTGAGTGTTCGCAAATCTTGTAGGACACTAGGATCTTCCATATCAATGATCTGTTTGATCCTCTCATCAACTGTTGCCTGCTCTGTGGAAGAGGCTGCTGCCTGATCACCAGTGAGCTCTCGATAGAAGTAGCGAAGAGCAGAAGGCTTAGTAGCTGGAGAAATCCTACCAAACTTTTCGTACATTGCAGAACGCATAGCACGTGTGTGATAATGTGGAATCTGTGATCGAATTCTTTCAATTACTGACTGGCTTTGCTCAAAACTCGAGGCCACATCAGCACCACTTGGAACCTTCCAAAGGAAGTGCAAATTTCCTAGATTACTCCCAGGAGAGTAAACGAGAAGAATACAGGGAAATCGAAGGCCACAAGTGGTCATGGTCTCCACAGTGCGAAGTTTCTTCAGCGGATCTGACGGTAGCATGTCGGTTATAGCAATATACTCGAAGTTGCTCTGAGAATACAAAGATTCTTCAATAGCGTTTAAGGATGTCGGTGTCAAGGTGCTTGTAGACGGTGAAATATAATTCAGGCGAAGGTGTGTCGACAGCTCTCTGACAGGTGCAGGAGAAGCATGATGCAATTTCATACTTTTATTTTTTTTGGTGAGGTATTCCACGTACCCAGTCAGTGACTGAGCAAGACTCGCAACATCCTGCTTAAAATCACGCCAGCCTTCTCTTTCCCACAGATTAGCTTGCAGCAGAGTCAATAGTTCCCTTGCCTGTATGTGTGTGCATGTTAGAAAGCATGAATAAAACAGAGCCCACCAATCATGAAGTGTGTATGAATGAATACAGTAGAAACCGAGTTCACTTGCCTGGTCATGCAAGAAGTCACCAGAAAGATTTCTGAGCTCACGCTTTCTGTGCTTTGTCTTTTGGGGGCAATTGTAGCCACTGAATGACTCAAAAGCAGTGGGCAGTGATGTGGAACGTTGAGAAAATGCTTTATGATGCCCATCAACATGCCAGAGGGTATCACGTAGTGCCCTCACAAGCCGTGCACCAAAAGATTGGATCTCGTCATGCCTCAATTTCAACTGTTTCGATTGCATAAGCTGCAGTATGTCATTGTAAAGTCTGTCCCTCTTATTCTTTTCAGGAATAGAGTCGGGTAAATCTTTTCCAATAGACTGTAGCGCTTGTTGAGACGCCATAAGAACTTCAAACGCATTTCTCGTGGCAGTCGGTATATCCTCTTCTTCATTTACACGTACAGCATACTTCACAAACCTACCAAAGCTCTCCACAACAGGTACAACTGGCAGGTCCAAATC
The DNA here is from genome assembly GCA_963930775.1 of Cliona cf. orientalis. Lineage (NCBI taxonomy): Eukaryota > Metazoa > Porifera > Demospongiae > Clionaida > Clionaidae > Cliona > Cliona cf. orientalis. The sequence continues at coordinate 29,372,844 of OZ005689.1, read as the reverse complement.
AACTCCGTCCACTTTCTCCTTGGAGGTCCCCACTTCTGCTCGTACAAGTTCGTAGTACGTCGCGCTAGAAGTTGTTGGAATGTGAGGGAGAATCGAAGCAGTGAAATAATCTCGAAAGGAGAGGTGTTCGTCGCTTTCACTCTTAATATTCCACGGAAGAAGCGTTTTCTTGGACGTCAAGCAAGTAACACACACATTGATCAGCACCACCATATTGCATTCTTGACACACGAGGCGCCTGTGAGGGGTCACGTGATCGCGATAATGAAAATAATGAATAAAATCGTGCGGTGCCTAAAATCGATGCGGGCGGGAAATGGGAAACAATGAATCAAATTGTAGTGGCCTTAATAAAAAATTTAGATAGAAAGGTAGGTGTGTGTTAGCCTCGTCCCCAGGCTCTCTTGGGGGAGGGGAAAAGAGAGCCTGGTAACGACTGCATGCGCATGCGCGAACCCTTACCAACAAAACATGGTAAGGCAATTTTCACAGGTAAAATTGCCTTTCGAGGGGACAAAAACCAACGTTTGAGTGATAGCCTCCTAGACACCATCACTAGCCGATAGCAAGATACTTTTCGAGTGCTTGGGCGACTTTTGAGCTTGACTGGTAGTACGATCAAGTAGTCCACGGATAATATATGGAGATTTTGGCGCATGCGCATGCAGTCGTTACCAGGTTCTCTTTTCCCCTCCCCCAAGAGAGCCTGGGGACGAGGCTAGGTGTGTGTGTGTGTGTGCGTGTTTGAAAAAATAGAAGAGGGGGTGGAGTGACGTCTGTCTGCTGTCCATGACTGGAGGCTATATGCTCTTCTAAAGACAGTGTATATTAAGGTACCATTTAACTAATAGCTTACTTATAGTTAGCTACAGATTTTGGCGTAAACTGCGTAAAAAGAAAATACATATAAAATTAGGAAACAGACTCAACAAAACTCACAAGTTCATGTAGAGAATCCATGGCTTTGCTCAATGCTAAGACGTCTCTTGACTAGTTTTGCCGCCACGAGCAACGTGATAGTCACATGAGCCTGACACTAGCAATATAAGCTACATTGCGCGAGGCAGGCAGGGCCAGCGGAAGTCCTTTAGCGTAGGTCCCAATGATGTCTGTATCATACAACATGAGTATCATAGCAATAAAGCCATTGTTGGCTATGATACTGATATGATATCTGTAGCATACAGCATGCAATAAAGCCATCGATATCTGTATCATACAACATGCAGTATCGTAGGAATAACATTTATATCTTTATCAAACAGCATAAGTATCACAGCAATAATCTCAATGATCATGAAGTATTAGTATCATGGCAGTAATCCATGGCTCGGAGGCTCAATTGTCCTAATACTCACTCTATATGTGATACAGATAATACTGATACTCTGCTACTGAGACTAGACTAGAATTTTGACTAGAAGTTTATTACAAGATTTAGAAGTAGACTAGAAGTTTGTTGGAAGTAGATTAGAAGTACTAAAAGTGTACTTCTAACAGCCTCTAATAACTTCTAGTTCACTTCTAATGAATTCTAGTCTACTTCTGCTACATCTAGCAAACTTCTAGTCAACTTCTAGCACTTATAACGACGTCTAATAAATTTCTGGTTCACTTCTAGTACTTCTAACCACTCTTAAACTTCTAGTCTATTCATCTAGTTCACTTCTAGCATTCATCTAGTCCACTTCTAGTACTTCTAATAAACTTCTATACTACTTCTATTAACTCTAGTTTACTTCTAGCACCTCTAATAAACTTCCAGTGCTTCTTATAGTAGTTTATATTTAGTTAGAGGCACTAGAAGTGGACTAGAAGTTTACTAGAAGTAGACTAGAAGCACAGTTAACTTCTAGTGCTTTAACTAACTTCTACTAGATATAGAGGCAGCACTAGAAGTTAACTACAGCATCTCAACATCAGCAGAATAAGTGCAAACCTGTTGCACTTAATGTCAAACACACTACAATGCGCATGATGCCTACCTCACTGGAGTGAATGGAAGTCTACCTATATGGCAGCTCAACATCACCGGAATGAGTGCAAACCTGTTGCACTCACTAGAATGTGCACTATGACAAACTACTGCGTGTCAAACTCATCCGTTTGACCCGGGTGGTACAGGATGCCAAGCACTGCGTGCCACCAGGGTCAATCAGGTGGTTTTGATCACTTTCGATCGCCTAGAAGTGGACTTGAAGTTTACTAGAAGCACTAGAAGTAGACTAGAAGCACAGTTAACTTCTAGTGCTGCCTCTAGTTCTTTGCTAGAAGTCTTCAGATATCATACTCATTATGAAACATAAACTTACACACAAACTTCTAATATGCTTCTTATATTCAAATTTCTAGTCTAATTTGAGTCAAACGGGTGAGTTCCATTGCCCACCAAGCACTGTGTGGCCTATGATGCAATCGAAGGCGATCGAGCTCACCCGTTTGACCTGCGTGGCACAGGACGCCAAAAATACATATGCCTGTGTAAGTTGAATTTGAAATAAGTCCATCATGATACACTTCTATTATAATACAAGTCATGTTTCCCTATCTCTTAAATCCAAAAAATAAACTTCTCCATCTAGAAGTTTACTAAAAACACTAGAAGTAGACTAGAAGCACAGCTAACTTCTAGTGCTTTAACTAACTTCCACTAGATATAGACTAGAAGTTTGACTATAAGTGGACTAGAAGTTTACTAGAAGCACTAGAAGTAGACTAGAAGCGGACTAGAAGCACAGCTAACTTCTAGTGCTGCCTCTAACTTCTACTAGATATAGACTAGAAGTTTGACTATAAGAAGCACTAGAAGTTTATTAGAAATTTATTAAAAGAACTACTTGTAGACTAGAAGTTTATTACAAGCACTAGTAGAAGTTAGAGGCAGCACTAGAAGTTAACTGTGCTTCTAGTCTGCTTCTAGTCTACTTCTAGTGCTTCTAGTAAACTTCTAGTCCACTTCTAGTGCCTCTAACTAACTTCAACTAAATATAGACTACTATAAAAAGCACTGGAAGTTTAGAAGTAAACTAGAGTTAATAGAAGTAGTCTAAAAGTTTCAGATGAATACAAGAAGTGGACTAGATGAATGGACTAGAAGTTTAAGAGTGGTTAGTAGTACTAGAAGTGAACCAGAAGTTTATTAGACGTCATTAGAAGTGCTAGCAGTTGACTAGAAGTTTGCTAGAAGTAGCATAAGTAGACTAGAATTCATTAGAAGTGAACTAGAAGTTTATTAGAGGTTGTTAGAAGTACACTTTTAGTACTTCTACTCTACTTCTAACAAACTTCTTGTCTACTTCTAGTGCTTGTAATTAACTTCTAGTCTACTAGTAGTCCTTAATATTAGAAGTCGAACCGGAAGAAGACTAGAAGTGGATTAGAGGTATTGGTGAGCATGAATGAAGGATAATCAATGAATCAATATCCACATCACTAGAAGTTAACTGCTTCTAGTCTACTTCTAGTAAATTTCTAGTCCACTTCTAGTGCCTCTAACTAAATATAAACTACTATAAGAAGCACTGGAAGTTTATTAGAAGTAGTCCTTTTAATAAACTTCTAATAAATTTCTAGTGCTTCTTATAGTCAAACTTCTAGTCTATATCTAGTAGAGGTTAGCTAGAGGCAGCACTAGAAGTTAACTGTGCTTCTAGTCTACTTCTAGTGCTTCTAGTAAACTTCTAATATTTTACAATCTATCTCTCTCTCTCACACACACACACACACACACACACACACACACTATACTGAAATGCCACTCTTAAACTTCTAGAAATAAACTAGAAGCACTATTTTATTCACTAGTAAATATCTTTGTGAAATGGATGACAATATATGAGCAACCAGGAAGATACACGGTATCAATACAGTGTGTCTTTTCGTCCATTACTTTTAGAGTGGGAGGATTCATCAGCTGGTCCCACTTACGCATGCAACGTACTTCTAATAAACTTCTAGACTACTTCTATTAACTCTTCTAGGACTTGTAATAAACTTCCAGTGCTTCTTATAGTAGTGCTTCTTACAGTAGTAGTATTTCTTCTAGGACTTCTAATAAACTTCCAGTACTTGTTATAGTAGTAGTATTTAGTAGAAGTTAGTTAGAGGCACTAGAAGTGGACTAGAAGTTTATTAGAAGCACTAGAAGTAGACTAGAAACACAGTTAACTTCTAGTGCTGCCTCTAGCTAACATCTACTAGATATAGACTAGAAGTTTGACTATAAGAAGCACTAGAAGTAGATTAGAAGTACTAAAAGTGTACTTCTAACGACCTCTAATAAACTTCTAGTTCACTTCTAATGAATTCTAGTCTACTTCTGCAAACTTCTAGTCAACTCCTAGCACTTCTAACGACGTCTAATAAACTTCTGGTTCACTTCTAGTACTTCTAACCACTCTTAAACTTCTAGTCTATTCTTCTAGTCCACTTCTAGTACTTCTAATAAACTTCTAGACTACTTCTATTAACTCTAGTTTACTTCTAGTACTTCTAACAAACTTCCAGTGCTTCGTATAGTAGTCTATATTTAGTTAGAGGCACTAGAAGTGGACTAGAAGTTTAATTTAATTACTATAGAAGTAGACTAGAAGCACAGTTAACTTCTAGTGCTTTAACTAACTTCCACTAGATATGGACTAGAAGTTTGACTATAAGAAGCACTAGAAGTTTATTAGAAGTTTAAGGACTACTAGTAGACTAGAATTAAGTTGATTACAAGCACTAGAAGTTTGTTGGAAGTAGACTAGAAGTACTAAAAGTGTACTTCTAACAACCTCTAATAAACTTCTAGTTCACTTCTAATGAATTCTAGTCTACTTCTGCTACTTCTAGCAAACTTCTACTAGATATAGACTAGAAATTTATTAGAAGTACACTTTTAGTTCTTCTAATCTACTTCTAGTCTACTAGTAGTCCTTAATAAACTTCTAGTGCTTCTTATAGTCAAACTTCTAGTCTATATCTAGTAGAAGTTAGTTAAAGCACAAGAAGTTAACTGCTTCTAGTCTACTTCTAGTAAACTTCTAGTGCCTCTAACTAAATATATAAACTACTACAAGAAGCACTGGAAGTTTATTAGAAGTGCTAGAAGTAAACTAGAGTTAATAGAAGTAGTCTAGAAGTTTATTAGAAGTACTAGAAGTGGACTAGAATGCTAGAAGTGGACTAGATGAAAGTGCAACAGGTTTGCACTTATTCTGCTGATGTTGAGATGCTGTATTATAGACTCTCATTTACTCTAGTGAGGTATGCATCAAGTGCACTCATTCACTGTGTACAACTTCTGTGTACACCACTGTGTTTGCAGTGCTACCATTATCGCCAACATCATCATTGCCAACATCCTGATTGCTAAGAACCCAACTCTGGTTGCACATTGACAGCTCACTGTATCATACAGTGAACTTACTGATGCCTAGGTGGGACCAGCTCACAATATAGCTCACAATGGTATAAACAAAAAATATAATATATTATGATGAAATCAAGCATTAGTCCGTTCCAGCTTTGAAACCAATCTTGTTATACCATCGTCCAGGTCTAACTCCTGTCTACCAGTGTTTAATTTACAAGAGTTCGAGACAAAATCCATAGTCAGCTTATATGGCTTGAGGTTCTCAAAATTAATAACCAGTCCATAAATGTATATAATTATATTGGAATACTTTCTCCTTTGCTTCTTTATGACTTCTAAGTTCTTGAAGTGCTAGATCCCCAGCCACCTTCTCCATCCCAGCAAGTAATTGTCCTTCTACGTCAGAATTAATTTTATTTTTATTTTCTGTTATATCACCATGGAGGGCAGCAGTAGTAGCAGTTGTGGTTTCATCAGTTAATTCCTCACAGGCACTGGTTTCCATCACTATATACCCACAGTTTTCCTTGTACATGGCAAGATCAGGTCTTGAATTATAATATTTAGATGCTCGTGAATCACCTGATCCACTTGTGTTCGTAGTCACTATGAATCCCATTTTTTCTGCTTTACGATGAACTGCCGCGCACACAATTCTATTCTTTGTCGTTTCATCTAACTCTAGCTCTTCATGAGGAAGCTGTACAGGTACAGGAGGAAGCTGTACAGAAAAATCCAGTATGCCAGGGACTTCGTTCCGAATAATTGTAATAATGCTTTGCTTATCAAACACATTTTCACTGGACTTTGAAATTAGTTCACATACAGATTCCAATTTTGAAGCAGCAGAAGTTGCAGCAGCAGTTGCAGCAGCAGCAGTTGCAGCAGTAGATGCAGCAGCAGTTACACATGCCACTGTAGTTAACTGCAAATCGATGCGTATGGTGGTGTGTTCTGTTCTGGGGAGTATCTCACCAGATTCCTCATATTCAATAGTCGCAGCAAAATCAGTACCCACTGCCTTACTTGCAGGGATAGAATGTTTAAACTGGTATAGATAGAATTCGCACCCTTTCCAATTAGCAATCATAGCAAATTGTGCTCCATCAAATCGTACTGATGGGTTGACTTCTTTTACAAGCTCCAAATTTCTTTTCGCTTCATCCTCTGATTGAGATAGGAATGGATAATTGATGTTTACAAAGTAGTAGTATTTCTCCACCTACAGAGAACAAAGGTATGTAAGTTAACAGCCCTAGCACTTCCTTTTGATGGAGGAATATTGTTTAGCTACATTCACTCACTGATTTACTCATCTTCGGTACTTTAGCTGGTGGTTTACTGATACCCATTCTGTAGAAGTAATAAAAACCTTAACTATGCGAGCATACAATGCCAGAATACCATCATGCATAACACAAACACAGTAGGTACTGTGCACTAACTTGTACCACTGAGAGAGAACCCTGGGGCACTGAAAAAGGACACAGCGTCAACGGCGGAGCTCTTTCATGAAAGGTTAAGGGGCGTCAAATGTTCACGTGATGTTCATGCTGTATATCATTGGAATTATTGCTAATATTCATTGGATATCATTGGAATTATAGCTGAATATCGCAAATTGATACGAATATCAATCAATAGTTTATTGCAATGATACTATGTGGTATTTAGCGTCAGGCTGCATGAGACAGAAAATAATATTACGATATCTGTATCATTGTAATCATATAGCATATAGCATAAGCAATATTCTCAATGGTATATTTATTGCTATAATTATTAATATTATGCTTAATATTATGATACAGATAATTACAAATGTGTATTGATGTACATGGGTATCATAGTAAAAAAAAACTATGATACTCATGATACTATTCATCAGTGTCAGAGCAATAATCCTAATGATATCGTATCATAACAAGCATACACATTTGTAATTATTTGCATAATAATATTATGTTTCGTAGTGAAAATCTTGATCCATATCTAGCATCTCCTTGTATCATCATAACACTTCCATTGTAGCATTTCCTTGTATCATATAATATCATGATTACACCAAAGCAATCACCTCCATACCTTACGTCAGAGGAATCGGTGAAAAGATCAAGAGAATCTGCGCTAAAGTTGGCATCAGAGTCATGTTCAGATCGGGAAAAACACTCAGATCCCTCCTGACCAAGGTCAAGCCCAAAACAGATCCAACAGATACAACAGGAGTCGTGTACCGCATCCCCTGTATGGACTGTGACCGTTCATACATTGGAGAGACCTGCAGAACACTCAATGTACGACTAAAGGAACATCAGCGCTGCTGTAGGAACTTCGAATCACAAAAATCAGCTGTGGCACAGCATGCCATTGAGGAGGATCACAGGATAGACTGGAGCAACAGCACGGTAATTGATAAAGAACCACAATGGCACCGGAGAAGACTCAAAGAAGCCCTACACATCAAGAAGCACAGTAACTTTAATCAGGACCAGGGGCTCACAGTAAGTCCCATATGGAATAGTGATATCTCAGCCACTTGAGTGACAGAACTTAACACCTATCATGCAGCCACCTGTCCAGCAATTCAACACCTGAACTGCATGTACACTGTCATTCATTTCCTTTCACACCTGTCTCACCCTTATACCCCCCACTGGTATTTAATGTTTGGTTTTGTCAACTTCTCTGCATTGACCTGATGAAGACCTAGCTACCATGGTCGAAACGTTGTCATAATAATAATAAAGTTTCAGTCGTGTGATAGTCCACTAAATTCTAGCTATACAATATCATGAATATTATTTTTAATTGCCAAAAAATCTCATTGATCATACAATATTAGAGTATCATGGCAATAATCCAAATGATGTCTGTAGCATACAGCATGAGCATCATTGGCAATAAGCAATATTCTCAATGATATATTTATTGCTATGATACAAGGACATGCTAAATATTGAGCATGATATTCACTACAAACTATAATATTGATATAATAATTAGGACTGATCAGTAATGAATGAATGCAAGGATACTACGGCATCTGGCAATTAAAACTTTTATCTAATATAGCTCACAATGGTATGAACAAAAAATATATTATGATGAAATCAAGCATTAGTGCGTTCCAGCTTTGAAACCAATCTTGTTATACCATCGTCCAGGTCTAACTCCTGTCTACCAATGCTTAATATACAAGAGTTCGAGACAAAATCCATAGTCAGCTTGTATGGCTTGCATTTGAGGTTCTCAAAATCAATAACCAGTCCATAAATGTATATATATTGGAATACTTTCTCCTTTGCTTGTTTAAGTTGTTGATATGCTAGATCCCCCGCCACCTTCTCCATCCCAGCAAGTAATTGTCCTTCTACGTCAGAATTAATTTTATTTTTATTTTCTGTCATACCACCATGGAGGGCAGCAGTAGTAGCAGTTGTGGTTTCATCAGTTAATTCCTCACAGGCACTGGATTCCATCACTATAAACCCACAGTTTTCCTTGTACATGGCAAGATCAGGTCTTGAATTATAATATTTAGATGCTCGTGAATTACCTGATCCACTTGTGTTCGTAGTCACTATGAATCCCATTTTTTCTGCTTTACGACGAACTGCCGCGCACACAATTCTATTCTTTGTCGTTTCATCTAACTCTAGCTCTTCATGAGGAAGCTGTACAGGTACAGGAGGAAGCTGTACAGAAAAATCCAGTATGCCAGGGACTTCGTTCCGAATAATTGTAATAATGCTTTGCTTATCAAACACATTTTCACTGGACTTTGAAATTAGTTCACATACAGATTCCAATTTTGAAGCAGCAGCAGTTGCAGCAGCAGCAGTTGCACATGCCACTGTAGTTAACTGCAAATCGATGCGTATGGTGGTGTGTTCTGTTCTGGGGAGTATCTCACCAGATTCCTCATATACAATAGTCGCAGTAAAATCAGTACCCACTGCCTTACTTGCAGGGATAGAATGTTTAAACTGGTATAGATAGTAGAATTCGCACCCTTTCCAATTAGCAATCACAGCAAATTGTGCTCCATCAAATCGTACTGATGGGTTGACTTCTTTTGCAAGCTCCAAATTTTTTTTCGCTTCATCCTCTGATTGAGATAGGAATGGATAATTGATGTTTACAAAGTAGTAGTATTTCTTCACCTACAGAGAACAAAGGTATGTAAGTTAATAGCCCTAGCACTTTCTTTTGATGGAGGAATATTGTTTAGCTACATTCACTCACTATCTTTGGTACTTTCGCTGGTGGTTTACTCATAGCCATTCTGTAGAAGTAAAAAAAAACCTTAACTATGCGAGCATACAATGCCAGAATACCACAACACAAACACAGTAGGTACTGTACACTAACTTGTACCACTGAGAGAGAATCCTGGGGCACTGAGAAAGGACACAGCGGCAATGGCGGAGCTCTTTCGTGAAAGGTTAAGGCAGAGGAGGTTGGACATGACGCACATTTACGCTACAGTCACATGACCTTGGCATGCACATTATACATCTACGCGTTCTGAAGAATGCAATTTGCGAGAGTAGCTGGTAGCTAAAATGTTTGCGTTTGTGAACTATAGCCAAATCTGAAGCTGAAACGGAGGTCAATAGTGTAGATCTAATGTTCTGACAGTGAAAGGATCTTACTACAATCGAAGAATACGTTTGTCGGTTTTGCCACACGGAGAACCGAGTTTTCTTGATTTACAAGGAGTTTGAGGGGTGGACGGGCGGGGTATGGTGCCGGGTCGTCTTTTCTCGTGGATTTCAACATGCTTTCTCATTCAAGACTGTCTCCAAGGCTTTAGATCGTGACTTAGATTTTGTATAGTGTTATATATGGAGCAACACGCCCACATTTTATGCGCACGTGATCGTGTCCAACCTCCTCTGAGGTTAATGGTCGTCAAATGTTAACGTGATGTTCATGTGACACAAAGGTCAAAGTTCTCAAAGCGTGCACGATGTCATCACTCTAGCATGCGTACGTAAAGATGTCCTTTGCACCAAAAGGGCCTGGCGCCTGGGTACAAGACTAGGGTTTGGTACACTTCCAATCACCTACTTGTTCTGCACAAAGCAAAAATGGGCCAGTTACGTAGGTATTAACCAAAGATTAAAGCTTCCAAGTGGTTTCCACGCTCCAAGGTACCGTGGGGTGTGAAGAACAAGTCCGAGATGCGAAGTGTACCAGATTTTGGATTCGCAAATGAAGTACATTGTACATGTATGTAGCAGTTAGCGTGGTAATAGGTACACACACACACACACACACATTAACCATGTGTGTAAGTATTAGAACGCGAAAGTGTCATACACAGCATACACATGCACTTAGGAGTGTTGTCATGACCCACTGTAAGCATTAGAACGCGAAACAGTGTCATACTCAACACACATGCACATGCACATGCACACACAAGTAAGTACACACATCCACACTGCTTTGAATAAGGGTAAAGGGACAATAAAATACACCACAACTAATTATGGTGTTACATCCCACAGTATTAGCAAGTGACTCCAACACTGCATATGACATAGAGAGCTACAGCTATAAGGAGGGCAAGTCACTAAAGTACGATTAAATCCAGTTGAATCGGGCTAAACTCTGGGTATTTAACCATAATAGGAAGGTTTGATGGGAACATATTGGTATAATAGTAAGTTAACTAGAGAAATGTAGAACATTTTGGGGCGAGCCTGATCGAGCTATAGCTGTACGTTGCACACTGTATTTATACTTTATAGCTAATTCTCAACATTATCAATCATAGTAAATCTATAACAAACGTGTAATTTTAACAATATTTGTGTTATAATCAAATTTTGTTGAATTTCATAAACTTTTGTGCGAGTGTACAGCAGGCTGATCAAGAGAAGCACATAATGCACTCTGCCATTGAACACGATCTTGCTGAATGCATATTTACTGCATTAAAAATTGTGTCATACAATGTGATTATTCGACTTACTTGCTAGCTAGATTCACCAATCGAGGAGATCTAAGTGACTGTGCCATCGAGCAGTATTCAGTATATGCTATACTGCTCGATGGCACAGTCACTTACCAATGATCTCCTCGATTGGTGACAGAGTGAATCTATCTCGCCTCACCAGCTCACTGATACCAGACATAAGATTACGCCGACGGTTCGCTAGGATAGAACGGCACCGTACTGATCAGTGGAGGGGACAGCCTGGAGCTTGTCATCAGCATAGCTATGCATTGAACAAAGGGAAACTCAAGCAAGAGAGTTTTCAAGTCGCCAACAACGAAGGGCAGCCGAGACTCCTCTCCTTTCGTGTAAATTTACAATAATTTCGATAAATTAGAGCGGCCAGAGGCCCATGCATGAGAATGCGCAATAGAATATTTCGCGTTTATGTCCATAGAGACATGCAGGGTGACGGACGTACGGACAATATATATATATATACATATACAATTCGCGCACAGCCACACCGTTTATGTGGAGCTCGCTCAGGCTCGCCCCAATAATGATCTCTAGCAATTTACCGCATGTTAGCATTACCACTTACATACTAGTCAGCGCAACCAGTCGCTAGCCCACCTAAAATAGACACATGGCACACAGAATGAATGAGCTCATCATGTGACGACAACGACAACCAAGAGAGTCAAAGAGCATACTACCGGACTCCTCATAGGGGAGTGGTCCCGCCCTTTCTGTAGCTGACCATAGGTCGGTAGATAAATGGGACCGAAACCTATGGCAAGTAAGGATCAGACTGGGTTCTCCCCTGATGACTGGAACATCATAACAATAAACTAAGCTAATTGTAGTATTTTTATCACTGTATATCAAAATGACTGTAACATATTGAGTAGAACTGAGCAATCATCACGTAAAATTAGACCTAACATTGAGGCTGCCTATACTATGATCTACTGCAAGTCTATAACCTGCCTTTGTACCATGGTTGTAACATTCTGACCAATCAGATTGCAGTATAGGAGGTCAATAAATATTTATTCACCTATCTCTGAGGCTATGAAATTTTACATAATTATGACTGCTAGGGTAATTAAAGTATCTTTTGAATGCAAGATGAGAAAGACTCAGATAGCTATAGTGCCATGCATAGTGCTATACTATAATGCTAATGATCAGTGGGCGGGTCTTACCGCGGGTGGAGCAAATGATTGCCAAGTCAGCAGTTTAAAGAAGCAGCTGTAGCTGTGTGCACTCGAGTTGAAATGGACGCAGCGACTGCATGCGGCACCTTTTCTACACAGCGATGATAGTATTGTGGTTCTGAATGTCAAGGAAGAAGCTCAAGTTGGACTGAAAACGGCGTCGGCTCACTGTTCATCGATGTCTAGCGTCAACTCGATCGACGACGATGGTTTTGAACTGTTGCTAGGTACGCGCTCGAGCCTTTTATGGCCGACGCTATAGTTGCTAGGCCGTAGATGTATTGTCAGGGCCACGTAGCCCATGGTACAAGTCAGTTACATCACTCGGTTCGGTCTCTACGGGATTTACACAGCCTCGGGCCTGCGGCCCTCGGTGAGTAAATCCCATAGAGACCTGCACCTCGTGATGTAACCTATACGTGTAAACTCTATTACTAAAAACACACACACACTCACATTAAGCTGTCATGACCCACTGTAAGCACTAAAACACGAAACAGTGTCATACACAGCATACACATGCACTTAGGAGTGTTGTCATGACCCACTATAAGCATTAGAATGCGAAATACAACACACATACACATGCACATGCACACACAGATATGAACACATCCATACACATATGCTAGGCAGAGGGTTACATATACTAGTCACACCACAGTTAATTATCGTGTTATATACATCCCACAGAATTAGCAACACAGCATATCATTAATATCACATGGCCCAATAGCAATAGCCTAAGCACATGGTAACAGAGCCAACCCCAGCCATAAGGAGGGTAAGTCACTAAAATAAGATTTAATCTAGTTGAATCTGCACTAAACTCTGGGTGTAGCCTGATACAAACAAGGATCCTATGATAATAGTAGCAACTCACTGTAAATTAATAACGGCTTCCAGCAATTTACTGCATGCTAATAATTTATATTACCTATTATCGATCAGAAATATGTCGCAAGCTCACTAAATAGACATGTGACACATAGAATGAGCTTATCATGTGATAATATGGAGAATCAAGAAAGTCAAAGTGCACCAAAGAGCACGCCACCGGACTCCTCCTGTAGCTGACCATAGGTTGGGAGATTGATGGGACCGAAACCTATGGCCAGTGAGGAACAGACTGGGTTCTCCCCTGATGACCGGAATAGTGGAACTGAAAACTTACTTAACATATTGTTATACAGTCATATATATTACCGTGTACTAGTTTAATAATGCATATTACATGTAATGATCAGTGCAGCAACTCTTGAATGTAGGTATGAAACAATAGGTGCGTACAGCCTGTGCTCAATGTGACAGCGGACAAGGCCATTCCCAAGCATTTTTAATTCATCTCTACACACAACGTACTCTTTGAGTACGGGGCTGGTTTTTGGTGAAGCAGGGCCCAACCTTTGATCTCCTTGCTGACGATTGGGAAGGGGTCTGTCCCTCCATGGTCAGTCGGGAATGGCTGGACCTCAGTCGTCGACTCAGGGGCGGCAACTCTCAGCTTGCTGGGGGGAGGTTACTGTCTGAGCACTACAAGCATGTTCCCAATGACAACATGACTAGAGTTGCTGGACTTACAAAATACATTGTGCATACATCATTATTGCTCGTATTTACACATCTTGTATGTACAATATATAAATAATCAGAAATATGGATGTGACCACTTTTCTATAAACACAGTCCCTCGAATACCAACGCCATGCCTCGCACGCATCCAAACTAAGAGCCACCCTGGAACAACAGCTGAACATGGAGATGTACAAAACCATCCCAAGAGAATACCAACCTAAACAGCTGAAAGCTAGCAAAACATCCCTTGCTGAAGAATTTATGAAGGAGTACAACCAGCTATTCTTCAAGTACCTTGAAAAAGTAGTCACCAATAATCAAATTGAGCTACAGTTGCACACGTCAGCCCCCACCAGTATTATCGTCCAAACGGAGTAAATCTCAACTATCAGCAACTGAAATTACGAGCCTATACCAAAAAGTTCTAGTCGACAACCACATCGAAGATCGAATTGCCATACCAGAGTTGCAAATCAAGCTACAAGAAGAAAGCAAGGCCCCTACAACCAGTACTAGACCAAAGAAGCAGATAAGACAAAAGAGGAAATGCCCAACACCAGCTCCTGGACCCTCTAAACACACGAAATAAGGTCATTTTTATTCTTAGGCCCCCAAGAAACCCGGACACCTCCTTGATGGTGCATAATCTTAGCAGTTTGACTCTCTCCCTCGAAGAATTACAGCTGCTAAGTAAAGGTTTATCTTTTGCCCCCCACCCTAAGATACCAGTTAAAAAAGCATACACACAAGTTTTTGACTGCTTTGATTCATTTGCAAAATCTGTACGGCAAAAATATGTAGACACTGTCAAATACTTTTCAAGGGCCACCCCTGTAGCTCAAGAAGAACCGACAACAACAAGCAAAATTTATCAACCCATGAAATTCATGCCTAAATCAAAATAAAATACATTAGAACAACAATTTTCAGGAATATCAAGTGCAGAGCATTATATAGAATTAACCATGGATAATCTAAACACCCTATTCCCAATAATAACCATACGATTTACTAGCAATGTTTCAAAGGCGGACGAAATAGCCATTAAAAAATTCAAAGGATTAAGTTACTATTAAGCCTGCAGGCAGACAAGAACCTCGGGAATGGACACGAATGATTACCTTAGCACAGTGTATGAGCCATCTTGCAGACACTACCACCTATAGATTAGCGGAACAGTACCCAGAGAAACCATCAGAAGACAGCTCATGAATACGGTTGCCAGTTTTAAGCCACAACTCTCTGGTTACAGCAGAAGGCTATACGAGTTTCTTTTATCGGAACCAGATCATTCCCGAATACCACAGTTTTACGGTATTCCTAAGATTCAAAGTATAAAAAGCAATTGAATAAAATTGAAGGATTAAGTAGGGATGGCAGGACCAAAAAGTACATGAACAAGATTTGTGGGGATAATCAAATCCACTATACATCCCTACGCTTGCTTTTTTCTCAATTATCATGCACCTGTTGATATCGATTTCCATATAGGGAAGCGGGTTTGCTTCAGCATGTTATAAGTGCTATCCTTTGAATTTTGACTCTATGCATGTGGGAGAACTTATTACTATTATGACTTGGATAGTCAGTTGATTGTTGCATTACTATTCCTGCGCCCCATATAGCTACTTGACAAAAGCAAGCGTAGGGATGTATAGTGGATGTGATTATCCCCACAAATCTTGTTTATGTACTTTTTGGTCCTGCCATCCCTACTTAATCCTTCAATTTTATTCAATTGCTTTTTATATTTGTTACTGTTCCTTTTTTAGTGCCTCTGAGCAAAGCCAGCAATCTGCAATGGCATGGTTTACCATTCAATTTTCAACTTCATGGTTGAGTCTATAATGTGTTTTCTTTAATTTTGTGTTAGTAGCTATGTATAAGTCTATGAATATTGTATCAATTTTATGTGTGTGAGACTGCATATGTATAATAATATTTCGTTCATGGATACACCATCAAAAGGTTGGCCTATAAGCGTACACATGCAAGTCTTGAAGATTAATCTTTGATTCAGGTTACCGGACAAGTTCCACTGTTAATCTTTTGACACTCTCACAGGCTGTGTTGTTTTGCATCATGGCACGTACTACTAGTCTATTAAAGCATGCATCAGTGGGATTCTCGAGACGCAGCTAACAAGTGCTAAATTACCAATCTGCTGTTTATATTATGTTCCAGTGCTGTACTGACATCTGTCCGATCCGATGCACGCGACTGCATGCCCCTCATTAACGTATATGGGGGTTAATGATATGCAAGCCGCGCATGTGGCGGTAAAAATTATAGCTATACTGTTCAGCTTGTAACTTTTGTTGTGAACAAGCTATGACCTTATCTAAGGTACCATTGAAGAGAGCACAAAAAGTGCCTTCTAGCAGTACCAAGATCACCAAGAAGGGTAGTCTTTACTAGTGACAATGGCGGCCACGGTGGTCAAACCGCGCCTGGCTAGGGCAGACTTTGAATTTTGTGCAAATCAGTAATGGGCATGCTGCACCTCTAGGCCCCGGTACACAATTAGGTAAGTAACAGAGCTATCCTTATGTATAATCTGGAGACTACTGGACTTAATACCTGGTGAACACCAAACACACTTTAAAAGAAAAAATAATTCATGACTTTAGACTGACTTCCATCCAGAATACAACATAGCTAAGCTATCAAACACAAGTCAGGCTAAACTTTAGTACTAGTACTAGCTACAGTCCAAGCGAAAGTTCTTCGTGACCATAGACTCTTCGTAGGGCCACTCCAATTTGATGTTTAGTATGGCGACTCAATATTTTGCCACATAAATGTAAATTAGTGGGTGTGGTTTAAACATGCGCATGCGCACTTTGCTGCTATACTTGGTGTAGCTGGGGGCAGTTTTCGTCAAGATTTTTGCAGGAGATGACCAGCTGTGGGTCAGTGCTGAAACAAAGTGGGGAATTTTGTGCTGTTTCATCTACAGTTTTTGACAGCCACAGTCTTTGGCTCACTTATTCGACAAGGTGGGGCAGTGGTCCAGATCAAAAATAATGATATTCATCATATATATATAAGATTATAGTTGTCCGTCCGTCCGTCCGTCCGTCCGTTACGGAAGGTCACCGGAAGTGACTTGACCCCGGGACACAAGAGGCGATATCTCCGGCCCTCGAGCATTACAGGCTAGAACAAGAGGATCTCTGTGAGGGCCAGCCATGGCACTAGCTACAGGCACGAACACTAGCTTCTTGGACGGGCTGTACAAAACCAAGCAACAAATGGGGACTTATATTCAGTGCCCTGCATTTAGGCAAGTAGCTTGATTCGTGAGGAGACATTATCTGAGTGGTCATCACGGAGGTAGGAGATTCTGACCTTGGCTTCTGCAGCTCTCAAGCCTTGCGAGGAGAGCTACGTGCAAGCTAACGACTTTTCTGGGCGGTTGATTGATTTAGCCATGGGCTCAAACAGGATGTCGTAAATGCGCATGCTCAATAGAATGTTCCAGAACACAGGTAAAGGGCAGTCTTATAGCCGCTTTGCTAATCTGCAGTTGCAATTAAACTAGCACTCTGGCCTATGGCCATGCACCCAGTATGTATACTTCATTATGTAGCACTAATCATCAGTATAATTGTGCACAGACTGTCTTCTGCGTGCAGTGTGTGCATACAACTATCCCCTACTTTGTGAGTTCCAAATGCCAAAAATACAGAAGTCATGTGCAGCAGGGGGCGAGCGAAGCGAGCCCCCCTGCTTGTAATTTATAATGATATAAATATAGTCCTACCTACTGACTCAGTCTTTCTAGTTACCCTACTCAATAAATCAAATTGGAGTGGCCTAGTGAGCTGTCTTGTCTGCTGACCTTGGACAAACTGTTGTCTGGAATGAACTTTGAATTTTGTGCAAATCAGTAATGGACATCCTAGAATGAGCACAAGGGTAGATTTATGATCCATACTATGGAATCGATACTGTGTAAACCGTCTGAGAATGAAGCCTTGGAAAACTGGAAAAAGTTCATTGAGCTACCTGGCTTCTATGTCAAGTATGGGGGCCCGTGTGGCGCGCCAGCTATGAATATTTTACAACTTCCTTTTTCCGATAAAATGGGCACCTTAGTGTAGACTGAGTCCTACATAATTCCACCTCACTGCTAATGCTCCTACAAAACCTCACTGATGCCATATTAGTTACCATGGATGTCAGCAATCTCTACCCATCTATTCCTCCAGTGGCATAGGAAGCACGGGTGCACCGGATGCTGGCGCACCCATGAAATTTTCTTGGGTTCATACAGGCTTGTAAAGTGGCACACTGGAAGGAGTGGTTTCAAGGCTGGTGCCTCCCCATCCTGGCCAGGCATGACTAGATTTATCTCATAACATAACGTATTAGCTAAGCCCAGGCCCATACTGGACCAATCGTTTATTTCTTTACTGAGAAACTGTAGCCAGCAGCCTCGTTTATGCCACAATGGGCGGGATTTTCGATCGACAGTGGGCGTGCCATGGTGAAATTTTCGCGCGCAGTTCAGTGTTTGGTGCACCCCTTTACTGGAACATCTTCCTACGCCACTGTCCTCAGACAGACATGCTTCAAATAGTTTATGATGAAATGAATCAAAACAGGCACCTCCTTCCTTTCGATCCTAATCTCTTCATAAAATTGTTGCATATCAATGTCAACCACAACTACTTTGAGTTTGCATCCCTGATCTTCCAGCAAATTAAAGGTACAGCAATGGGTGCAGCATTCTCTCCGACAGCTGCTAATATCTTTATGTCAGTAACCATCAGAAGATTTTTACGTACCCAGAATAAGAAACCACTTCTATTGGTCCGCTATATTGATGACATCTTCATGATCTGGACCCACACTGAAGATGAATTAAAGAAATTTCTCACAGACTTGAATAGCCATAACTCTGCTCTCTCATATACATACCACTACTCTCTATCCACAGTCGATTTCCTGGATCCTAACCATTTACAAAAGCCCAAGGTTTGCAGTTACCAATATTCTTGATACATAAACATTCCAAAAGCCTCACAACTTATTCCAGTATCTTCACTACACCTCGAACCACCAAAAATCTGTGCACAAGGCAATCATATCTGGAGAACTAATCAGATATAGTACAACTCAAAAGTTTCTTCAATATACTCGAGAGGGCCATGCCAAGTACTTGCATGACTTTCTACTGTACACGAGTGTTATATTCTGTAGTTTTGAATGTGAATGCATGCCCTTGCAGTACAACAGCATGTCATTACAGCTCGCACTAGCTCGACGCTCGAGCGCGAGGCCCGCGCACGCCATCGATATGAGGGCCGGCTAGCGCTAGCGCATGGCGCAATTACGTACGTACGCGAGCGCGTGGTATACGTACGTGTGCGCGCGCACGCATAACAGCGTTTAATGTTAATGATATTCATTGAACAGAACACCGTGCACCGCGTGGCTTGAGCCTCACGTTCGTGCACGTGCGCGTAGCACTTAAGCTGCGAGTGCAAGCAGCGTGTATGCGTGCTGGCTACGTGCATATAAAGTGTATGTAACAAGTAAGCTCAGTTTTTGGAAGCAGGGTACAGTTATACCAGGAGCATATGAGCCGCCTGATGGCATCCAAAGAGTATCTGAGAGTGAAATGGATGGGTGGCAGCAGCGATGGGCGGGAGCAACTAGTTGAAAAGAAATGGTGTGTTTCTCCCCCATCTGCTTTGTTGGAGGGACAAGAGATACAAATTAAATTGGGAAAAAGCCCAGGAGCAAAGGTCTGGGCTGCAGTTTACCTGGGTCCTGGCAATGTGACAACTGGAGATGCACAGGTATGCAGCCATAAAAAACTATAGATAATGTCTGGCATATTTTTAGTTCATAATACGAGTTGTGCTAATTATCTGCAACCACTTGATTATTATTTTTGTTATATATATGTATGTATAGGGTTCAGAAAAGAAGGAGACTAAATCTAAGAAGGAGACTAAAGCTAAGAAGAAATCTTCAACCAACTCTTCAAAGGTTGGTAAATACTGTGTACTATAAGGCTGGTATTGGGCAGTAGCACTCATGAAAGAATTTAATGATTGTGAACCAGCTTATATAGTAACATCTCCAGCTGCCTTTGATCAGCCCTCTTTAAAAGCTGACCTCTATAAGCTGCCATGAGTGTGGTACACATCCAGACTTTTGTGCTTCAAGCCTTGCATGAATTCAGGGAGTGTTTAACTGCTTTGTTCACTTTTGTTACTTGGTATGAAATCACAGAATCTACATCTCGTTCACTTACATGTGTATATTACCCCCCCCCCCCCAAAACACACACACACAAATGCACATACACACTCACACTGCAACTGCAGAGCACTGGTGAGGCATGCCTAGAGATTGGTTCGGCTCCACCTGTTGATCTAAAGAAAGACCTTGAGGTACAGTTGTACCTAATTACCTCTTCCCTTTACATGCACTGACCATGCAGATTTTCTAGAGGGTAAGAAAGGTGTGGTTACAAAGCTTATATAGTGTAGATGTAGCCGAATGATACATACCGTATAGCAGGAAATTTTTGCTGGTGCAAACTTTCGCGGAATTGCTTGTCAGCCCTTCAGAAGAAATTTTCGTGGTTTTAATTTTCGCGTCACCGAGCGCGCGCCACGCCATAGTATGGTATACGTACGCTGCCTATTCAAAATTTCGCGGTTCTTATTTTCGCGGCGGCCGACTGATCCGCGAAAAAACGCGAAATTTTGCACCAAGCGAAAATTTCCCGCTATACGGTAACTTTTTAATAAATATACAGTATCAGTCTATTTTACTTTCCACATACAGAATGAAGGGAATGGTGAGCAGCCATCCAAAGCTGAAGACGTTGATCCAAAGTCTTTAATCATCAGCAGTCCAGACTATAAGTCAAAAGTATCCTCATCAAAGGATTCAGAAGCGTTATGCTACAACACTCCCATTAAGAATGAACTGGAACACATACACGAACGGTTAAGTGACATTGAAAAAACTCTTGAAACAGTGCTAAACAAGTTGACTGAACCAAAATCTGATATATTGCTGGACCTCTTCTCTAACTTGGAAGAATCTCAAGCAAGTCTGAACAACGTGCAGGCTCAGAGTTTTGACGATCAGACTAAGCCGTCGATAAGCAACGAAGACCTGAAGACAGTGCAGTCCACTCGCACAGGTCCACAACAGTCACTCTTTCTCGACGAACAGCGAGTGTCACGTGCACTTTTTCAAGAGACTTCTCTCTTGCCCAGTTTTGAAGAGCAATCAGTTAGTCTTGAACAGAAAACCCCTGCTCACAATCTTGAACAAGAACCCCTTCACTCATTAAATCAAAAGCAACCCCATTGTCTCACTCTCGGGCAACAACCTCCCCAGTCTCTCAATCTCAAGCAGCAACCTCGTCAGTCTTTCGATCTTGAGCAGCAACCTTCTCCGACTCACAGTCTCGGGCAGCAACATCGTCAGTCTTTCGATCTTGAGCAGCAACCTTCTCCGACTCACAGTCTCGGGCAGCAACATCGTCAGTCTTTCGATCTTGAGCAGCAACCTTCTCCGTCTCACAGTCTCGGGCAGCAACATCCCCAGTCTCTCACACTCGGGCAGCAACCTCAACAACATCCCCAGTCTCTCACACTCGGGCAGCAACCTCAACAGTCTCTCACACTCGGGCAGCAACATCAACAGTCTCTCACACTCGGGCAGCAACCTCAACAGTCTCTCACACTCGGGCAGCAACCTCAACAGTCTCTCACACTCGGGCAGCAACATCAACAGTCTCTCACACTCGGGCAGCAACCTCAACAGTCTCTCACACTCGGGCAGCAACCTCAACAGTCCCTCACACTCGGGCAGCAACCTCAACAGTCCCTCACACTCGGGCAGCAACCTCAACAGTCTCTCACACTCGGGCAACCTCAACAGTCCCTCACACTCGGGCAGCAACCTCAACAGTCCCTCACACTCGGGCAGCAACCTCCACAGTCCCTCACACTCGGGCAGCAAAATCAACAGTCCCTCACGCTCAGGCAGCAACTCGGGCAGCAACCTCAACAGTCTCTCACACTCGGGCAGCAACCTCCACAGTCCCTCACACTCGGGCAGCAACCTCCACAGTCCCTCACACTCGGGCAGCAAAATCAACAGTCCCTCACGCTCAGGCAGCAACTCGGGCAGCAACCTCAACAGTCTCTCACACTCGGGCAGCAACCTCAACAGTCTCTCACACTCGGGCAGCAACATCAACAATCTCTCGCTCTCGAGCAGCAACCTCCTCATCTGCTAAACCCACCACAAAAATTTAAATATCAGCCTACAGGAATGCAGCCACCGTCAGTGTTGCTACCTTCTTTCTTTGAGCTAACAACGGAGCAGATCCGGAGGATTAAAGAGGCAAGCAGCTCTAGAAAGAACTTTGCTGCGAAGCTGGTCCATGAAATTTTCCCTCAAGAAGTGCTAACAAGCAGTAATGTTAACGGTAGAAAGGGGAAAAGCAAGCTAGATCCTGATAAGATGTCCACAGTACGCCAAATTGTTTATACATATTGGCCACTTAAACCCGGCGCATGTGAAGAAAAAGACTGGGCATCTAAATGTACAAAAGCCATCGATGAAGCTGGTAGGCGTCTAAACAGAAAAAAAATGAAAAAGAAAAAGAAAAATAAAGGAGATTCCACGTCTGTTTCCTCTTCTGACTAGATTTGGACCAATTTTGGTTTGGATTCTAAATGACTATTACTTATATACTTTTGAGTTAAGAATGGCACTGGATAATGTTACAATAACTATTTTACCTATCTTGCTGAATTCAGTTCTAAGTGTGCATACATCAGAAACTACTGAGTGTGTGTTCTGATTTGGAGTAGATGTGAGTGCCTTGGACTTTGAGTGTGTGTTGGACTTCGAGTGTGTTCTGACTTTGAGTGTGAGTGTGTTCTGACTTTGAGTGTGTGTTGGACTTCGAGTGTGTTCTGACTTTGAGTGTGAGTGTGTTCTGACTTTGAGTGTGAGTGTGTTCTGACTTTGAGTGTGTGTTGGACTTCGAGTGTGTTCTGACTTTGAGTGTGAGTGTGTTCTGACTTTGAGTGTGTGTTCTGACTTTGAGTGTGTTCTAACTTTGAGTGTGTGTTCTGACTTTGAGTGTGTGTTGGACTTCGAGTGTGTTCTGACTTTGAGTGTGAGTGTGTTCTGACTTTGAGTGTGTGTTGGACTTCGAGTGTGTTCTGACTTTGAGTGTGAGTGTGTTCTGACTTTGAGTGTGAGTGTGTTCTAACTTTGAGTGTACAAACACTGTATATATGTTCTGATTGAGATAACTTTAAGTGTGTTGGACTTTGAGTGTGTTTTGACTTTGAGTGTGAGTGTGTTCTGATTTTGAGTGTGGTGTGGTTTTTATGTGTTCAGATCGTGTGCCAGTGCATTATTATTGTGAATGTGAGTGTGATTGTTCTTCGAGTAATAAGTGCGAGTGCGAGTGTGAGTGCGAGTGTGAGTGTGAGTGTGAGTGAACCTGTATGAATATAAAATTGGCAGCACATCTGCCATTTGTTTCAGTTAGGTGAAAGACTACAAGATTATAAAGTGACACCCATCGAAAACTCAGTCAAGTCGATCCAACTTTCCTCCGTGTGATCCAACTCAACTACTTCGACTATTACTACTCCCACGGTATGAGCATAAAGCAACTTCTCTCTCTCTCTCTCTCTCTCTCATTCTCTCACTCATAATTACTAAAATTTAATAGTGAAGTCAGCATAAATGCCATGCATATCATTATGTACTTTTATACACTATCTCTCCCGACACAGGTGATGTACTCCATGTACTGTCGAGAGCGAATTATTAGACTTGCTGAAAGTCTAAGCCCTCCTGAGATAGTGGAGGCACTGCAGCAAGAAGATATTCAAGTTTCTCTTCGAGGAGTTTATTACCTTATTGCTCGCTACAGGAGAACGCAATCATTACATGATGCTCCAAGGAGTGGTCGTCCCAGCGTGATAACTTCAAGCGCTCTTCAAGCTATTAACTCTTTCATGCAAGAAGACGATGAAACAACCACTCGAGACCTAGTGCAAAAGCTGCAAAATCTTGGCCTAAGGGGAAGCAAGTCTTCCGTTGCTCGTGCTCGACAGAAGCTTGGGTGGACATCAAGAGCTACACGGTACTGCCAAATGATTCGCCAGCCTAACAAAGTAAAACGAGTTGAATTTTGCCAACAACTGCTTGAGTCAGGTGATACTTTTGAGGATGTCATATTCACGGATGAAGCTATGGTTCAGTTGACCTCTCATGTGCGAAGGTCATACCACCAAGTTGGAATGCCGAGGAAGTACAAGCCGAAACCAAAACACCCAATCAAGGTTTATGTGTGGGGGGGGGGGATCTCTAGGAAAGGTGCAACATCTGTGATCATTTTTACTCAAACCATGGACGCTGATTTGTACGTGAATATCCTCCAAGCTGGCCTCCTTCCCTTCATACGGACGACGTACCCAGAGCATCATCGATTCCAACAAGATAATGATCCGAAACACACAAGTCGCAAAGCAAAGGAGTTCTTTGAAAATGAAGGAATCAACTGGTGGCGCACTCCTGCTGAATCGCCGGATCTCAACCCCATCGAGAGGGTCTGGAGTCACATGAAGTATTACTTGGCATACACCATTAAGCCATCTAACAAACAGGAGCTTGTTGAAGGAATTAAAAGGTTTTGGCGAACCAAGCTTACGCCAGAACAATGTTGCCGCTATATTGACCACATCTATAAAGTGATTCCAAAAATCGTTGAAAAAAATGGAGAGCCTGTTGTCGATGACGAAGTGTGAACACTTAATTTGCAATACTGAAACTGAAGAGACTTAATCTTTTACCCATTTATTATAATATTGTAATAGTATATTGTATATTTCAATGAAATCTGCTACCTAATAAACGATTTATTCTACACATTGGTATACTATTACATGTATTTATTTTAGTTATGGAGAAGTGTTTCAGAATCTGTAGACAACTAGAAATGGATGAAGATTCAATGTGCAAACCACCCATGTTGGATAGGTTTTACATAACTCATGTGCAGACTTTGAAAGCATAGCGATTGAGTGAGAGAGTGTGTGTGTGGTGTGTGTGTATCTGTGTGTGTATATGTGTGTGTGTGTGTGTGTGTGTGTGTGTGTGTGCACGCGTGTGACTGAGTAAATGATTCTGTACTGGGACAGGCAATAATATTGCTGAGAGTACATAATATTATTGAGTGTCTAACCCACCCACCCAAAGTGTGTTGAGTGTGGAGTTTTTTTGGTATAGTGACATCCTTAGCTGAGAGTGAGTGCATACACCCACCCCCAGTAAACTGAAGTTTTACACTTAGCCAGACAGCTATTACTGAGAGTATTGAGTGTGTGTGTGTGTGTGTGTGTGTGTGTGTGTGTGCACGCGTGTGACTGAGTGCCAAGTGAATGATTCTGTACTGGGACAGGCAATAATATTGCTGAGAGTACATAATATTATTGAGTGTCTAACCCACCCACCCAAAGTGTGTTGAGTGTGGAGTTTTTTGGTATAGTGACATCCTTAGCTGAGAGTGAGTGCATACACCCACCCCCAGTAAACTGAAGTTTTACACTTAGCCAGACAGCTATTACTGAGAGTATTGAGTGTGTGTGTGTGTGTGTGTGTGTGTGTGTGTGTGTGCACGCGTGTGACTGAGTGCCAAGTGAATGATTCTGTACTGGGACAGGCAATAATATTGCTGAGAGTACATAATATTATTGAGTGTCTAACCCACCCACCCAAAGTGTGTTGAGTGTGGAGTTTTTTGGTATAGTGACATACTTAGCTGAGAGTGAGTGCATAATATACCCACCCCCAGTAAACTGAAGTTTTACACTTAGCCAGACAGCTATTACTGAGAGTATTGAGTGCATGTCAAACCCATCCAAGCAAAGTACCGTGTATGTTGAGAGTAGGTAAGAGTTCGTCGGTGTAGCAACACTACTACTGAGAGTGTATGGGAGCTTCTCCTTACAGTGATGCTAGACACATTACTTTTCACTCCTAAAGTGTGCAAGAACTTTGGAGGTGTACTATACGTCAGAACGAACACGTCAAAACGAACACATCAGAGGTCAACTATGAAGCTATGAAAACCCTATTTAGTGTACGTTTGGTCTCACGAGGCTACTCAAAAGCTTTAGTGGAGAAAACAGCAGCAACAGTATCCTACAAGGACAGAGCACAGCTACTCCATCAATCAAAGCCCCCCACAACCCAGGTACTATCCTCCACTGTACAAATGTCCTCCTCCCCCTCAATACAAACTCCTGAAACAGATAGTCCTAGAAAACTACCACCCCCTACAGAAAGTGCTGCCCGCCCCTCGCTTCATCCCTTTAAGGCACACAACACTCAGCAATGAGCTAGTGAGAACCCGACTCTCTCCAATAAATGAACAACTTGCTGACATCCACATCACCCTAAGCAACCATACTGCTTCCAAGTTACACCACTGCTAGACAACTCCAAACACAAGGTGCTAGAACAAAGCGATGCAACCATCCAAGATACGTTACTTGTAAGCATCTCAACTGCAGCAAGTACATGTATTTTACTTCAAGTAAAACCGGCAACAGGTACATCATCAGGCAAAGCTTCACCTGTACTTCATCCAACTCAATCACTTGCACGAAATGCAAGAAACAGTATGTCGGCCTTACTACCCAGCAGTTAAATGATCATAACATTATCAACCAAAAAAGGATCTACTTATGTGTGCATTTTATGGTTAACATACAATTCTTCTATAGAAGTAGCTCTCTCTCTAATTTTGTGAACTTGATTTCTCAAGCTCATGGATATCAAGTTTCAGCTCAGAAACCTCCTTAACAAGGAATTTCGCATGCTCTTCCAATTGATTTTCAGATACTACACCTTCCTGTTCAATCTTGAACCACCATTTAAGGGTAAGGTTTGATGTTCCTTTGTTAAAACCTATTTTATAGTAGTACCAGGTTCTTAAATCGGTGAGACAATGCAGCACTGTATCAAATTTGTGGTATCGCATACAATAGTGTGCTTGCAAAAGTACCTCAATCACTGCGGATATATCGATACGAAAGTAATCCTGATGGACTACAGGTTTATACTCGTACATGACTACAGGATATCATTAACAGAACAATAGAAGTGTCAGTGCTTGGGTTTTGCCCAGATTTCTCATTATCAACAATTTCATACTGTGGCCGGCATTTAAAAGTTTCAGTCTACCCGTAGGCGCCCGGAAGTACATACGTTTTATTGGAAAATAGCACAATGTATTGCACGTATGGGGGTTAATGATACGCGTGACCTTTGACAACATGGGCAAGACTGTATACAGTGCAAAGGACTGTAACTTTCTAGAATCACAAGCGCTTGCCTCTACTAAGTATAGCCTAGCTAGAGTAACGTTTCTACTCTCATTTGATACCTGAAACAAGACCAGAGAAGACCGGAGTCACCAAATAAAACGATAAGTAAGATAAGACCTTGTATGTCTGCCAGCACTTTCCGAAGTGGATCATTTCAGTAATGGACATCTGAGCGCTCCAAAATCACTCCTGTACATCAGGTTAGTACCAGTAGAGTATACTGGATGAGTCCCAGAGCTACGTCAGTCCGATTTGTACACTAACTTTTAGTATTAATCTTGAAATAAATTTAGCAATTCTGACAAACATAACTTCAGAACTACACTAGCTACAATAGCAAGACAAAGACTAAACTACACTTCTGCCTTTCTACTAACAGTATCCCAAGCGGGAAGGATTAGCAACAAATAGTTCTTTGGTGGTGCTCCATGTTGACCGCTGACTTTGATTGACTTGGATTCAGATTGACTTGGTTTCTGAATCGGACTTTGCAAGTGGATCAAATCAGTAATAGACATCTGAGAATTCCAGAACTTGCTCTACACGATCCATACCATTAGCCCACTGTGCTGGCTCAGTGTGGAACTGGGACATCCACCTATGTTGAAGATTCAGGCTTGCAAATTGTGAAAAAAGTTCATTTTGAGAGCAATCAACTAAGTCCTTCGCGGCGCGCGTTATAGACTACTGTAGTATCTTTACATAGTGTACGGAGTTTGACCACGTGTGCGCATATTTGTGGTACATGGTCTGCTGCACGTAGTATGGCCTGCTGGGGCCTCATGGAGCCCATGTGCTACTATCTAAAGCTACCACAAGCCACAGTATGAATATAATTTCCTATTTTCTAAGAAGTAGGGCGCCTTGGGGTAGACTGGTTTTCTTTAATTCTCCAGATAAGACTTGGGCAAAATAAACTGCATACACACCAGCTTTACCTGATCAATAGCTTGTTTAAAGGCAACAGAAGAAAGAACTCTCTTCCCTTACATTCTTTCAGAGAACTGTAGGTTGGCACTTAATTGTAGCAGTGTACATGTGTGTATGTGCCTAACTGCCTAGCTAACCCTAACGACAGTCTGATGGCATTTTGCCCTTAATTTGAATGAGCTGCCTGGGCACCCAAAATATTCAATTTAATTTGAAAACTCTGGTGGACTGTTTCAAGTCCAGTTAGGACACAACTTCTATCAACTATCCAGGTACCATAGGTGTGGCCTTGTCCCTAGACTCCCTACTATCTCACCACAGGTGTGTGCATGCTATCTCCCTGTGTGGGCTGTCCAGGTAGTTGTTGTGGCTGGAGTTATCTGACTTGCCTTTGTGTTGTAGTTACTTGCTGATGTGGTTATGTGTGAAATCTGATTGGATACAGGTCTTGTGGTACAGTAGCGGTCAATAAAAAGTTAACGTTCCGTTTCTATTTCTACGATCGTGGAACGGTGATAAAACAAGAACGAACGGTGGCTGAACGGTACGGACAAAAAGGTGACAAACAATCTCATGGCGGGAGAAAAACGTTCTTAGTGAGCGCAATGCATACTAAGATAGCTGTAGTCGCCTACTGCGCTGGCTTTTACGATCGCCAGGCGGCTCCACTCTGCCAGGTATTCCCGCTCGTTGGAAGCCAAGAGGATGCTTTTTTGTTCGAGGCGATCGCTCGAACTACTCGCTCGAAACGTACCTGGCAACTGTCAAGACATAAAATGACAGCCTTCTTTCGATGTGTGCTACGTTAGCGAGTCTGTACAAGGGTTGGTTGAGCTTCTCCGTGGCTCACGGCTTCTCAAAAGCTTGTTTCTTCCACGCGGCATCGAGAACGATCAATTATTGCAGTACGGTCACGCCTACCAATTAAGCGGACGCGCGAACGTAAAAACGATGGATGCGCGCGCACGCGTGCTGTGGAACGGTGCGAAAACGGAAACACTGTCACCTCGAAACGATCGTACAACGAAACGGAACGTTAACTTTTATTGGCCGCTACTGTAGGTACTATACTGGCACTTCCTACTTGTGGGGTTCCCACCTTAAGTAATGGAGCATATCACACTCATTGGAATATTAATACATAATATTGTTGTGAGTGAGCAAGATTTGGGATTCAATCAGTAGTAACCTTTCCAATTAACCCCTCAATAACAATCCCAACCCCATTGAACCCAAACCCTAAACCCTACCCTCTGCCTAATGACCCCCTAATCTGCATGTGCATACCAAATGCTGCCACAAGTGGTGTGTGTGTGTGTGAATTAATTTTCTGGCTCCACCATTGGTGTTCACTATCCAAGAAGAGTATGAACGTCTTCCCAGTCAGAATTAGAAGTTATCAAATTGTGAATTTTGCTGTAAATATTTCTCTCAAAAGTTATGACATTATTGGAGTGATCTGTGGCAGTGTTGATGGATAACTGACGCATTAACTGGTGCACTGTAACACAAGTGTGTTACAGTGCACCAACTTGTGTTACAGTGCACCAGTTGCACCTACAGTGCTTTGCAAGTCACTTATTCAGGTAAATAGGCAGTGGCTCTCAAGTGCTTAATTCAGTTATACTACAAGTCACAAAGACTATATAGTGACAGGGACAGGTGCCACTCCCTAAACTGACCGTACAACACTGTTGCTAAATCCCACTTCCTAGTGGAGAGTGTATGTACTTGTACCTATCAAAACACCACCCTACATGTGGCAAGATCCCACAACTTCCTATCATGCAACCATAAAACATCTTATATGTGTCTTACATCTCATGTACCCCAATTAAGGCACTACAACTACCAGATATGATATCTAAATAATTATGACCCTATAGCCTTGTACCCAGGCTTTTAGGGGAGGGGGAAGGGAAGAGCCTGGTACAGGTTGGTGGATACAGAAGTGTGTTAAAAAGTCCCAGGGTTGGATTAGAATAACAAGGGAATTAACCTGGGGAAGTGTGGAACAGTAAACAAGGCCAAACTAGAGCTCGAAAGAGCACATACCCCGCGCGCACGTTGAGCTACAGAGATGACTGTGCTGCCATTGCTGGTACTGCATGAGACGATCTTTACCAGTGTACTAGGCCAGTTATGCGCATGAGCAGAAAAGCCTGCATGCCGAGTAGGCCCAGGCTGCTTATCGATAGGCGTGGCTACGATTCCCAACTAAAAGACACTATTTGTCACGCTTGTGGATCTTATCCCTCGATTTGAAGCATTCTGAGGCCATTTTTTTGCCAAATTCGATTGAGTCGTTATGCTTACGAGTTGCTCAGATGCCTAGAACTCTAGATCTGGCGATTTTTGTGTTGACAGCGATTGCTTTACCCCTTGCTGCGCATGCACGCGCGGGGTAAAAAGGGAATTGTAGGGCTAGGGGTGGGGCAGTAGCTAGAATACCACACGTGGAACCAGTATTGCATTGTTGGTGGCTTTTCAAAGCAGCTATTGTCTACCAAGCCTTACTTGTGCACTACTCTGGTGTAAGTCACAAGCCACAGCTGCTATTTGGTAACATTTAGACCTAGGGTGCAGGTGTGCCTTTTGTATGGCTTCCATTAGGAGCCAACCTGTCTCGTGAAACCCTCCAAATGCCCATGTATGGTAAGGGATAAGCCTGCCTGTGACCACTGAGAGCCAACCTGTCTAGTGAAACACTCCAAATGCCCATGTATGGTAAGGGATAAGCCTGCCTGTGACCACTGAGAGCCAACCTGTCTAGTGAAACCCTCCAAATGCCTTAGTATGGTAAGGGATACACCTGCTTGTGACCACTGAGCATGAGGTTAATAAGTACTTGGTTAATAAGTACTTACTAGAATATACTTGTAATAAATGCAGCAATCTGATTGGTCAGTTGGAGGTCCATTATTTCACTTATGGACCTCTTGAGAGGTCTTCTAAGTAGGTCTATTACTGGGCTGCCAAGGGCAAAGAAAAGATGCACGGTGCAACAGTAGCCTAGTCCCCAGGCAAAATGTCATGGTTATAGTTGTTATATTCTAAATCAGTTAGAGACCTCGTCCAATGGTCTCTACGCTTTTTAAGAGACCCTCAGGCCCTTAGTAGCACCCTCGCTGCGCTCGGGATGCCACAGCCTCGGGCCTTCGGGTCTCTTAAAAAGCGTAGAGACCTTGGACTCAGTCTCTAACTATTATGTAGGTAAGGGATACATCTGCTTGTGACCACTGAGGTTAACAAGTACTTAGTAGGCTAAGTGTCTGTATTATAGGATCACACCCTCTGCAATACCAGCATCATAGAGTACAGTAGGCAAACCTTCCCAACGCTCCAACCGGTATCTTCCTTGCTTGTCTCACGTACGGAAAATACCGTGGTCTCCACAGCGAAAAGTGGCGATCTCGCTGGCTCTTCTGAATTTGAAACACAGCGTTGCGGCGTTGGTGATAGTGTCAGTAACGCTGGCATCTTAGGTACCAGTAGCCCTGATTGCTGCACTGGTCCGAATGTTTGCAAAAAAGTGTTTTCCCCCGTTAGCGGCAGTACCGGAAGTGGCGCAGCAGGCACAGAAAATGACCTCTTTGTAGGCAGCCTTCTTGGTGTCTGGGTGTTGGTCAGATTTCCAAGGATGCTGTCAATCGAGAAATTCGCCATCCTCTCTCTCTCTAGCTCTTTCTGCTGGGATCGGCAATGCGAGCAAGTACTGTAGATATGGCGCATATGGGAGTTCCCCCGCGCGCGCGTTTGCTGTGTGGTTTTCATAACTAGTGTGATATTTTCAATGTATATTGTGGTTTCATACACATTACTAAGAGATAGACGACAATCACATTGATTTCCATATTTAGAAGTCCCTGAGCCTACCTGTTGCAAAGATTCTGCAAAACCCTGTACCAACATAGAGCCAAGAGTAGATAATAAGGAAGGGAAGAGAGTATCAACGCGCTATATGCTCCGTATAAGATGTTTTCGGAAAGTCACGCACCAGGAATTCAAAAATTGACAAATGAGAGCGCTCGATTCAAATAGCCCGTTGTGGGTGTGGCCTCGAGTGTAAGCTAATGCGAGCGTGATTTCAACTGAAAACGCTAGCAGATCGCAATACAGAACGAGCGTTCACGAAGAATCTTGCATAAAAGTCATGAAAAACGCCTCTATTCTTCGCAGACTTGAGAAAAATCGAGTGTTTAGCCCCGGCCCCTTGAGTTAGTCACGTGCACAAGGCGGGAAGTCGCGTTACTCTCCGAACACATACTACATGGGGTATAGAGCGCGTTCGACACTCTCTTCCCTTCCTTATTATCTACTCTTGATAGAGCGGATACACCTACAGTACATTACTCCATGTACATACTCTACAAACTACTATGAAAGTATGAAACAAAATCAACTTGTATTGTGGCAATGTCCAGCTTGCTTTCTACAAATGTGTTGGACAGTAGATAGCGAGTACAGTATACACTACACTACAGCTACATACTCTACAAATGAACAGAGCATCCCTTTTGTCACAGCTGGTCATATTCACCCATTGATATATTATATCTCTCCAGGAACCGCCTAGGCTACAGCGGATTGGGGGTCAGTGTCTTGGATCATGACACCTAGATTCTCTGTTACATTATCTATCAATGCAAGTTGTATGTACTATAGCATGTCAGGGTTTCATACAGGATTTTTTGTTAGGGGGGGAACTATATGTCGGTGCGCCCCCCCCCCCCCCCCCCCCCCCCCAGGAATAAAGAATTGCATCTTAGGCACAGCTATTTTGATCAAAAATTAGTGCTGATAGATTGTGATTGACAAATACATACCCACTAAGTAAGTGTGAAATTAGTACATATTATAGATTAACTTTCCCAAATAGAGCATTAGACATTTTCAAAGTCAAACCGACGAATCACTCATTTAAACCTTGGTATTTGTTTATTTAGTATTATATACTATACTAAAATTTCTCAATATTTTAGGGGGGGGGGGAAACTGGTCACTAGGGGGGGGGGAAATCCCAGGGCACCCCCCCTCTAAATGAAACACTGCATGTAATAAGCTGACAGGAGAGCTTTATAGCTACTCAAAGAAGGTTTCAAGTCCAATGGCCGCCTAGCATACTGCCCAAAGTGCCAAGATAGTGGGTGTGGTTGATAGGCGGGGGCAGCATATAAAACCAAGACAGTCTAGTGTTTCTACAGGTGGAGCTATAGAGCCTCTAAATGTTCGAAAATCTATCAGTCCAGTAGTCCAGTCCACCGATTGTATACAGTCCTTTCCCTAGTTCATGCACACACATAAAAACTGGTAAACGTTCATACAAGCAGAAGTGCACTGTTGTCAAGGTCTTGCTAAGGCACTGTGTGGCTTCAAATCCAAACTGTAGTAGGTACATGTACATGTACCCTATTAGAGTATACAAAATCTTATGCATGTTACTTGCACGTTTACCCAAATGTGCCTGCAACATGAATGTAATAGTCTTGTGTATATAGCACATGTCAAGACAATATGCATGTTACAGTAACTACTAAGGACAAAATAAATGTTATATGCACGTCAAAATAAGGGTAGAATGTAGAGCAGGAGTAACAGGCAAATGACATGCATGCTTCCTATAAGTAGCATAAAATGTTTGATGCATGTTTAACGTATGCTGATTCCACCCCACCTATACTATGATACTTTTGAAAGTGGTTTTTAATCAACTATTGTACACATGGTACATGCATGTGCATGTAGCATGCATGGAAAATGGCACAAATCCATGCATATTACATGAAATATGGGTGCTACATAGAACCTTCATGTGACACGCACCAAGGTATGCATGTTACATGCACAAGATTCCATATAGGATATCACAGGAAAGGGCCTGTACCAGCACCGGTACTGGATATTTTGCGCTTCGAGTACCGGCAACTAAGACAACCTCCCGCTCCTAGCCTCGCTAGCCGTCTATAGCAATAACAGAGTTGCCGGTACTCCAAGCACTAAATCTTGGGTACTGGTGCGGGTACTCTAGATCTGTACAGCGTAATACTTATATCATAGTCAGTACCTTGCTCCGGTGATGTGTTGTTGGGGGGGAGGTCCTGCGGGGCTCTTCGCCCACACTAGACGTTGCTGGATCGGCTGGGGCTGGCACGCAGGATCCGGCACACGAGACTACCCGTGCCACTGTAGAAAGAAAATCAGTAAAAATAATTATATCCTAGTTGTAAAAAATACTGTAATCTCATTGGTCAGAATCAGGTATCAATTTCTCTTTTATATCCCGTTGCTATGTTGTTGCTATGTGCTATATTAGCCATATTGCACTGGCAAGTGTGCAATATGAGTAGCCTCAGGTAAGTTTACTGTGCAATATTATAATGTCCACAGGAACAAGCACTAATATGTTAGTAGCAACAATATGAACCAACTCTTAGGCCCTAAGCTAAGTTAGGGCTCCGTAAACTTGATCAATGGCGAGAAGGGCAGCTGGAGATCGAAACACTAACAGTTCGGAAGCGATGGGCGGAGTAGTCGATCGTGCATTTATGATACCTCAGTAAAGTGTAGCCACTCTGACACGTAGCCTTGTTTCTAAGACAGGGAGCTCGAGCTTCGTTTCTTGGCTTCTGAACTCGGCGATATTAGTCACGCTAACGCCCTTGGTCACGAGACGATCAGAAGTTCGATCAACGTTCGAGAGCCTGACTCTGGGAGCAGCTTTGTGTGTCTATTTCGAGTAAGACGTGCTTATCTTTTTCATTCTTTTCTAGTGTTCTGTGGTAGCTATACCCACGGGATATAAAACTAGTTATATCACGCATGCATGGCATTTGTTGCCCTCAACCCTCGGGCGCAAGCACCCTCGTGCTTCGGTGCAATAAATGCCATACATCCCTCGCGCCCGTGATATAACTACTAGGAAGATGACATCATCAGGCGGGGCGAGCCTTCGCTCATGGCATCAGCTGTACTCCAGGGTTTTTATTTATAATCTAGTGTTGTAATTAATATCATGGTTTTGAGTCGCAAGTCTACTCGAGTCTACTACCATGGCATGACGGGCATATACATGCAGCTTTAACTAGCAAGCAGCATGCTCAAGATAAATAATTTACTAGGAATCAGCAGCAGGGCTCTCAGTTTGACGATGGCATGATTCTTGACATCCTTGAGTACAGTATTAAAGCTTTACATATCTCTTACAATGAGCTGGAGAACGGTGCAGTCACTGCACAAAGAGTGTGGGTGGTTAGCGAGACTACTACTGGACATAGCACTGTATCATGCCAACTGTGAATGATTGCTCCTAGCTACCATGGCTCCAGCTCGAGATATTTAAGTAATTCTGGTTGAAAGTTGCCCAGTAGCACGCTCCACGATGTACATTTTTATCGTGCTTGAGCTCAAGCCATACTCCACTGCCACGATTCCGACAGCTGATGACGACCTTTACCAGTCACGGTTAGCGGTCCACCACATGGTGTCTGAGCATGCGCATTGAGTGGTTGCTATGC
This sequence comes from Cliona cf. orientalis, assembly GCA_963930775.1. Taxonomy (NCBI): domain Eukaryota; kingdom Metazoa; phylum Porifera; class Demospongiae; order Clionaida; family Clionaidae; genus Cliona; species Cliona cf. orientalis. Next base: position 29,336,896 of record OZ005689.1, on the reverse strand, counting down.
AAGATCATGCACAAATAAAATATACATATATACACCGCTTCCGGTTTCTCGTGTATTCGGGGCTCGCTCAGGCTCGCCCCGAAATCACTGTTCAAAATCACTCTCAAGGAGTCGAAAATTCCAAATTTTCTGGGGGAGCATGCCCCCAGACCCCCCCTAGGTGGGCTGTGCATTAATGCCCACAGCATAACTGTCTGAGCCATGCCCCCATATAACCCCACTTTGAGAAAGGCTGGGAACAAGAGTTACACACCGAATCAGAGGAGGTTGGCCACGCATCACAGGGTTTATTTCAGGATTTTGCTCTAGGGGGGGCAAATGCTTAGCGACCAAATATTAGGGGGGGCAAGTTGAAAGAATCAGCACAGTGCGTGCGTAAGCACGGCTATCTAGAGGGGTCTGGGGGCATGCTCCCCCAGGAAAATTTTTAATTTTACAACCCCTGAGATTGCTTCTGGTAGCTTCTGAGGGCGATGATGACAACAGATTTTTAGCTACGATTTCGTATTATTATGCAGCTACATCTCTCTCTCTATAAGGACCAACAAACAAATTTCTAGGGGGGGCAACCAAGTTTCCAGGGGGGGCAAAAGCCCCCCCTTGCCCCCCCTTGAAATAAACCCTGCATCATGATACGTCACGTGCATGTGACTAAATTAGTCTACCAGGGTTTCATCCAGTGGGGTGGACAGGGGGGAAGCTTCCCCCCCCCCATCTGACTTTTAATTTAATTAAGCATCATGACATCATACAAAATCTTAAAATTACACCACTTTTTCATCATCATTAACTGAAATAAACCACAAACTCTCAGAAAATACATCCCAAGGAACTTGGCGTGTTACATACGCCCCTTCATTCATCGCGCTTCCACCCCAAATTTTTGTCGCTAGATGAAACCCTGTCTACACTAAGGTGCCCGTTTTATCGGAAAAAGGAAGCTGTAAAATATTCATAGCTGGCGTGCCACAACGCGTCACACATTGTAATTGTGGTTACCTCATGGGACTACTCCCTAGAGACTTCTAATTCTATGGACAAAGGGCGCGGCCCCCCATACTTGACATAGAAGCCAGGCAGCTCAATGAATTTTTTTCCAATTTTCCAAGGCTTCATTCTCAGATGGTTTACACAGTATCGATTCCATGCTACTGCTGCAAGTTAAGGACATAGTATGGATCATAAATCTACCCTTGTGCTCATTCTACGATGTCCATTACTGATTTGCACAAAATTCAAAGTTCATTCCAGACAACAGTTCGTCCAAGATCTGCAGACAAGACGGCTCACTACGAAGAGTCTATCTATCACGAAGAGTTTTCGCTTGGACTATAGCTAGTACTAGTACTTGTTTTGATCGCAGATTTAGTCATAAAAGACTTTCTTGGCCTGATTTCAAGTCCAGAGAGGGAGAAGAGGCAAACGAAGCCTCAATCATCTTCAAATTCTGACTTTTAATTGATTATGACCAACAACAAAGCCTCGTAACACACTGGTTTGGCTGTGGTTGAACGGGGTTGAAAGGTTGGTTTGTCAAGGCTTATCGAGTTCTTTCCCATAGCATCCTTCGTGGGGCTACCAGGAGTGCACGATTGATACCTGCCTTATGTATACATATAAATATGTACATTGCATATTTGTGCACATGACTTTTTGACGACGTTTGACGACGCGTCCAACCTCCTCTGACATGTCGACACCGAATATTGTTTTTACATATAAATTTCCATAGAGCTAAGGCCACTCCAAATTAATCATTAGTTTCTGGTCACCCACCCCCATGATATTTTGAAAAGCCAATTTATGAGGACTATAATGATATTCATAGTAAATATGACATAAAACGACGTATTTATGATCCTCTCGATCTCGTGCATGAGCTCTACTCGAGCTCAAGTTCTTGTGCTCGTTGGCCTTACGTGCAGCACATGGCGGGTCGAATCCTGAAGAATGACTCTTGATTTTGAACTGTCAAAGTTTTTTTTCTGTACTTAGAATATACTTGTAACAAATGCAGCAATCTGATTGGTCAGTTGGGGGTCCACTATTTCACTTATGGACCTCTTGAGAGGTCTTCTAAGCAGGTCTATTACTGGGCCAGAGGAGGTTGGACACGCGTCATCAAATGTCACCAATGTGTCACGTGCACCAATATAAAATGTATAGAAACATATGGCAGGTATCAATCGCGCACTCTTGTGCTTCGCGAAGGATGCCGTTGGGAAAGAACTCGGTGAGCCTTGACAAATCAACCTTTCAACCCCGTTCAACCCCTGCCAAATAAGCGAGATAAGAGGCTTTGTTGTCGTTCATAATGAATCAAAAGTTAGCATTTCAGGCTGATTAAGACTTCGTTGGTCTGTTCTCCCTCTCTCGATTTGAAATCGGGCTAAGAAAGTTGTCGTTGACTAAATCTGCGATCGAAATAAGTACAGTACTAAGTTGCTAATTTATGCAGGAATGCTAATTTTGTCACGTGCACATGACATATCATGATGCGTGGCCAACCTCCTCTGCTGGGCTGCCAAGGGCAAAGAAAAGATGCACAGTGCAACAGTAGCCTAGTCCCTAGGCAAAATGTCATGGTTACAGTTGTCATAATTATTCTAAATCAGTTAGATACCTCGTCCAATGGTCTCTACGCTTTTTAAGAGACCCTCAGGCCCTTAGTAGCACCCTCGCTGCGCTCGGGATGCCACAGCCTCGGGCCTTTGGGTCTCTTAAAAAGCGTAGAGACCTTGGATTCGGTCTCTAACTATTATATATTAGTTAGACACTGTTTAGGAGGTTTCTATGTGATTTAGAAGACCGAAGGACTCTATATAGAATCCCGAGCGAAGCGAGGGTTCTATGAGAGTCCTGAGGTCTTCTAAATCACATAGAAACCTCCTAAACATAAATTAGCAACTTAGTACTGTACTTATTTCGATCGCAGATTTAGTCAACGACAACTTTCTTAGTTTAGATCATATAGTTTTGTATTGCTAAGAGCCAGAGGGCAAAACTTGTAGGTGACTATGAAAATCTTGTAGGTGACTATGAGAAGCTTGTAGGTGACTATGAGATATAGATACCTGTCAGTAGCCAATCAAATTGCAGTATTCATTACAGCTATGATCTAAATATTAGTTAGACACTGTTTAGGAGGTTTCTATGTGATTTAGAAGACCGAAGGACTCTATATAGAATCCCGAGCGAAGCGAGGGTTCTATGAGAGCCCTGAGGTCTTCTAAATCACATAGAAACCGACTAAACAGTGTCTAACAAGTTTAGATCATATAGTTTTGTATTGCTAAGAGCCAGAGGGCAAAACTTGTAGGTGACTATGAAAATCTTGTAGGTGACTATGAGAAGCTTGTAGGTGACTATGAGATATAGATACCTGTCAGTAACCAATCAAATTGCAGTATTCATTACAGCTATGATCTAATTAGTAATAGTCGCATAGTCCCAGAAACCAATGATTGATTTGGAGTGGCCTAAAAATTAAATCTGCAACGCGTGTACTCGACTGTTTCGCGGCGAGAAAGAGTACTTCTTATGATTTGTTTTTTGTTGTCAATCCACTCGATTGCCGCTACCTATTTACGCTGTGTCTACAGCACCGGTGTCGCAGTATGATTGGACCCCCCCGCTACTGGACCCCGGGTCCAATAGTACTAGGATGATTGGACCCCCTCGGTCCAATCATCCTAAGACTCCGTGGACCCCTCCCTGGAAGAATGGACCCCCATTCGAATCGAGGTTCGCATACTACCCCTGGCCTCGATCTCCTTCCCAACTTATTAAATAATACTTAGAGATTGAGTCCAAGGGCTTTACGCTTTTTAAGCCCGAGCATAGATAGTAGAAAGGGTATATATAATACTATTTTACCCTTTATACTATCATGGAGTATGGCCCGAGGCTAGCGCTGTAGCATCCCGACCACAGCGAGGGTGCTACTAAGGGCCTGAGAACTTGTAGAGACCTCTGAGTGACCAATCAGACCACAGTAGCTATTTGTAATAATATTATTATTATTCTAAATAAAATTAATAGTCTTAGACTAGTGAGTCATTTCAACTTTTGCTTTGATTTTCTCCATAATCGCATTGAATTTCTTTCACCCGGCGTGTAGGTTGATAGCCTCGTACCCAGGCCTTCCTCAAAGGGCCTGGGTACGAGGCTAGTAGGTTGACAGCTAGCGCTATTGCGGCTTTGGATCCAATCCAGCACCTCCGCTAAGCATAGATAGCTAGATAGATAGATTTTTATGTCACGCATCAGAAGGCGATGCATAAAGACAGACTCTGACAAGTAGCTAATATTAGCTACTATTGTGATATTGCCGTCTTTAGATAACCGTTCGGGATATCTAAAGACGGCAATGTCACAATAGTAGCTAATATTACTTGTCAGAGTCTAGATAGGTATAAAGCTCGTCATACTCATCCATTTTGTGTGACAGCAACAAGCAAGCAGCCTGACTAACAGCAACGCACACTGGGGTTCGCGCGCGCGCGAGCTTGGAGAGGGGGGTCATTCTATCCATAGGGGGGTCCATTCATGCCTCGTTACAAATGGACCGGGGGTCCAAATATCCTTGGGGCTTTGGACCCCGGGGTCCAAGTATCCGGGGGGTCCAACTATACTCCGACACCGGCACCGGTACTGGATATTTTGCGATTTGACTACCGGCAACTAAGCCGTCAACAATCACTTACCGAAACCCAAACCCCGGCTACTAGCTTCACTAGCCGTCTATAGCGTTGCCGGTACTCTAGACACAGCGTAATACTTATATCATAGCCAGTACCTTGCTCCGGTGATGTGTTGTTGGGGGGGGGGCAGTGCTACGGCAGGCTCGTCGCCCTCGCTAGACCACCCTAGATCGCGTATCGGCACTGTAGAAAGAAAATCAGTAAAATTAGCGCTCAAATGACACAGAACACAAGCGCTTTCTCGAACTTGAAGCACTAACCTTAGTTAGGCACAACCGTACGTCCGACTGCCGAAACCAATCAGAACCAGATGCAGAGCACACTAGCACTAGCACTATATCCGTATGCATTATATTATACGGCTGCAGGACACGCGTCATCAAACGTCACAAATGTCACGTGCACCAATAGCATCACTATCAGTGTGCATGTGTGTGTGGCGCTATCAGGTGCACATCAACCCAGATAAAAGAGGTGTTGATCAATATTGGATTGCATTGTGTGCTAATATGTGAAGGTGCACAGGTGACTGGTATAGCATCTACTCAGACAAAACAAATATTTGATGGAATCGACATACTTTGTATCCTCTCTCTAACCTTTCTTTGAGGGGTTGGAATATACAGGGGACGTGGGGGTATCCTAAATGGATGAATATACAATACGGTGATGTGCATGCATACAGACTGCTTCCACTGCACATACAATGTCATGTAAGTACTATAAAGTAAAATATCTAATATGTGTGTGTGTGTGCATGCGAGCACTGGAGTTATTCATTGACACGATATTATGTGAATACGATAATTTTGTCCAACAATAAAATGAGATAAAACGTCCATAGGAACTATGCACCTGGCATAGAGAGTCAGCAATGAACTTGCTTAAATCAAATGTTGATAAGCCATCTTCCTTGATCAAGCACCAGACATCAATGTCTCCTATCATCTGTCCTGCCTTGTGTGTATGCAAGTGTAGGGAGCTGTAGACATACCGCCTGCCTAAGAGGTCAGTATGTTTCTGGCTTTTTAGCCGTCTTCAGTACAGCATACCCAAGCCAATACATGCACATCAATGACATTGTAACTAGAGAAATGTAGAACATTTTGGGGCGAGCCTGATCGAGCTATAGCTGTATGTTGCACACTGTATTCACTTTGTAGCTAATTCTCAAGATTATCAATCATAGAAAATCTATAACAAACGTGTATAAATTTTAACAATATTTGTGTTATAATCAAATTTTGTGGAATTTCATCAACTTTTGTGTGAGTGTACAGCAGGCTGATCCAGAGAAGCACATAATGCACTCTGCCGTTGAACACGATCTTGCTGAATGCATACTTACTGTATTATAAATTGTGTCATACAATATGACTATTCAACTTGCTAGCCCAATCGAGGAGATCATTGGTAAGTGACTGTGCCACTGAGCAGTATTCAGTATATGCTATACTGCTCGATGGCACAGTCACTTACCAATGATCTCCTCGATTGGTGGCAGAGTGAATCTATCTCGCCTCGACCAGCTCACTGATAAACCAGACATAAGATTACGCCGACGGTTCGCTAGGATAGAACGGCACCGTACTGATCAGATAGAGACTAGAGCATAAAAAACCAATCCAAAATTTTTACTTCATTTTCATCATTAATTTAGCAAAATCAATTACCGTAGTGTCCCACTTGCGGGTAAGCACCTATGTGCCGCATTTCAAGCACTCAATGTTATATAAACATATCCATGAAGGCCAAAATCATTATGCGTCCATGGGCGCTTACACAGTAGTGTGTATGCAAATGTACCGGACTGATCAATTTAGAGCAGTCCGTAAGCTAGAAACATACAAGATTTCCTTACACTTAGTGAAAACAAGTAAAAGACACAAAAATCAAACGTATACGTATAGTGAAGCCCACTATATAATACAAGTCCAAGGTCTCTACGTGATTTTGAGACCCAAGTCCAAACGCTGTAGTGTCCCGAGCGCAGCGGGGGCGCTACCAAGGGTCTCTAACAAGCGTAGAGGCTGCTGGACGAGGTCTCTAACTTACAACTAGAGCTCTGTAGAACACATACCCCGTGCGCACGTTGCGCAACCTGTAGCTACAGAGATGACCATGTCATTACACATTTCGACGATCTTTACCAGTGTAATAATAGGGCGGTTAGTTGTGCGCATGAGCAGAAACCATGCATTACTAATGAGTAGGCCAGTCGATAGGCGTGGCTACGATGGCCAACAAAAAGACACTATTTGTCACGCTTGTGGAGCGTATCCTTTGATTTGAAGCGCACTGAGGCCAGTTATTCGCCGAATTCGATCGATTCATCATGCTTGCAAGTCGCTCAGACGCCTAGAACTCGAGATATGGCGATTTTTCTGCTAACGACAAAAATAACGACAACACGACCGATTACTTTACCCCCTTGCGCATGCGAGTGGGGTAATTATAGCAAGTGTACCCATGGCAGTTGATCTGAGGACTAGGTCTCTATGAAGAACTTGTAGGTCTCTATGAGAAATAGAGACCTCTGAGTGACCAATCAGTACACAGTGTTCGTAACAACTATATTTTAAGTATACATATAATACAGCAAACAGTGTACATCTATTTTGGGGTGGGGAGGGAGGACAGGTAATTATATAAACATTCAGGTCCGTACTGACATTACTTATAAGCAACCCGATTGCTTTACTAGAAATCTAGCGTAGTGCACTCCTAGTTATAACTGCATGTCATCTCAATAGTAGATGTTGGATTTTGCCTCTAATTTACTTATACTTTTATTTGAAATATTATTACTATCTCTCCGCCCTCTCTCTCCCACCCCCCTCTCTTTCCCTCCCTCTCTCCCTCTCCCTTTCTCTCCTCCCTTCTGATTTGGTCCCATAGCTATAGGGCCCTGTGCACATGAGCAGAAAGCACATTTGGCATACATGTACCATGCATTCAGTAGGCACTGTCAATAGCCGTGGCTATGGTGGCCAATGAAAGGCACTACTGTGACCTCAATTTGAAATACACTGAAGCCAGCATTTACCAAATTCGATCAATTTGTTGTCCCTCAGGTGCCTATGTCTTGAGATATAGCAATATTTTTGCTCATGATGACGACACGACCTATTACATGACCCCTTGAGCATGCACGCAGGGTAATAAGCACATTCCACTGGGAATCAAAGATTTGCAACTGTATATGCACTTAAAACGCCAACACAAACATGTACCAGCTACGTAAAGTGCACTCCAGACATACAGAGTGTCAATTGTTTCTCTGTACTCCAAATTATATATTTGACCACACAAAAACTGGGGGATGGTATGACATTTGTGGCAAATACATAACTCTTGCCCACCAAATCTGTGGGAGCAGGAAATCCTTTGAAGGGAACATTATTACTATAATGGAGCATACCGATTCAAAATTGGGCTCCTCATGCAGATGCCTTCCAGAGCTCTTTAGAAAAGGTACCCCATGCTACCCCATGCGTTGAACTTCATGCTGCACTACACTCTACACTTGGATGCCAATAGGCCAACCAAATCTGTGTAGCCTACAAATGCAACTCAGGGTAATTACATACCAACACCTGTACCTCAAACGGTCAATGGACATCTGGGAAGATCCGACTGAAGGGGTGTGTCAGCCCTGGGGCTCAATGGCATTTGTACTATGGAAGCCATACAGACCAAAGGCACCACCAGTCACAGCATGGATGAGGTGACTATAAGTAATTAGACTGTGCTATAAGTAGCGTGCTATAACATGTTAGCACGCTACTTATAGCACCCAGCTTCATCTACACTAAAGACTGGCAGAACTGGGATGGGTTTTGAGATGATGGAGAGTGAGTTTACATTGTGGCATAAAGTAGCTGCCTCAGCACATTTGGCTGTTGTAATTAGTTCGAACTGACCCAGAGGAAGCTCATCAAACTTTGCCAAAAGTCACATGCACCAACATGCAATGTACTCAACATAAGACAGATATCAATAATTGTGCACTCCTACCTGATCCTGTAGCCCAGTGAAGGATGCCATGGGAAAGAACTGTAAATCTTGACAAATAGCTGGCCTGACTAATCAGGTTCCTAAGGGGGAAGACAGGTGTGCATTAAGGGGGGAGGGAGTGGAAGTAAGGGTGTGGGGAAAACAAGTCTTCATTAAACTGGTGGACCAGTGCCACAAGTAAAACTGCTGTACAGTAAACAATATTAGACACGTATTGGAGAATATTCTGTCGCTAGTTATCTAGGTAACAACCTACATATTATTCTCTGGTCTCCCCTCTCCTCTAGCTCTCCCTCCCTCTCTACTTATGCTGCTATAACAAACCTAACCAAGGATAGTTGTACCTGATTTGGCAAAATGCTACAAGGCATACATTTACCCAGCCCTTTCCACTATTCCTCACCTTATTCCACTTTGAGCACTATACTGGAGTGAGAATTGATAGTTTTCCATTGAGTTATAGTTATATCCCGGTGCGAGTATAATATCCTGGTTATTGTACGAGTCCGAGGCGGAGCCGAGGACGAGTGCAATAACCAGGATATTGTACTGGGATATAATTGGCTTCTATCCCACAAATAAGGCAACCAGGCACCGTTTGGGATGGCTCCCGGTGATACTTTCCCCATGCCAGTGATTTCACCTGTCTTCAATAATGGCCATGGAACTATTAACTGTTTTAGTGAGGCTATAGCTAGCTATGAGAGACTCTTAGGAGTTGAATTACAGTAGCTGTACAATGTTGTTTGCTTAAAATTCACATCCAGGTGATAACTACTATACTGGCATGCCTTTCCCTTTGATCCACCCACTCAGTGGGATAGAATGAAAATTTAACAGCTCCACTGTTTCCAGACCTGTACATTTACAAAATATTAACACCTGGTTTATGCCTTGCAGTGGCGCCCAGGATATTTAACACAATACTTAGGTCTAGGTCACACACCAACACCTATACATTATTATACCCAGGTCACAATCAGCAGCCTTTGTGGTGCCAGGGACAATTGGCCTGATCTTCCCAGATGAGTTCCCTGACCCTCAACAAGCCTTGCATTCAAGATAAATTTGAGGCTGATATGGGCTATTCATAGGGGAAGAGGTAAACCCAGGAAGCTTCTGTAAGTACAAATTTTTCTGTGTGCAGCATCTGTTCAAGGTTCAATGGGGTGTGTTGTTTAACCCTCAGCACATGCGCAAGGGTTATGGTAGTTGATCTGTCTGTCTGTCTGTCTGCTACAATGCTAACTGCTACATACGTACCTCATTTATTAGTACAAAGTAAGGTGTTGTAGGGTTCCTTATGCATATATGGATGCATGCATGCATGAATTGCATGGATTTCGCCGAAAATGCTCTGTTCGCCAGTTTTGGTGACTTTGTTGATGGTAAGCTTTTTGATTTTCCCAGATAGTGGTAAGTATAATTGTATGTACAAATAGAACGTTGTGTGTTGCGTACTATATACAACAATCATTGAAGCTCTGCCTTCCTTCGCTATGGGCCTGTATGGTTAGCTATAGATCCAACAAGACGACTGGCTCATCACTGATTGGAGCACAAGTGGCAAATAAGCTTCTTGGCTTTTTATACTGCTGACTTGGCATGGCACTAGCTATGGGTAGTACCAAGGGCTCAATTGCATACCATGTGTAGTCTTGTGGTACCCTTTGACTCTCTGACTAGTAATCTATGGGGAACATGAATATGTAAATTTATGGCTACCACATGACACAATCATCGTATACTTACTGCACCTGTTCAGTATACTAGTATCACATGCATTCCGTGCGGTTAGCGCGCCGCGACGTTGCGTAGGTGTACGTCAAAAACCATCATAGCATGTACGTATGTTAATTGCATTCCCCGCTGTACTAGACCCTTCCTCCTCTTGTGAAGGGGCTGGCGCCGCGACACTAAGAGAGATGTATGATTGTATATTGGTGCTTCTACTAACATTCTAGGTATGCTAAGGTAGTTCACACAATCTGCTTGAATATAAAAATGGAACATGTAAGGATGACCGTAGATCAGCATTAGCAACTGACTGAGCAACATCACATTCCTGGATCCACCATTGCATTACAATACTTTACTTATTTCACTTAATGCCATACATGTTTATTGGATTTGTACCCATTAATATACATGTGCTTATTATCTGTCACCATAACAATGAGTGAATGTATGGAATACATGTATCTACAGGTCAGAAGGTATAATTATAATGTAGCACTCACTTGTGCATAAGAATTTGCATCTGACTCCATATCGTTCTAACTCAACTGTCGTGGTACTCACGTTAATGAGTAAAAAAAATCCAACTCAAAACATACATTCCTGTAGAAAACATAAAAATCCATTACTGTGTGATTCATACTTTATTATACCCATTTTGATACAGGAGGTGAAACCACCATGGTGTACAACACTTTTGGCAGGGTGGGGGGGGGGGGGGGGGGGGGATAAATTAAGCTGCAATTTTTCCACAAATACTGGAGCACAATAATCACCAAAATCCAGGTGCTATATGAGACGAGCTGAATCCACTACCTTTGCTTTGGTGTGAATTAAATTTCCTCCCTTTTTCTTGCAGTGATGCATAGCGCTAGCATATGCTATAGCCATATAGCGCTACACGGTTGAGCACGCGCACTAATTATAACATTAATATTAAAGCACGCATGCACTAGTACTTATCAGATATACTGCCGATCCATCTATGTGGTGGAAGGGTTGAAATTTGATATTATCACTGAACTGAATCTCGAATAACTTATTTGGGCTTTCCAAATCAGGTACCAAGTTTGGAAATTTCAGCCATTTCACTGTAACGTTCGATGTGTGTTATTTAGAAATTGCCCGTAACCACGGTAACGATTGCTGCACGGATGTTAGTCTCGCCTCCTACGCAAAAAGCGAGAAAGGGTCTGGTGGAAAGGGTCACACTGCCGCGCCCCCACGGAATGCAATAAGTGGTATTTCTATGTGCATTAATTAGAAACAAACCGCCACTTCCGTACAGCCGCGGGTGCAACACATTTCAATAATGTCATGCGACTACGCTTCTGCGATCTGAGTTAGGTGCAGTATTGGCTTATAGCATAATAGCAGTCATTAATAGCATCATGCTATTTGTTCTATTATCCCATATATAAGTAAATAGCATGCTATTTCTAAATCATTCTTTTTTTGATTGTGCCATGCTATTCCAGTATTATTATGCTACCGTATAGCGGAAAATTTTCGTATGGTGCTAATTTTCGTATATTTCGTATGCTCCATCCCTTATATGAAAATTTAAACGTGATTTTTTTCTAGCGCTCGTGACCTTTGAATTATGCCACACACAGTTGCTAGCGCTGCTGCATATGATAACGATGTCTCTATATCGATTCTTTGCTGAGGTTTCGAACTCTTTGCCAACGGCAGCAGTCCAAACACTCTTGTAGACATGGTAGGCTCTCACCATCGCTTCAATCGAGAATATATGCGTGTCTCTCTCGGCATATGGAAAGCAATTGGGCGTGGCTTAGCTAGCGACCAGCTGCGCGTGTGCATAATCTCCCACTGCAAGCATACGAAATTAAAAAATACGAAAATTTATTCAAGGGGCGCTTTGGTCAATCATACGAAAATTAGCACCAACGAAAATTTCCCGCTATACATCCCTAACCCCTACCTATTTCTGCTATTATGCTATTTCATCCCCAAACGTCCACTCCCCTACTTAGAAATAGCGTGCTATTTCTGCTACTAAGCTACTTCATCCCCAACCCCTACTTAGAAATAGCGTGCTATTTCTGCTACTATGCCATTTCATCCCTAACCCCTACCTAGAAATGGCGTGCTATTTCTGCTATTATGCTATTTCATCCCCTAACCCCTACTTAGAAATGGCGTGCTATTTCTGCTACTATGCTATTTCATCCCTAACCCCTACTTAGGAATAGCGTGCTATTTTGTTGTTATGCTATTTCATCCCCTAAGGTCCCCTAGCTACTTAGAAATAGCGTGCTATTTCTGCTATTATGCTACATTGTGTATTTTATCCCCTAACCACTACCTAGAAATAGCTATAGCATGCTATTTCTGCTATTATATTTTGACATAACCTTATCGCATATTTGGTCCCCCATACAGACTCTAAGACTTACCCTGCTAACATTTATACCCGGAACCCTAACCCCAATTAATCTCTACTGGAGATTAACCCTGCCATACAGACCCTGGAGAACCCTGCCATGTACAAACCCTGGAGACTAACCCTACCATATAGACCCTGGAGACTAACCCTGCCATGCCATACACAATTATTCTGAAGACTAACCCTGCTAACCATTTATACCCGGAATCCAGTCCCTAACCCCTTTGATTCTCTACTATAGCATGGGGATCGATCCATAAATTTGTGAAATATGAGGGCCGGGGGGGGGGGGGGGGGGGGGGTGGTGGTATATGAGAAATATCAAAATAGCAGAAATAGCAAAAGACATAAAATAGCATGCCATTTTTATGCTATTATGCTATTAGATAAGGAAAAAGTATAGTATCTGTAGAAATATCACAGCCTCGCTAATAGCAAAAATAGCACTTAATAATAGCATGTGCTATAGCCAATTCTGCACTTTAATGGCTTTTTTTACGTAGGAGGAGTTGGCACACAGACAAGCAAGGAGCTTGTAAGTAGCTAGTACTTAGCTTCATATTAGCTATAAAAGTATAGTATCTATGAAGTAGCACAGCCTTGCTAATAGCAAAAATAGCACTTAATAATAGCATGTGCTATAGCCAATTCTGCACCTTAATGGCTTTTTTTTGCATAGGAGGAGTTGGCACACAGACGAGCAAGGAGCTTGTAAGTAGCTAGTACCATCATGTTTTGGTAGTCTACAATCACACTCCATATTCAATTTTGGGCCCAGTTTGTGGGGTCAATGGTCACACCAATTCAATTAACCCTCAAGCGCTTGTAGTGTCCAGGTAAATGCTAATTGGCAACTAGTCTTATCTAGAAGTATATGGGTGTCCTAGGCTCAATGAAGCTAAGGGCCAGCATACACCACCATTTACTACTGAACAAGAAACCCAAAATAATCTGGATGTGACCAAATATACCCCCCCCCCCAAAACATGGTTGCCACCCCATGGCTCTAAGTGGCGAGTCACTCTGGTGCTGAGTGAGGAAGTCACCCCACTCTGTCACTTATACAGGAGATACTCGACAGATCTGCCAGATTAAGATGAACCCCAAGGGTCAATTACATGTATTGTAATTTCTCTTACACCATTCCCACTACCAACCAATGAGGGAGAGACACAGATCTGACTAAGTATATCATTCCTGACATACCGGCAATCCGTCCACCAGAGTCTGCCACCACCACACCGATCTCTGCTCCAAACACGCTTGACTACCATTGTACGTATGTGTTGATACCAACAAAGCGCATGCGCAAACATTGGCATGTGCGCACCCTTTCGCTATAGCTACACACGTGGTACGGTGCAAGTGTGAAATCGTGAACTGCAGTCATGACGAGGAGACAAAATAGAACCTGCCCTTCGAGGCTTTGCTACACAGCAAGGAAAATGTCCATGATGTTCCAGAGAGTGTAATTATGGGCGATATTTGCTGAGTCTGGTAAGACTATGATAGGATGGTGGAATATGGCTTTTTGTGCATGCGGATTAATGATATTGCACCACTATTGCATAAAATAATAAAAATTGGCACCCGCCTGCATGCTGTGAAAGCTCCTAAGTATCTGAGAAACCATACCTGCATTTAGAATATAGTTGTAACAAATACCGCAATCTGATTGGTCATTCAGAGGTCTCTAACCAACTTAGAGACCTACAAGTTCTTCTTAGAATACACTTGTAACAAATAGTCAGTTTGAGGTCCATTACTTCACTTTTAGATCCTACTTGTAACAAGCACTGTAATCTCATTGGTCAAAACTAGGGTTCTAAATGGACTCATAGAACCCTTGTAATTCCTCATAGAACCCTTATAACTCCTCATAGAACACTTGTAAAAAATGGATGTCTTCAGGCCATGACTACATAGCAACAACTATCCTAGCCTATCAGTAAATGTCGCCAAAACTTTTTAACAATGCATTTTCAATGAAATCAGCACAATATATATTTTGAAAATGCCACTAGAAGCTTAATGACACCGACTTTTCAACGCATATGTATAAACGAGGGATGTAGCTGCTAGTGTGGTAACAGACACACACAGAATGTCTATTGCAGAGGACTGAATTCAAACAGGGTGGTTAGAACGTTAAATCACTATCATTGAATATACATTGGCCATGAGAAGGAATAAGTTTACTTTTGCAGGCTTACTTTTGAGAGTTGCAACGTGTATACACAAAAATGAAGCACTATTACTATGTGGGCATGTACTGTGTACACCAGTATAACCACTAGAGTAGTGTCTTTGAGCTGATTGTGGACTGGGAAGCCTAAGATACCCACAACACTTGCAGTTACTACTGCTGTCTCCTGTAACATGTGATACGAAAGCGCCGTGCGCATGAGACCAGATTCACCTCTTAGCTTTGCATACGAGGCTCTCTCTACTCTTGAGAACCTCGTTTAGCTAGACCAACCGTGAGTTTGACAAAATGATAGATTTTGAACTTGCTGATTCAAACATGGCATGTGGGCGTGGCCTCTGCTATCGGCACGGTGGCCAGAAATCCACTTCTAGGGGGCTTTGTGGCTAGTTCTCTGTTTATACACAATAATCAACCTTTACTCGAGCCCTTGAGAGGGAGAGAGACCTGGCTAACAAGGCAAACCAGTGTCACCACAATTGCACATGCGCACGGCACTTCGTTGACTGACATTGCAAAAACGTTGCAAACCGCTGTATACTGTAAACCACTGTTGCAGCTGTCAGCATTTTGTTAAGCAAGCCACTCACAAACAGGGCAGAATGCCTGGTTTCAAGTATAGTAGCGGAAACACTGCTATCGTAATAATATGCATGTACATGTACATGTACAGGGTTTCATTTAGGATTACCGTCAAGGCGGGCAAACGCAATAATTGTAGAATTAAGGGGGGCGATGATACTGTTTTATCATTAACAAAGTGCTTGTTAACTTGGGGGGTCTGGGGGGATGCTCCCCAGGAAATTTTTTAATTTATCAACCTCGGAGACTGCTTCTGGTGGCCCAATTTTCAGTGATATCCACTGGTTCCCCTCCCTTACTCAAATATAGGATGGGGGATGTACTTCCTCCCATGTGGAGTGCAAAAGCTGAAGATAATTTATGGGTTAAAACTACCGATTCGGGCACTCCCTCCCAAAATGAAACCCTGATGCACGTAGCATGCATTTATCATCACTATCTTCATACTTTGTAGGAGAGGGCTATCTTCCTAACACATTCACTCCAGAGGAGATTGGACACACATCATGTGCACGTGACTAAAATTAGCACTCCTGCATAAATTAGTGACATACATGCAGCAGTGCACTCGTTTCGATCGCATATTCACTAATAAAGATTTTTTTTGGCCTGATTCCAAGCCTGAGAGGGAGAAGAGGCAAGCGAAGCCTTAATTAGCCTGAAATATTGACTTTTGATTGACTATGAGCAACGACAAAGCCTATTCACTTGCTGGTTTGGCTGGGGTTGAAAGGTTGGTTCGTTAATTCTTTCCTATGGCATCCTTCGCGGGGCTACAGGATGAGGTAGCCTTGCACGATTGATACCTGCCATATGTTTTAGTACATTGCATGTTGGTGCACGTGACTTCTTGGTGACGTTTGATGACGCGTGTCCAACCTCCTCTGCATTCACTCCTTGGTGTTCAAATACTGCACCAAAAGTTTCGATCAGCATGCAGAATAAGTATAGGTTATATCACGAGGTAGAGGTCTCTACGTGATTTATACACCGAGGGCTTCAGGCCCGAGGTTGTATAAATCACGTAGGGACCGACACTGAGTGATATAACTGACTTGTACCATGGCCTGACAACGCATCTACGACCATGCTGTAACTAAGCTAGCAGGCATGATCATGCAAAATTTCATAGCCTCAGAGATAAAATGTAGGTAATAGTTATTGACCCCGAGGTTTGTATGCAGTATAGAAGCACAAATCCCGAGGGCAAAGCCCGAGGGATGAGTGCTTCTATACTGCATACAAAGCAAGGGATTGGCCAACTATTCTCTAGCCCATTGTTTCCATGGATACAATAAACATATTTTTAGCCCTCAAGAATTGTACGAATGTTTGTCCTGGCCCTCAGGAACTGTATAATAGTAAACATATGGGCATGAGCCCTACAAGGAGGGACTGTATCACATATACAGTACCTTGTATACCTTAGCAACTCCATAACAAAGGGCTAGAAGTGTATATATATATATACACCTACAAGACAGGGTTTTTTTAGGGGGGTGCAAGGGGGGCATTTCGCCCCCCCCCCTGAAAATGGTCTTGCCCCCCTGAGATAGCTCTTGATCAATGATGATAATTAATTTCATTAACAACAGAGTAGCTCCAATACCTTAACGTGTACTTTTGATAATTTGGTAGGTTAAACTCCACACTGGAGTAATCAGTAAATACGAAGTGCAAAGCCAATTTTTCACACTCTTAGAATATAAATTTGCTAAAACTTCCGCACGCGAAGCGCGGGAGGGCACACATCCCCCTCCTATACCCATAGTCTCATTATCGATCACACTATAATGTCGTGTGTTTTCTATTACTAAAGCAGTCTATATGTATGCAGGAGCGTAACACATTTCCCATAATTCAGCAGTAAAACCTTACCACTTGCTAACTATCGCTGACCCCCTCAATTTTAAAAAATCCCAATTTGCCCCCCCCCCTGATCGAGTTTTCTAGAAAAATCCCCGACAAGAGGTGTATATGTGATTTATACACCTCCAATAGAGTGATCTGATTGGTCAGAATGCTACAACCATGGTACAAAACTATGTGTAGTAAAGAAAATTGATCGAGCCAGGTTTTTGGAACATTCTATTGAGCGTGCGCATTTATGACATCCTATTTGAGCATATGGCCAGATCGATCAACTATCCAAGAAACTCGTTGGCCTACTTGTAGCTCTCCTCGCAGCTACCCTCTACTGATGCAATACAGAAAGCATGTGATAGCGATAGCCTTGGAATTAAGGTGGAGAATCTTGGATATTTTGCACTTGACAACAAATCAGCAGCAGTGATGATGGAAAAGCTCTTAATAGTGGTTCTCTTCGTGTTCCTGGTGGAGTGAATATTGATAACTTTTGCAAACATCTCGAGTGTTTTAAAGCTGGCATAGAACCACCAAAAGAATGAACACCTTAGGTGCTAAACCGTCGGCGCCGTGAGCCGTAGCTATTACATGTGCTAAGTTTGGCGACCCAGTGAGCCCTGGGTGGGAGGGGCTTCTGGTAATAAGTTCTAAGTAAAACACACAGCAAGGTTATGAACCTCTATAGGATCCATATCCAGTGGTAAGCTATAGATTTGTGCAAATTATGATAGACAGCTTGGATTGTATTCAGTGTTGGACACTGCATGGTTCTGAAGCACTCTGATAAAATTGTATTGTATGTTGGAGAGCCAGCTGGGATCAGAAAGCTGCCTAATAATAAAGCCATTCATAATTATTATACTAGGTTAGATATGATAAAAGGGCTGAAATGTGGGAGTGGCAATATTGACGACCCCTCCCAACGCAGGCTACACTGAAACGTGGGAGTGGCCTGAGGGCAGAAAAGTAAAGAAGCTTATCTGCCAGTGTACTAGGACAAAGTGATGAGTTGGTCGTGCTGTTGGATCTAGCATATATACTGCTAATGATACATACCCTTGGAGTTGAAAATAAGCCATTACCGTCGATGGAAACCAGGTAAGTTCGTCATAGGACCCTATGACACCTAGTTTTCCACGTATAAACGAGGTAGGTAGCAGATTTCGTGGTAACAGACAGACAGACACACACACACAGACAGACAGAACGACTACCGTAACCTTACGGTGCATGAGTGCTGACGGTTAATTAAGTACATGTATCTATCTCTCTCAATATGTAACAGTAAAACAGTACATATATAGATCACAGCACTCACCCAGGCCTAAGTATTGTGCATGCACACACAGTATTAGATGTTTGCTGACTTGGCAATTGTGCAAATATAAGGTAACTAAGTGGTTTTGTGGTGGTGTACTGAAACACTTCATGTGCATACACAAAAATTAATGCTGAGTGTGCCAATTCTAATATTGCAGTGTATGTTGAGTAGCTGATCTCTCTCACTTTCAATGCACTTGTACACTGTAACATACATCTGTAGCACTCTGACTAAAGTTATCAATTTGGAGTACATGTATAACTCGAAATAAACGTGAATATGCATGTTTTCAAGCAACACATTATACATTTTTTCAGAAAAAAAGATTGTCGCAAAAAAGCATCAGTTACTGCACTGCGCGTGCACAAGCTAAGGCTGAACATGCAGCTGTTTATATCTATGTGGGCAAGAATACCGGCACCATAACACACCACCTATGCTTGATAAGCTACCTCGAGAGTTATGTACATGTATGTGTTCCTTCCAGATACAACCCTAACCAAATGACCACTTCCACACACTCACATCAGCAATCCCCCGCTACAGGTGTGTAGTGTATAGCCATCATAGCCTTGTCCCCAGCCCACTCCTGATTTTTTCAATGAAGGGTATTCTTTGTGGCATATTTTTTAAATTTTTTACTAGGACCCCAGGGGTCACAACACTCAGAGTAAATCCCTTAGAAACCAAGAAGTACATGTGCATGTAGGTACATACCTTGAGCCAAGCACTCCACATATAGATATGGACTGTCAGTCTATCCTCTGAATGATAGTACAACCCTGTGGAGGCGAGAGAGTGAGAAAGAGAGGGGGGGGGGGTGTGCAGAGCATAGTGCTGTGTGTCTGTCTGTCTCTGATCATGAGCCACCCTTAGCTGCTTCTCCAGGAATACCACGCTCTGACAACATCCAGTTCAACCTTCTTAAGCCTACAGCAATCATAGAGGGGAAAAAGTAGATTATTAGTAAAGTAATGTAGGCACATATATATATGTGCTACGTACCATCTTTGAATACAGGGTGGGTGCATGAGTGAGGGAGACGAAGATCTGAACATAATATTTGAGAGGGGAAAGACAGCTGTGTGTGCATGGTGGTGTGGGGAATAAAAAAAACATGTCTTGGAGGGACTGGCGATAAGCAATACTAAATTACCTGCCATTGTCTGGCCTTGCTGTTGACTAGTGTCATGATTTGACATGATTCGGAGTCTTTCCCCATGGTTGCTGACCTGACCCTCCAGAGGACGGCATTCCTCTCCTCCAATACATGACAGTGAGAGCTAGCCTTATACAACGCTACCTGGATGGTGAGGGATGAGAGGCTACAACAATAATGCATCAGAATTGCCAATATATATTTCGGGGTGAGCCTGAGCGAGCACCGAATACACGAGGTACAGGAAGCAATTTTCTTATGTATATAATAGTTAGACACTGTTTAGGAGGTTTCTACGTGATTTAGAAGACTGAATGGGCTCTATGTAGAATCCCGAGCGAAGCGAGGGTTCTACTGAGCTCTGAGGTCTTCTAAATCACGTAGAAACCGACTAAACTGTGTCTAACAACTTTAGATCCTAGCAACAATGCCCATAGGCTTGACATATAAACTGCTGCCTAGCAACAATCCTAATCATAGGCAACAATTTTTTTACAGGTTTATATGAAAAATTTACAGGTTTATATGAGCTTTTTACAGGTTTATATGAGAAGTAGATACCTGTTCCTGACCAATCAGATAACAGTATTTGTTACAACTAGGATCTAAATATATATATATACTTGTACGTGCATGTGTTTGTGGGGTACGTGATCACTTCAGTGAGGAGAGAGTTAAATTTTTAACATGTAAGGTAATGGTCGTCATGCGCATGCTCATACGCCCGCACTGCATCATCAATCTGAGAGATAACTCAAGTGTAAAGGCAAGGCATAAAACTGGGAAAGGTGAGTGCTGTACCACTCTGCCAAGGCTCAGGTCCACGATTAACATCACTGGTAGACTCCACTTTCCTGAGCATGAAGATGACTGCATGGAGGCTTACCATTCAAGCTTGCCATTCTTGTCAGAGTCAGCAAAAGAGGCCTTGGGAAATAATGTGCACCCAATGTAACGATTTCGTGAGTTTGAGGAGCAATCCCTCTTGTGTGCACCCCAATTAATGTAACTGATTTATTGGTATTTGGACCTCCATTCATCTAACCCTAACGGAACCCAAACAGAAAACTGCTATGAAGATACACCTAAGAACTGACCCTCAGGGCCACCTTAGTGTATCGCTTCCAAGGCAGGCACAATCACACCAAAAAATCACACACTCAGCCATATTACATTGTGGTCCGGTGTCAGCACATCCCTATAATATAGTGACAGCTTGCATAGTAAGCAGACACTTCAGACATTGTTGCTAGTTAGGTGGTGAAGCTATGAGGAATAGCATGGCATGGAGTGGCTATTATGTCTTTCATGGAAGGATCTAGTGCAGCACAAAGACCGCAGATTATATGCATTGAAGTTCCTGGTCCAAAGGAATCTCCCTCGCCCTTGCTATTCACAACCCCATGCATCCGTCAGCTGTTAAAGACTACACATGTCTAAGCTCTGCTGGATGTATACAACTGAGTGGTGCCTTGATCTGTATATATGGTACAATTCCCAATAGCTTCACCAACTACATGTAGCAAGAGTGTCAGACGTGTTTTGCTGCGTCATAACAATGGAGCACTCCATTTATGCTCAGTTTGGTTAGATTACAGCACAAGGTACAGGCTACAAAACAGACCAATACTTCTCTAAGATTACCAACCTGTCTGCATGATAAAGAGGTGCAGTTGCTAAAACTTACTAAGATGCATGTAAAAGATGATCTGAAACCTACGTAATAGCAGCTGAGACCATTACCAATTCTTACAAGGACCAGTATCTATAACGAGCATTGTCAGTTTTGGAGACAGAGAGAGAGAAGATGTATACCACCGCATGGTGGGTATATGTAATCATTTTTTTGGTTGACTTGGCAGTCATGAAAATTCTACCCACAATGATGGGTGTGATCAAAAACATTGGCAGCATGGCCAGTATTAGCAAGCAAGAGTAGCCACTGTCCTCCAGCTAGTAGTGTACACCAATATTCTTCTATCTCATGCTATTTGTCCATGTCTCTTTGCAGGTGTGGCTTGAAAATCGTGAGCGAAATTCAGCATGTGCATTGATTACATATCATTTGTGTAGCGCAACGTCCCTAGATTGGGCTGCCGTTATGAATAAAATAAACTCTGAGGGCCCTCTCTGAATTTCCACAAATTACCCACCACATATGCAAGGGCGTAGCCAGAATTTTTTTTATACGGAGGCAGATAATAAAGATTGCGCACGAATTTTTTAGTCACGCCCCCTTAGTGGACAAACCACGCCCATTTTCGGGTGTCTACCTGCTCATAGAAGTGGCTATACTCCAATATAATTAGTAATAGTTATATCACGGGCGCGAGGGATGTACATGTATGGCATTTATTGCACCGAAGCACGAGGGCGCGAAGCGGCCCGAGGGCTGAGTGCAATAAATGCCATACATCCCGAGTGCACGTGATATAACTATTTTATATCCCGTGGGCATTAGCTACCATGGATACTGAAAAGAAGAAGAAAGAACAACTCATCTTGGTTATATCAGACTACCAAGCCGCTCTTTGAGTCAGCTCTCGAACGTCGATCGTTCCTTAGAGCGCCTCGTGACTGAGGGGTGTGGTCAAATCGACACTAACTCGATCGCGTGACAAGCATCGAGTTCAGAATCTGATATTCGTCGCTCAAGCTGTTGCCTAGCACAGAAGCGAATACCTATTGCCATGCCAAAGCTTCTACGTGATAAGCTTACCTTGGTAAGTCTCTAGCTCTCTCAGTCTGTGTAGACTTGCGATCGACCGACCGATCGACGATACGACTCCGCCCATCGCTTCGAACCGCTTTGTGCTTTCTCCTGCCATTCTTCCCGCTACACGCTCCATTGATATAGCTTTACAGAGCCCCACAGAATCGCTGAAGAACCGGCTAGTTCTTTGATCCTCGGCAATACTTTTTGCCTGAAGCGCGTTTGACAGTGCAATATGAGTTTGCGGTTAGTGCAATATCGTTGCGGTTAGTGCAATATGGCATATATTTTACTTAGCAACAACATAGTAACGGGATATAATTACTTCTACTTTCTTGTTCAATTATAACCGCATACAATTACACAGATAAGCAAGACATTCCACGGGCAGCCACATGAAATTTATTTCAAGGAACATAATATGGAATGTACAACATACATAATTATACAGTCGCTTAATAAACATTTTTATATTACCTACATACCTACATGCAGTCTACTGTGGTGGCCACAGTTAACCTACGTACACACATTACGTATCCTCTCTCCACGTACCTGTGACTAGGAGCAGCTGTTGTGTGACTACTTGAAGGATGGTCTCTAATTGAAGGGGATAAGAGCACTCTGTTGACCTGCTTTGCTGTTCCAAGATACACTCTATCATAAATTTATTGGTAGTACATATGAAACACTTCACCATATCCTCAGTAGCTGCATAGTTGTAGTGGTGCATGTGGTAAGAGGTTGTCAATAATATATCAATGCGCAGAGATGGAGTCTGCTTGCAAGATATTCGCTCGATACATTCGTTAGATGCTCTATATACTTACTGATTTTTAAGTCTCGGAAAGGCTAGGCTCCATAGAGACCCTGAGTTTTCTCATAATTGCCTCATAGATTACCTCATAATTACACCATAATTACCTCATAACCAGAAAAGTAAATCTATACTGGGGATATATCACTTGTCCCTCATGAAAAGTATTACACCGCGCTACTGTACGCCGCCATAATTTGAACTAGGACGGTTGACCTGGACGTGACCTCCATGTGCCATATGCTAGACTGAATAGGGAAATCCCCCCTAGTGCGAGGTC
This sequence comes from Cliona cf. orientalis, assembly GCA_963930775.1. Lineage (NCBI taxonomy): Eukaryota > Metazoa > Porifera > Demospongiae > Clionaida > Clionaidae > Cliona > Cliona cf. orientalis. The sequence continues at coordinate 29,313,085 of OZ005689.1, read as the reverse complement.
ACCAAAGAAAGCGAACCGAGAAAATTGCCATATTATATCATTGATAGTCCATGATCTTCTTATACGCTAGGTTCAAATTCTGGGCCCAACAAGCCTTCATGCGTGCTAAACATTCTGAAACAGTCTTCACAGCAAATACATTACAGGTTTCATCAAAATTTCGTCATAGCAAGAGCCGAATTTTATTGATTGGGACTCGGGATGTATTTACACCATAGCTAGGTTACATCATACATTATCATAGATTACACCATAATTACCTCACAACCACAGAAAAAAAATTGCTACTATAATATGAGGATGGGGACACAGAAAAGATATTACGGTCAGAATTCAACAACATACATCAGTCAATGGGGAGGGAGAGAGGTAGAGAAAGAGAGGGCTGTCAATACTGTTTGCAAAGCCTTACCTAACAGCTCCCCATGAACAAAAAAATATTTCTCTCTCTCTCTAAAGAGACAGCAATGGTGTGCATCCTTTGGCTTCAGAGTTACATGTACAACAGAACCACAAACTATAGTGAAGGGGTGATATGGTAGCCACTAGGACCTGATTATGGAGACATTTCTATGCACATGTAACTCCTATCCCAGGTCACGCCACGCGGAGGCAGATGCACAGGTGACCCTCAAGGCATTATGTCTACTACACAATGCCCCGGCTCAAATTCAAGGGAGAGAAAGAAGGAATGGCTGATTCCTGGATCGAACTGTAAGCACACAAATTAAATATATCTCCCCACCCTACTTTCATTACAAATCTGATGTGTACTCATAGCTGCTTTGGAAAACATTCTCTAGCGAAATCGTCCAAAGCTGATCAGCCAAGAATCAGCCATTACATACATACCTACACAACAAGCCTTCACATTCGTCCCGACTGAGCTCTAAGAAGAGAGGAAAGATATAGCACAATACAGACCATTCACTAACACAAAAACGCCACAGAAAACCAAGTCTGTATCAGTACATGCCATATATCTCCACTGACAGGAGCAACAAGTGCTCCATCATGGATGGCTCAATCATGCCGTAACTGGAGGAGCTCGACATAAATACACACGATATAAAGAGCCCGGGCCACACTGCCTCGGTTTATGGAGGAAGCTAAATGTGTACAATGCACATACATATTGATGTAAAGATAGCGGCCTAAACATAATAGCAGCTGACACTAGTATGAGCTTCCTTGACCCTTACACCTAGACAGTGTGACTACAAGCACCACGTTACAATGAGCACATCAACATGACTGCCAGTTTTCAAGAAAGAGAGAATGAGAGCTCTGTACATACCCCATGTGCACAATTAGTAGCCTAGTGTGTGCTCTTGCATTCACTTACATGTACGCGTCATATGCATGTAGATGTGCAGTACACGGTCGAAACAGCACATGGCACACCTGATGTGATTTGTACAGCTTGTCAACATTATGAGGTGAAACAAACGTCAGCTTTGACATTTTTGATGAATATTATTATACTCACCACTCGCTAAGATTGCCTCTATGCTGATATCAGGTAATTTTTTTAGAACAGAGAGAGAAATGTAAGTCCAATGGGAAAACTAGAAGCCATCAACGATTCATCATGCCACCCGAGCTTCAGGCAGCCGACTTCAACGAGGAGAAAGAGAGAAAATGCCAAGCCACCTGATTACTTTACTATGCACACGGGGGTAATACCATAGTGTCCCAGGCAAGTGCACTATGATAATAGTATTATTATACTGATAGAGTACATGTACTGTAGAGCAGATTATATTTAGAGCAACATGATACAACTTGATATTACGTTTTCACTCATAAAATTTTTGCTTGGTAACCTATACCTGTACCTACTGCTCTGTAATATAATCAGTTTGAACAGACAACAAACAACTGTACCAAGTGCCCAACACAAACAAGTATTGAGATGATACAGAGAGGGAGAATGCAGCCATATTAATACAAACATACATGTAGTATAGACTGGGATAGAGAACACAAGAGAGAAACATATCTCCAATGTGAAAACCAGAAGCCATCAACGACTCATCACGCCACCCGAGGGTGGAAGCTTCAGGCAACTGACTTCAACGAGGAGAGATACATGTACATCTAGATATTATGGCAGAGCAGAGAACAATCCTGTTTGCTGACATGGCATTTGTGTACTTTCTTATAAGGTAGTGCAAAAAAAATCAGTCAGCTGGTTTGGCAGTGTCACTACAAGCATACAGATAAGATTGATAACCAGTACCTGTACCCTATGACCTGATATTCAGAAACCATTTTTAGCCCCAAAACAAAATTCAAGGAAGGTAGAGCCTACAACTGCATAAACCTTCCCTGTGTCAGGCTTATTGAGTTGACGTGCCCACTCAAGAAAACACAGGTATGAAGAGAATTAACACTGACAAAAAATAATATTATTATGGTGATAGACATGTACACATACATGTACATGTATTAGCATTGAGACGAGCAAGAGAGAGAGAGAGGAGGGGGGGAGGAGAGGGGGAGAGGGAGAGAGAGAGAGAGAGAGAGAGAGAGAGAGAGAGAGAGAGAGAGAGAGAGAGAGAGAGAGAGAGAGAGAGAGAGAGAGAGAGAGAGAGAGAGAGAGAGAGAGAGAGAGAGAGAGAGAGAGAGAGAGAGAGAGAGAGAGAGAGAGAGAGAGAGAGAGAGAGAGAGAGAGAGAGAGAGAGAGAGAGAGAGAGAGAGAGAGAGAGAGAGGAGATAGATACATGTATATGCAGTTATACATGTACATGTATATAATAGAGGGAGAGGTAATAATATCATATCCCTGAGAGAGAGAGGATGGATTGGTAATCAATACATGTGGCCACACCTGGATAAACTACCGTATTTCTTCTAAAAATTCGGAATGAAAATAATAATATTGCTTTAGCTTCGCCGAATTTTTAGAGGTTAATATTCAACATTCTGTCTGCATCCGCATTCCATTCCCGTTTATAGCATATACACGAGACGACCTTTGCCAAAAAATTAAAGACTATATTAAATCATTCGGTAAAGGATGCCGAATAATTAGAAGGGCCGAATCTTTTAGAAGAAATACGTTATATACAACAAAATACTAGGTAGAGTCTCACACTGCGGCACATGATTTACACTTCCAGGGGACATCTTTTTTTTCAAAAACATAGTTAGGAACGTCCATGCAGTGTTTTTGGTACCAGGTTTTACATACATCGCACTCGGCCATTTTATCACCTAATTCTTCGGGCAAGCGGCAGGAGCAGTGAAGGTCCACTGACTGGGTGTGCCTGACACCAACAGTCCTGCGCTCACCGACCGCTGGGAAGCGAGAGAGGCGACATTTCTCCAAGCACTCTGCCAAGTGCTGCCTCATAGACCTGTGATCGTACTTGATCTTGCATGGGTCATTACCACTGCAAATGTCGTATGCAAATGCTAAGGCAAGGACTCCACAATCGGAACCATTTGACTGCCTTCCAACATCCATCATTCTCACTACAAGCTGTTTAGCAGGACTGAACACAAGGCTTGCAATCAATTTTACCGTCCCACTGGAAGCACTGGAGTACATGCTGTCGTACACATTGACCACTCCATCGTCACATCCAACGTTGGAAACAGTACACCAGTGACAGCCTCCAACAAAGATGACCTGCACAAATTCTCCTCTGAGGATTTGGAACGACAGACTCCTGTGAACTGCCGGATCTTGCAGGCCGGCTATGTTTGGGAATTCCTGCAAGATGAGCAACTGACCGGCCCTAATGACTGTGTCTGAGAGCCAACCATCAGATGAAACAATTTCCCGTTTCTTATCTATGTGCAAGGTGTACAGTGGAGTGGACACCCAGGTGTTGCTTACAACTGCAGAACCATCGGCTGAAGACAAGGCTGTGGGATCGTCAGTCAGGTCAACAACATGCTCAACAACAGGCTTGGCTAGGCCACAGTTACACACTTTGAGATTTGCAGAATCATTTGCTACATCTCGTAGTGAGGTCCTTCCTGCAGTTCGCCAGTTGTCTACTGAAATGGATGGATCACCGCTGATAGCCGTCAACTGCCCCTTTGCATAGCCAGTAGTGAGAACTCCCTTGTGACAACATAGTAGGCATCGATCACCAAACACTTGTACAATGCAGCAAGGAAGGTGACATTTGCCCAATTTGCTATCATGCAAATTCACGCAGTCACCCACCTTGAAGTTGGGCCTAGGCTTTTTCGCTGGGGGAGGCTTCTCACCACCTGGTTTTTCTCTCTTTCCTCGACGAGTGGACCTCGTATCGATCGGCTTGCTTGCTTTAGGAGGTTTGGATTTCACACAATCATCATCCTTGCCATTCTTGTCAGAGTCAGCAGAAGAGGCTTTGGGAAACAATGTGCACCCAACGTAACGATTTCGTGAGTTTAAGGGGCAATCCCTCTTGTGTGCTCGTCCGAGCGCTCCGCACACGCAGATACCACTTATTACGTCATCTTCAAAACACCAACTAGTGTCACCAGTTGGGGTAGGCACACTTTTTTCCAAAGAAATGCTTTCTGCGTCTGACAGGGTATCCTCAGAATAGGAAATGACATCATTGTCAGATGCTCTGTCATCCACAGAAACATCACTTCTCTGATTCTTTACGTTCAAAGGACATTCACTATGGTTGGTACGTAGGTGAGTGGTGGACCCACACTTACACGTCCCTCCAGTTGTACGCTTCTTCTGTCCTTTACGTTTGAGTTCATCTTCGTCTGTCACTGTCGTCACTGCCGTAGGTATCGTGGCCATGCTTCTTTGACCACAGCTTGCGACGCTGTGCATCCACTGTTCGCTCACTTTTCAACTGTATTCGCCTCCGCTTGGAGGAATCGGTCTTTTCCTGATCTAAGTACATCATTCTCTGTCGATTGAATGTCTCCAGAGCAGCCTGAACACCATCAAACACAGGTAGCTTCAGACGCTCAAACAGCTCAACCACCCAATGATATTGTGGCCCATGCTTCTCATACATGTATGTCATGTTGGATTGCAGCAGAGCCAGCTCGGTTGAAACCACATAGTGTAGCCTTTCGAGGAAGATGTGCTTTGGTCTGAAGCGAACGAACACATTGTGGGAGGCCTCCAACCAGTTGGAATGCCCCCTTTTAAGAATGGGGTGAACCAGCTGTTCGGCCATTTCTGCTCTCTCATGGCATTCAATTTCGTAAGCCAGAGAGTGGAAAGGACATGTCAGTGCATGCCTTGTGTGATAGTCTGTTCCTTCGCACTTTAGATCCTCTCCATCCTTACACTCACCACAGTTGCATACTCGAAGTTGGTGAAAATCACACCTACCAAACCCCCAATCGTGCTCGTCGCGGGCATGTCTGGCCAATCCTTTCATCCTGGTTGCAAACTCTTCGGCAGATTCACTCATCGACAAAATTAGCGAAAAGTAGTTTCTGGCCTTTTCAATAAACACCTTGGAGAAGCAACCACATCCCTGTTTGTGCCTTGAGCAATGACAGACCACATCGCCAACAGAGGGAAAAGTGTCTTTATACTTTCTTATTAAATCAACAGTGAAGGACTTGATTTTCTGCAGCTTTTCCAGCTGCTTCTTGTGGGCCCTACCGGCATGCCCACCACAGATCATGATCTCTGCATTGGGAAAGTGGTCTGTCACTGCCTTAGCAGAGGAGGAGTCGGCATCTTGCCACTGAATGGCAATGTTCATCCCTTCCTCCTTGGCTTTTTTGAACGTAAGGCGTGCGGCATAGCCTTCGGCACCCTTGGATGTCCCCTGGTAGAGCTCTTCTTCAATTATGTCATCTCTGCCTTTCTGACAGAGATGCTTGCGGTAAAGAAGAGCTCCATCGTAGTAGTTTCGAATGCTGAAAGTAGCATTCTTGCTGTGATGACCACGTGTCATCCACGTGCCGTCAGCGGACGTGACGGCACGACTCCACGAACCCAGTTCATTTTGGTCCATGCGTTGCATGTCATCCTTTGCATCACTGCACATCTTATCGACCATCTCTTTGACAATAGGGTACATTCTCTTGATGGTCGAGTCAAACATTGGCCAACTAACTCCTTCAATCCCAAGTGCATGCTTCAATACCTTGTAATAAGTCACATGCGTGCAACCAGCTATGATAAAAGCCACCTGCGCAGCAATACCAATTTCGGTAGCACAGCCAAGTTCGTATTTAGATGATGTTTCAAACAATGCTCACTGACTAGCACAACCGTTACAAGCATAGGTGATAGAAAGAGCACCACCCAGCCCAAGGCTTTTCACATGAATGGGACACAATGCACCTTTACAACCAGGTGTGGCACAACAACGTATTTGATTCACTTGCTTAATGAACTTGTTCAATTGTTTCAAGTCCATGAAGCAAATATTTGATGGAATACATGACGTATTTTCTATCCTCTCTCTAACCTTTCTTTGAGGGGTTGGAACATACAGGGAGCCATCATTACTCTCCACTGTCACGTTGAGACTGTCAGTCTCCTCCACTGTCACATTGAGACTATCATTATTTGACGTGGGAGTATCCTAAATGGCAAAGAAAACTTACGGTGATGTGCACGTATACAGACAACTTCTTTCAACGCATACGAATGAACATGTACAATGTCATATAAGCGAAATGTATCAGCCTCCCAGTCTAGTGTACACCCACCAGGCCTCCCCCAATAGCCAGACTTAACAAAAATTAATGGTAAAGCGTCATCACTCCAGTATGTAAAGTATATCCTTTGGAAGTCTCATGCCCGCCCACTGTATGTCTGCCTATAATTATGCGTATCTACATCTCTCCAGTTCTTCTTATTCTACCCAGGATTCCTCATACCGTAAATCTGGAAATTTTCGTTGTAAAAATATTTTCGTAGTCAATGGCGGCTACAAAAATTAATCTTACGAAAATTAGCATGCGCTATTAACGCTAATGCGGTAAGGGGTCGTTCCTACGAAAATTTTTTTGCACGAAAATTTATCATACGAAAGTTTCTTTACACGAAAATTTTCAGATCTACGGCATTAGTGGGACGTTTTTAACATTCTTACACCACTGAGAATTTCGTGTTTTTTTCCCCTACTATCGGGTTATATTTGTGCCCAAGACATGTCCTTATAATGCACAGAAGGGGGACAGAGGGGGGACATAAGAGGAAGCCACCAGCACCCCACTGGTATGCCGCACCATCAAAATTATGAAATCACTGCATGCCATGATGTCCTGATGTGGGAATATAAGGTTCAGTATAATTATTATTATGAGGTTGATCCAAATTAAGGGGCTGAGTTTAATATTCCATCTCGCTACTAAGATAAGTTACTAAAGGATGGAAGATTGTTCCAGCCTTGAACATTGCATTTTTTTTACGCATTTTGCGTTTCTTGTCTGTCGCTGGTATCAAGCATGGAATTTGTGTAACCACTGACTTGGAGGAGCTGAATCTTTATGTTGATGACTGTGATCGCTATGATCTTCAGTCCAAAAAGAAAGAGTATCACTGGACGATCTTTGTGCTGATGTTGCCTCTCATCCGATATTCTGGTACAGAATTCGATTCTTATACCAGTCATTTTCCATACATAGCTTTGTGTATGCCTCAACCATCAGGAAAAGCCGGACATGCTCTCAGCATAATTCTATCTTACATGGTTTGCTCATTCAACCGATTATAATTCCCCCCCCCCCCCTCAGAATCATCAGGTGATATACATGTAATAATCTGCCTATGAACATTGGCGGAAATTAAACTTGGAGATAGGACCCAACCTCGTTATTGCAAAAATCTTCCCCCCCCCCCCCACAACAAACTCTTATAACATGCGTTTGTCACCTTACCTTGATAATACTGTCTATCACCGACCTTTCTGGTGTATCACCAGACACAGTATTCATACCCAGTGTAACACACACATCCTGTATAAAAACAATAATAATTAAAGTTAATCGCTCAGGTCCGAGGCTAATCTTTTCTTCAAGTACTCACTTTTTGTGCATCAGCACTCTCAATTGACTCCATATCACTGCAAAAGATGAATAGATACAGTATCACCATGCAAGCACTCCATTATGGTCACAATCACACTATGGTACGTATACTCACGTTAGTATGTTGAATAACAAAACTTGGATGAACTGTTGAAATTTCCAACACGTAACAGACCATACACCTGTACATGTACCTTGAGTTTCAGAAAATTGTAGCAATAATAATAATATATTATGGATACACCCACATTTGATAGTAACCCAGTATTGCTCTGCAGACCTCTAAATGACCACCCCCAAATAAGATGGATACCCTTCTCACTAAATGACTACACCTTCCATAATTATGACACTAATATAGCCCCATACACATGCTGAGCTAGTGAACAGCACCAGGAACACATTACCAGCTCACATGCACAAGGGATAAAGTAATTGGTTTTGTCCGTCTGTCTGCCTGTCTGTCTGTCACCACAAAATCGCCAGATCTGGACATCTAGGCATCTGAGCGACTAGTAAATATGACAAATCCATACAAGTCGTCCAAAATTTGTCTTCATTATGCTTCAAATGGTTTGGCAAGGCCCACGAGCATCGCAAACACTGCGTCTTTGTTGGCGACACCTATCGACTCGACCCATCCACGGCCATGTGTATACGTCAGCTACATACATGTATGCACACTTACTGCTGCAGCTCTCATTTCTATGCAAACAGATGTGGATGCAGATGCAATGTGCGACGGGTATGTGCTCTATAAAGCTCAAGTTGTTTCGTAGTGCACTGGGTATGGGCAAAATTATGCGTGACCCCTGTCCCTCACATAGCACATGGGTGGAAAACATTGCAAATGTGTGGTAGCAAGATTTTTCTTGCCCTTGACTTGAAAGGCTTCGTGCTGGTATTAGGCAATATTATTAGGCCCTGTCAGCTTAGGTACCTATATGGAGAGCAAGATTATTCCTGCCTTTGACTTGAAAGGCTTCATGCTGGTATTAGGCAATATTATCAGGCCATGTCAGCAGATCTGATTATACATGTAGATAAATTTCACTGATGCAATGGGCAAAGCAGGGGCACCGCCACAATATTATGCAGGAGTGAATGATGTTGCACAGCTCTGAGACTAGGATTATAGGCCTTGAAGTTGCTGGTCCAAAGGAAGCTCATTGCTATTTATAATCCAGTCAGCCGTTCACTTCTGGGCTACAAGTGTGTATAGGCTCTGCGGGATTTACACAAGTAAGTGGTGCTGTACGTACAATTCCCCATAGCCTTGCCAACTAACTAGCAAGTAGCGGAAACGTTTGCTGTGTAAAACAATAGAGCACTCGAGTTTGTAGCTCAAGGTATAGACCAATGCTAGCTAGCTTGTCTGCATGACGAAAAGACCTAGCTGCTCCGGGGGCGTATGGCAGCGACTCCCTTGTTGAGCACATAATTTACTCAGTTGGGCAAAGCGTAAACAATGTTCATCACATTGTCAAGCGCAAACAATAGGTATTGTCAGGTACATTTTCATCAGTTCTTGCTCATACACGGGCACAATGTATGGCTAGTTATAGCTTAGTTTTAGTTTCTGCAGAGACTTTTTTCAACACTGTGTCTACTGTACTGTCACCGGTACCCAAGATTTAGTGCTTGGAGTACCGGAAGCTCTAATATTAGCTATAGCTAATAGCCACTAATACTGAGTGCTAGACGGCTAGCGAGGCTAGTAGTTGGGGGGGGGGGGGGGGGTTTGGTTTCGCTAATCGGTTAGTGATGAGGGGTTTTGGATTTAGGCTATGGTTGTTGACAAAGGGTTAGTATTATAGTGACAAGGTGTATAAAGGTGGCAAAAAACGACATCCAGCAGCAGCGAGCTGGGTTAGCAGAGCGGACTAGGGCTAGGGCTGGTGGAGCGGTGGTCGTGGGTTCGAAACCCGCTTGATCTTTAGATTTCTTTTTTTATTCCACTTTCGAACAATTTTTTACGTTTTTTGGCGGGCTAGTTTGCCAGTACTCGAAGCGCTAAATTTTCAGTACCGGTGCCGGTACAGTAGACACAGCGTTTTTTCAATTGTTGCTGTTTGAGGTTAGCACTGTACATCAATCTGTGATGGTAATCTCGCTACAATGCATGGTGCAAGTACAAGCCACATTGAGACTACTATCCCCGTAATCAGTAGTCTCGTGCCCAGCCTCTATGTTGCATGCAGAAAATAAAAGTACGGTGAAATGCGCATTGTTCCGGCAATATCTCATTGCGTCCTTTCAGAATAGTGTCCGTAAAGTTCAGACGAGGGCAATAAGCTCAAATGTAGCTGGCGAGGATGTGGATGATCCATGCCTACCTAATGGGACAGGAAAATCTCATTTATACAGCTGCCGTTTGATCGTCTGGTTGAGAATCAGGCACTGACACACTCGGACTCCATAATTTGCCAAGATTGTGCTTTCAAGGCGTCGGTTGGGTGTAAGGCTGCGTGAATTGTGCATACAAGCAAAACATCGTGATAACGCTATCACTGATAATACAGTGGAATCCTGCATGACGGACACCCCTCAACGGCGGACACCTGCGATATAACAGAAAATTCTGAATGTCCGGATTGTATTTCCAATACATTCAAACCCCCTTAACAGCGGACACCCCGCTATTCCGTATAACGGACACTTATTTTGGTCCCGCAGTGATGCTTTATCATAGCTGGCCTCGATTCGATTGTAGGAGGGGCATGGTCAACCACTACCCCTGAGCTAAGGACACTTCGCTATAGCGGACTAAAATTTTGGTCCTAATGGTGTCCGCTTTAGAGGGTTTCCACTGTATTTGTTTGCGTGTCATAATAATATTATGTCGTGTACATCTGGAACCAAAGTTGAAAAAACATTTCACCACACTCTTTTTCCGATCTACGTATGGGTACGAGAATATGCAATCAGGTACTTGTAACATATCAGGAGAAGGAGGAAGGATCAGATTCTGGTGTTGTGCCCATACTGGAGTTGTACCAGTGCTTAGCTGCTATGCCTGTGTGCAAACTTCACTCGTGAGATGTAGTCTAGTAGCCTAGCAAGCCCTGGTGATGACGTGGAGCAATCTGATTGAGCTCCACTCCTGGCTGCAGCAGGTACTAGTCTCGTATACATAGGTATAACACCAGAGCCTTCCTCCTCCCCAGTCATAACCCTAGCGTTCCAAGGACCTATTGCAGTTTATCTAGAATTGTTTGTCCTTGTGAGTACATCCTATAATTAGTGTTTTGCAATAGGGGGATACATTTTTGAGAAGTAATTATATACATGTATATACAACGAAAAATATTTTTTACAGCGACGACAATTTGTTTTTCTTGTATAATTTGTGTCCTATCCTGGAGGGCATAAAAGATGCACTCTCCTACAAGTTCAGAAGACTCGCCGCATGTTTCGACAGGCCTGCTCGGCAGGCCACCGAGCCTCATTCGACGTTCTCACTCCGCTTGAACGTTGCCATTACACGGTGAGTTTGATCAGCTACTCTTGGCCTGCAGTGAGGGGTGTGGTCTTTATCTGCGTATGGGTACGAGAATATGCAATCAGGTACTTTGGGAAAACTTCCGTTCCTTTGGTAACATATCAGGAGGAGGAGGAAGGATCTGGTGTTGTGCCCATACTGGAGTTGTACAAGTGCTTAGCTGCTATGCCTGTGTGCAAAACCTCACTCGTGAGATGTAGTCTGAGTAGCCTAGCAAGCCCTGTAAAAATTGGTGATGACGTGGAGCAATCTGATTGAGCTCCACTCCTGGCTGCAGCAGGTACTAGTCTCGTATACATAGGCATATTATACACCAGAGCCTTCCTCCTCCCCAGTCATAACAATACAAACCTAGCGTTCCAAGCCCAGTAAAATCAGGCGACATGCATCATACAGTTCCATAGTCAGGAAAGGCGAGAAAACTATCAGTACGCCATATTATTATATTATGCTCACACAAATAGGGATCATCTCACAACTATGAGAATCGAATCGTGTCACACACGACAGACACAGAAAACTTACCTATAATCAATCTCGGTAGTGCGCAGACGAAGTTCACGTAGTCTCGTTCCGGTTCCCAGACGAAAGTTCACGTGGCACGATGGCCGATATGCGCACGCGCAGTTTGACAGGGGAGGGGCTGATGCAGATATGCGCGTGCGCAGTTGGACAGGGGAGGGGCTGATGCATGTGCATTTGGAAGGGGTGGGGCTGAAAGCACGACCTTTGACCTTAAAATTGACGACCGACAGCGGATACCAAACGGAGTCATTCATGTCTCCTACAACGCTAAAAATGCTCAGCAAAGGGTAAGCGGCTAAAATAGACTTATATCAGCGCTTTTGGGGCAATTTGGGGATATATCCACCCACGCAATTAAATGGTACCTTAATCATAGTAACCACTAAACAAGTCTGTCAAGCGGCGGTAAGACCTCCGCCTCAAACGCTCTCTACCAACTTTCTAGCTAGCTATACTGCAATGTATCACATGACTTAATACTACTATAAATGGAGCGTGGTCACGTGCGCTTGACGTTCAGTGTGCGTTAATTGGAATATCGCGTTCAGTACTGGACCCAGGCCTTAACTATGCAGAGAAAACGTGCATGGCACGAATCGTGCGCATGTCCCTTACAGAGGGTTTTCCCAACTTCGGTCACACAAAGAAGACTCACAATCACTATTCATGTTAGACTTTACCAAAAATTCATGATCCTCATTACATGATATTGTACATGGCCACATAAACAATAGTCACATCACAGCTTGTAACCGTTTTATTTTTCCCTGTGAAAAATAGGTGTTAGTTCGTCATAATGAATCGTTTCACGTGGATATTTCAGTGTGATGGTATCTGAATCTTCATCAAATTTCTGAACTGCAGCCTGGCTTCCATCCACTCACCCACTTCACCTTGATCACACTACCTATTTGAGGAATTTGTGCCATCAGGACATCAATGTTGCTGGATTCAGAGCTATTGGGAACTTTGCTTGCATGTTGAAATAGCTTACTCACAGCAGTAGATGAATTAAAAGTCTAGCAATATCCTGTTATTTCTTTTCAATAATTATAATATGCCATGAGTGGGTAGAAGAATAAAATGATTTATAAGGTCACTCTGATTGTATATGAGGAGGTGGAGATGAAACAAAATGTGGGTTCTTCTGTAAGGTATACTTTCTACGATGATTGATGTGCATACTGCATTCAGCTGAAATGATTTGGTTGCACATATTTACAAAATATCTCAGGTAATCTAAGGACTGGGTACGCGCGTGCCACACAGGGGTCACGTGCGCGCAATATACTTCACTACGTTTAGTCACATGATCACGATCATGGCCACATAGTAGCTGTACAAAGGCAGAGGTTGGCTGAGGCGGCGATGAAGACGCTTAGCTATGAAGATATCTCGGTTGTACGAAGCGAGTAAAGACGATTTTAAGCCATAATGCCCTGGGGCAGGAATGAACGAGACGGGAGATATTCAGGTAAATAACCCTTATGCGACCTTAGGTTTATCACACATTGGGGCATTCCCGCTCGCGATTTTTTATCTGACGTACACTTTTCGAACTTGGTCAGTTTTGGAAACGTACGTTTCACCTAGAGCGCATGCGCGAACTCCATGTGACTTGGGTTTTTGTATGGCGCGTTTGGCGGGAATTATTCAATTATTACCAATTGTCCGTGATGGCGTTCAAAAGGTTCACTGTGTTCTCGAGAAAGATGCTGCTGCTTATTCTGCTGGTCACGTCCAGGAGTGATTCTTCAGCTCCACCTGGTAGGGCTCTGATTCTGGATCCAGGGGCAAGTCTGCCCTTGTGCTTTTCAGCACAATCCAGAGGAAGGGTCCTACCTGATCCTGGGCTTTTCTTGAGTGTTGCTACCTGTCAGGAGCTTTCTGAGTCGCTGTATGACTTATCAAAGTCCTTTGTGCTATCAGTTTGCCTGCTTGGCTTTCTCAAGATTTTCTACGGCTATCTTATCATTACGTAAGTTATTTTATAAGGCAATCAGTGAATTCTTATCATGTAAACTGTGTACTGCAGGTCTCAAAAACACAATAATAAACGTCCAATATACATGTACAAGGTACTAATCAGTGACGATCAAAATAAAATAATATATAGTGACTATGTGCTGGTAGTCATTTGTGTTACTTTTCAGGGAGGACCAGGGTCTGACGATGAAGACATGGCCGATCCATTCAACGGAAAGAGGTTTACTGTGTGCATGTTCCTTCCGATGGAAATTGTTGGTCTCTCAGAAAGAGTAAAGGTAGTTGACGTCGGTAAATTAGTTGAAATACCGTCCGAGATTCAAGTACGACAGGCCATTAGTAAGCTGTACAAACAAAAGGAAGAGCATCCTGATAAATTTTCGTACATAAAATTTCCTTTCGGAATGATAGATTATGATGGGCTTCAAATGCTGCAAAAATATCATGAATACATAGCACTTAAGAAAAAGGTTGCTGAAGAAAAAGCTTGGCTTAAACAGGCACAACAAAAGTGTGAAGGTCTTGGGATTAATATTGATAAAATCAATCAACATTTCAAAGATAATGTGTGGTCCACTGCTAGTTTCAATCCGATTACTTCTATACGTAATTTAGTGGGTAAGCGATGGCTAACTGATGATATCATAGAAAGTGTATTTGATACCATAAATATGAAGCACAATGACACAATCTGTTTTGTATGTAAACCCACTAGAGTTATGTATTCATCTGCGAGATTAAATGAGAAACTGCGAAATATCCAAGAAAATGGTATTACTGTTTCTAAGGTCCTCATAGCCTTGAATGTGGGACGTGACGATACTGGCACATGCTATGTATCTGATGAAAAGCGACGAGGGGCTCACTGGGCTATGCTTGCATTAGACTTGAAAAATGGTGTCACATACTATGGTGATTCACTTGGCTGGCCCCTACCTAGTAACTTAACTAATACAGTTGGATCAAACTTGAAACGAATGGAGGGGGACCTTGGGATCAACATCATGTCTGCTCTTAATAAAGTTGTTATCATAAACAAATTATCATGTGATACAAGTAATGATTCTGACTCAGGCATGTGGTTTTACCCACTACAGACATGTTCAGATGTGTGTGGTGTGATTGTGGTGTGTATGTGTGCTGTACTTTGTGACCATTGGGATTTGTGGCTTACTTGTGGAAGTAAAATGGAGACAGTACATGTACCATTGCTGTCAAAGCCATCAATAAACAGTATGCAACTAAGATTAATAGTAATGTCCTGGATTGTGAATGACAGTGCTAACACAAGTAATCTAGTTCCTATTATCAAGAAAAATAATACTAGTGACGGTCAAGGCAAAAGTGATACTCAATCCACTACCAATACTCAGACTACTAAATCACAAGAAAACAGTTGATAATCCCCTTACTCATATGCATGCAGATAGTGACGATGATTTTGTGCCAACCAGTTTCAAGAGAATGAGCAAGCACCCATCTACCTTAGAAAAGGATAGTGACTCGGAAGATGAGTTGATAAAATCAGAAAAGGTTGGAAAGCCCCTAATTTTAAGTATGCTCCCTGAAGGTTATACATACAAGATGGTATCAGTCACACACTTCAAGGATCTTGACTCATTTAACTGTGAATTAAAAATAAATTTAGAAACTGAAGAAAGTGCGAGAAAATGGGTAGCGGAATATAATGAAAAGACTAAGGTAACCATGGCGTACGAGTGCTGTAAAAACCAAAGTGGAAAAAGAGTTATTAAAAAATTGTACTTACGTTGTCAGCATAAGCAAAGGCAGACTGGAAAACACACAAAAAGTAACAAAGCCTTAAAAACTACACACAAACAGCACAACAACAAAAATACGGATTGTCCTGCACAAATTATTGTAACATTACTTCCTCCAAACACCCGTGATGGATTTTGTGTAGCTGTAACATTAAAGCACACACATAATCATTTGGTCGATGTTGCAGATGCTCTACGATTCAGACCAGTTTCTGACAGTACAAAAGAAAAGTACTATGACCTCTTCAGACAAGGTCACTCTCCATCTAGTGCCCACCTTGAGTATGAAACCCAATTGACATACAAGGATACTCAGCTACTTGCTGATAGACACATTAATCCTAAGATAAGTGATGTATACAACTTGTTTAACAAATGGAGGAAATCTAATCTGGGTGTCAGAACAGGAAAACAGATGTTTACGGAACTTGAACATAGAGCTAACATCTACAATGATTCCAATAACCATATAGGAGGGAAGGCAATAGTACACAGGTTTTGTAAAGGTAGTAAAATTAAAGATACAGCTGATAAGGAAGTTGAACAACCATTAATATTGGCTATCTGTACACCACTGATGTCTAGGGTTCATAAATATATTCAGCAATCTAAAGAACTAGTGTTTGTAGATGCATCTTCCTCATTCGAGGATTTTAATAATCCACTTTTTGTCATGTCGACTTCATCAGCGGCAGGAGGTCTTCCTCTAGGCATAGTCATTACATCAGCGGAGAGTGCTGATGTGATACATAAAGGAATGACAACTTATTTCCAGAATCAGCATTTTATGGAAATGGCTACCCCGCTAATATTATGATAGATGATTCACTAGCTGAACGTGAAGGTTTACATCAAACTTGGCCAAGCTCTAATATCTTCATGTGCACATTTCACTTTCTACAGAGCATGTGGCGATGGCTTTTGTGCAGTAAGAATAACATACATAAAGATGAACGGCAATACTTGATGAACTTAGTAAGGAAGTTGGTTTACGCCAAAAAAGAAATCGAACTAAATACAGAATATCACCAGTTCAAAAGTAATACAGTAGCAAAACAATATCCAAATTTCATGGCACATATGGAGGGATACTGGAAACATAGAAATGACTGGGCAATATGCTTTAGAAATGGTGAAACTATGAGAGGGATAAACACAAACAACTACGCTGAGTCAGGGATTAGAATTCTAAAAGATATAGTTTTCAATCAAGTCAAGGCGTATAACCTCGTTCAGCTATTTGATTTCTTAACAGTAACATTTGAACTGTATTATGAACGCCGTCTGCTAGCAGTGGCACATAACAGAATGGATAGGTATATATCATTAAGATACAAAGGTTTAGGAGTAACAAAGATAAACCAGGAAAGCATACGCCAATCTACAACAGCTGGTCATGTGTATCTTGTAAAGAGTACTTGTTATGCAGATAAGGAGTATGAAGTTGACACTCAAAAATGGACATGCACTTGTACAGTTGGTAGGACAGGATATCCTAGTGGTGAACCGTGCAAACATCAACATGCAGTAGCAAATAAATTTAATATAACAGCCCCCAACCTACTTCCTTACTTCAATGCTGATGGACGTTATTTGCATGCTTTAATTGCCGTAGGACCACTTAGAGTTGGAGATAAGAGTTTTTACGCTGATATGAAAGAAACAGCATCAACATGCAATCCCACTGACTCGGTTGAGATGGTAGACAACACAAGTAATAATACAATGGACTGTGATACAATGGGAGATCAAACCACCAATAATACAATCTATGATGAGGGGGAACAAAATCTTGACCTGATACTTAACGCTATGGACGAACAAGACAAGCTAAAACAAGACGTATTAACACTAGGAAATGCTTTTATTGAAGACGTTCAGGATAGAATGGGGCAAATGGACATTCAATACCTCACAGGACTAAAAAAATTCTTTACAGTTTACATGGATACCGTAAAAAATACAGAACCAGCAGTTTCAGCTACTCCAAAACTTTCTTCACTACTACATACTTCTCTCAGCCGTCTTCATCAGCAACTCAAGTAGCTGGTACAAGACGTATGCACGTCCAGCCCACAGCCATATCGAGAAGACGAGAAGGAATCACAAAGGGGAGTAAGATGGCACCCAGCGGCAGACCCCCCAAACGTCCACTCACTGACTGTGACATTAACGTCCAAACGAAGAGAGGCCGACCTGACCACATAAAAAGAAAACAAAATTTACGATTAAATGAACAACTGAATCAAACAAACCATCATAAACATGGAAAGGGCCACTAATTTACTTCCTGGATGTGTAGTTGAATAATCAACACTTGGTGTTCTGCTACTCAGATTATGTTCGTTCGTACATAATACATGTACGTCTAGCACACTTTAATCGTTGCATGGGCAGCGTATGTTTTAGGGGTGTAGTCTCCCATTTCATCTAAGCCACTCGTGCACAGATTTGCTCTTACGTATACACAGACTTTCCCACCCCAGGAAACATACCACTCAGAAACCTGTCACCTTATGATATGCTTGATCTGATATCAATTTTGACGTTCGTCACCCGTGTTGACCCCAGATGCTCACTTTTACTTAAATTATCCACTCCGACATCGTTGGACCATTACCACCATCTCGAGGATTTATCTACATGTATCTCTCATAATTATTGGCTGTTCAAAAGCTATTGCCCTCACTGCCATCATTGTGGAAGTGGTGGCTCAGGGTCAGGGTGGATTGGTGTGCGTTCGATCATCCGTATCGACCATAGGCTACAATTTGAATCACAACTCTGGATCAAACAGCCATTTATATACCCATTTACATATATACTGTCAGCAGTGCAAGGCTTTGTTACAGTGTACATGTAGCTACAAAAGTTTACTGTAATGATGCTCAAACTTTATCAAATTTTCTTTTATCATCTTTTATAAGTCAAGTACTCAATGATCAAATCATCCACGGAATTCTGCTGAGCACTGTGCGTATACCTAACATGCATTAACAAATTTATGAAAACTGTTGTCAGCTTTAGTACATTATTTACCTGGCTATTTTCAGGTTACTCCATGTTTCAATGACGCAGATGCAACCAGCGTTCTCTTCAGTGAATCTAATAGTTAAAACTATCGATCGTATCATGCTCAGTACAATAGTATAGCGTAAATCTTACCTATACTTCTTTGAACAATTGATGATACGCGATATCAACAATAAACATACTTACAGCGGTCAGTCACATGATCGAAAGAGGCCACTCCCATTCATTTCACAAAACGGTCTAGTGAGCGGTTAAGTTCGAAAAGTGTACGTCAGATAAAAAATCGCTTCCCGCTCAGTACGATGGCAGATCAACTTGCCCCAGTGATATTTATTAGTTAGGCATATAAACTATTTAAGGCCTAGAGAGACAGTCGTCCAGATTGATCTTCGCCGCCTTTGCGATCTTGTCTTCGGAATAGCCTTTACGCATGATGTCACCAGGAGGCAGCTAATTAATGGGCGTGGCCATTAATTAGTTTGCGATTAGAGAAATGGTTGGTCTATCTTATGGTGCAACTTCCTTGTTCATAACATGTAGTGTTCTGGAGATATGGTGGTTAAAGTTACAGCTAAAATCATGCTCTGAAATGGGTGTCCCAGTCCTTAGACCGCCTGAGATCCTTCTCCTGGCAGTGATTTGGCCATGACGAAGAAGATAAACATTTAAAACAAGTTGGTGCTTAGATCCAATTGCTGCAAAACCATGATATCGTATAATAATATACCTCATTTTGGCAATTGTAGTTAAACGATTTAGACCAGCTGTGGATGTAGGTAAAGCTGTTAAGTTTCCATTGTACTGTAAGCTTGCATCGATCGTTGGAGGCACAACTCCAGTCTTCAGCAACAATCTTTACTAGTTGATGTTTTGCCATAGCAGGAGTTACTGGCTGAATTCTCTTATACATTGGTTCAAGCTTTTCCTTTGTACAAGTGGGTGCGACTTCCATCTATCCTCCGTATCTATCTCCATTTAAGGATCAATTTGACAAGTAATCTTTTTCCTGTACTGCTTTACCTTGGAGGTTATCCAAGAAAACAAGGCAATTTGTGACTGGCTATGAGAAAAGGCACCATTCAAAAAAATTGAGGTTTTGGCATGATTGATGGCCCTGTGTGCTAAACACAATGGTACAAGTTTCAAATATTGATCACAAGTGGAGTTATGGCCATTTTTATGCACTCGGGTAGGGGTCGATACATTCTTTTTTCGGAAAACACATTTTTAATTAAATTTGCATGTATCTGAGCTAATATTTGTGCCCGTAACTACAGAGCTTTGCATTTTGTTTGAATACAGCAGAGCAGTGGCTACTCATGCATGAAGCCACAACACAACGTGCTATATAAACACATTACATACCATAGTCGAATTGGGTTCAGTACACACGCGCAGAAGTTTGAATTTGAGCAGCAAGCGGGTGACTGTGCACGCTATACGCCCTACTCCTCTGCCTACGAAATTGGATCTAATTTAATCATGCCCAGAAAGTATTCTGAGGACTTCCGCTGGAGGATAGTGTTCCAGCATTGTCTGCGTGGGCTTTCAGTAAGAACTGTTGCTAAGCAGAACTGTTAGCCCAAGCACAGTCGAAAGACTAGTGCACAGATATAAGAGAACAGGAGATGTCAGATCTGTCCAAGAAAAGCATGGTCCAGACACAAAACTCAGTGAGCAGGAGCAGGGGGGGGGGGGACTTCAGCCCCCGCTCTTTGGAAACAAGGGGGGCTGAGCCCCCCCCCCCCCCCCCCCCCCCCCAATTTTATCACATATCCATGCTATACAATTACAGCAACATAGTTCTGGATGTTAGGGAAGAAAACCCACATAGTAACAAGTTCCATCGAAACTTTCGATTGTGGCTGGATAGAAATCCTTCATTAGATGAAGCAGCTGTGCTAGAGGAAGACAAAACTATTAACTATTCTTAAAAAGATACCGTTGATGAGGAATTTGAGAGTAGTAGAAGTGATGGAAGGCCAGGAGATACTGGAGGACTCAATGGTGGGCACTATATAGACCCCCATAATTCCTCTCTCCATGACGGTTCATATGATCATGAAGAATATTCCCCATCATCACTGCCAGATGATGGCTCCTATATACATATAAGTCTAACAGAATATCAAGATTGGGGTGCCCACCATGGTGAAACGGTTGCCTCACTGCTGGAGAACTGCTAATTCTATACATACACAAGATGGTGATTCACTTATACTCGATTCACGATTTGTACACTGAAATTGAGTCAACAGAAGTCTCAGGGGCGTAGCCAGGATTTTAGGTAGGGGGGTGCTGGAGTACGCGCGCAAAAATTAAGCCACGCCCACTATTCAACCGTCAAGGTCGAAGTTCAAATGGTCAAAGAGAACGCGTTCTGAATGTAGCTAGCAAGCTATAGCTCAAGGTTTTCGGCCTGATCTTGGGATAAGATAAGTTTCTGTCTTCTAAGCTGCTTTTTTGTAGATGATAGTTTGGAGTAGCCAAGGGGGTGCTGGATGAGGCTGTTCTATGAACTAGACATGACTAGGCCAAGAGCAGAGGGGGGTGCTTGAGCCCCCTGCCTACGCCACTGAGTCTGCAGAGCCATTTTATTGTAGCTCTCACTTGATTCATGCTGTGATATCAATATTCAATAGACTATAGCTATTCATATTATACATCTATCTACCAATCATATTAACCGATTATGGGCGATAGACGCCAATTGGCGTCATATACGTAATGTACGTTATAGGCGATTGACGCCAAATGGCGTCAAAGCCGTTTTCTTCGCGTTTTTCGTGCATAGCGCTAGGCTACTACGCTCTACGTCCGGTTTGTGGTTAGACGCTGACCGCCGCTACTAAGTTATGGCTTCAGATCGCGCCGGTAGCAATTAAGTGGGTGTGACCGATACCGTTAACCAAGCAGCTCGATCGCCATTACGATCGACCCGGGCGAAAGTTCGAGGCTATTATCGTTGAACCAACAGAGCTACAGCCATGGCGCTTGGTCCATAGCTAGACGAGTGGATAGCGACTACCTACGAGTAGCCGCTTTGTGAAGCCAACCTTGAACGCGAGCGGTAGACTTGAAGACGGCGGCCATGATCGAGGTAAGAAGGCTTCTAAGCTTTTAGACGCTACTACAGCGTTTATTTCGATAGTGTACGGCGAGACAGAAGAACGTGAGGCTTCTGGCAACTTATGTAGTTGTCAGCAAAGCCTTTAGAGGTAGCTAAGGCCTGTTACTTAGCTACAATAAGCTTGTCTATAGGACGCTTTATTTTCATGTTAAATATTTCGGAGTTCAAAGTTCAATTGACCCGTACAACCCCGCCCATAATCGGTTAATAACTATTGTAATGTCATGACCTTGCCATAATGATTTGATTCACTTTATTTGACTTTGGATAACAGAAAGTGTAATTACAGCTTTCAAGTCTGTAAGTGTTCACAGTCTGCACTTTTAGTTGGGAGGATCCGGAAATGATATATCCCAAACTCCTGGAGGGGTTGATGGTCAAGGATAATACTGCTTGTGTTTGCAAGTTGTTCCATCCCGCTCTATATCATTAACTGAGTACACTACACGAAACATATTATACACAATACAGTGACTCTATGGCCAGTGTACAGTCCCAAGAATGGATAGAAACTTATAGCAGTGCAGTCATCACAGGTGAATGCTGGTAATTTCTCCCAATCTTTCTTTTTCCTGCAAGAAGCAACAAACTTGTAGGTTGTTGGTAATCCAGCTTTCTTGAGGGTATCTGTATATATACATGTAATTAAGCAAGAGTGTATAATATACTATTGATGTAGGGATTGGATAAATCAAAATGCAAACATCAGAAGTTTATAGTAGTACCTTCATCCACTGATGATCCCAACTGAATTGGTGCCACAGGTCTGCCACTATCATTATTATGATATTGTAACTGAAAGAGGGTAAATTACTTTCGTTTTGGCGGGGGTGGGCCTGGAATATCATCATCTTCCCATGGCACAGTCTCCTCTGCGATAACCTTACCCATCCGGCTTGTGCACAAGTGTTGATAAAACATTAAAATTGGAACTGAAGATTCAAAGTCACTCATACTTACTTGGATGTTTGTAACAATCTCAGCTCTTGGGATTTTTCACTGTGCTGCTGTTCCATGTGTTCACTTGCTTTAAGTACCTGGAGCCATGATTAGCATTTAGCTAGCCACTAAAGTTAGTACTGAGCCAACAATCAGTAGCACGCATGCAGCTAGTATAGCTATTACCTTTGCTCTTGTCGTTTGAGCTCAGCTTCTAGGCTTCTAGGAAGAGCACCCTTTCCTTGAGCTCTTCCACTTCATATGTCAAAGCTAAGGGATAAAAAAAACACCTTTCAGGCTTGATATGTATAATATTATAATAATAGTTTATACATTGATTCTCTTTGAAAATAGCCTCCATCATACTGCGGCACGGCACACGGTCTTGGGCTGTCATAAGTTATTTGTTCCATAATGATGGTACCTCATAAACGTTACTCATATGTGCAGCAACAAACTTGTGACTACACTTTGCTTACAAGTATGTAAACTATCAGAATTGTTACACTATACTATAAACCACAAACATGTACTCGAAATGCACACAACACATAGTTACGAATATGTGCAAGTCTGGTTGTGTATAGTACCAAGGTATGTTGTATGTATGTATGTATGTATGTATGTATGTATGTATGTGTGTATGTATGTATGTATGTATGTATGTGTGTGTGTGTGTGTATGTATGTATGTATGTATGTGTGTACAGTATGTATGTATGTGTGTATGTGTGTGTGTATTGGGTGAGGACATGCATGTGACATGTGGGGGGTGGGGTAATTGACTACACAGTGTCATGCATGTGCATGTGCATGTGCATGTGCTGTATAGCTTCTTTGTGGTGCTTGATGGTAAAAGCTGCATGTGATCATCCTTGTGTCCTGGTATTCTCCCAGGTAGCAGTATAGCATGCCTTTCCGCATAGATGGTAATGAAATTGAGACATTCTTGATCTTGTCAAACTTAAGAGCATTCTTTGGGGCATGGGAGGTGTTGCCATGTACCCTTGTAGTCAATCCACAAGCTAGAAAGCTAACTTTTAGGGCCATGAAGCGATTCTTTCCTGTGTGTTGTTTTGTGTATACTAATTAATTAACCCTCGCCGCAAAGCGTAGGCGGAGGGTTACTGCAATCGTTTGGCGATTTTTGTCCGTCCGTCAGTCCGTCCGTTTGTCCGTTTGTCCGTCCGTATGGTAAGGGTCGTCTGAGAGAAAGTACGCATCTGAGGATTACCAGGCATCATGGAAGAGTGGTCACGTAAGTCCTGCCCGGTGGTATAGTAGTGTGCAGCTGTGGTTGCCATTCTGTGCCTTGCTGGTCAGTTGTCAACGTAGTAATAGTGTAAACAGGCAGTGGCTCTCAAGTGCATAATTCAGTTTAAATAGTCACAGAGGCTTTCAGTTAATATAGCGACATAGGCAGGTGCCTTCCCCTATGCCTATATCATGCACTGACTCTGAAGAAAACTGGAGTACCTCAGGTGCAGGATATGTGTATGGTAGTATGTATCTAGTTCAGTACTTCTGATATTGAGCAGGCATATATACTGAGATATGCTATAGATCTACATGTGCATGAGTCATGAGTCATGCATGCGTGTAGCGGTGAGGGTTCTGCACTCCTGTGCATTCATTTTTATTGTATTCATAAGAATGTACCTATTCCGTGTAGCTTTTAAAACTTTTTTCTACACACATGGATGCCCCCATGATAAAAGGCCATAGATGACCTCTGGTGGGATGTCGTTGGTCTATGGGACTTTGTATTGGTGTCGTTCGACAGCAAGGCGGATATAAGTTCCAGAATGACCATGCCTTCATAATGCTCCCTGGAGAATGAGGTGTAGCAAGGCTTGCCGCTGGCCCACTTACACCCACACCTTGTCTCTAGGAATGCAGTGAGATCTGTATCTGGATCGTTCTGTTATGTTCGTGACAGTAAGTTAAGGTACAATTATCGCATGATTACATTATTGGTTCTCTCATTCTCAGGTGTGGCTCCTGTGCTGGTGCTCTCTTGCTCTGGGGACAATTCAAAGAGGTCGCGTGGGAGATGGGACACTACTTGATCTACATCCAACTGGAGGTCATCCACATTGATCAAGGGTCGATCGCCTCCACTGTCCTGGTCGTCATCACTGTCGTCAACATAGCTATTGTCTAGATAGACATGTAAAGCTTTTTGTGATTTTAGTACAATGTCATGTTTAGCTAGTTAGAATAAAACTTAGTGTTTTATTAAAACTGAAATTTAGTGTATTTTACCAAAGTGTGTGGAGTCTTCATCCTCATTTTCATCTGTGTGTGGCTTTTGGTTAGGGGGTTAAGTGCTACTTAGTGGAAGTACATTGAATATTCATTACCTGGAGAGTCGTTGGGGTCGTCCCCACAGAAATAATCTTGGAGGAAGTCTGTTAGGGCGGGGCTGTCCGAACTGCCAAGGAGGTGGAGAGACTCCCTTGCCAACGAGTTGAGAGCTCGAGCAGCGTCTCTGTCCTTCGACATGGCACAAAGAAAGGTTTTGGCTTTACCGTCTTGAAGTCCGTGGAGGTACAGCTGAGGACAGCGAGCCTGCGCATGCGCTTTCTAAATAGCCTCCGTAGCAACATGTTCCGATGTACCAACCAGACCACTGCCACAAATATCGAAATACTTGAGTTCCAAAAGTTTAGAACGATAATTTACTCCAAATTCTTTGGAATTCTCCTCATAATTTACAGGATCATCTTCCAACTCACAGTGATGTAAGTGTAACACTCGTGAGCGAAGAGTGAAAGCATCTTCCTCAAACTATAGACACATGAATACAAGTACATGTTATAGCACAGCTTGTTCTAATTAAAGCACAACATGCAGGTAGCTTGTGAATGAGTTGCCATGCACTGGCGACACGTGGTGAGCTGAAGTTGTCTCCTTGAAACCACCAAGTAGATTGTTTGCTGGATTGTACACAAATAGTTCCAAACACTGTTCAACATCACCAATCCTGAAGGTGTAGCCACTTTCCTATGTACATGACATTGTACACTGTACTGTAATATTAATTACATTCATATTACCGTAGAATCCCGCGATTACGCCCCCCCTTTGTGCATGCTAGGATTGGGTAAAAGTGGGGAGGGGGCTTATACACGGGATCCTAACATTTCCGTGTGACGACCATTACCGACCGCCGAATGCCACGTGGGCGCGCGATCTCTGTACTTTCTCTGGCTGTTTGGTGGGCAAAACTCGAGAAAAACGACAAAGTAAGGCATATTGTGACACAAATAGCTAGTTTGCTAGCTGTAGCTACTGACTTATGGACTCCATTGTACAGTCAGGGAGGGGGGGGCTTATACGCGAGACAAAACTACCTATGCAGGAACTTGAGCTAAAAATGCAGGGGGGCTTATGCGCGAGGGGGGCGTAATCGCAGGATTCTACGGTAAGTGAAAATGAAACTCACAAGACGTTTAATATCCTCAACAATAGGACTCCAGACAGCATTCATGGAGTACAAATTGATGTACTTTCGCTCACTCAGTGCTACTAAATGTATTGCAGAATACTGTGATCGATGTCTAGGGTGCAGATTACCCAGCATGAAATAAGACACCTACATAATATGTATATACAGTGCATGTATATACGTCAATCAGCATTCACTAAGCTAGTAGCAACATACCGAGCTTGTGTATTGCCTTATGTGAGCCAATAGGATTAATAACTTCTATGTCGTCATAATACAGGAAAATCTGCAATGATAGCTCATTTGTTGAGAAGAGTGGGTGGGAATGGAATTCCTGAGCATCACAATAATCACTAAGTACTCCTGGGTCCCGGGGGTCCCGGCTTGAGTGCCTTCTGTGAATCTACAATGTAAGCATACATGTACATGTACATGCATGCACGTGTGTATTCATTTACTGGTGTGATTTGCATTAATTATGTGTGCTAAAAATTACGGTGGACAAGCTATAGTTTTGTATAATACTTAAAATAATATGCAGCTTTACCTGTGTAACAACATCCTCATTCTCGAGTAGACGCTGGAGTGTTTTGAGTATGGGTACATACACAATATAATCCTTAACTTCACGATCTTTCCGTTTTCTCGTGGACTGACTGGCTTTTTGGCGTATGCCAAGAACAACATTAGTTGGTTCCTACAAGTCAAGATACACATAAATAGTGTACGAGGTACACACATGTATACGCACATTATACACGTGTTTTACATGTACAAATCTTTCTCAAATGGGAAACGAGAGCAGATGTAGTTTTGCCTGTTAGTTGTCTCCAGTCCATGAAAAACTCGTGTATACTGATCCTCGTGATCAAGACACTCCATCACCAATGAACTAGTACTTGCGGACACCTGAGCATCTTGCAACTTTGATTGAAGTGTTTGCTTTAGGGCATTAAGTGCAAGCTGGAATAAGGAACTAGCGCAGGCCCGGAGGAAGCAATTTACATGTGGTCCGGCCAGCTTTAAGTCAGAATGTGGAGCAAATGCGTGCGTAAGCACGCAAAAGTAGGGGGGTCTGGGGGCATGCTCCCCCAGGAAAATTTTGTAATTTACAACCTCAGAAATTGCTTCTGATGGCTTTTGAGACCACTTTCACTGGTCAATATTTAGACTTCGTTGTATGGCCTAAATCCCAATTAAGATTCAGTGAAACAGAGAATTTGTGATAGCAGAAGGCAGCCTCGTGATCTAAATAATCTCTCCACTTATATTAAGCTTTAAAGACTGTTGAACTAGGACCAAAATATACAAATACCTTAGGAAGCTCATTTGAAGATGAGTTGGTGTGCTAATTTGCACTATCAAGCATGCGCGATTTATTATCTGACGATCTTTACCATGCGATAAATAAAATAAACGACCATTACCCAACTAAGCGTTGAAAAAAGTGGTCCGGTTTTGGCCTGATGAGCCTGACCGGTTCCGGCGATCCTGTAGCGCCAGAGACAACTGATTCCATCACAGACTGGAATCCTATGACTCTCGTATCTTCAGTATCCACTTAGCGGCAGCATCCTTCACAGACTGCTCCGTTATGATTGGGTGAGCACTGGTACATGTTGGGGAGTCTTCACCATCACTGGGTAGGTCAGTCCATACATATGCTGTACATTATATGGTTATGCATGGTCAAAAGTGCTACTAATTAATAATTTGCTCTTCAACATTAAGAACGGTGGCATACTAGTGTCATAAAACTTAGAGAGCGGGTGCTAAATGTAAGCGTTTCCTGTAACCATGAAACTTACTACTTCCACTGGAGGTAACAGTTGCCAAGTGTCCCGGTTTGGCCAGGACAGTCCCGGAATGTAGGCCCTTGTCCCAGTTGACACAAAATACTACTTGTGTCCCGGAATTTTTATTAATTCAAGCCTTGATCTGCCAACCTTGAGCTTGAAGTACCAATGATTCCATCTGTAGTCCAAGGAGAACCTTGTAGATCAGCAAGAACCAGCTTAGACACCTTGAACTTGACCCAGCATGTCACACGTTGTTTGGCCACACCCACCGCAAACTATGACCTCAAGCAAGGGTGTGGTATACCATCCATGTGGAGAACGGGGGTGTGGCACCCATGTGGCATGTTTGTAGTAGACCATAGAGTAGACCAAAGCAGATTATGGCGAGTTGTCCACCACCTTCAAAGAAGCCCGAGAGGTTGTCACTTTCACAGAAGCTGGATCCAGGAGTTTAAAAGAATAGCTGTTAGCTCAAAGGGTAAATAAATTATCAATACCGTATAATCTGGTTAATAAGCGTATGCGCTTATAGCGGTAAACGGAACGACAGTATGCGCTTAATAAAGGATATGTGCTTATATGGCACATAACCACGCCCACAAATGTTCGGGCACTTGATCGATGCGAGGCCCGCTAGCACTAGCCCGCTCACGCTAGTGCTAGCTGGCTAGATCGATCGAGCTCTTTAGCGTTTACAGCTGCCGCTCAAGACGACCAGTGCTGGCTATTTGTCTGAAACTCGATCTTCTTGCATGATATGGCCATCATTTCTCCAAACATATCTGGACTCTACATACTTTCCAATTGGTCAAGGTCAGGTTCATAGAACGCCACGCCTATTAAGCGCATGCGCTTACGCTTAATAAACAACAGCTTCGAGGTGCGCTTAATAACCAGAGTTTACGGTACTTAGCTGCTTTATTTTGCATGTTTTTTTGTTAATAATATTAATATTAATTATTATTGGAATATTAAATTAATAATAATATAGGTGACACATGCACGCTGTACTCTGTGCTACTGATTTTACTATCCATCATGGCGGTCGTAATATCGCCCAGCATGTGAAGTCCAAACGCCACACTGTGAAATGGCCAAGGCTGTGTCATCCATGTGGTCAATCACTTCTCACTACAAGCCACAAGTAAGCGATAAGGTTGTAGAAGCTGAGGTTAGGTGGGCTACGTTTATTGCTAAACATCACCTTGCTTTTCTGTCGAGTGATCATGCCACCAAGCTCTTTAAGGTCATAATAGGGGGCGTGGTCACTTAATCAGAAAGTGCCCCAAAAGTATACCAATGGCCTTGTCTCTTGTTGCAGATTGCCATCTAGCAAGTTTCAATTACAAATATCACAAATACAGTGAGTTGTCGGTGGCCACGCCTAACCCGCTCTGCGCATGCGCATTACAATCAGGCGCGCGATATGTCGACTCGAGCCGGCCCGGGGTCCCGCCCGCATAGTATTGCCGGCATGGGGCCCGGGCGCCCGGGCATGCCTGAGCTCGTACTGCACCGGGTACCGGGTCCGGGTCCGGATCCGGGTGGGGTCTGGGGGCTGGGGGGAGACTAGCCAGCCCGCAAAAGTATAGTGCTGACGTATGCACTTCTTAAAAATCCAGCAGTAGCAATAGTAGAGAAGTGATTGCAGCTGAGGTGAGTACTAAAAAGCGAATAACAGCTATATGGGCAAGGTTCCCACTCATGACTGACTGTTGTATTTATTCAATCTCCTTGTATCCTATTTTTGTAGCTACATCTACTCGATATACACATCCACTTATTTTTCAATGTTTTTATTACACGCTACTAAGAAGTAGCCTTGTTACATGTAGTTCATTTCCTGTCAAAAAATAATAGCTATAGGACAGAATTAGGCGTCAGTGATCCCGTTAGCCAGAGTTAGTTGAAGGGGAGCCCACATATAAAGTTTGTACCATACAATGTAGATCATACAGATCATAAGTCAATACTAGATCATTCTATGCACCTGGGACCAACTTGTCTGTTATGAAGAGGTTCCACTGTAATTATATTAGCTATATCACACACAATTTTTCCGCAACAGTGTATTAGCCAATACTCCAATCTATATAGAGTCTAGTATCTGGTTACTATATATAATAAAATTATCAATTTGAATTGCAGGACTACAAGAACTCCAAAACAAACCACCCCACCCAGGATATAACCTGTATCTGCTTAGCTAATTTAAATTTATACAATGTCATGGATCATGAACTTATATTATTCAACTTTTTGATGACACAAGATTCATAAGTCAGTATTCGATTTACCTTTGCACGTTCTTGTATACGTATCAACTATAGTCTACTTTGTACTCAAAACACATTGATACTGTCTCACAAAAAGGATATGTCTATCTTTAGTGTGATAAACAATAGCTAGGCCTATAGCTAAGTGTCAAGCAGTGCACATCTGGCATGAGCATCATGGATTATGTAGTATAATTATAGTAGCCTATAGCTAGATGCTGGCATACAAATTAGAGCGCAATAGGTGTACATACCTTACACGTGCCACACCCACCTCAAAATTCTCTAATAAAACAAAAATTATAGGTGTGGTCGAAAATTTGGATCGTCAGTTCAGTGGCACCGAGACTGATGGCAACCATGCCAAAGTAATCAATGTATTACAATGTTGCACAATATCGAGTTGAATATATTATTATACAATCATAAAGAAGCCAACATGTACAATGCTACAGATCCCTTTTGTGTTTGTAATATCGCAAGTGCCTACAAGCTGCAGCAATTGCATTCAGGCAACTTTTTCGCCATGTGAGTTCAAATTCAGTTTCAGAGAGTTCAGTAAACAGCCGCCTTATGTCACTCCTCAAGGCTACCATTGCCACAGGGTCCAACATTCTGGTTCCCTCACTACCAGTGATGGTTGATTGCCGCATCACATCCCGTCCATAGTAGGTATATCGTGCTAGGGCTACAGCGATTCTTCCATAGTCTCTGTTTTGGATGTGTACAAGAACATAGGGCATGGATAAAGTAAACTGCAGGCTGCAGCAAGTTGGGTTGAGGATTAGGTGCCTGACGTAGCCCAGGCAATACCTGATATCTGGGCAATGGTTGTGGTTGTAGGAGCTGACCGGGTTGTTGCTGCTGCTGACCAGGCGGTTGCGGTTGTAGGAGCTGACCGAGTTGTTGCTGCTGCTGACCAGGCGGTTGCGGCTGTAGGAGCTGACCGAGCTGTTGCTGTGGCTGATCGGGAGGCTGTTACAGCTGTAGGAGCTGACCGAGCTGTTGCTGTGGTTGATCGGGAGGCTGTTGCGGCTGGAGGAGCTGACCAGGCTGTTGCTGCTGCTGTTGTGGCTGGAGAAGCTGACCGGGCTGTTGCAGTTGGAGGAGCTGATTGGGCTGTTGTGGCTGGAGGAGCTGACTGGGCTGTTGCAGTTGGAGGAGCTGATTGGGCTGTTGTGGCTGGAGGAGCTGACTGGGCTGTTGCGGCTGGAGAAGCTGATCAGGCTGTTGTGGCTGGAGGAGCTGACCGGGCTGTT
The DNA here is from genome assembly GCA_963930775.1 of Cliona cf. orientalis. Taxonomy (NCBI): domain Eukaryota; kingdom Metazoa; phylum Porifera; class Demospongiae; order Clionaida; family Clionaidae; genus Cliona; species Cliona cf. orientalis. Next base: position 29,281,434 of record OZ005689.1, on the reverse strand, counting down.
GGGGCTGGAGGAGCTGATCGACCTGTTGCTGATTGGGCTGTCGCGGCTGTTGAGGCTGGAGGAGCTGATCGGGCTGCTGCTGATTGGGCTGTCGTGGCTGGAGGAGCTGACTGGACTGTTGGGGCTGGAGGAGCTGATCGGGCTGCTGCTGATTGGGCTGTTGCGGCTGGAGGAGCTGACTGGGCTGCTGCTGCCGCTGCTGCTGACCGGGCTGTTGCAGTTGGAGGAGATGATCAGGCTGTTGCGGCTGGAGGAGCTGATTGGGCTGCTGCTGCTGCTGATCGGCCTGCTGCGGCTGGAGGAGCTGACCGGGCTGTTGCGGCTGGAGGAGCTGATTGGGCTGCTGCTGCTGACTGGGCTGGAGGAGCTGATCGGCCTGCTGCTGCTGACCGGGCTGGAGGAACTGATCGGGCTGCTGTTGCTGACCGGGCTGGAGAAGCTGATCGGGCTGCTGCTGCTGCAGATCAGGCTGTTGCGGCTGGAGGAGCTGATCAGACTGCTGCTGATTGGGCTGTTGTGGCTGGAGGAGCTGACTGGACTGTTGGGGCTGGAGGAACTGATCGGGCTGCTGCTGCTGCTGACCGGGCTGTTGCTGCGGCTGATCGGGAGGCTGTTGCGGCTGGAGGAGCTGACCAGACTGTTGCTGCTGCTGATCAGGCTATTGTATATGTGCCGGTTGTGGTGGTATCAAGAGAGACTGGGATGAGCAGGCCCCAGAGAGCACAGACGATTCGCCATGAATCTGAGATAGTGGGGACAGTGGAGTGCTAGTCGTGGGGGATAAGAAGGGAAGATTCATCCCTGCCTGACTAGGATTCATCAAACGAAAGCTAGGGGGTACACTCAAGGATCTCGGCCGAGGGATACTGGAAGGGACATGTGGTGCGATAATCCCAGTATAGTGCTGGACATGCTGATGTTTTTTGGCCAAAGGATCTTCCAACTCCTGTTCAAGAGTAAATGATGACAACAGACTGTCCAGCTCGTCATCAACATCCCTGTCCAGCTCACTCTTACTTGTGTTCTTTATGTGGTGTAAAATCTCCTCTAGTCATGCCTTAATTGTGCCAACCTCCAGCTCCAAATTCGTTATCCGACCTGCATGATAAACAAATTTTGAACATGGTTAAAATTTAATACACACACACATGTACAGTCATATACATCAGGCTGCTAAAATGATCAGAAATTATCTTTTAAATTATCGTGATTATGAGGTAATTATGATGAAACTAACATACTATGGTTAACCCTTGGCACGTGTCTTAAGGATATGGTACTCGATTTGTGCATGAATGATAGAGAGGGAGGAGGGATCAGAATGTGTACACAGCATGGTTCTGTGGACCTTCATGGCTGACACGGTCACCTACTGTAGCCAGAATTGCGAACTTTACTATAATATTATTGTTGATAAGTAATAATATAATATTATTTTGTCCATGCAATACAAAGGTAGCTAGGCTTGGTGATTCAAGTTTCCCTTGTGGGGGAAGGGGGGACCAGCATACATTAAACAAGGGGGGGGGGGCAAGGCCATATTTTCATTTACTTTCTCTGAGGACCACCCACAAGAATTTTGGCATTAAATAATATATTTTTAGACTCCCTGGGATTGCATTCTCAGGCAATAATTTGATACTACTAATATGTACAAGTATAAAAAACAATTGAATAAAATTGAAGGATGAAGTTGGGATGGCAGTGCCAAAAAATATACGAATAAGATTTGTAGGGATAACGTATCACATCCACTATACATCCCTATGCTCGCTTTTCTCGATAATTTATATCATACACTTCTGATTCAGTATGTAAAGCGTCGCTATATTATTTTGATATTGATCCATGAGTATACAGTATTAATTTTCCATTCCTGCATGCATGTGCCCCATATATAATGTGTGTGCATGGGTACTCAAAAAGCAAGCGTAGGGATGTATAGTGGATATGATACATTATCCCTACAAATATTGTTCGTGTATTTTTGGCACTGCCTTCCCTACTTCATCCTTCAATTTTATTCAATTGTTTTTTTATACTTGTTACTGTTTTTTTTTAGTGCCCTCACGGCCTGGTAGTTCATGATTGTCATTAATTTTCATCAATGCCACCTAGCTGACTAGTCTCGTGGGGACAGAGGCTGGGCATGGGACTGTACATATACTACGCCATGATGGCGACCGGTTTCAGTGCCTATTCATTGTTTAATATTAAAAATTTAATGCATGGAACTAACTACAACTTCAAACATTTTTCTGGACCTAGCTACATCCAACTGTGCTCCAAGAAATACAATAATATTATTATTATTATAGGGAAGCAAGTACACCACTGATTCAGCATGTTTGTGTGATCTTAATTAGCCTTTGAATCAGCCCCAAACACACCGGAGTTTTAAACTTCAATAGTGTGTGATGCAAAGAAGACATCCTAGCTAGCTATCAAAAAAACTGCCTGGGATTTGCACTTAAGGAGTATTTAACATGCACCAGTGGAGTTCACGAGACAGCTCAGGTAACCAGCATCTAGCAATGAAGCCACACCCCTCGTTATCTCGATCCTGAAGCTGGCTGACCAGCAAACTTGAAAGAAGGCTGTTTAGAACCAAGTAGCGACGAAAACTTTCTGTTTTGGGAGCATATTTTATAGGCCAGTAAGCTTACTGTTGGTAAGTAGCCACCATAATCAACAGTTCACTGAGCTGATTAGCTGAGTGCTCGATCGAGCAGGTCCTGGATGCGCCGGCGCACGCGCGCCACTTACATCGGTCACACGACTTCACCATGGCAACACTGAATGAGCATGCACATTATATGACAAAATGGCTAATCAGACACACCCACTCGCAAAATGTGCTGTACACGCTCACAATCAAATTGCTATCCTGATAACACAAAACGAGTGTGCCACAGACATGCGCGCTCCAAAATGGAGTTGATTTATACTCAAACTAAGGTGAGCGGTCATGGTAGTCTTGAGTTAGCCCAGGAAAACAGAAAGAAAGAAAGAAGGAAACCTTGACAAATGGCCTTTTTTTTGAACATCTGGTTCTGGCATATACAATTGAGTTGACGGATGATCTTGGTCTTGTTAGATAATTTGCTGTAGATTCTACTTAGAAAATTCACAAAGTTACCTGTTTTGAGATATTTGGATTTTTGTAGTGTATTACATATATGGAGTATTCGTGCCGTCCCTACTTATAGAGTCTACCGACTCTATAATATCTTATAGTGGTAGTGTTTCAGGGCACTGCTAGCTTTGATGGCAAATTAAGCCTCAGTATTTACCATGAAGAGTGTTTCCATCATTGGATGCACCACTCGAGTCCATATTAGTAGGGGTGGCTGTAGTTGATGCCTTCTCATCAATTATTCCAGAATCTACATAAATTAATAATTCAGATATGACTAATTTTGTTCATAAAATTTTGTTAGAAATTTTCATGTAACAATATTTTCGTCAACTTCAAGCACATGCCATATATTCACTATAAGTTAATAAAAGTAAACTATTTTCGTCACGTTATGCAAGACAAAAAGTTTTTAACAACGAAAATTTCGCAAATTACGGTAGTTTATAATAATAGCCGAGAACCATAGTGGGCTAACCCCAAAATAAATGTGGAATTGTCCAAAAAGCCCAAAAGTGGACTAAAAATCATACGTTGTACTCTACCAAGTTACTGCATTTTTCAGAAATGTTAATTTTCTGTAGCTCATGAAACAATATTTTCAAGATTCGTTGGCTAATTCAACATTTGGAAGCAACAGTCAAAAAATGCAGAAGAAGAAGCCAGAAAATTGAGTGAAAGTCTGAAGGAGAGTCGGGATTCGAAACTATTCCGTAAACGAAAACGTACAGATAGCATGTCTAACCTTATGCCTGGTACTTCTAGACAGGCGCTGCTACCCAACCCACCAAAGCAACCAAATCTGCAAATGAACCCACCAACGGATTTACTCCAAGCACTCGCAGGACTCGTCAACACGTTTTCAAAAAACGGACCAGAACAGCAACGACAACAACATCAGTTACAGTACCAACCACAGCTACAACAATCCACAAGAGGAAAAGGCCCCGCCAACGGGAGAGGCTTCCCAAGGAAGGGCGCTCCTCCAAGCGGACAATAAAGAAAAGAACAGCATATAGAAACAACAATGTGGGCTACACCGCCAGACCAATTATATGTAGAATAAAAGAGCACTTATCCGACGGTCCTATGATTAAACATATCAAAGAGACAAAGCATGAATACAAAAAAATAAGATTCCAAATCTTAGCCCAGGCACCAACCAACGAAACAAATACAGAACTTTGGTTAAAAAGGCAAGAATACCTATGGATATGCCGACTAGGCACCCTTAGCAAACTCAGTAATAAAGGCCTAAACAAATTAATATACGATCCCACCTTTCGTTCGAATCCAGACCCCTAGTACAAACCTATCAAGGTAAAAAGCGCGAGTGATCCCCGCCCACCACAGATTATTACTAGTTAATAAAAGTAAACTATTTTCGTCACGTTATGCAAGACGAAAAGTTTTTAACAACGAAAATTTCGCAAATTACGGTAGTTTATAATAATAGCCGAGAACCATAGTGGGCTAACCCCAAAATAAATGTGGAATTGTCCAAAAAGCCCAAAAATGGACTAAAAATCATACATTGTACTCTACCAAGTTACTGCATTTTTCAGAAATGTTAATTTTCTGTAGCTCATGAAACATAATATTTTCAAGATTCGTTGGCTAATTCAACATTTGTGGGTTAGCCCACTATGGTTGTCAGCCCTTAATTGAGCTGTAATACCCTGTCCATTATTATAATTTTGTGAAACCTGGCTGTATGAACGTTCATTCAATTCAGATATTGAAAAATGTTTACATTTTTTAACGACAATTGGTCGGCATCTTCATGGTAGAATAATATTATCTAACCCTTGGCACACATACACTGGAAGCGATACATAGTCAATTTGTTGACTGGAAGTGATACACAGTCAATTTGTTACCACAAAATAATATGCTGGTTGCCATATCGAAATCAAGGTGTCATAGCTAGCGTTCTTTAAGGTGTTTCAAGGCTTTTCGTGTGGCTTTCACCAAAAATGCTTTGTTAAAAGTTTTGCCATCATTTGTAACCATCCATGAGAAAACCATGCATAATGCGCTGGATATCAATCGAGTTACAGGCCAAAATAGTCACCTATCATGGTGAATTTTTATTGTTTGACACAGATTGATAGAGAATCATTGCTCTACACAAAAATCTGCTTCGTATCTACTGAGTTACAGCTTGAAGAAGTCATACATAGAGCATGGATTCCCCATGCACCTATGACTAGTACTATGACTGTGACTGAATTCAAAGCTATAGCGCTAGCTACACATCCTGCAACAGTGTACGTTTCCCAGGGGTCTATATATACAAGTCCTACAAATCCTGCAGCAAAATTAATAGCTATAAACTTCCAAGCTAGACTCCATGACTGATGTAGTCAAGTAAACATAGGTATTGGTGTGTAGAGCACCATCAGAGGGTGGCATATATTATGTTATAGTTATATGGCAGCCACTGTCTTGTATTGCCCCTTCCAGTGTTAGGCCAGGCAAACTGAATTCGCAGTTTATCATCACTGCCCGCATGGATTTTCAAAAAAATTTGGGATTTCAGATTATATACAGCAATTATGGCACTTTGGTCCCACCCCCTCCCCTTGAGTGCACTCTTTTACTATAGTTTGAAATCTCGCCCACCCGCATGCAAAATTGACGATAAACTGTGAATATTTAGTTTGTAGTGTACACAGTTACACAATATGGCCAATATACTCAATGTGAAAGAATAGGTATACTAATTAAATTCCTATGGCAGGCACAGCCTTGGTATGGGTGTATCTTTTCATAATAGCTAATAATTATTGGAATGGGCTATTCCATTATATATTATAAGGATACACCCCTATGGACGAAGTTGATTGGTGTCTGAGAGGGATTTTCCTGATCAATCTAATCTGTGTCTTGGGGTTTGTTTTTATTTGAATAGGTAAAGGGTCGTTCCCAAATAGGTACAGGGTCGCCATGACCACACCCATTTAATTGGAGAATGTAGCGGTCTGTCCAAGGGATTTGTGCACTGGTATACATGTAGCTTGCCATGAACTTTTCTCCCACTCGTGACATTGGGCTATTATATGCATCGTGACGCCCCCATTAAGGAGTAACTAAAATTAAAATTTTACCCCTCAGGACACAATTATAGCAATAATAATTATTATAGCGCATATACTACCCTATATACAACCCCCGCACAACAAATTAAAGCAGCCATGCAAATATGTGGCAATGGTTTATACACGTACTGACACAACCTCAAGTCTTAACATCCCGTTACACGTACAGTACCTAATATGGATGCATAGGACAACTAGAGCTCTATAGAGCACATACCCCACGCGCACATTGCGCAATCTATAGGTCTGCTTTTGTTGTTGCTTGGTTGTATCAAGGACATATAGACCCCTTAAGCCCCTGGTTGTATAATACAGTGTGTATAGGGCTCTTGGTGATATCAGCCAAAACATCACTGGATCTCTCTCTGCACCAGATCTAGACTAGGTAAATATAGGTATCTTATATTCTGATTCATTGGGGCTTTGCATTCCAGTCTGCGGATAGCCACCAGCCAAACGTGTGCCACTAGCATTATTAGCGACCTTTACCAGTCCATAATTATTCAATGTTATGTGCATGAGCAGAAAGCACAAGGCCTAGCTGTATGCATAATGCATTGAGTGGGCACTGTCGATAGGCATGGTTACGAAGGCTAACAAAAAGGCACTATTTGTGACGCTCGTGGACCATATCCCTCAATTCGAAGCACACTGAAGCCCGTTTTTCACCAACTTGATGCGACTGATTCATTGTGCTTACTAGTCGCTCAGGTGCCTTGACCTCGAGATATGGCGATTTTTCTGCTAACAACTACGACAATACGACTGATTACTTTACCCCCTTGCGCATGCGCGTAAACTAAAATCTAGGGGTCAGATATACCCTTCAGACTAATTACCTTAACTGGATACTGATGAAGTAAAGAGAATACAGGTAAGCCCCCTAGAATGTATAAATAATTCTTTTTTTTTCCTACCTATAATTCATTTCTTTAATGCTTGCAAATATGCCCTATAATGCTCCTAAAATGTACTAATAATTATTAAGGTCTTAAAACTGTAATAATATATTTGTGATGACAGCTATATCTTTAAAAAAAGCCGGGCTTCCCCTAGAGGTAATGTATCTTGAGGATAAGGATCAAGTTTTGGTGTGTCCTACTATGATGGCCCGGGTAGGGGATGAGTGGTGGAACTATTAATTTTGTCTGGAAGGGATACTTATGCATTCTGGAGCTACACTGTACTACATAGCTATACATAGCAACAGAAAAAAAAATTAATTGTTCACCCACTCTCCCATCAAGTTAGCATATCGCCTAACTAGATGAGCACAGGGAGAAAGATTAAGAATGATTCAGGGCAGAACTCATACCCCTCCGGGTTAAAACACAGCATAGTAAACAAGGGAGAAGGAGAGGGTCTAGCTGGTGTGTATGGCCAAATGCAATCCAGGACTTGACCTATCCTAAAATGGAGTGAGAAAGTGGCTCCTTTTCAATTGGAAGGGTATGTATGGCTAGCTATAGATTCAACAAGATGGTCACTAATTGTAGCACATTGGCAAGCTCAGGGTGTCTCCAGTGTGATGCAGCCCTACTACATCAGATCCTATGATAAATTTTTTGTATGGCCAGTCAAAATGTCTGATCAAAATGAAATTTGACCGGACATTTACACCAAAATTAATGCCCGGACACCAATGTACATTAATTTTGTATTAATAATTCTTTTGGGCCAATGTTAGTGAACTATCTATGCTGTAACACAGTAGTAGTCCAAGGACATGCATACAATACCACCAAGAGTATTACTCTAGAAGATGTACAGCTGCTGAGTCATTGTGAGTGTAGTTGGTGGGTGCTAGGCCCACCCCAAGCCAGCCTCCAAGTTGACAGAGTGACAGCTACTGCAGTGCAGCCTTAACTAGCAAACAGGATGCTAGTCAATCATTAGTGCTAGAACTGCACTATTGAATGCTAGCATTGATTGAACACAGAATAGCAAACAAGGGAGGAAGGGTATGTATGTATGGGGCTAGCTATAGATCCAACAAGATGGTCACTGATTGTAGCACATTGGCAAGCTCAGGGTGTCTCCAGTGTGATGCAGCCCTACTATATCAGACCCCATGATAAATTTTTTGTATGGCCAGTCGAAATGTTGGGTAAGTTAAGTTAGTTACCTACCTTAGTACTGTAATCTCAGAACGTGACTATGTGCCGAAGTACCAAGATGATAGTCTAGCGGGACAGCCCATCGCACGGGATGGGCTATCGATGGGCTGTCCCGCTATGCCTTTTGGCAGCCGGGTCAGAGAACTAGAACGTAAATAATATTTATGTCGAAAATTACGTATATTCGCTTGGGTGAGGGGGGGGGGACATGTTACACCACAGGAGTAGGCAGGTAGTGGGGGATTAGTGGCTCACTCCTTGGTGCTGAACTATACAATATACACCAAGCCTGAGATATGTTTACCCGGCACGCCTTGACATAATGCTAAAGACGACCTTTACCTAGGACGATTGTACATGAGCAGAAAGAACATGCATAAGTGCATGCGCTGCTCCTGGGCACAGTCAGTGAGCATGGCAACAATGGCCAACCAAAATGCACTATTTATGATTTGTAGGTCTTACCACTCAATTCCAGTTTTTTTTTTTTCGAATTTGACAGATTTATTCTTACAGCTCGCACAGGTGCCATGATATTTTGTTGACAAGGACACGACTGCTTACTTTACCTCTTGTGCATGCACGTAGGGTATCAAGCACTTGATTGCTCCCTTGAAGCATTCTGTACTATGCTTTGAAAAGATCGGGGAGCCTGGGGATGAGGCCAGCGTTTCTAGTTCAGTGTGTATACTGCTTTCTTTTAGTAAACCAATACATGTGTGGACATGCATGATCCATCACATTCCTTCCATTCAGGCATAGTGTGCTGATATCTGTGATGGGAAGATAGTTTGCATCAGTATGAGTGACTGAGCCAGAGCTTTCCACCCCTCTCTGTGGCCTCTTTCTTCTTCTCTTCTCTCTTTCCTCAAGTGAGTTAATGAAATTTATAAATTTTAGTAATAAAGCTTGCAGTTTTACTTGTTTGTGGCCAGTAGCTCTTGATAACACTTTCACTGTCGCATTATTTTTTCTAGTCAAAGATGGAACCTTGCATAGCCTCCCTCCACATTAGGTCAGATGGGGCTTCAGTGCTTGAGTTTTAGAAGTACATGTAAGTAGGGATGGCAGGACCTAATAGTACACAAACAAGACTAGTAGGGATAATGCACAGACAAGATGCTTCCCTAAACGGTTCAAGCAACAGAGTTTCTTTGAAAACGTGTGTAGGGATGCATCTTATGTGTGCATTGTCCCTAGTCTTGTTTGTGGCCATTCCTATTTACTAGTTGCTAGTTGCACCCCCTGACGGAAGAGATCGCACTGAATTCTGTGGAGGATAGCACAAAGTCCCTCTCCCAAGTGATGTCCATAAGTAGTGATGACAAAAATTTTCTCCTAGTGAAGTTTTCCATTGTATGGTAACCAGGGTGGCTGTGTCAAGTTGGCCATTCTGATCCATTTGGAGGTTGACAACTTGACCATTTTGTCGACCCCGTTTACTTATACAGTATACTTGCATTATATACCAGGGCTTCTAGGTAGAAAATCAGGCTGTAATCAAGGTTAACCATATTTCAGTTGAATTTTAGGAGCTTGGTATGATACTACATGTGTATATCCGGGCCATCTCTACTTGTATAGAGTCCACTAAATAGAATTATGTGTTTGTGTTGTCAAACGAAATGGGATAGTATGTTTGATGTCACAGTAATGCGATAGTGTTGCTAATATGCACGTGCTAATGATAGTTTATGCTCAGAAGAGAAAATGTAAAATTATGGTATTATCTCCCTGCATGTCAACAGTAGAGAGTCCATTAGTACAGTGCGCATGCACAGATGAAAGTAAATGAACTTTGAACGTAATATCTTGCTTAATGGGAAAACTTCGTTCTAGTCTCATATTGTAGAGCAACACAAGAACTATTGAATGGTACTTGAATCATGGGAACCCGTCCAGGGGAACCAAAATGTGCCACTTTTTGCGCGAGGCACTTTTTTGAATGCTTGCGAATAGCATGCAGAAAACCGTTTACCGCTGAGCTTGTGGAGGTCTTCAGGCAATGGGGCTTGAACAACTGGACAGTAGAAGAGTTGCTCTATCTTCTGGTCTTTGTGTGGAGTCCTGAAAGTGAAAGATGTCCTAGATAGAAGAGGTAGGAAAAATTGATAAAAACGGCAAACATTGCATGTATTGGAATGTATGGTGGCTGTTACATTGACCCCTTGAAATGTGGTACATGTACATGGGTGCTTACCTGGGAGTGAGCGCTTGCCCAGGAGACTACAGTACAGTCCTTATAGCACCATGCAAACCTTTATAACTGATCAATAGTATAATTAAACTCTTTTAAGGTCCGATGTTCATGAAGTAAAAAGTGCGTGGGTGGATACCCTCCAAAAGTATCCGAAAATATACCTTTTAGATCGATTTAACTGGCCTGTTTAACCGCACTCCCATCTCCTGCAAGTCAACAAGAAGAGATTTTCGAAGGTTAGGGTCGTCACTTTTCAAAGTATTATAATTATAGCCGCACTGCGTGTGCGCATGCGGCGCCTTCGTGCACGTGCGCGTGCGTGGTGTACATGTACTACTATACTAGCTAGCTAGCTATAATAATATAGCTATAATTATGTACACATAATAAGGGTCAAAGTCTGTACATATTCGTGTCAGATATGCAGACAAGACTCGACTTGGGCCAGAGCTAGCGGCAAGTTGCCTTTACAGTATGATATAAATACAGAACATGAGATGATGTACCAACGTTCTACCAGGAGCTTATGAGCGCCGCGTAGCTACGCGGCGCTCATAAGCTCCTGGTTCTACTAAGATGATAATCGCACTCGATAGCCCCTCGCACGGGATTGGCTGGCCCGCGAGACTACCAAGATGATTGTTATGTACCATTTTTTGGTAGACAAGTGTCACAGTATTTCTGCCCCCCCCCCTTATGGTACCCTGTTCGTCCCTAGACCCCACCCCTACTAAAAGGAGGAAAGGGTCTAGCTGGTACACATCGGGCACTTTTTTTGGGTGCACAGGATGCAGCTCATCATGTGACTGTCATGATAACGCATCGTTTTGGCATAGCAACAGAGTAGTCTCGTCCCCACCTCCAAGGAGGAAAAGGGTCTGGTGAACTTGGGCAGAATCCTTGGGCTGCCGCTGAGGAATTTTCATTTGCCAGTGAGATCGCAGCTCTGCTCAGTCACATGACAAATTTACCGCAGGAATGCAACATCTCTGTATAGCTGTATAAGCTCTTCAATTTAGCTGACCAATCAGGTTCAAGATTTGCTTTACGCCAGTTGCGATCTCATGCAAATACAGCCATAGTGACCAGTTAGAACCAAGCTTTGCATGTCCTTGTCGGTGCGCACCATAGAGTGAGAACCGAGAATTCAGCCAAAGTTCACAAGACCCTTTTCCCTCCTTGAGGGTGGGGTCTGGGGATGAGACTACACATGTACATGTATTACCAGCAGCAATAGCTGCCTATAGCACAGTATCATATGATAATCACATGTAAGCCACATGGTGCGACAGAATTCAGAAACGCCATGTCAACATGCCCAAGAAATCACTTGATGTGTAGCAGACCCTTTCCTCCTTTTGGGGGTGGGGTCTGAGGACGAGACTATCCCTGTGTAAGATATCCTAGGATAATTTGCTCGTGCATGCCACATATCCTTAGGATATATGGTATCGCCCAACAGTAACCCTTAGGAATTAGAATATAACTATAACAAATACTACAATCTGATTTATCAAACCAATGCTTCTAACCAACTTAGAGACCTGCAGGTTCACTAAGTAGATTTACTAAGTGCTACAGGTACTAGTCTTAGTAAATGTACTTAGTGTATACCTGCCTGCATAGCCTCGAACTCAGGCTCACTTTCGGGGGGAGGGGAAAGAGAGCCTGGTGCACACTGTCTGCGCAAAGTTTATGGAGCAATATATAGTACAACTCGCTGGACGCTATTGCTACCATGCAGTCAGACACGTACGGACTAGGTATACCATAGATCATATAGACTACGTACCCGGGATTGGAACTGCTCACGTGAGCAATAGAGTTAATGAAATCCATGGCGGGCACTCCGTGTCTCCTAGACCGAGGCAGCTGAACATGGTTCTACTGCAGCCCGTGTTAGTGCTGTAGCTAAGTGGAGGCAACGAAAGTAAAGCTCTATGATGGAAGAATACTACTAGCAAAAAGTTTTGAAGAGCGCAACTATCTACGGCAGTCTTTTCGGGGTACGAAGTTGTTCACTGCTATTTCAGTCGCCTTCGCCCATACTTGCCCCATAGGACGCTGTACAAACCAACCTTTGGACCTGTATCTCGAGTCCCGTGGCAGCAGCTACCAAAAACTGAAGTTCTAAGTCAAAATATGGTGCCTCTGCACTAGGATAGCCACTATTTGGAGGATATACTGCTACCGCTGAGCCAGAAACAGTCAGAAGCATAAAAAAGACGCCATTTTGAAGTCACCTCGTTGTTGGGACTAGAACACCTCAGATACTGAACCAAGGAACTTCTCGTCACTATAAATAGTTAGAAGAAGCCCTTGTCCACTAAGTTATAAGGTTGTAAGTGTTTCTATTTAGTAGCTATTGTCAAAAGTATTAGAAAAATGTGTGATTTTTGGCCATTTTTTGTGATTTTTGCGCAATTTTTGTGCATTTTTGTTGTTTTCCGTGCGACACGGATTGCACCAGTGGACTCTATTGCTCACGTGAGCAGTTTCCAATCCCGGTTACGTAGTCTATATGATCTATGGGGTATACTAAGCATCCGAAGTCGGGGAAGCTTAATGACTCGATATTTCTGAAGACTGTTGTATGGAAGACTTTATTCACTCTCAGTATTATGCCCCACTACCCCCTGTACGGTCTAATAGGGAGTTCGACTTTTCTAAAAATGAATACCTAGCTCCGATGGGGGCAATATTTTCTAGTCAAAAAGCTAGTATAGAGATAGCTAAATGGTTTTCTTACACTGTGTTTAGGTTATTTTCTGATAGGTACAGTAGCAGTGAATAAAAAGTTAACATAATTTTTTTCTGTTCTACGCTCATGCAACGATCTATTGAAAACCCACGCACGTACATGTATGTGCAAATAATATGTGTGATAGTTTGACGAGTATTGAGATGTTTGCAGGTTGGTATTTAAACAGGGACGGTGGCGAGCACAGACTTACATAAATTGTTTCGAAGAACTCTTGGGACTCAAGTCAAAATGCTTGATCCATTTCTGTCAACAAACTTCTGATCGCCGCCATTTCAGCTCTGTAAGGCTGCAGATGTGTCCCTAGCACTATTTAAACACTGGATCAGCTTGCGGGGTGGGCATGTTTGTGATCCAAATTGCTGACACTGTGTACAAATTTATTAGTACTATGCAGTGGTCTGATGGTATTTATATGGTGCGTTTTCCTGTGTGTCTATTAGTGATCATGTACATGTATGTCTAAATTTGAGTTAACAAATGTAGCACTGACACAACGTACATGTACGTGTATTTGATTATTCAATATCCGTTTCTAAGTTTATGTTTAATTCCATCTCTTCCGCCTCTGCTACACTAACCTCAGCCTTCACGTCATTCAAGTCTCCCTTTACAAAGGCCTAGCCAGCTCAGGCTAGTCAATGTTGAAATTTTCTCTGCTATTTTCTAGTCTAGGAGGTGTGGTTACATGTAATTTTGATCACATCCACCTTTCCAACCAGTACATATACTGCAGTAGCAGCAGTATAATGCACAATATCAGGTCCATGAAGCTAGCGTTGTATGTATGTCCGTCACGCTTTTGGAGTGCAATTAATTTTTAGTAAAGATCATTCTTCTTTCTGGTAAAGATTACTCGGGGTTTGGAAATGCATGCCACGTTGCACTCATAAATGTGGCACAGAAAGACGGGAGGACTTCGAGACGTACTTTCGTGCTAGAGCAGCAGCCAGGAAGCTAAGTAAACCAGAGAGTCTCTGAAGCAGTTTTGGAAGAATAATTTGAGAATGTTCATTTAAGACAAGTATGAAAATAATTGAATAAAATTGAAGGATGAAGTACGGATGGCAGGGTAAAAAAAGTACATAAACAAGATTTGTAGGGATAAGTACATCCACTATACATCCCTACGCTTGCTTTTCTCGATTATCATGCACCTACATTGTAACTTGTTCGTTAAGCGTAGGGATGTATTGTGTACTTTTTATCCTGCTATCCCTACTTCATTCTTCAGTTATCACAAGATGGGAGGTGTCAAAATTCGTAGCCACGCCCCTCATTAGCTTGCGTTCATATGCCTATAGTTATAATAGTATTATTTAGGCGGCCCATGAGACTCCTCTAAGGGAGAAAATCGAGTTTTAAGTTTTATTGTTGGCAGCAGCTAGCTCAGTACCCGGCATAATGATCTATACGTTACCGCTCCTCGACCCAGGCTGAGCCTTGTCGGTGGCCAGGCCGCTCGTAAGATAATATGATATCTATGCTATGATCAATCCAGCGGAGCACTAGCGCTGCACGCACTAGCGAGTAGTCGCCTATGCCTATATAGCGCCTTACCGCTCCTCGAGCCTTGCACCTTCATATCCATGATCAATCTAGCCAGCGCACCGCTGCACACGCTAGTAGTAGCTAGCTCGCGATTGCCTTGCGCCTAGGCGCTGTCACATGACTCTTCACCATGACAACACATTCCGAGCATACGCATTATATCACAAAATGGCGTATCAGACACACCCAAATGCGCGGTACACACCCACTATTACGTAACTGTTGAGATAATGCCAAACTAGCGTGCCACTGCACTGTGCGCTACAAATAGAGTGGATTTATATGAGAACTAAGGTGAGAGGTCTAGACAGTCTTGAGTTAGACGTGGAAGTGAGAAAGAAAGAAGAAAGAAACCTTGACAAATGGCTATTTTTTTGAACATCTGCTTCTGGCATATAATGGATGATCTTGGTCTTATTAGATACGTAATTCGCTGTAGATTCTGATTTTGACACTTGGAAATTTAACAAAGTTACCTGTTTCGAGATATTTGGATTTTTATAATGTATTATATATATATGGACTACTACCAACTCTATGATATTATATTATATTATAATATTATTATGAAATTCTTTGGGGGGGGGGGATCCCAGTGCCCCCCCCCCCCCACCCCGCTCTGTATGCAACTCTGCCATTGGTGCTTAAACATAACTCGACGCTTTTGGCCCGCATGAGTGCTTACCCGGAATCTACATTTGTATAGAAGCCGGTCTTTCATTTAGGATTTTTGTCAAGGGGGACAAACGCGACAATTGCGGAGTTAAAGCGGGGCGAGGACTATAGTAATACTTCATGCTTTTTCATCCATAAAGAATATTATAATAATAGTACATTAGGGGTATGCTCCCCCAGGAAATTTTTTTAACTCTACAACTTCTGAAACTGTTTCTGGTGGCCGGTTGGGGAGAAGCCTATCAGTAATATCCCTCCTTTTTTAATAGCCAAATGTTGGATGGGGAATATGTTTCCTAACGCGCATAGCGCGAAGCTTCAGATAGTTTGTAGGTTAAATATGAGCAAAACTGTCGTGTTGGACACTTTCACCATTTAAACTTTTTACATGTACATGTATTGTACGTATGATTGGTAACTATTCTCAAGGGGGGGGGAGGCGAGTGCGCCCCCCCCCCTCCCCCCCAAAATGAAACCCTGGAAGCTGCTGCAGTGGCCTCTTGAAATGTGGTACATGGGCGCTTACCCGGAGTGGGCGCTTGCCTGGGACACTACAGTATGCACATTGTTTTGTACCGATTGTACTCTTGCATAATAATATTAATCTCATTCGGAAACATGACTACTCACATTTTGTGGACATGCTGCTATACTCACTAAGTACTCCCTTAACACTAATATCAATGTGGGCTGTTGCTATGCATAATATTACAATAGTGGGGGGGGAGGGGACAGCTGAGGGCGAGGCCCTATGTAGAAAAACCCTGGCTGATAGTTCACTTAGTTATGGGGCGGGTATACTGTACACTGTACACCAAAATCGTAGCCGCATACAGAACTAGAGCTCCCTAGGGCCCTAAACCCTCGGCGCGTTTCATGGCACTTGCCTCACAACCAGGCAAGAGTACAGTATTAGGCCATGCAAACTGCATTCATTTCCTAGATTGGCATGACTAGTTACATAATAATTATGATGCATTTGAGGGGTGTGGCAGCAAGCGTGGTAGACAACCAACTATTATAATAGAGGACGCTTCGTCACAAGAAAGGCCTTTGAAAAAAGTAAGCTCGTCAATAACACACACTTCGCTGGTAGCCCAAGGTACCCAGGCTCGAGGCTAACTTCGCTGGGCGAACGTTAACCATAGCCCTCGTACGCGCATGCATGTAATCTATACCGTATATAGCGCGCGACATACGTCCATGCTACCGCTTGCTGAGAAAGTCAAGAAGCTTAAATCAGCAAATGATGCCAAAACTGGAGAACAAAACGTTTTCTGCGAAATCCACACAAATCATGCGTTCGGAACGCCATAAGGAACCTTGTAACACAGCAGTCTGGACTCGTAAGCGAGGTATGTAGCAGCTAGCGTGGTAACAGACAGACATACACACAGAACGACTACCGTAACCCTCACGCATGCGCCGAGGGTTAATTATCGCATAAAATTATGATATTGCAATGCATGCTCATGCATAGTAACTTTTTCAGATACAAGGACAAAATATCCTGATATTTTTGAAATGGTCAGATATATTCAAAATTTGATCGGTAGATACCGAGTATGCATCAATGAGCTATGGGGATATAGATTCTGAGACAAGTCCATAGCGGTTGTCTGTTATATGTACATGTATATAGTGGATGGCTGCTCCTGGGAGGGTCTGTTCCCCTGTACTGAGTTTATGCTTATGCCACACCCACAGAGGGAGAGAGGAAGAAAGAGAACAAGTGAGGGAGAGAAAAGGGAAGAGAAATTATGTGCACAGCTAGCTTATAGGTCAGGATTAGTGGGCATGGGAGGACTGATGTATTATCTTGGCCATACATGTACATTGTTTTTGTTAATGTCGCTGTGAAATTCACTCAACAAACATCTTATATTTTCTCTTTCTAGCTCCCTATCTATGTTCCACTGGGCACCGACCTTAACTACTGGAAAAGCCACTCAATAGGAAGTGAGTACCTATTGCATGTATTTGCTAGCTGACCCAGTATGATAACCTAAATAACTCCCTACACCATTGGAAAGATGGGAATAATCCAAGGATTAGCTGCACCTATTGAAGGGTGTACACCGTATGACATAGACGCACAGAATGTATATACCGTAGAATCCCGCGATTACGCCCCCCCTTTGTGCATGCTAGGATTGGACAAAAGTGGGGAGGGGGCTTATACGCGGGATCCTTACATTTCCGTGTGACTACCATTACCGACCGTCGACTGCCACGTGGGCGCGCGATCTCTGTACTACCTCTGGCTGTTTGGTGGGCAAAACTCGAGAAAAACGACAAAGTAAGGCATAATATGACACAAATAGCTAGTTTGCTAGCTGTAGCTACTGTTTTTGTTGATTTATGGGCTCCATTTTAAAGTCAGGGAGGGGGGCTTATACGCGAGATAAAAAGTACCTATGCAGGAAGTTGAGCTAAAAATGGAGGGGGGGCTTATGCGTGAGGGGGGGCGTAATCGCGGGATTCTACGGTATATGTAAAAGCAGAACATTTTAATTGTGGAAGTCAGTAGTACAGTTAGAAATTCTTGTATCACAAAATGTGAAAAGAAAAAAAAAATAATTATATGTTCAAGGTAGCCATCATCCCATTAATGTTCCCTCCAGGTGAGGATTGTGGTGAATTTAAATCGATGAGGTTAGCAGGAGGAGTGTCTGCAGGTCCACTCACAGTGGACAGCCCTGAAGCACTGTTTACATCAGTGGGAGTGGAGAGAGGGATGGGCTGCAGCAGTACTCCCACTGGTTACATCCATGGTTGAATTATGAGGGGATGGTCCTGAGGAACTTCCTCCGGCTATCTTTGGCCTCCTCCTCCTCCTTTTTCTCCTCCTCCCTCTCTTAGGATTAGGATAGCCTATTGCACAGTCAAGTGAGCGAGTGTAGGTAAGAAATGGGCCATGTAGTCTTACTCATTTGTGGCCACTGTTCTCCCCCTCTCCACCTTCTCTCCAGCTCCAATAACACCCTCTCTCTTTCTGCCAGCTGTATCTCCCTCTCCCTCAAATGCAGCTCACAAACAGCCATGCCTACACCACAACAGAGGCTAGTAGGTGTCACTTCAAGAAGTTTAACTTACGACTTATAGAATCTCCCATATTGATCACTCCTCATCAAGCCTTCAGAATGGTAGGTTTATATACATGTACAATCATACCTCACTTACCACAATGATTTATCTTGTTGCATCAGTCGATCTGCTTTCATTATTTCACCACCCAATGTTGCATTCTTGATGTACAATACTTGTATGTACAGTACTGCACAAAAAATTGCATCACATTAGGAATAGGGAGATTGCACCACGTTTCTTTCACTTGTGGGCTTGCACCATTTACGGGATGTTTGCATTTGTGTACTTATATGTAAGGTGGTGTCCTGGAAAACACATAGGTGATTAAAGGCACTGTATCATGCTATAAGCGCTGATTTCCTGCTAATTGAAGCTGCACTCGCCCTTGTGGTAGATGAATACTAGGCGTGGCGGATGGCTGATAAGTTCACGTGTACATTCAATTCTACCCGCTGAGGGTCGCTCTGCTGGGCATTTTACTTTCTAAGGCTCTCAATCCAATACTTATTAGTAATCTTACTCTTGAGCTGTCCATAACCACAGATTACAGGCTTCTCAACTTGACCATCGTGAACGTTGTTTGCACTACACACATTCAATCCCCGCGTACTTCCGTGGACTATACCATGATATTGTGTGTGTCTATACTTCCTGTGCCCACTTTAATAGAATTTTTGAAGTAATGAGTTCACTAAGAAGCAATTGCACCTTAGGCCAGACCAATTTAATTCGTTGTTGCTCGGATATTATGAGGTAACGAGCGATCGAAAAAAAAGAAAAAAAAACAATCAATTGGGGTGTGGTTATAGGTCACAATCTAATTACGACAGACTAATGTGACTATCTAAGACCAGGGAAAATCACTCCACTGTACATAAGCTAGTAATGGGCAATATACCGTCCATACTGTGATACCGAGGTATTGACTATTAAGGTCCGATCTTTATAAGTAAAATAATGTGTGGGTGTATACTCTCCAAAATCATCAGAAAACATACCATTTAGATCATCTCACATAGCTGGTTAACAAAGCCGCACTCCTATATTCTGCAAGTCAAGTATAAAAGATTTTCGAAGGTTAGGGTCGTCGTTTTTAAAAGCACTATAGCCGCACTGCGCGCGTGGCGCCTTCGTGCACGTGCGCAGATGTGACGCTTTAACTATAAATAACTATTGATAACTAGTTGGGCGGGGTTATAGGATCAGGTTTGCGCACGCGCAATTACACAAATCGACGCATGGCCTGGGTCAAAGTACTCAACAGGCTGGTGGCAGTTAGGCAGTTGTTGGATAAGTTAGTTACCTACCTTAGTACTGTAATCTCAGAACGTGACTATGTGCCGAAGTGCCAAGATGATAGTCTAGCGGGACAGCCCATCGCACGGGATGGGCTATCGATGGGCTGTCCCGCCATGCCTTTTGGCAGCCGGGTCAGAGAACTAGAACGTAAATTTATGTCAGCATAATAAATTTGTATATCGAAAACTACGTGTATTCGCTTGGGTGAGAGGTGGGTGGGGGAAAGATGTTAGGTAGTGGGGTAGTCTCGCTAGCCACACCCTTCAGTCTCAAGAGAAAGAGGGTCTGGTGACCGTGCGTACAGCTGGTTGTTCCGTCAGAATGCAATAATTACGAAAGACATCACGGGTAACCGCAAACAACGCAAGGCCAACTCCATTGCGCGCGCGCCGCCAGTAAAGAGTTGCCAAGCAATAAATTCAAATCTCGAATCTGATTGGGTGCAGCCAAATCCTGTCGCCAGAACAACTCGTTGTATGCATGGCAGGGATTGTGGGGTGTGGCTTGCGAGACTAGTGGTGCTGAGCTATATACACCAAGCCTGAGATTTGAAAATAATTTATAGACACTGATTGGATTGGTAAAACAGAGGACATACCCTGCACGCCTTGACATATTATGCTGAAGACGACCTTAACCTAGGACGATTGTACATGAGCAGAAAGAACATGCATAAGTGCATGCGCTGCTCCTGGGCACAGTCAGTGAGCATGGCAACAATGGCCAACCAAAATGCACTATTTATGATTTGTAGGTCTTACCACTTAATTCCAGTTTTTTTTTTTCGAATTTGACAGATTTATTCTTACAGCTCGCACAGGTGCCATGATATTTTGTTGACAAGGACACGACTGATTACTTTACCTCTTGTGCATGCACGTAGGGTATCAAGCACTTGATTGCTCCCTTGAAGCATTCTGTACTATGCTTTGAAAAGATCGGGGAGCCTGGGGATGAGGCCAGCGTTTCTAGTTCAGTGTGTATACTGCTTTCTTTTAGTAAACCAATACATGTGTGGACATGCATGATCCATCACATTCCTTCCATTCAGGCATAGTGTGCTGATATCTGTGATGGGTAGATAGTTTGCATCAGTACGAGTGACTGAGCCAGAGCTTTCCACCCCTCTCTGTGGCCTCTTTCTTCTTCTCTTCTCTCTTTCCTCAAGTGAGTTAATGAAATTTATAAATTTTAGTAATAAAGCTTGCAGTTTTACTTGTTTGTGGCCAGTAGCTCTTGATAACACTTTCACTGTCACATTATTTTTTCTAGTCAAAGATAGAAAACAGCCTCCCTCCACATTAGGTCAGATGGGGCTTCAGTGCTTGAGTTTTAGAAGTACATGTAAGTAGGGATGGCAGGACCTAATAGTACACAAACAAGACTAGTAGGGATAATGCACAGACAAGATGCTTCCCTAAACGGTTCAAGCAACAGAGTTTCTTTGAAAACGTGTGTAGGGATGCATCTTATGTGTGCATTGTTTGTGGCCATTCCTATTTACTAGTTGCTAGTTGCACCCCCTGACGGAAGAGATCGCACTGGATTCTGTGGAGGATAGCACAAAGTCCCTCTCCCAAGTGATGTCCATAAGTAGTGATGACAAAAATTTTCTCCTAGTGAAGTTTTCCATTGTATGGTAACCAGGGTGGCTGTTTCAAGTTGGCCATTCTGATCCATTTGAAGGTTGACAACTTGACCATTTTGTTGACCCTGTTTACTTATACAGTATACTTGCATTATATACCAGGGCTTCTAGGTAAAAAATCAGGCTGTAATCAAGGTTAACCATATTTCAGTTGAATTTTAGGAGCTTGGTATGATACTACATGTGTATATCCGGGCCATCTCTATTTGTATAGAGTCCACTGAATAGAATTATGTGTTTGTGTCATCAAACGAAATGTGATAGTATACATCAAGTATGTTTGATGTTCTAGTAATGCGATAGTAATGCTAATATGCACGCGCTAATGACAGTACGTGCTCGAGGCTCGGTGGCCTGCTCATTAGGCCTCTCAAAACGCGTGGTGCTTTGTGCACTCGTTTAAGAATGCATCTCTGTGGCCACCCTTATTTATGCACATGGCCCTACAGTTCTGACCAATCGTAGGTTATGACATGGACTATATAAAAAAATTGATTGTCTGAAAAACATTTTTTGATATTATAATAAATACAATAAACATGAAATGTAAATAAGACAATGAAGATTCTCTGTGAATAACTTAGTGGTCGGTGTACAACTTGCCACCAATCACTAAGTTGTCCATAGAGAATCTTTGTTTCCACAATTTTAAATGTAATATTATGTATCGGTCACTGGATAGTTTGCTTTCAATGAATATTCAAAGTAGCCATTAGTCCCTCCATTGACTGTCCAGGTGTACACGTAGGTTGTGGTATGTCTACATCGAGGTTAATCAAATTCTCTGGAGGAGAAGGAAGAGGAGGAGACTCTAGTGAGGTAGAATGTCCAGGACTACTGCTTCCAGTGGGAGTGGACCCAGTAAGAGAGTTGCCAGCAGTAGGAGGCTGGGAAGATGGAGGATGCCTTTGCCGCCCTCTCCTACGCCTCCCTCTTCTACGTTTACTGCTCCTCTTTGGATGATGATCTGCTGTTACACATGTAGGTGAAATGTGTATACTTCGTTCAGTTTTACCTGCATGAGATATTCGCTCTCCTGCTCTCCACCTCCTCTCTATCTCAGTCAATATTCTCTCCCTTTCAGCCAGCCGCCACTGAAGATAGTGGAGCTCGTTAACTGCAACTACTAAAGATAATAGCTAGAGGTTAGTGATACTGCATAATGCTGTGTTTACTTACGTACCGCTCAGAATATCACCCATTGTACCATGGTTGTAACATTCTGACCAATCAGATTGATTTATAGAAGGTATCTAAATAAAATAGACACATCTAGATAGACACCTACCTCTGAGGCTATAAAATTTACATGATCATGCCCGCTAGGGTAGTTACAGCATCTTTTGTTAGTGAAAGAGATAAAGTACAGAGCTCTAGTGCTATGCAGAGTACTGTATGCAGATGATTCGTGGGCAGGTCTTACTGCGTTAATTGAATGGGTGGAGCGAATGATTTGCCAAGTCAGCAGTAGTAAAAACTGAGCTGCACTCTGACTACCTCGAGTTGAAATCAAGACAGCGATGACATGGCCAGCCTTTTATACGCAGAGACGATAGTATTGTGGTTCTGAATGTCAAGGAAGAAGCTCGAGTTGGACAGAAAACGGCGTCGGCTCACTATGCATCGATGTCCAGCGTCGACTCGATCGACAACGATGGTTTGAACTGTTGCTAGGTACGCGCTAGAGCCTTTTATGGCCGGCGCTGTAGTTGCTAGGCCGTAGATACGTTGTCAGGACCACGTAGCCCATGGTACAAGTCGGTTACATCACTCGGTTCGGTCTCTACGCGATTTACACAGCCTCGGGCCTCCGGCCCTCGGTGTGTAAATCCCGTAGAGACCTCCACCTCGTGATGTAACCTATACTTACTACTTGTAATCGTTGCTAATCCCTAATCCAAGAATCTATAATGACCTTGCACCATACAGCTTGCACCATAGAGCTATGTACTACATGTAGCTAGGTCTTGCACCATGCTGTTTATCGTTCTAGGTCCATGGTGCAAGATCTAGCTAGTTCTATGGTGCCAGCTCAAGCTCTAGCTCTATGGTGCAAGATCTAGCTACTACCTCTATGGTGCAAGATCTAGCTACTAGCTAGCTCTATGATACAAGCTCAAGCTCTAGCTCTATGGTGCAAGATCTAGCTACTAGCTAGCTCTATGGTACAAGATCTAGCTACTACCTCTATGGTGCAAGATCTAGCTACTAGCTAGCTCTATGGTACAAGCTCAAGCTCTAGCTCTATGGTGCAAGGTCTAGCTACTAGCTAGCTCTATGGTACAAGCTCAAGCTCTAGCTCTATGGTGCAAGCACAAGGTCAAGGTGTACATACATGTAGGATGTGGCTTACAGCATTACACAACCAAAATAAGTTGATACAAGAATACAGCGTCTAGAGGTAATGCAAAATGTGTCTGTAGCGTTTACCTTTCACATCCTATCAGTGAGCTGTACTGTGCATATGAATACTGAGCCACATAGGAACATTTATACTTGCTTCCCACAAGCATTGCAATCCAGGTACAGCATATACGGTCAGAACACTACTAACGGGGGGGGGGGGGGGGGGGGGTGGGGGGTACGCAGGGATTTCCCCCTTGAAAATTTCCAAGTATTATACCAATACATATTGCAGAGTGTGATCTTTGCACCTTCGGGTGAGTGTAGTACTGTCGATTTCGGCTGCGTTTGAACATGTGTGCATTAGTGCATGGGAGCATGTGGGAGGCCACCAACTTCACGCACTTTATGCCTCCTAGTGGATCATTCTAACAAATTTATGAATTTAGGGACTTGCATGAATGGCCAGCTTCTTCACACATTGGTACGCAGCGTGTCAACGCACACACGCACATTCAAACACATTCAAAATCGACTGTGTAAATGCCATACATCCCTTGCGTCTGTGATATAGCTATTCCTATATCCCGTGGGCACACCTGTAACCACGTCTTCAACTTCCTGGTTCGTTCCATGGATTAGTGTATTGGTCTGGTCCGTTCCATTCCTTGTTATAGTATAGCCCATACATGTATATTTAGTAATGCAAGAGAGATAAACTGTTTATGCAGTGTGCCATTAACCCATTAATGTTATTCCATGCAGACATTGACAGTTTTGGAAGTGTCTATAGATCCATTCATAGTGGACAGCCCAGGAGAAGCTCATACAAGACTAGTCGTTTGAAATAATAGTGAAACGTAGCTGCAATTACAATTCCCGGAATATCTCCAGGACTAAGTAGGTTTATGTTTAGTCATGTAGCATTGTTACTGTAGTGTGGCAATCACAATGATCTCAATATTTATTTACATTAGTGCGTCTATTGTACATGTACATTTCAATATCCTTTGCATGAAACTGTACAACTGTTTGTCTATCCCTAAAATTAGTAGTGTGGTATTCACAAATTAGCCACTGCATAATGATTATTATAATGCCATTACATATTTTTATGTATATGGTATTGCAAGGAAGTGATGCAATATGTTACAGATTGCATGCATGAGCAATATTGGCTATGTACTGCAATAGTTGCAGTATTGGACCATTAATTTTTCCTGTTGACTAACCCTGCTGTGTGGCTGGACCAGTATTTGGCTTGCTTGCTGATCTTGTGTTGTTAGCAATTAAGTTTACCTCTCCATGATGGAGTTACGTTCTCAGGCTGAAGTGAGTGCCAACTGTTTGTTATTAAATTTTGTTTAGCACATTGATTTCAAGTCCTCCTTTCACACTGTGTCGTCAAAATTTAATAATTTTCATGCTAGAATCTGCATGCATGCTGCACAGAGGAGGGTCAAAAGGTTACCAATCAATTGCTACCTAATAAACATTCCAATCCCCTGAAGTTGCTTCTTACAATTAATCTGAGAGCTATTCTCCCTAAACTGATGATGCCGAGTTCAAAAATCATATCTAAATCTGTTGAAAACATTCACAAAAACCAGTATTAGCCCCACTGGCAGAAATTTATTACTAATAGGCCACCTTTTGATTGTGTCCTACCTCCTCTGCATGTTGCATAATTATGCATCTAGACTAAGAGCTACAGCAGCAAGTGTGCACCTGCTGTGATGATTTTACATGTAATATTATTATACCAGGAGCATTATTATGAAGGGAAGGATATAAGTCTCATAGATATAGTGGTAATGTCGAAAAATAAAATAAAATTACCAGATTCTCATGCAGGCTAATGCATAGTAGGTACATGTCTCTTAACTATAAGATCTTTACTCCATATTATAACACAAGCAGTAATTGGAGTACCAAAAATGCATGGCCACAATAATTATATTGTATGCTATGGTTGGTTATGTCAATAACTTGTGGTCACACTGGGCATGGCACATTGTAATGTTTCTGGTATAGTATGGCACCAATTACAAGCATCTGTAAGTGCAGCTAGGTCTATTTAATAAGGATAGCTCTACAATTTACTTTATTTTTCCATAATTCTCTACGCTCCTTCTCTTTATAATAATATGCTCCTGATTATTATGTTATAGGTTGTGTGCAGAGCTCGTTTACAATGCTGGCGCCATAGGCTGCAATATGATTATGCCCACACAACCCATGTCAACCCTAGTCTCGTGCCCAGCCCCCTTCATGCACACGCGAGAAAGGGTCGCACTACCGAGTCCCTCTGGAATGCAATAATTGTCGTTTTGGTGTGCGTTAAATAAGAAATAAACCATACCGTGCGCACGCATAGCTATATATAGCAATAGGTCGGGCGCATGCATGCAATAGACGATTACATTCCAATAGTCATGTATGTGACTACGCTACTGCAATCTGATTGGCCACGTTCGATTTTCAATGTGGGGACACGGTTATGTAGTACGACCCTTTTCACCAGACCCTTTCTCGCGCGTTCATGAAGGGGGCTGGGCACGAGACTATGTCAACCCATAAATAATGTACGATAATTAACTGCGAAAATCGTGACCAACCTCTGGGCTGTGCATATGAGCAAAACGCACATGGCCTGCAGTGGGTAGGCAATGCTTGTGGGCCTTGCCAAACGTGAAGCCAGTTTTCAACAATTTTGACTGATTTTGTTGTGCTTAGGAATCACTCAGATGTCTCCTGATCTTGCAATTTTTGTGGCTAATGACAGACTGACAAAACCAATTCCTTTACTCCTTGCACATACACGCATACTTCATGGTGGTAGTGTATGTTTGGCAGTGTACATGTATACGCACATTGGAAGTTATTGCTAGGGTGCGTAAATAATATATTTATACCATGGATAAGTTATGCGAGTGAGAAGTAAGGCTGAATTTATAACAATAATATAGTTATTAATTTTGGCAGTTGGAAAAGTGAATAATAATATTATTGGCCGCCAATTTTTATTGCTAACTACATATAATCTACCTAGTATATCTATTATATATGTTGCATTTGGAATCTGCTCAAAGCAAGCAATTAAAGTTAATACTTCTGACACTTGGTACTAACGAAATGGAAAAAGGCATAGAGAATGCGTACACAGCAGCTACATAACTTTATAATTGTCATACTCAGTGCTCGCAATAACTTTTCAGATGTAAGGACAAAGTGTCCTGGTGTTTTCAAAATGGTCAGACATATTAATTTTAAAATTTGATTGGACATCATGCAATCATATTTTTGGCATATGCATGGAATGATGTCTTATCTTTTATCAAGAGGCTTATCATTGGCCTATAGTTAGCTGACTTGTGAATATGTACATGCAAGAAGTCAGTTATAAATAATATACTGCGTCAATGACCAACAGTGGTAGAGTCATCTTATTAACACTGACTTTTGATCGTTTGATCAGTACAGCTATCTAGCCGCATTCATAATAATATCATAGTTCTTATTTTCGTGGCACCCAACGTATCCATAAAAAAACACGAAACTTTGCACCATTCAAAATTTCCCAATACAGTATTTTGTAAGCAAGGGTATTCTAAGTAGGGTGGATGGCGTCCATGAAAGCACCTATAGCTATGCCCTTCAATCCAACTTCTCATAGGCGTAGAAACAAGTTGAAGGTTGAGGGGGCCATAAATATAATTGTGAACGAAAATTTGTTACCATGCCCACCTTTTGTTCAAACTGCGCCCATTTTTTCAATCATCAAGGCTGTTTGGATATATAGGCAGGCAAGATTCTTGGCTGTAGCCTCTTGCCCAGTAAGGAGGACTGTAGCTATAACGATCACCAATTTTTTTGTACTACATGACTCATTCAGTGTTTCTATAAATGGTGTGGGTCATTTGCAGTTGTATTGAAAACCACTCGTGTTTCTCATCAAGAGCTGAGTTACCAAATAATGCAATATCTCTTGAACAAAATATTTTTGGCGAAGTTCATGCACACAACAATATCATTCTTTAAAGCCTAAAAGGAAACACTATGATGTTAGTTTCATTAGGTACAAACAAGGTAAAGCAACATTTGTGCGCGTGAAAAATTTATGCAAATTCGTCAAAACGGGCCTGTTGATAATTTGTGCAATTTTTATTTATGCATTTTAATGTTCTGTGTATTGTAACATATGGTGCAACAAAAATGTCGCTTTACGGTAGCTACATTATTTTATTATGTGATAGGTGGTGCTGTGGTATGGGCATGCATAACAATTTACATGTACGTGCTTGGGCAGAATACTATCCCATAAACTTATTAAAGGTGGGTAGTTTAAATACAACTTTGCCAGTTCTAATAGTGCATTAGTACTCAGAGGTCTATAGTCACAGATCTGTGACAGAACTGGCTGGTAAACTGACTAGTCTTATTAACTTGCTTCTCCCTAGCCCGTCCCCTTGTATGTTGGAATATTATCTGTGGTGACATGATGCTGCTGTAAGTAACTGGCTCCTGAGCAAAAGTGTAAATGTCATGCAGTTTCGCTCATTCTCATGTTTTGCAAGTTAAAGATGGAGCTTTGCCTAGCTGTCAGCATTATCAAGAGCTGAACATGTAGTTGAAGCCAAGCAAACAGACATGAACATAGTCTATATACTCCATAATTACCCTATGCACACGTGCAAGGGGTAAAGCAATTGGTTTTTTCTGTTATCATGAAAATTGCCAGATCTTGAGTGCTAGGCATCTGTGCATGCTGTAACTATAACAAATCGTTTGACATCAGTGAAAAACTGGTTTTTGTGTGCTTCGAATTGCTGAACATGGCTCACTAGTGCTACAAATCGTGCACTTTCCGTTCAGCATGCCAGTGGTTTACCAATTGCACCCACTGCATGTACTTGCTGATGTGACTCAACTGTGCATGATCGATCTCAAAGTAGGAGCACCACAGACCCTTCCAATCGTATCTATGTTGACAGCAGCCGAACTGTACTGTACATGTATAATATTATGCAATATCTCCTGACCCAAAAAGCTCTACCCTGTACTGTACTATGCATACATCAGCTATAATTGTAACTTCTTTCCTCACTCCCTATCTATACCATTACATGCATACAACTGGTGGAAGCTTAAATTGGGTAAAGCAGGCAGGGAGGTGAACAAGTATTTGACACTGCTTAGGAGGTTTCTACGTGATTTAGAAGATCTATAGACCAAAGGGCTGTATGTATATAGATTCCCAAGCAATTGTGGAGCCTATAATTAAGGGCTTCTAAATCACGTAGAAACTATCAAACAATTTTAGATCCTAGCCAACAATGCCCATGTAAATTAAAGCTTTACATAATAAACTGCTGCCTATCAACAATATCCTAAACCATAGGCAACAATTTTTATGAGTGTTCATACGGAAATTAATATACCATGCACCTGCTTGGTCCAATCAGATTTTCAGTTGTTTGTAACAACTAGGATCTAAGATCATGCATTGAATATCTATTCACACAGCCCACTCTGCTACATAATATATATAATATTATAAAGAATTTCTATCTATTCATAGTATAAATTGTGTTGTTGTATGCGAGCTTGGTTCTTTTACTTTGATCTATATAGGACTTTGATATCAGTTTCACTACTAATGAAGATCCTAATGATGAATCGTTTGTGATCGAATCTGCTGATGACTCGATTCACCTCTCTACAACACCCCCTCCATTTATATGTAGTCATACCATACAGGCTGTTAGTGTACCACAGAAACTTTGCTTTATGGACTTGACCCAGCTGGATAAGTTCATAAAGCAACTAAACAGTATGCGAATGTGTGCCACTCAAGGGTGCAAGGGTGAATTAACCCCTGTTAAAGTGAGTACCTTTGGGCTTGGAGGAGCTGTTTCCATTAAGTACAACTGTAATGGTTGTGGTAAACATGAGGCACACTTTGAAACATCCTCCAAAAATGAGTTGTACAATACCAGTGACATTAGTATGTCAGTACAGGTGGCGTTTATTGTGGCTGGATGCACCCACACCACCTACTACAAGACACTAAAGCATACACTGGGTATTGATGCTGTTCAGTGGACCACCTTTCAGTCAACCATCAAGCGAATGTTCCCAGTTGTGCAAGAGATGGTTGATAGAATGTGTGAAGAAGCTAAGACTGAGATGAAAACCATGAACCAAGATGAACTTGGTTCATGGAATCGTGCTGTCACATCTGCTGATGGTGCATGGATGACACGTGGTCATCACAGCAAGAACTTTACGTTCAGTATTCGCAACTACTACACTGGAGCTCTTCTTTATCGAAAGCATCTCTGCCAGAAAGGCAGAGATGATTTGATAAATGAGGAACTCTACCAGGGAACATCCAAGGGAGCGGAAGGATATGCTGCACGCCTCACTTTCAAAAAAGCAAAGGAGAAAGGCATCAACATTGCCATTCACTGGCAAGATGCTGATTCCTCCTCTTCAAATGCAATGAGAGCACTTTCCTGATGCAGAGATCATGATCTGTGGTGGGCATGCTGGGAAGGCTCACAAAAAGCAACTGGAAAAGCTTGCTAAAAAGAAATCTTTCACTGATCAATTCAAAAAGAAGCATCATGAAAGATTTCCACAAGTTGATTCAGTGGTCTGTCATTGTGAGAAACGGCACAAACCTGGATGTGGTTGTTTGTCAGAAGCATTTATTGAGAAAGCACGAAACAATTTTTCACTCATCCTCTCAAACAGTGAATCTGCGCATGAGTTTGCTGAAGCTTTGAAAGCATTACCTAGGCATGCATGTGATAAGCATGAGTGGGATGGAGGGAAGTGCATGTTTCATGCACTAAAAGTTTGCTCTTGTGGTAAGTGCCCAGATGATGCAGAGCTCAAGTGTGATGGAAAAGACTATCACACAAGGCAGATGCTCAAGTGCCCTATGCATTCTTTAGCCTATGAAATTGAGTGCCATCAAAGGGCTTCAAAGTCTGAGCAACTTATTCACCCCATTCTCAAACGAGGCCACTCAAACTGGCTTGAGGCATCACACAATGTTTTCATACGCTTTCGGCCAAAACATATCTACCTAGAGAGGCTTCACTATACCTTATCCACAGAGCTTGCACTGTTGCAGTCTAACATGACTTACATGTACAGAAAGCGTGGACCGCAGTATCATTGGGTAGTTGAATTGTTCAGACGTTTGAAGCTACCGGTGTTTGATGGTGTTCATAGGGCACTTGAAGAATTCAATGAGCTGAGAATGGAAAAGTTGGAGCATGTAAAGACTGAAAAGTCTAAAAAGAGGAGAATAATGCTCAAGGTCGAGAGAACAAAGGATGCACAGCGCCGTAAGGAATGGTAAAAAAAACATGGCCATGATACTTATGGTGACGATGAAGACAGTGATACTGCTGAGCTAAAGCCCAAAGAAAAAAAGAAAAGCAAAAAGGGACAAAAAATGGAAGGGCAATGTAAGTGTGGGTCTACAACACACTTACGTACCTCCCATAAGCAGTGCCCCTACAATAGTAGGAGATTAAAAAATGCTCCCACTCCACCACACATAGATGATGATGCATCTCCACCTGACAGTGACCTATCAGATGATAATTTGTCACTCCCCAGTGACAATTTATCCGATGAAAGTGAGAGTACCTCCAATGATGACTGGTGCTATGAAGATGACATTATCAGCAGTGATATGTGTGTTTGTGGAGCCCTTGGTCGAGCACATAAACGAGATTGTCCCATGAGCTCAAGGAGTAGTTTCCCTACAGAAGTGTACAGTACAGATTGTCGTCTTAGCCAATCTGATTCTGTATGGGAAGCAGTTGCCAAACCTAAGCCAAACTTGAGCAAATCAGGCAAGAGAAAGAGGCAGGAGGAAGACAAGCATCCTGTATTAAAGAAGCAGCGAGTCACTACTTCCTCTTTTGAAGTTGGTAACTATGTCTACCTGCATAGTAGTAGACTGGTTAATCAGCATGTGCCCTGTCGTATTGTGAGAAAATCCAAGAAAGGTTACCAATTGTACTGCAGGAAGGGCATACTTAGCACAACCTACCCTACCCCAGTGACGAGCTAACTAGCTTGGATGGTAACAGGTGTATTACACTTGATGCCTGGCGTCAAGCATCCAAAATCTCTTTCAAGAGTGTAATAAATGATTCCTCGTGCATGGAGGTTTGCCACTGTGTTCTTAGTAAGTCTGCAGAAAATGTCATTGAGCTCACTAGTTCTGATGATGAGACAAGTACTGGTATCACAATGTGGGTGCACAATGCAGTGTACTCTTTGACAAACAATGATAAAGAAATAATCCTGTCACCGTCTGGGTGGCTCAATGATAGCATCATCTCAGCAGCACAAAAGCTAATGTTGCAGCATTTCCCTCTCATGTCTGGGCTGCAACCACCTACACTTCAGCATGCATGGGGTTTTGACGTGCATAGAGGGGATTTTGTACAGATCCTTCATGTTCACAATAGCCACTGGAGTGTCGTTTCTAATATTGGATGTGAGGATGGTATAGTTAATTACTACGATAGCATGTATCCTTCTGTTTCCTCAACAACTATGCAACTCATTGCCTCCCTTGTATTTAGTCCAGCATCAGAGCTTGAGGTTAGAATTATGGATGTGGGACAACAGTCTAATGGCTCAGACTGTGGTATTCTTGCCATAGCCTTTGCTTTTGACATTTGCTGTGGAAAAGATCCATGCAGTATAAGATTTGATCACAAATCTATAAGGCATCATTTGGCCAGGTGCAAGTTTACCCGCTTTCCAATACTTGGTGAGCGTAATTCCTCTGGTATAAAGCACATTCAGAAGACTGAACTTCACTGTTCTTGCCGATTACCTGAAGAGGTAGGTATTGATCAAATGGCCGAGTGTGATGCTTGCAAGGTTTGGTACCATCAACACTGCATGGATATTCCACCTGAAGTTTTTAATAATCCAGATGTTCCCTGGAAGTGTAAAAAGTGTGAATCTCTGTGAAACTTCGTGTCATCCTGAGATTTGCTCTTATTCCTTCAGTAATGTTCGTATACATGGATACTATTATAGTGTACTAGTTGCTGTGAAGGAGTATGAGAGGGTGGAAGGGTGGGAGGGCAGCAATGCAGTGTCACCTCCTCGTGATGGTGCTGCCTGGATCCTCAGAAATAGTAAATTCTGAGGGGCTGAGAACACTGCCAAGGTGTCCTTGCTCATACTCCTAATATACACAGAAGTTTGTAAATCAGTCCTTTATGGCTATTATCCAATTTGAGGAGTGGGGTATGTCTAGTGCTTAGTTATTCCCAGTAGTACATACAAAAACTAGAGGCTCCGCACGCTTGTGCAAGGGATAAAGTAATTTTTTTGTCTATCGTCTGTCTGTCTGTTTGCCAGATCTCGGATTCTAGGCATCTGTACATGCATGCTGTAACTACAACAAATCAGTAGACGTTGAAAAACTGGTTTCTGTGCACTTTGAATTGCTGAACGTGGCTCATTAGCGCTACAAATTGTGCGTTTTCTGTTACCGTACCTGTGGTTTACCGGCCGCACCCACTCCATATGTGCTGATGTCACTCGACAGCGAATACTTGATCTCAATGTAGGTAAGTGTCACCATGTCTTAACCAGTTACTACAGTACCACCGATAATGAAAGGGTTTGCTGTCACTAATTCAACATTAGCCATGCAGGTGTACTCTCCAGATTGGTTTCTCCCAAATGGGCTGACAGTGGCTGTACTGGAGTGCATACAGCTGAGTGCAGTGGTTGCAGAGCATGTGGGGTATGGAGAGCTCTTGTTCATGGATTTGTTTTAGTCCATGTCCATATTATGTATAACATACAGCATCTGCTAAACAAGCAACAGTTTTATGAACGGTTAAGGCCATTCCAAATTGCATGATTGTACTTTGTACGTACAGGCAGTATCAGCATCACAGCCACCAATTATATAAGCCAATCAGTGTCACTAAATCTATTGTTACTGTATTATAATATAATATAATACAGCACATACATAATCTTAATCATCATACTACATTAAAGGAGAAGATGGCACAGTATCTGAGAAACCAAGATTTCAAAAGTGAAGCAGTCCATACGTACATGTATGTAACTGTGCTTAAGCTACATTATAATTATACGAATATCAATAGTACAACAGATAAAAAATTAAAAGTATTTAGACTGCAACAGGGACGACTTTTTTGGAAAGGGGGGAAGGGGGGTACCCAGCTATGTTAGTGTTAGGAGGTATATAGTGTAGAATGATAATATTACAGTTGTATATAGCGTAGAATGATAATACTACGGTTGTCCAGTCTCATTTAAGCTAGCACTTCAGTAGAGTAAGCAAGTGGGATACGTCCAGATTTCCAGCTTCATCTAAGTACAAAAAAATTAATCAGCAGGTGATGTGACTTTCCCGCAGCTCTTATGCACACACAACTAGGCCTGAGCCTAATATGCTTTTTATTTTGCCTATAATTATTCTATTCTGCAATTCTTGAATGTTTCCCCTATTATTCTCCCCAACATGCCAATTATTCTCCTATTATTCTCATCAGTAACCCACATTTGCTGGTGTGTAATGAAAATAGTCACATACACAAAGCAGTGCCATGATTATGCCATGATGTATGGTATTATGACATTGCATGGTCTAAAATCAGTTCAAGAAACTATGTATACAACAGGGTACTTGTAAAGGGACATTTGAGCATGAACACAGTACATTTCAATAGCAGTAAAGAAGGTGGTGATCCAGAACAGTTACAACTGCTAAAAAGTCACCTTATTGTTCTAAAATAATGCCCATTATTCCAAAAATATGCTTAAATGCTTCATGGGCTATTATTCCCAAAATGATGCTGGTATATATATTAGGCTCAGCCCTACACTCAACTACTGAAAGTAGAGAGCTTACGATGACTTTATCCATTTCTTTCTCTTCTCCCTTCCCATATCTCTCCCTCGTTTTCTCCCCCTCGTATCCTCAACTATCTGAAAGTGGTGTAGAGAATAGGAACACTGTATCCGGCATCATTCAGTAGTCTGAAACATTTGGCATGTGTTAAAATAATTTTATTCGTAAATGTCCAAATACACATGCATGCGAATATATAATAGTAGTTACATGCCATTAACTGGGGGTGCACTCAGTCGCCCCAATACCGTAGGACGGGTTTTAATTGCGTAGTTTAATAATTGCATTCTAGTCAAGTCAGGCCAAATTGCAAATCCAATAATTGCGATGGACGACCCCGTACCGTATACGTGCACGTTTATGCTTGCGAATCTATTAATTGCAAAACGTAAAAAAAAAATTGCAATTCGCAATTAATAGATACTCGCAATTAAAATCCGACCTATGGTATATGTCATGCAACTGATTTGTTGGTAGTTGACCTCCGTTCATCACTGGCCTACTTAATGACCCAGCCCCTTCCTGTAGCCAGCAAATTGCCTATAAAAACTTTGGTTGCTAGGCAACTACCAACAAACACACACACACACACACACACACGTGGTAAATAGGTTCACTTTACTCTTCAGCTATAATATACCAAGTGCCACAAATATTGGGTTTAATGGAAGCTGGCTGCCCCCCCCCCCTTCTTGACAGTTGCCACCAACCATATTATACATAATTGTAAATGAGACCCTGGGAGGTATCGGGTATACTACTTAACTTTTATTATACATACCATCATGGACAGCCATAGCAGATGCAACTTGTTGTAGAATAATATGATGGCCTGTATAAAATAATAGTAGCTAGCACCCTCAGTGGCAGCTGTTAGGAAGTGCTTGGATAATGGCTAGCTCAAAGTTACAGAGTACGGTGACTGGATCCAGGTCCAAAGCATGCGTCACTGAAGCATCTTTCCAGAGAGAGAAGGCCCGATTGTAGGACTGCCTCTGCATGTTTGGAAGCAAAGCATAGATCATGGGGAAAACCTGTATAATTGATAGATTCTAAATTAAATTACATGATTAGGACTGGGATCCACTCAACATAAAATCAAATGTACCTGGTTGTGTATCACATGGTGGTGAATAACTGGTAGAGGATGGCTGGAGTTGCATGGAAAAGTCCACCTATGAACCACATCTCTGCTTCTGCCAGCCAGTGGAGGTTGTCAATTGGTGCAGAAGATCACTATCCTGTCAGTTGAACCACCTTCTAATAGTTACCATCCAGGGCAATGTCCTTAGAGGTCCAGGTCAGCATGGCTTTGTGGCAGGGGTGGTAGGCATGTTCTTCTGGAGCGGTACAGGCTGGTTTTGAGGCTGTAGAAAGTTGGCATCTGAGAAGCCACACCCTGGCTGTTGGGAATTACTGCCAGCTCCTTAATGATGGAAAACAGAATACGTTTTACACATTCATATTGATGCCACAGCTCATATTATTAATTTATTACATGCCAAGCTTGCTAAATTACCTGCACTGCTTGGTCATACATTCTGGGAACTGATCTTGAGCTCTCCTTCTCATGTTTGAGACTGCCTTCTCCACTGTAAGTGCTTCTTCACTTGCTAGATGGCTACTCGTGTACCATTGGCATCCTCAATTTTTGTCACCTGGAGCATAGAGCTGGACAGGAGTCCTGTAGATAGATGCAATATCCTGCCTGTGTATATGTATATGAAAGTACAGTTAATATACCAGTTGCAACGTCATATGTGTGCATGTGCACTGACGTCACTACGAGCTCCAGCTAGCTGGTATTTGCAATATTTATTTACAAGCACTTTATATATGTCCGTCTGAGGTGCCAACTTTTGGCCATGACATTACCTACCTGATAGGTAGGTAGTATTGTGATGTTCCGTTTTGTGTTATTTTTTGTAGATAAATAACTATAATAATATACAAAAAAAAAATAATAATAAAAATAAATAAAATAATAATAACAAAAAATATATAAAATAATAACAAAAAAAAATTGTGAGTGTATCTGGTTGTGCATTGTGTTATTTTAGTTTTTTTTTTGTAAGGGTGCTGGGGGAGATGTCAACAGCAAAATACCATCTGCACAAAACTAATCTAAACGAAAAGTCTGTCCTGTTCGTAATAGTATTGCTGTTCTGGAGCTACATGGAGGAGGTGCTTCCTCAAACAGATCTCTATGCTTTAGAAAGATCTCCAAGGTAGCAAAGGCATCTTCTGTTGGATCATGCGGACTGTGCAGTTGTATTTCCCGGCCCAGCAGACCTATCGCAAGACCAGCCAACTTTGATTGAGGGGGCTTGTCCCTCTCAGTGGGGACAAGACTATTCAATCTGGCATTGGTCGCTGTGTCATAAACACAGTGCGCCACTGAGCCAATATCGAAACACAACGCTCTTTCATCACTCTTAATGTTATGCCCTACCACTATGGCATCCCTCAACAACTCTTTAACTTCATCTATAGCCTCATCATATGGGATGCCATTGAGGCGAAGCTCCTTCCATGTAACTCCAGAATCAAAATACTTATTTCTAAACGTCGTGTTACTGTATGTGGCTCCGTTTGGCTTAATTAATTTGTTGTACAAAACGTTGCGAGAGTTGTCCTTGTCAATACAAACTATAGCTAAGTGGCCTACACGTGGTTTTTTATCTACTAAAAAAAACTCAGCATCTAAATCTAAATGTCTTCGTCTTGTGGGGTGTGTGCATGTGGGTGCTGGGGTCAATGAGGCAGGATCTCGAGGTGGTGAAGCTGGGGGGAGAGGAGGTGAAGTACGTGAGCTTGAGGGTGCATGTTGGGAGACTGAAGCGGGTTGGCTGGAGGAGGTACCTACATGATGATAAACAGTCAAAACAACTGAATATGCACACAAACA
Organism: Cliona cf. orientalis; assembly: GCA_963930775.1. Lineage (NCBI taxonomy): Eukaryota > Metazoa > Porifera > Demospongiae > Clionaida > Clionaidae > Cliona > Cliona cf. orientalis. The sequence continues at coordinate 29,243,660 of OZ005689.1, read as the reverse complement.
TACAACATTTATCAAAGGAGTGGAGTAAAAATGGCCACTGTCCATAGTGTGATTAAGTTGCCCTCTACTTACTGCATGGCTGTGCATAAAATTGCATAGCATGCATTTTATGCAATAGTTTGTGTATTATGGACTCCACTTATCGTAGGCAAAAATTTAAAGTGGCCTTACCATTGTATCTATGCCTAGTACTATATGACCAACACTTTATAGCTGACTGAATAGGTAAGTACACAATCCTTCTCTCTTTGTCATCCTCTGTACCAATCTATTTTCATTCTCTCTCTCTCACACACACACACACTAAGTTTATTTATGCAAATTATGCGAGTCAAGCACCTGTCGCATAAATTTGTACCACATTCACATAAATATTACAATACATAAAACGCTAGAACGCATAAATTTATCAAGAGGCCTGTTTTGACAAATTTGCACAGCTAAATTTGTCACACACATAAAAATTTTGCTTTACGGATATATATGTGACCGGATCTGAGAAAACCCGGCATATTTGTCAAATGCGCACATACATGGCGCAATGCGAGTTTTTAGTATCAACAGTCAAAAAATATCAAAGTCCAGTTTTTGTCATATTTATGTCAAAGAACCCTTCTACTAACTGTTGCCACCACCTACGGAGGGTAAATGTAAGTTACCAAGGCGAAATAAGCCTTCATCTAGACCTACCTAGTCAGTACGACTGCCATATACGGAGCCCGTTGCTATGGGCGCTAATCAGAATTCTCTACCTAGATACAGCTAGATTCATTGAACTACTGTACGTTCGCTCACCTTTTAGCTTCTTGGGCGCCGACTGTTGTCAACATCGAAATCCGACCCTTGCTCGATCTTTACGTTCATTTCAAACGGCTCCGCCCAGGTCCATTTAATTGATTTCCGGGTCACGCGTAGTATGCGGAAACGCCATATGCGTGCATGGCAACGCCATTAAACCATAATTTCTCGATTATTGAGGGTGTGGCGCGATCACCAAGAAAGCGCCCTAGCTCCACAGCCGAGCGCGCAATGTGTCTCAGACTTGGAGGCAGGTTAGCCCTATGATACAGCTATCCAAAAATACAGCTAACTAAAATTTCATGGATTGATGAATATGGCGGGTTTTCTCAGATCCAGTCACATATATACAAAGTTTCTAAATTGTGCTTCTCATGCACTTTGTGCAGCAACTGTGCAATTGTTAGTAGATTAAACAAACTATTGTTTGTAGTATACTTGTGTGTTTTTACTTTTTTAATCGTAAATATGCGCTGGGACACCCCGGGATGCAAAAATGAGCATAGAAAGATGATACCAAGATACATTCAAGGTGGCCAAAACATCCTGTATTAAGGTACCATTAAATTGCGTGGGCGTGAGGTGGGGGATATGACACCTAAACCACATCAAAGTCATTAGTGAGGTGCATGTTGTGTAACCACGCCCTTTTAATTGCACAGGTCTCAGGGATGTGGCTGCTAGAGCCGGAAGTGTTCATTTAATATCCTCCATGGACCGGAAGCCGAGCCGGAAGGGAGGGGCCAGGCCACGCCCAAAACAGCCCCACCCTGTTCCCCAAGGACCACCATTCTCAATTAAGTGCCTACTAACCACTGGATGTCCACCGGAAGCCCACAATCAATCCCAATTAAAACACACAGCTTCCTCAAGGCCAAAACTCACACAAACACTTGGAGGCCGTTCTGCCACACCGCCCACACAAGAGCTCACCTCATTTCCTGTGTGGGCGGAGTAACAACACGTCATCGCAACCACATCCGCTTCAAACCATCGTCAGCTTCCGTCCAGCCGTACAGGCCCATCGATCGCACCACCGTACAGTGCCTCATTAACAGACATGGCCTCACCTTTGACCTCCTGCCACGCCCCCAAAGCCTCCTCGCAGGGTTCAAAGGTCACCACCGCTTCCGGGACACGCCCACCTATCGCCTCGGCCAAGTCCCTGGCGCCGATGTCCAAGCACTGGCCCGTGAAGCCACGCCCAATCGGAAGCAATAAAACGCACATGCACACACTCCACACAGTGCCAGGAACACGCCCACATGCTTAATTAGGCCTAATTAGCTTTTTTTTTTTTTTTTTTTTTTTTTTCAAGGAGACCAGAACACTAAGCAGAAAAAAAAAAATTGTCCAAAACCACCACATAGTTGAGCTGGACGCTTAGTAGAGCCATACAATGCAAGCAGGCACCCTATACTCCAATTTTGACCAAAATAGGTAAAGGTCGTCACGTTTGTGTGCGCGTGCCTAACGGGGATTCCCCGTTTTTCACGTAGCGCGTGGGCGGAAAACATTGCAAACTCATGGCTTCCCTATACAAACATATGGGAAAACTTCAAAGGGCCGTAACTTCAATTCAAAGGCGTGAATCAAAATTCTTTCAGGTCAAATCTCTAGTTTCGATCCATTCTGCGTGCCCATGTAAAAATTATGTCCCCAAGTACTCCCAAACCCCCCATGAATTAGATTATTTATTTAATTATTTAAATTCTTTTTTTTTTCTACTTAGTGTTTAATAAGTCGTTGCGGTTAATAGTTAAGATGATCTTGCTTTGATGTGGGCAATTACCGGTCTTTTCTTCAGGGGCCACTTCCGGTCGCTAATTACAGGCGCATAATCATCCCTGGCCGATTCTGGACACGTCCACCTTCGACCAAAAGCACTCGTATGGCCTCTTCGGCCACGCCCCTTCACGATTCGCTAATTGAATTAGCCATTCCTGACGCTCACGCCCACGCAATTAAATGGTACCTTAATGAAGTACTCTCGTGTAAAACCCTCAGAGCGCTGCACTAGCTTTGCAAGTGAGGCAGAAACAGCGCTGTTAAATAGTAGTGTTGTATGCTATGCATCATATGCATATGCATTATATAGCTACAGATCTGGCTAGAGTAACTACAAGAATGTAGTTATGGAATTACATGCTATTACGTACTTGCAACAGACCATGTGTATGCTTAGTCAGCAGAATTTGTATATACAAAAAAGTCAAAAAGCCTAGGCCAATAGCTATGTTCAGTGATGAGCTGTCGAGGTATGGAACCTATCGCTGGACCTACCTACTAGTCTTCTTGAAAAGAAGTCATCACTGTTTCTTATGTTCACTGAGAGTTCATCAAGAAGCGAAGAAAGCAGCGGTGATCAGCAAATGTCACCATATCTTTTGAATAGAGCGTTTTCAATGAAATCCACACAATGTGCACGATCCAAATGCCATAAGCAACCTTACAACACAGCAGTTGAGACACCCAGCTTCCCTGCACCCCCCCCCCCCCCCAAAAAAAAAAGAAAAGGGGAAACAAAGAGAAAAGCAGAGAGAGAGAGGGGGAGAGTGTGTATGTTTTTGGTGCTATAATATACTTGATCACTTTAAGACTTGCTGAATATCACAATAAAATCCATAACACCTCACTGTTGTAAAACTATGAACTTGAATGTAAACTTAATGGTAATAGGGATACTGTACATGGTGCGTGAAGCTGCCACACCCACTTCCACCCCAAATCAAAATTTCTAGATGAAACCCTGATTGATGGTGCTTTGTTTGGTAGAGGGCGGAAATTTCCGACCTCTGAGACTGTTTCTGGTAGTCACATACACAAACTAGAGCTCTCTAGAGCATATACCTCGTGCGCTAGTGCTACATCTGATTTGCATCTTGTATTGCGTTGAGCTGGAATATGTTGACGACCTTTACCTATACATTACACTGCACTATTGTGCGCATGAGCAGAAAGCACATGGCCATATGGCCTGCATTTGATAGACGTGGTCAATAAAACACTGTGTTTGTGACACTTGTGGACCTGGCTAAATGATTCTAAGCATAGTGAAGCCAGTATTTTTGCTGGTTTCGACAGTATTTACGAGTCGCTCAGATGTCTAGATCTGGGGATCTGGCGATTCTCATGTCGACAACAGACAACAGATAGACAGACAAAACCAATTGCTTTACCCCTTGCGCATGTGTGCAGGGTAATGAAAATTATTACTACACTCTACAAGTATGTTTAATGTCAAAACACATGGGATAGCATGCATGATCGTCTATTAACAGTACATGCTCACAAAACAGAGACATAGTTCATCCTGCCTGGGCAGGATTGCTCATAAGTACCATGCACATGCGCAGATTGAAGCGGTTGCAGAGGCCACACCCCTCATAGCAAGCAACTGCTCTGGCTCCAATTAAGTGTGCAATGGTGACATTCTCACTCTGCTCAAATGGACTACTGATAGGTATGAAAAAGAACAGACCTCGCCTCTCGCTTCGCTCGAGGCTCTCAGTAGCTAGTGCCAGTCGAAACGCACGGCGCTTTCGCACCGATCGTTCGACAATGCATCTCTAGCTGTAGCTATGGCCTGAGGCACCCTTCTTTGTACATACGTTCCTACAGTTCTGACCAATCCGGAGCCTTGTAGTGCGGCTTCTCTCCGCCCGTGCCGCGCGTTCATAGCAACCGGGCGCATCCAAGATCATCTTAGATACGTATCAATACCCTCATGTAAATGACACGGACTATATAAGAAAATTGTTACTCTGAAAAATATTTTTCGTTGTATATAGTATAACTATAATAGTATAATACTTGGCAATTTGGGGTGGGGGAATCCCAGCATGCCCCCCCCCCCCCTGAAGTTATCCCTGTCTGTGTTAACTAACTGTGTCCATAATGTAAAACTCACTGGGTGGTTGCATGGAGGTGGACTGGATCTGGGACCGGGCAGCTCTCCGAGCTATAAAAAATAACATAGTCACAATAAATAAAACTGAAACTATGCATTATGTATGCATGCATGTACTGCAATAAACTTATTACATATACACTACCCACAAGGGTGGGGACACAAGAAGTGGGCCAGCAATTAGTACCGGAAAATTACCAGGAGCTGTGCATTGACTTTTGTCATGCACATTAATCGTAGAGACCTTTTTCATGTACGTCATTCAATTTTCTAGGAATTCAGGAAGGTTGATCTAAGTTATAAACGAGCTATATCTCAGAAACCACTTCGAGTTGAGATGTGAAACCTTCACCATACGGTAGGCAAGTGAATGGGTTCTCTAACGACCCTTGAAGCAAGCTAACGGGTTGACACTTGGAGCTGCAATTTTGATATATCACTCTATGGAAATTTGTATGTAAAAAGGTAACTCTGCCCATAACTCACAAACGTTCGACGTGAAACCACTGCCATCTAATCGGCCTCATTGAAGGCTACTTTTTGATAGCTAAACATAGAGCAACTGCGATGACATTCACTTCTGCATGGCAAATTCAAACTGAACCACTCACTTTGTAAGACTGTCTTTGACATTTTACACAAACTAGCATAGCAGTAATATCAACCAAGTGGTAAGGCATCCATATGTACAGAAATTTCAGAAGAGCTGTAACTGTGGCTCGAGTATGGCACACATTTGTACACGAGTCTTGTAAATTTTCATGTAAATTCATTTCCGCATGGCAAACATTGTTTTCTATGGGTGATGACGTCACATGCAGTCACTCTATTGGGCATTGCCATTGCAGTAACACTTCAATTTTCAGTTGAATTTTTGGGCCCGTCTGAATCCCTGTATTTTTTCCATAAATTATAGCCATGCTGGTGTACACGGACCACTGATCTTTCAATCTATGGTAAATGCCGACTAGTGGCAGTACAAATGGTAGTAAGCTAGTGGTGGCAGCTTACACAGGCAATGTACTGGATGGGCCATGGGCTGTTGGTGTGGTCACAGTTTGTAGAGTAAACCTGTTTAGTGGTGATTAGCACCATCCAAGCCACACAATTACTTGCAGACTAGGATAATCTTTGGCACTTGAAAAGCTTTAGCTGCTTGCAGGAGTGCATAATGAGAGGGAAGGGGGAGGGGGAAGGAGCGCGAAGCGCCTACGCACTTAATGAAAAATTCAAAACTTACCCATGCTGCACGCATTACCAAAAATAGCAAGCAGATGCGGTCAGGGCTGTCTCGCGTAACCACAAATGCTGACGTCGGCACTCTCGCAAGATCTTGAGAAGATGGAGCCAGAGAAGCTTATTGCTCACGATCCCTCGATTGGCTACATGACGAAGTTGTCGAGAACTCTTCGACGAGCAACCGGAACGTTCGTGCCTCCCGTTGAAGGTCTGACTCCAAGAAGATCACCTTGTCTTCTCGCTAAGAGGCGCCAGGCGGCAGAGGTAGCCATCTCCACACCGGTCAGGGAAGCGGTTAGAAAGGCAATGTGCCTCCAATCTTTGGAGATGCTCGATTATTTTATGAATATGATTTCCAAGTACAGTCATCTGAGGTCAAACTATGTGAAAGCGTCAGCAAACAACAAGCTTACCAACTACGCTATTGCCTCAAGAAGCACCACAATCGATGATGAACGTGTTGGACCCCATGATGTAATTCGACTAATTATATCTGAAGATGGAAAGTATAAGTTCATGGTTTATGAGCACTCGCCAACTCTGAACTGCAAGCGGTACTTGAGGAGATGAATGATTCGTGTTGGAGTGTGTGTCGTGGGGTAACTGATTATTCTCAATATCGAAGTAGCATTGGTTATGATATAAAAAGAGTCAAGCTTGCCTGCTGGCCGCCTGATACAGCCAGAGATATTGAGTGTGCTGTTTGGTTTAGAAAGGAGTCATCAAGTCACTCAGACCTTTGTGATAGGTGTGTAAGACTGAAGTGGCAGCTGGCTGCCCTTAAGAAATCTTGTGATGAGCTTTCACCATCTGACCGACTGACACGTCAATCTGCTTCTTCCGCTTATCCCTTGCACTACTTGAACCCTCATAGCAAGAAGATCAAGCTTAACAATATGAGTCAAGCTATTCATAAGAAAGCATCCAAGAAGGCTTAGGCAGTTGACCGGCTATCTATACCTGACTCACAAAGCGCTGAAATAGCTGAAATTATTCGGACTATTCATAATACTGAACAGGGACAGAGTCAGTTGCAACACATTTTTTCTGAGGCAGATCAATCTGGTGAAGGCCGAGGAGAGCTACTAAAAGAAATTTGGGATAGGGATGTACCGTATGGCGGGTAATTTTCGTGGGGTGCTAATTTTCGTTATTTTCGTGGTTGACTTGCAGTCACAAAATTTTCCCACGCATGAAAATTAATGCCTACAGTGATATGGTACTATGCGAGTCCATGATGATGGGCATGGCCACAAACATCGTGGCAGCACGGCCACTTTCCAGTGTTAATAAGCAACAGTAGCCACTATCGTCCAGCTGACAGCGTCTTCAACACTAATATTCTTCTATCTCATGCCTTTTGTCCAAGTCTCTGTAGGTATGGCTTAGTAACAAAGAAGATCGCGAGTGCGTGTATCGATTATATCATCGCTTATGCAGCAGTACCACGCCCCTAGACTGGTTGCTGTCACGAAATTTAAAACCACGAAAATTAATTTTGAGGGCCTTTTCGGACTTTCCACGAAAATTACCTGCCATATGGTATCAGATGTGCATCAGTTTTCTCAGGATCAAAAAAAAAAAAATAATGGTACATTGAAATTTAGAAGTTGATCATCCTTAATAGCCTCATCCCCAGGCTCCTCAATCCTTTTGGAAAGCCTGGGGATGAGTCTGATCCCAATCGTACATTTAGGACCTACTACCTGTTGATAGTCAGGCGAGTGTCCAGGATATGAGGAAGGAAGGAGCTGAGCCAAACACACGCGAAGCGCGCGCCCAAAAATTTTAGCCACGCCCCCAAAACTTTGACCACACCCTTCATTAATGCGTTCTTGAAGACAGCTTGATGATAAAGAAGGCTGTTTTAGGCCTAGTAGCAACGAGAAACTGTCGTTTAGAGCGAATCCAGTAAGTTTATTGTTGGTCTTAGCTACCAATTGTTGCTTATCCGCAACAATAGTTGTCATACAGCTACTAAGTTGGCTGTTGTGCCAGACCTTAGGGGGGTGCTCGAGCCCCCTGAGCCCCTCGCTGGACACGCCCCTGATAGTACTAGTACTAGTACATGTACATGTAGCTATGTAGCACTCGTATATTTCTGATTTATTGCAGTCACAGGGCGAATATCCAAGAATTGGTCAGCAGTAACCATCAGGCTTGGTATGTTTATTTAATACTTAACAAGGAGTGAGCTCGCTTCGCTCGCTCACTCCTTTATCTCTGTGCGCGTGCCTCATATTATTGTAATTGTACAGTGCTACAGAGCAAAAGAGTAGATTTTTTTCTAACTTTGCATGCACACTTATTTTGACCTACAATGACTAGAAATAGCACTTTTAGCTGCAGTACTGGTGTGCAAAGCATCAAACAAACATCGCTCCGTAACAGAAGGTATGACGAACGATGACGTTGGTCTGGTATCACGTGCACTATACATAGCAATACAAACGATGAATTGCAAGATCGAAGGCTATGGACGAGTTGAGGTAAGTTTCTGAAGGTAGAGAATCACTCTGGTATGTCTGCTTCTATACAGTAATACCGTACGTGGCTAGCACTAGCGACTGTCGGACCGCCTAGTCAAGTGGTAGCTATCAACGCTTCAGAAGCGAAGCGCTCCACGCGTTGAACGCTAAGAGCTCGGTTCTCGCTGCCTCTCGTTCTTAGCTCGCCAGTGGGCGTGGTCAATGTAAACATCACTATTGTATATACATGCGTTGGGCATACGTCATCAAGGCAGACTTCGACCCGTCTGGAGCAACCAGCGGAAATATTTGCTTCCGGATTGGGCGTTTCCTGCAACATATTCGCAGTTTCACATATACACTAGGATTGTTAATGCATAAGGATGCATAGAGCACAATATTGACTCTCAACTAAAGCTTTCATGCAAGATTCTGTGCCTAACGTAAATAGACCATATTTTAGGCTATTTTGGTGAATATCTCTGTGACTCTTTGTGGTTAAGACTTCTTATTTGGCACAAAGATGTATCTAAGAATTGGAAATTTTTGGCCATTTTTGCATGCTGAAGCCATATAGAAGGTGATATCAACTTTCCACTGCATATGTAGATAGTCCATCCATTGACCTAACTGGGTATCAAATCAAATAAAGATACATGCAAGTTTAACCACAAAACACTGCAAAAACCACACGGTGGTAAAAATCTACTCTCTTGCTCTGTAGCACTGTACTTGTGCCATGAACGACTTTTACCTACATATTTGTGTGCATGAGCAAGCTAGCGCACGTGTATATCCTGCCTGATCATGTGACTTTGCAATCAGCTAGCTCAAGAAATTTGTTAGTCGTCTTGCAGCTTCACTCGCAAGGACTCGGAAGAGAAGAAGCTTAGAATAGAATCACCTCCTGGAAAGCACCTATGGGTAATATTGGCTCAAGAGTGTCATCCCTTTGCATTCTCCAGGCCGCCATTGTAAGTGGTACAGTTCAGTCTAATCTTGCCCTGGCATTTTTTTTGAAGAATCTCACTTTACTCGCTGCTGGGGCCATAGCCAGCCGCGTCAGTGGGCTATCTGTTGTATCGTCCCAAGTCCAGCGATGCCTAAAATAAAACATTTTAGCTCGGGTCGAATCGCTTCCGGTCACCTCCCGCTCGTACAGACGCACGCACGCATGCATGCACGGACAACTATAATCTTGATAATGAGGTGATTCCTAGGGCTCAAATTGGGGGTCAAGTAATGAGTGCTTTTCACCTATTATTATCAATAGTGTGTAAATGAGTGATATTCATAATAATAATTTTACAGCTTTGGCAATCTATTCAAGAAGCCCAGCAGCACTACAGCTACCTTGATAAAACCGTGCAAAAATTCATCATCGACACAACACTTCTTGTGGTATTGACGAACAGTCACTACTTCTGAATGCTGAGCGGTATGATCGATACAAGTCTGAACAAGAGGAGGAAGGACTACCAATGCCACTCAGTAAAGGAGTATTGATTTGGGATGAAGTTAAGGTATGGGGGGATCCTAATTTGGGTCACATCTTCACGATGCATTGCACAAGTGATGGCTTGACTTTTTCACTGTATATTGCTAGCACAAACTCTTTCCTACTGTCATATCCCTCCAGGTGAACGCCCCCTTGAACCTCTTCAATCACTTTAGCTACCAAATGTTCATAGTTCCTAGTGTCCACATGCGTGCACGAAGTGACTGGGGGATTCTTACTGTTGGGTTTAGAGCTGGCCCTAGTCTCGCGTAGCAAGCCTCTTACACTTAGATCTAGGCTGGCCACACGAGACGAAGCTGGCCGGCTCTGCCAACAAGTGCTATTCTCGATATATGGGCGATTGCACTAACGCGATGCCAGGACGTTCTCTGTACAGGCATATGAGTAGCCATGGCCTTATATCTTATATCAGGAGCGCATAAAATCACCCCCCTCCCTTCCTTTCTCATTATGCGCTCCTGCTAATATTACTTTCACCACCTAGTAAATAAAAATTAATAAGCCAGCGGATTCGAATGTAGTCTGCCAAAGCACGCAATTTAGTCATGGTCACAATTAGGCCTTGCCCAATTATGCTAGCATAATTTTGAGACCAATTGGTAACACAGAGCATTGAGAATAATGCCAAGACTAATAGGCACTATTTCCCCAAAAATTCGAATAACTAGGGATACACGTGAGTGTAGGAATTTCCTCGCTCGGCGCACAAGCTAATTATTGGGATGCGGTGAGGATACTGGATTTAGCGTGCACCACAAAAATTGATTTGGTCATTTTTGAAGAATTTCGAGATACATAATTTATTATAATTTTCATTGAGACTATGGGTGTGAGTCTTGAGACAAATAGGTGAAAAACTTGAAACTTGACTAATAGGTAAATTTTGGAGCATAATTGGGCAAGGCCTAGTTACAGCATGTGGTTACAGTATTATTATTATTATTATATTTTACCTTCGCGGCGTCGCTTTATATGCCCAGATCCAGCCCTCCCCGGTCTCTTTCTGTTTCTCTTCCTCGATGGACAAGTACGATGTTGTCTCTGACTATATCTACCCATCTTTTCAGCAAATTGATATCAGTGATATGCAGCATGCAGCGCTAGTATAATTATGCCATGCCACGTGGCCACGTATATACTATTTGGAAATGCACGGGCGCGATCGCGCGCGCATGCGTTTATTGAACTGCGCATGCGCTAAGGCTCGGCCTCGCCACTAGAAGTGCATGGTAGACGTAGACAAGACTTTGACATTGGCCTCAGAACACCGCTTGACCGTCTCACCGAGCCTCGGAGAGTGCCTTGACCTAGCCTTGACCCTTTGGCTACGTCTTGGCCGCGGTCGCAGCTCTGGACACGGCGCCCTAAGGGAGTGACCCCCCTAGGTGTTGAGTCTTGTTTATACAATGGTAAGTCATGCATGAAAGCAGTTTTGCTAGTGTGAATGGAATCAGCCTCAAGTTATTGAGGATGGTAGCTGTTATTTGTGTCTAAATAATAGTTGGATCATAATTTCGCTTTGCTCGGGATTCTATATAGAATCCTTCAGTCTTCTTTATGCACCTATCAATGCATGCCCCACCTACCCCAAGTCGGACTAGGGTGGGGGCATAAGGGGTTTTGCACCAATTAATTAGCAAAGTACTTACCCTAGGGGCAACTCTTAGATTCAAAATCCGCTATTGTAGGTAGGGGATCAGTAGGGATCTTTGTAAAATGGTGCTCATATGCACAGATACAGTACCAAAAGACATGGTACAAATCCCCAACCCTCGGGACAAATCTTGATACAAACCCCCTACAAAATCCCCTACCTGGCCCGACTTGGGGTAGGTGGGGCATAACAATGATAGGCGCATTATAGTCTCGCGTGCCAGCCCCTCCTACCCAAAGAGGGAGAAAGGGTCTGGTGAAATGCCTATAGGTAGCGATTACAGACCTCCGAATTTCACCGGTTTTTCCGCCAGTGGGATATCAATGTTCGAGTATCAGAAGGTAGCTCTCCACGAGCTCTATCCAACGGCGCTATCGTAGGCTAAACCGTTACGAAGCCACGCCCACCTAAACTTTCTCCATAGAAACTTAATACAACCAAAAATTAAGCTAGCGGCGATTCCGCGAGACCGATTTGCAAGGTTAAGGCCTCGGTAGATAGCTTTTTCATTGAACTATCTACTACAATTCGTTTCGTGAGTGTACTCCTAGCCAGAACCGAGATATTCACGATCTACTACAGGCCCTTGGAGGTCTGTAATCGCTACTATAGGGCCCATGTCCCCGTGCACTGTATAGTGCGTGCCAATCAGATGCACGGAATAAAGTCACATGACTGCGTGGGCATGAAGGAATGCAAATTAATGATTGTGCGTGTGCGCGATCGTGCCCCAGTACAATGGAATGTTAATTTAAATTTGTATTTCTTATTCATGCACACCAGAAATACATGACGTCATGCATTCCTCGGCGACATGGGTCCTTTACGCATTTGACCAAACCCCTTCTCTCCGCGTGTGTGAAGGGGGGCTGGGGACGAGACTATCTTCTTTATAGATAATTGTGGTATACAATTACTGCAATCTGATTGTTCCAATGCAGGTACTCTAAATCTCGTAGAGTACTAGACACTCTATGAGGAGTTACAAATCTCATAGAGTACTTGTAACTCCTCATAGAGTATCTAGTACATGTAAATCTTTCTTGGTATATGTTACTATGGTATATAACAATGCTAATGTCACTAAAACCATTCTCCAGTGGAACATCCATAGTCAAGTCATGTTCAAAAACTAACAAAACAGAGGTACCCTAGCCCACAATAATTTAATCAGCGTACAGTGCCTGTATGGTGGAGCACTGGTATACCATAGTAACAGTACCAAAGATTTCCTCCCTCTCTAACTGCGCCTGCTGTGGCGCAGTTAGAGCTTATTGGAAATCATCTAAGGTATACATAGAGTATCTGTAATTTTTCCCTCCAGGCAAATTGCCATACTATGATCTAGACACTGTTTAGTTGGTTTCTATGAAGACCTCTAAATCACATAGCAACCTCCTAATGGTAGTCTGGGTGCCAGCCCCTTCACTAGAGGAGGAAGGGTCTGGTACACTTCGCATCAGCAACACCCCATGGTACCCATGGGGCAACAATTGAGTATGAAATCGTCGTCATTGCGTTTCGTGACATCGAATGATGCAAACAGCCCACAAATCGTGGACATTGATTCCATAACCAAACCCATAGTTCTATGTACGAAGTGCAACTAATGGTGCCCTAGTGAGTGTGCGTTTCTATTATAGCGATCATGCTAGCACAAAATGACAGCCATTGTCAGATCAACGCTCTGCTGCTGCAAATACCCCCGTTAATACCAGGTGAGCCAGTATAGTACATACATGTAGTATACCAGACCCTTCCTCCCTCTAGTGAAGGGGCTGGCACCCAAACCCAAACCCTTCCTCCACTAGTGAAGGGCTGACACCCAGACTATCCTAATAGGTCACTAATTAAACTGCTGATGCAGGCTTTAGTAAAGATTTGTGATGGAGACCACTATTATTAATTTTTTGAACTCAGCACCATGGATTTACTAGGGAACCCCTATATACTAGCCAGCATTCCAAAATAATTTTTAGGCCTTTGGAATGTTAATAAAAAACTGCTGATTAACATTCCATGAGTTTAATTTCGCACTACCGTATTGGTTAACAGGGGCCTCCCTACTGAATCAGTGGTGCTGAGTTCGAAAATTACAATAATTTCAACCAAAAACCTTCACCAAACAGTATATAGTGTATTTTCCATTAGAGCATTCATAGTCAAAAACATGTTACAAGCTACAGGAACTGAGCTCCCTAGCCCACAACAATTTAATCAGTGTACAGCACTTGTGTGGTGGAGTACTGCACCTTCTAGAGCTTGGTTGAAATGATCTAAGGCACACAAAGAGTACCATGTTTCCTTTAATTCTTCCCACCCTTGAATCGTTCCTGCACTGGTCAACTGGCTCTAGCTGAACGAAAATTTAATAAACCCCACCCTTGAATAGTTCCTGCACCATGCGCATGTGCGATTATGTTGGTGGGTGTGGCTCAACGTTCAACTGTTCGATTGCATGAGTAAACTTACAGCGAAACTCATTGAAGTTGTTATGTACGATCAATCAGCTGTACAGTACAGCTGAATTAGATCGATTTATAGTGATCATGCACAGATTTCAATGTTCAGGCTGAGTCTACTACTAGCGCAGTGCACGTACGAGCGCAGAAGTATTGCGATATTAATTGTACCTGCCCTTGAATTGTACCCATATGTTAGTCCACTCTGAAATTAATAGTACCCACGGGAAGAATTCAAGGAAATACGGTACTTATAAATCTTTCATGTAGAATAATCTGTAATACATGTATTTCCCTTCAGCATGAGCAGTGCACGTTTATGGGCGAGTGTGGTGTACAGCCTCCCCATAGAAATGTGTGTGGCAGCAAAAGAAAGTTGAGTTTGTACTAGGCAGTGTGCGGCATCAGCCATGTATGGTGGCCGAGAGCATCAGTTTTTCGTGTACGGTCCCGGCTCCTGAACAAGAATGCGGTTCCGGATCCGAAATAAGAACACGGATCCGGTTCCTGCTCCTGAATAAGAATGTGGATATGATTCCAGCTCCGAAATCAGAACACGGATCCGGTCCCGAATTAGTTTTCAGTCCCATTCCGTGAAAATGTGCCGTTGTGAGACAGCATAGCATCGATATCTGTGCTGTAGCTAAGGCAACTCCAACAATCATGATTCACTCTATCCTCTTTCATCAGAAAGCCTGCATGGGGCCTGCGAGTGGGCAGCTCACTGCCATTATCACTGTACGCACTAACAACATTGATGATGCATGCCAAAGATGCTATTTTCAATGAGTGTATACTAATACACTAGAATCTGGAAACTGTAGAAAGGATGTGGGCGGGAAATAACTAATGATTAGACAAATAAGGATTCGTCTATGAACTGAACGCTGTGAGCATGCGTATAGCCACACCCTTCAATCCCGGGGGTGTGGCACGTGATTGAGGCGTAGCGCTGCCACCAGTATGTCCAAGCGTGATCCCTCTACTACAGCCGTCAGCTGATGATTTGTTGAATATGAGAGCACAATACTGAAAAGAACAGTAGCTAAAAGTTTAATACCAGTAGTGAGTTAAGCTCATGCAGGCTCCCTTCATTGCTTCGAGCAGTATTTTAATACAATAGCGACCACTTGGCCCTTGCACGACAGATAAAATAATAATAACTGACAGGAGAGTGATCCCTATCAATTTCGGAATTTCAGGATCGGAACCATACTGATCGCGCAATAACGGACCCAGGTACCAACATCGGATTTTCGGGAACGGGATGAGAACTGATCACACAACAAGGGAACCGGATAGAAATTAACTGCGCAGTTTCGGAAACGGGACCGAGGTGATACGTACACGAGCAACTGCGTACCAATACCTATACCACGCATGCTTACAGCGTTGACAACCTAACTATAGCGCTGTTTGCAATTGTAGATGCTATGTTGTCTGGGATGGGGCATCAATGAAACAAGAGTACTTCTCAGTGAGCAGAATCCGTGTTATCATTCCGGAACTGTAGACCTAATTCAGGACCAGATTCGTGTTTTTATTTCGGAGCCGGAACCGAACCTGCACTCTTATTCAGGAGCCAGAACCGTACACGAAAAACTGACGCTCTCGGCCACCACAGCCATTTGATCTGACTCAATTGTTTGCTTACCAGGCAAGGCTACTTTGTATTTACTTTTGAGGAGTAAAACACTTTGTGCTCCTCTTTTGTTGATCAAAGGTGGATTTAGATGCGACTCAAGGGACCATTACTCTTCCTTTTCTACCTACTCGGCATCTGTGAGCTCCGTACTTAAGGACAGCTTCATACAGAAGTAAGCCCTTGTACCATATACAAGTGCAGCGAGGCCCCGGCTGTACACCACTACTTGTATGTGTGACATCACATTCAAACGTTCTATAGAAACCTAGACCAGCTTGGGGGCCCGGCAAGTGCAAAAATGGACTTACACTAACTAGAACTCCACAAGGACAACAAAATGTGACAGGATATGAGAAAAGGGACCACTTCGCGCATTTCCCGAATTTTCATTTTAAAACGCTTATATCTCTGGGACCATAGTAGCTATGAACTTCAAACCTGGCCTGGCATCAATATTCTTACATCATCCTGCTACACTCGCTGCAAATCGCGAGCCCCGCCCACATCCGGTGTGGGCGGGGCGAGCGGCCGCGTCGATCTCGTTCGAAAATCGCCGTTTTATGCCTCACTTTGGCGGCTCACCGCTCGGGACAGGAGGCTTGCTGCAGCTTCTAACGTTGGATCTGTGAAGTAGAAGGTCCAAACTGCTTACAAACCAAGTGGGAAGCCTGGGGCTCTTGAGGCCTTGAAATGGTGACAGTATGAAAAATGGCAAAAAAAACGTGTTTTGCGCGAAGTGGTCCCTTTTCTCATATCCTACCACAAATACTCACGAGAGACACACATGAGTGCAGGAAATTCCTCGCTCATCCACGTAATTGGTCTAGTGTTCATACATTGGAACGGGAACAGAGGAGGTTGGAACGAAATAAGACTCACATGTGAACGTTGATTACCCCAAATTTCACTGAGTCAGCAAACTTAAGTTCGCTGATGCAGTAATTTTATAGCCATTGTGTTTGAAGACGCTGAATACTCCCATGTCACACTGATTTGAGCTCAAGATTATGTCAACATCCAAATTATATCTCAATTGCAGGCGCCAAAATTACTGAGTCAGCGAATTTATTGCTGACTCAGCAAAATTTGGGGTAATCAACGAGTTTTTATTACTTCCTTCCAACCTCTGGAACAGGATTTCGTCGGCGTGTGACTTAATTGCAGTGGTCGCAATTGATCACACATGAGTAGAGTTGCATTCTGATTGGCTACAAACAGCTAAGCACAGTCACTATTAGCGACACCAGATCGTGCCTAAATCTTTACGTTTTGTAGAACTCATCTGAAGAGGTGCTAGTTATGACTACAAATTTGTAAGTTTAGTATTGGACAGGAATTTGCTTTAGACGTCTCTTTGAATTGAATAAAACTGATAGTTGAAATAGGGATGGCAGTACAAAAAAGTATACAAACAAGGGGCAGCAGGGTAGGGATAATTATGAGGTACATCTTACATTCCTACTGCTTTTCACCGAAATACCATTACTTGAAAATCAGTAGGAATGTAAGATGTACCTTAATATCCCTAGCCTGCTGCCCTTTGTTTGCATACTTTTTGTACTGCCATCCCTACTTCAACCGATTGTTTTTTAATGCTAGTTTAAAATATTTCCTGGGGGAACATCCCCCCAGATTCCCACTAGTTAATGAACACTATAATATCCCTTGCTAATGAAAATCCTATACAAAACACTTTAAGTATTACTATAGTCCTCGCCCCTCCCCCCTTTGACAAAAATCCTAAAATGAAGCACTATAGTAATACTTACTGTTTTATACAGGATTACTCATCAGCCATGCATCGATTAACTAGAAGGTCCGGGGGCATGCTCCCCCTGAAAATTTGTAACCTTTGAGACTGTTTCTGGTGGCATCTGAGACAAAACTTTCAGGGTTAGTGGATGATATCAACTGGTTTTCCATCCCTCTAAAAATTGCTGTACTTTATTACTTCTGTGAATGTTTTTTGTAAAAGTATGTAGCAGGAAATTTCTGGCATGGGCAGTTAGGCACACATTGCTGAATTATGTAAATACACTGTAGAACAGTCCATGAACGTACATAGCTACATGTATCTATTGGAAGATATGTGAATGTTTAATACCAAAGGGTGGGTGTAAGGAGGGAGATGCATGTCCTCTTGTGTGGAGCAGGAATACCGTAAACTCTGGCACTCTGCTATTTATTACGTGCACATTATTTTGTAAGTGCATGTTTTCATCTCGCTATTAGTCATTGTTTATTAAGCACATGCATTTATAATTAGCGTGGCATCCTACGAATTCTGACATTAACATCATCCCGGAAAATTGAGAGTTCACGAGTGCATACGTGCGTGTACGATTGAGGTATATACTAGCACACTAGCGCAAGAGCACTACTAGCTAAGCCATTGCCAGCAATGTAGGCGATTACAGCTCTGCATCTGAAGCACTCGCAGCCACCGCCAACTTCACCACGTCAACCACATGCTCAAATATTTGTGGGTGTGGCTACACTCGCGCATGTGTTTATTAACCAAATTTTATGTTAAAAATGAGTAAACAGCTGATTTAGACATTCATTCAATTCAAAGTTGGTGGCTACTCTCACAGGGGGGAAGCCAGCTTCCAACCCTCACCCCCATTAAACACTGCTGCTTAGAGCTCTCAAGGTCACCCTGCACAACACTAGATAGTCTAGATTACAGTGCAACCATCAGTGTGGTAGGGGCCATGAATCCTGTGTTGTGGGTGATGATTAGGGAGGATAAGCCAGATGACCACTGTCCTTTTCAGGTGTAGGTGTTGGTATGTAATTAGCATGGGGTCGAGGGCAAAGGGATAGACACAACTGCTAAGTAGGCCTTAGTACATTATGCTGGCATAAATTTGAGCATAATAGCTCTCCTGTCTGACTTGAGCATAATTGAGCATAATAGCAAAATTTTGAGCATAATGAACTCAACAAATGTGATTATGGTAAAAATTTGATTAATACTAAACTCAAGTGGCATGAACTTCTATTTCAACCTAATCTTAAAGTGCACATTACTAACATTCTTGTTAATGTCCCTTTAACCCTGTCTAACTATAATGCCGATAGTTCGTATGTTAGCACATGAGGTAGATCGCATCACAAGGTCAAAGGTTAGCTTTTATGAGCATAGTGTGAGCAAAATGACCAGGACTGGGAAGCATAATAGTGTGATTCTTAGAGCATAGGGCATAGCATATTAATAGCTCAATTTTTGAGCATGATGTACCAAGGCTTACTACTAAGTACTGGCTTTACACTGCAGCATACTATTATTATAGCTTTTTTTGTACAGTACTGGTGAGGCCATACCTATTTGATATGTTGTTGCTCGGACATTGACAAACGTAAGTCAGGGTCAGTAGGTCGGGAAAAAAAATAAAAATAAAATGCAATCAACACTGTCGACCATGCCCACTTCGGATATAATCATTCGAAATTTCGAATAAGAGTCACCTTTTTTCACCAGAACAGACATTCAAATAGCTTAATAAGTAGCTACAATTTTACTTATAGTAATGTGTTTTGTCAATATCAAAAGGCTTTGCAGGACAGTGAAAGTCTCTACAGGCCAGGGAGGGAGACAAAGTGTGCATGAGCACAATGTATTGTCATAATATGTGACCGTCCACGAGAAAACCATGCATAATGCGCTGGATATCAATCTGAGATACAGGCCAATTTAGTCATCTATGGTGATAACTATCAATTTTCACTTTTTTGTATGGATCGATAGAGGAATCATTCCTCTACACAAAAATCTGCTTCGTAGCTTCTAGAACGCTATACTTACTGAGTTATGGCTCGAAGAAGTCGGCCGTGTAGCTAACATTGGCCGTCCATGATACGGAGCCGTTGCCATAGTTGCATGAAGGCAAGCACGGCAGCTGCACAGAAAAAACTCTCCAGTCACTTCTTTCTTCGAATTTTTGTACTAACGATCTTTAGACACGCTTGTCTTCTTGTTCTTTTCCATCGAAACGTTGGCTGCTACTCTCGTTCGAGCGTTTTGGCAGCCAGCTAGCTCATTGACTTTGTGGGCGGGGCCACGTATTTACCATAAACGGCGAGTATACGGACTTCCGCGTGCAACGTACGTAGCAATGTTCATTGCAATATTTTGCAATACTCGAGTACGGGCGATCCGGGTACATTTTTGCTCATATCTCCATGACTACACGGGCTAGAGACTTCAAATTTGATGGAGCAATAGTTCAAAGGTTGTAGTTGGTAATGGTGGCCTTAACTCAAAAATTTTTTTCAGCGCATTATGCATGGTTTTCTCGTGGACGGTCACATATTATGCCCAATTTTTCAACTGGATAGCGTTGATTAACAACATACTCAATACTATGGTGGCCAAGAGGGACATTCAACTTGATTTCAAATGTAGAACACATATCATCCCTCTCGGACGCGATTTATTGACCTCAGATGCAATTAAATTTTTTCAACCTCGGATGTGATTTCTAATGTCGATCGTGATTTCTGGATGTGATTTATCAACCTCGGATGTGATTTAAAATCTTGAACGTTATTCTCGTATCTCAGACGCAATTTCTTGATTTCCTATCTATAAAGCGATTTTCGTTCATCTAACTCGATTTCTGATGGTATTATTTTGCTAAAAAGTGCGTATACTGCTTTGTTCGCCTAAATTTATGTTAGGCGCAGTTCGCGTATAAGCGCATAGCTATCTTTGACCTTGCACGATACAGATATCTGAACACTTGCATGCTAGATGACAAAGCTGGATCAAGCAGCAAATGTCCCGAAATAGAGGAGATTGTGAGGACATCCGTAAAGGCAGTAGAGCAGTCATTGGTGAGAGTACTCAACGATAACTTTAATTGGAGCACCATCAAGTCGCCCCATCCTTTCTAGTTCCCTTGATTTATCTGAAAGTTTTACCTAGCCTATTTGTGTCTGCAAATCATAGACAATGAATTTGTATCACAGATGCTTTGTGAAGCTAAGCAATGATATCATTACCCTGCATGCTGTGCAAGGGGTAATGGTATGGCCCAAGTACATTAGCAGTGAGAGTCTTTAACTTAGATAGCATTCTTACATATTGACCTCGCTAGTAGTAGTGAAAATTATATTAGTGGTGGTGTACTTGTGTAGCAGTGTAAACTGTAGCAGGCTGTTGCATTGAGCTGGATAAACCACAGTTTCTATAGCTGCAGAAGGGACCAGTCATAGTGGTTAGCAGCTTGTGCAATTATTTTGATGTGATGTCAACCCTCTTCCTGCTAAGATGTGACTGTGGAATTCCAAAGCGGACAAAATCGGATGATACACAAAATAATTGTCAAACAGACTTACACATATAACAATTGTCAAATTTATCTAGAACAATTGTCAAGCTCATCCAAAATATTTGTCAAACAGCTACACACAAAATATTGTGCACACTTTGCCTAAAACATTTGTCAGTCCTTGTACAAAACTATTGTCAAAGACACACATTTGCAATGGTCAAAACCACACAAGTTTGTCATGCGCAAAACAGGCCCGTAGGAAGCAAGTTTGTACTTGAACGGTTAAGTCAGTGCGCATGCGCAAAACCTAGACCACGCCCATCGTTAATTGACTCCTACGCGCAATGCCAATATGCATGTGCGCAAAGCGCCGAAGCTCTAAACCTCGAACACTTCAGAGGACTATAAAGAGAGCGATAGGCGACCGTCGTCTTTCCAAAAGACCTTTTAGACAATGCCAGTAGTCGGTGAGGGATTCGTAGGTAGGTTTACGGTGGAGTTGCAGCCATGAGCTGGTTCACTGATCCTTCTACGCACGCAACCATGAGCACTCTCGTCCACGCCCACCTATATTTGTATGTCAGGCCAAAAAAACTTGAACGGCCATGGCCGTTGCGGCCGTTGTGGCTCCTACGGCCCTGCAAAAGTCGTTATGCTCAACCCACGCACCAATTAAGGTTGGAAACGGACGACAATAGTTTTGTACAAGGACTGACAAATGTTTTAGGCGAAGTGTGTACAATATTTTTGTGTAAGACTTAGTCTGTTTGTTTTGTGTATCATCCAATTTTGTCCGCTTTGGAATTCCATATATGACCTGATGCAAGCATGAGCTTGCATACCTAACCTCTCCTCATTATTATTGTCTGGAAAAGTTTACACTGTGACATGAAGTAGTACATTTCAGTCCCACTAATTGGTTATACTACAACCACTGGTCAAGGGAGAGGGTTTGCACCACTCCTTTGCACTGGTTCCTTATCTCACTGTGGCTGTAGTATAGCCTATTTGTTGTATGAAGCCATATATAAGATTAAAGGGTGGCTAGGCTATACTATGACCACATTTAGTGATTTATCTATAAAAACTAAACTCCCAAGGGGAAGTAGTATAACAATTTGTACCATGGGACATTGTTTTAGCTGTTATCTAATGTTGCTATTGTAATCCCATAAATTGATGTACATGTAACTGCACCATGGCAACACCACTAATTGCTGTACAGACTGCTTAAACTATAGCTACATATCCTGAAGGACTGAATGCACAATTTACATTTCAAAGCAGATTGTAGTACACCTCAGTTAACCACATAGGGCCAAGAGGGGTTCAAACTTTATAGGGTGCATATATTATCCATGTGCATGATGAAACATCCCACAACAATGAGAACATGCTTTAGGTGCATACATTTGTGAGGTCTAGAGCATGGGTTGGATCTTCCCCCTCTTTGAAAAATTTCTAAAAAAAAAAAAACTCTGAGTACCCAAGATATATGACCATAATTATTCTGATACAGCATTTTGTTTGGGCACATGATCATACCTCCTCTGGGACCAACCTTCATACAACAAAATTTAATTAGTTATTGCATGGGCGTCTGTCATCATCATGCCACAAATGCACTTGGGGCTGAAAAGCTCCCCCATCTGAATAACTAATACTTGCAAGCCTGAGCAAGCCCTGAATACAAGAGTAACATAATAAAATTATAGTGAATTTGCTGTTCCTATGTACATGTATGCATGCATATGCATGCACCCCAATTACTGACAGATAACTTTTTGTTGGTATTTGACCTCTGTTCATCATTGGCCTACTTTATGATGACCCAACCCCTTCCCATAGCCGGCAAATTACCTATAAAACTTTGGTTGCTAATTAAGCAACTGCCAAAAAATACAGTGATATTTGTCCATGTATTCATAGCGCATGCCCAATATGCCGGTGCATTACTTCATCATGATCTTGCACAGCAACAACTTAATTAATGCACATGCTCAAATACCGCATGTTAGAATGTGACCGGTAAAGGTCATCATCATTGCAGCAGCGTGGTACAGTAACGTAGTGTGCTAATGTAGGCTCAAAGACTGCTTCATTGAATGCACCATTGGGCAACATACATTGTAGAACCAGAGTCACTCATTCACCGGAGTTGTATCCATGGCACAGAACCATCCATACTCAGCGGCTCATAATAAAATTTAGTGTTCAATATGCATATGTGCATTGTACATGTAGCCTATAATTTGCTTGACTTTCAGAAAGAGATAACTAAGGAGTATAAAGAATGATGCTATGATCAGACTGAGAGCCTGTGCTAAATGCTTCAGTTTGGGTGCTTGGTCGACTATATTATTACTATAAGGCTAGGCTGGCAAGAATCATGCCATGACCTCAGACAAGACTACAGTTTTGTGTGCTTGGCACTAGCTACTTTAAAGGCATTGTGTCACGATATAAGTGGTGATTGTTACTAAATTTAGATCTAGTATACGGATTCGCGTTGTCAAAAATAGCGCACATACAAAATATTGTCGCGCGCTCCTCGTGGATGCCAGAACCCATCGAAAGACAAGGAAAGGACTTAGCTACTCATAGCGCTGCTAGAGGACTTGTATCTCTGTCTACTTTTCGACTAGCCTCGAACCCAGGCTCACTTTCGGGGGGAGGGGAAAGAGAGCCTGGTACACACTGTCTGCGCATGCGCCAAAATTCCCAGAAATCCTGGGAATTCGTATTTTTGTCCGTTTATCTATCCGTAAACGTGAACCTTGACCCCACAAGTATGCCTAAAAATCGTCTATGTTGGCCGCGATTCGGGCTAAGGACACTTGTTGCGACAAGTCTAGCTGTCATAACCGAGCAACATTGATAGAGGAAGAATAAAGAAGCTACGAGAAGGAGTCCTACTCACTTTTAGTGAAAGTTTTTTGGTGAATAACCGGGACTGTCGATACAAGTGGTTGTCCAACGGCAACGAAAGGACTTTGTCAGGTCTTTGAAGCTCGTGAAGATTTGCTTAAAGTGAGATGAGAGCGAAGGAAGTCTTGCATACAACAGTCTAGAGAAATATCGAGTCTTTAAGCTTCACCGACTTCGGCTGCTTAGTATACCTTGTCCGTACATGTCCGACCGCGTGGTAGCGATAGTGTCCGGCGAATTATACTAGAAATTGCTCCGTAAACTTTGCGCATGCGCAGACGGTGTGTACCAGGCTCTCTTTCCCCTCCCCCCGAAAGTGAGCCTGGGTTCGAGGCTACTTTTCGACCTACTCTCGCTCGCTAAAGGTAAATCTACTCGTGGTATACTACCTTGCACGTGGTAGATCTAGCTAGACAAAAACATCGCTACTCTGGCACAGCCGACTCTCGCCCGTCCTTCTGATAGATCTCCTACCTTCCTCCGCTAGCTGAAGACCTTCCAGCTCCAACACTCGAGCCTTTCTTGGGCCGATCGCGTTCTGCTACCGCGAACTATAACCGTTGATTGAAAAGTGGCTGCCAGATTTCAATCTAATGGGTGCGATTACATCACGTGTGACACTAATTTACTAAAAATAGCCCTTATATCGTGGCACAATGCCTTTAAGCCTGGACTGCCATCAAGCGCCACCTTTGGCGGTTTGATAAGCTCTTGGTGCCATACAGTAAGGCTATGGAGTATGAAATTGTGGTAATTTGAAATGTTACAGTACTTACACCTAATGCCAAGAGCAAAGGCTCACCCACATGATAATTATCATCTTTTTAGTAATTATGTTGCTATGATAACAGCAATGCTACTGCATATAATGTCACTGAGACATAGTCAAAAACATGTTCACAAAACTATCTCCCTAGCCCACAACAATTTAATCAGCTGATTAAGTGTACAGTACTAGTGTGTGTGTGACCAACCATAGTAACAATACTAGAAAGATGTAATCATCATGTGGGCAAGCCTTTGCTGGTGGCATCATGATTAGGTGTTACTGTAACTGCCCTACTGTATGGCATTCAGATGCCACTCTAGCCTTTAGTATAGTAGCAGTGCCCAGTACACAAAACTGGAGTAGTTTCAGGCTCTTGTCTGAGATCATGGCACAATTCTTGCCTATCTAGCCTTACAGTTACAGTTACAGTTAGCTGTGGGCAAGTGAACTGAAACACAGAGCCAAAGCTGCAAAAGAGCATTCTACTGTAGAGCCAATGGCCATACACATCGTTCACAAAACCAACACCAACCCTGGGTCACCACTTGTTACAAACGCCCTCTCAGTCATACGTAGCTAGAGACATGATCAAATGCAAGAATAATTACTTGAGAGTGGACTAGAAATTTGCAAAACCTGGGAAACTAGCTGTAGCCATGCAACTACTACAAAACGATTCAATCATGTGGCTTGTGTACTCACTAGTGCATGAATGATCCATAATCATGGCTACTTCTAAAAGTAAGATTAGTCAAGAGCCACGATAAATCCTGATGGAGCCACAATTGGCTCATTTGCTCCCATTTGCCTACCCCTGGAACTTACAGTAGTCGGCCAAGCATCCAAACTGGAGCAGTTTGCACAGGCTCTCAGTAGGAAGGGTAAAGTAATCAGATTTTGTCTGTTGTCATTGGCACGGAAATTGCCAGATCTTGAAATCTATAGGCATCCAAGCAACTTGTAAGCACAGTAGAATTCAGCAATAAACTGGCTTCAGTATGCTTAAAATGGTTTGGAATTGTCCATGAAAGTAACAACTAGTGTGTTTTGTTGGCAATGCCTATCGACCACGTCTACTTCTGTCCATGTGCTTTGTGCTAGTGTATACAACTGGCCTAGGGTAGGTAGGTAAATTTCATCAACGAGTACATGATTGTGCTGCTGTGGCAGCTTGGTCTTGCAACTTTTAAATGCAGATGCAATGTGCGGGGTATGTGCTCTAGAGAGCTCTAGTTTTTATACCCGGTGGAGTAGTGAGATTGAGAGAGAGAGAGAGAGAGTTTATTCGTAAAAATTAGCCGTTCAGTTTGAAAATAGACCGTGGCATTTTGTACATCTTTCTGTCTTATCTCCTAATTGAAGGTGTGAATCAACAATCCCCACCATCAAATGTCTACTTTTGATTCATTCTACATGCCTAGAAATTATGCTCCCCTAGTGCTACCCCCCCCCCCCCCCCCCATGAATTACTTTTTGGTGTAATTTTTTGTTTTATTTTCTATACAACCTGCAGTGATTGCCAAGATATTTGAGAAATGGCTACAAGACTTTATAAGCTCTGGGAATCCCTGAATAATAAGGGACATGGATGATTTGGTGCTCAAGGAAAATGGCTTATTTAGTACCTACTTCATCTCTTAGACTCTACATTCAAGGAACATAGACATTTTGTCTTATTTTTATCATCTTGCTGTTGAACGTGTACGATTCATGTAATAGTATGTAATTTCATTATTCATGGGATCGAGTACACTCAGGCGCCTAGCGCCGCGCCAAGCGCCTCTTCGCGGACCGGGTATGGATCATGGATCTGGATATCCGGATATGATAATTATGATAATAATGATATTTATGGCACCGGGGTACGGGTACCGGGTACCGGCGCGGTACGGGTGCATGCATGTGCATGTGCACGTGCATGCAGCATGCAGGCCGGCCGGCTAGGCTATCACATGCAGCTGTATATATAAGGTGTACTAGTACGCAGGCACCGTTATTGGCAAAGCGTGCGGTACCATCTAGGATCTAGGAAGGACGAGGTATGAAGTACAAATTTAATATCGAAGCTAGTCGTGTGGTGTTGTAGATGTTCGTACTAGATACTCTTTGGAACTTATTCCTTTATCGAGATACAAGTAGTTGTACTCTTCGTAAAAAGCCCCCTCGCCCCCCCCCCCTTAACTTGTAAAATTTTATAGTCGTTGGTTTGAAGATAGACCGTGGCTATTTTGTGCACTGCAACGCCGAGATAGATACATGCAGTAAGTAGAGTGCTTATGTGTGCACGAGTGCTTGGTAGGGTTATTTGCTGTCCTAAGCGCTAGTTCAAATAATTAATTTTTACTGGACAGTTTGTCCATACTACTCTACTTTTTGCAATTGACACCTAGAGTTATTTTCTGCATCTGCTTCCTCAGGACCAATCCAAGGCTTAAAAAAACGAGCAGGTATAAGCCCATGCCAGTTGCATTGTAGCGTTCATTTCAGCTTCGTAGCTTCTTCATTTGCTGTTCTAAGCGCTAGTTCGAATAATCTTAATTTTCATTCTACAGTTCAATCGTCTTACTCTGCCTACAAGGCACGGGTCTCGCGAGTCTCTATTAAGGGCCTCGCTGGGACCCACGCGCAGACCGTGATTCTCTCAGGCTGCGAGTCTCTAAGGGCCTCGCTGGGACCCACGCACCAATCCTAGGATAAAGGAGGTATCGAGTACAAATAAGAGAATTAAAAGACTGTAAGCCAATTTCGTGGTATTATACATGCCCGAGGGTTCTCCCCAGAAAAAGTTTAAGGTTACAGTGTAGTGACCAAAAGAATTTCTCAACTGTTTACCTTCCACTTTCCAGCTGTGTTTAGCAAGAGACTGAGTTTTTAGTCGTGAGAAGTGGGTAAAAGTGTAGTAAGTAGAGTGCTTATGTGTGCGCGAGTGCTTGGTAGGGTTATTTGCTGTCCTAAGCGCTAGTTCAAATAATTAATTTTTACTGGATAGTTTGTCCATACTACTCTACTTTTTGCAATTGACACCTAGAGTTATTTTCTGCATCAGCTTCCTCAGGACCAATCCAAGGCTTAAAAAAACGAGCAGGTATATGCCCATGCCAGTTGCATTGTAGCGTTCATTTCAGCTTCGTAGCTTCTTCATTTGCTGTTCTAAGCGCTAGTTCGAATAATCTATTAATATTAATTTTCATTCTACAGTTTAATCGTCTTACTCTACCTACAAGGCACGGGTCTCGCGAGTCTCTATTAAAGGGCCTCGCTGGGACCCACGCGCAGACCGTGATTCTCTCAAGCTGCAAGTCTCTAAGGGCCTCGCTGGGACCCACGCACCAATCCTAGGATAAAGGAGGTATTGAGTACAAATAAGAGAATTAAAAGACTGTAAGCCAATTTCGTGGTATTATACATGCCCGAGGGTTCTCCCCAGAAAAAGTTTAAGGTTACAGTGTAGTGACCAAAAGAATTTCTCAACTGTTTACCTTCCACTTTCCAGCTATGTTTAGCAAGAGACTGAGTTTTTAGTCCTGAGGAGTGGGTAAAAGTGTAGTATTAAAGTAGAGTGCTTATGTGTGCGTGAGTGCTTGGTAGGGTTTAATATTTGCTGTCCTAAGCGCTAGTTCAAATAATTAATTTTTACTGGACAGTTTGTCCATACTACTCTACTTTTTGCAATTGACACCTAGAGTTATTTTCTGCATCTGCTTCCTCAGGACCAATCCAAGGCTTAAAAAAACGAGCAGGTATATGCCCATGCCAGTTGCATTGTAGCGTTCATTTCAGGTACCATTTAATTGCGTGGGTGGATATATCCCCAAATTGCCTCAAAGCGCTATTTTAGCCGCTTACCCTTTGCTGAGCATTTTTAGCGTTGTAGGAGACATGAATGACTCCGTTTGGTATCCGCTGTCGGTCGTCAATTTTAAGGTCAAAGGTCGTGCTTTCAGCCCCACCCCTTCCAAATGCACATGCATCAGCCCCTCCCCTGTCCAACTGCGCACGCGCATATCTGCACCAGCCCCTCCCCTGTCAAACTGCGCGTGCGCATATCGGCCATCGTGCCACGTGAACTTTCGTCTACGTCTGGGGACGAGACTACGTGAACTTCGTCTGCGCACTACCGAGATTATAGGTAAGTTTTGTGTGTGTGTCTGTGTCTGTCGTGTGTGACACGATTCGATTCTCATAGTTGTGAGATGATCCCTATTTGTGTGAGCATAATATAATAATATGGCGTACTGATAGTTTTCTCGCCTTTCCTGACTATGGAACTGTATGATGCATGTCGCCTGATTTTACTGGGCTTGGAACGCTAGGTTTGTATTGTTATGACTGGGGAGGAGGAAGGCTCTGGTGTATAATATGCCTATGTATACGAGACTAGTACCTGCTGCAGCCAGGAGTGGAGCTCAATCAGATTGCTCCACGTCATCACCAATTTTTACAGGGCTTGCTAGGCTACTAGACTACATCTCACGAGTGAGGTTTTGCACACAGGCATAGCAGCTAAGCACTTGTACAACTCCAGTATGGGCACAACACCAGATCCTTCCTCCTCCTCCTGATATGTTACCAAAGGAACGGAAGTTTTCCCAAAGTACCTGATTGCATATTCTCGTACCCATACGCAGATCAGAAAAAGAGTGTGGTGAAATGTTTTTTCAACTTTGGTTCCAGATGTACACGACGTAATATTATTATGACACGCAAACAAATACAGTGGAAACCCTCTAAAGCGGACACCATTGGGACCAAAATTTTAGTCTGCTATAGCGAAGTGTCCTTAGCTCAGGGGTAGTGGTTGACCATGCCCCTCCTACAATCGAGGCCAGCTATATATGATAAAGCATCACTGCGGGACCAAAATAAGTGTCCGTTATACGGAATAGCGTGGTGTCCGCTGTTGAGGGGGGTTGAATGTATTGAAGTCTATGGAAATACAATCCGGACATTCAGAATTTTCCGTTATATCGCAGGTGTCCGCCGTTGAGGGGTGTCCGTCATGCAGGGTTCCACTGTATTATCAGTGATAGCGTTATCACGATGTTTTGCTTATATGCACAATTCACGCAGCCTTACACCCAACCGACGCCTTGAAAGCACAATCTTGGCAAATTATGGAGTCCGAGTGTCTCAGTGCCCGATTCTCAACCAGACGATCAAATGGCAGCTGTATAAATGAGATTTTTCTGTCCCAGTAGGTAGGCATGGATCATCCACGTCCTCGCCAGCTACATTTGAGCTTATCGCCCTCGTCTGAACTTTACGGACACTATTCTGAAAGGACGCAATGAGATATTGCCGGAACCATGCGCATTTCATCATACTTTTATTTTCTGCATGCAACATAGAGGCTGGGCACAAGACTACTGATTACGGGGATAGTAGTCTCAATGTGGCTTGTACTTGCACCATGCATTGTAGCGAGATCAAAATTGCCATCACAGATTGATGTACAGTGCTAACTCAAACAGAAAAAAGGCTGTGTCTACCGTACCGGCACCGGTACTGAAAATTTAGCGCTTCGAGTACCGGCAAACTAGCCCGCCAAAAAACTAAGAAAATTTTTCAAAAAAAAAAAATCTAAAGATCAAGCAGGATTTGAACCCACGCCCACTGCTCCACCAGCCCTAGCCCTAGTCTGCTCTGCTAACCCAGCTCGCTGCTGCTGGATGTCGTTTTTTGCCACGTTTATACACCTTGTCACTATAATACTAACCCTTTGTCAACAAACCCATAACCTCTCATCACTAACCGATTAGCGAAACCCAACCCCCCCCCCCCCCCAAACTACTCACTAGCCGTCTAGCACTCAGTATTAGTGGCTATTAGCTATAGCTAATATTAGAGCTGCCCGTACTCCAAGCACTAAATCTTGGGTACCGGTGCCAGTACAGTAGACACAGTGTTGAAAAAAGTCTCTGTAGAACTAAAACTAGGCTATAACTAGCCATACATTGTGCCCGTGTATGAACAAGAACTGATGAAAATGTACCTGAAAATACCTACTGTTTGCGCTTGACAATGTGATGAACATTGTTTACGCTTTGCCCAACTGAGTAAATTATGTGCTCAACAAGGGAGTCACTGCCATACGCCCCCGGAGCAGCTAGATCTCTTCATCATGCAGACAAGCTAGCTAGCATTGGTCTATACCTTGAGCTACAAACTCGAGTGCTCTATTGTTTTACACAGCAAACGTTTCCGCTACTTGCTAGTTACATGTAGTTGGCAAGGCTATGGGGAATTATACGTACAGCACCACTTACCCGCAGGTGAGAGGCGGGGTCACGCATAATCTTGCCCATTCCCAGTGCACTACGAAACAACTTGAGCTTTATAGAGCACCTACCCCTTCGCACATTGTATCTGCATCCACATCTGAAATGAGAGCTGCAGCGGTAGTGGGCGTACATGTACGTATGTCAGGGTTTCTTTCAGAAAATTTCCCAAGAGGGGGCGAAACCAGGGTTCGGTGAAATTTGGGGGGGGCAAAGTAGAATCAAATAACATGCCATAAAGGGGGGTCTGGGGGTCCTCCCCCAGAAAATTTTTGGAATTTAGGTCCTCTCAGACCGTTTCTGGCGCAATCTGACAGCAAAAATTAGCTGTGCCATTGCCTATTTTTTTCTGTCACAGTATTTGTATTTGACAATATGAGAATGCCAAGGGGGGGCAAAGTGGTTCCAAGGGGGGGGCGAATGCCCCCCCCCCCCCGCCCCCCCCTGAAAGAAACCCTGTATGTGACGTATACACATGGCCTGCAGTGGATGGATCGAGTCGATAGGTGTCGCCAACAAAGACGCAGTGTTTACGATGCTCGTGGGCCGCCTTGCCAAACCATTTGAAGCATAATGAAGACAAATTTTGGACGACTTGTATGGATTTGTCATATTTATTAGTCGCTCAGATGCCTAGATGTCCAGATCTGGCGATTTTGTGGTGACAGGCAGACAGACAGACAAAACCAATTACTTTATCCCTTGTGCATGTGAGATGGTAATGTGTTCCTGGTGTTGTTCACTAGCTCAGCATGTGTATGGGGCTATATTAGTGTCATAATTATGGAGGGTGTAGTCATTTTGTGAGAAGGGTATCCATCTTATTTGGGGGTGGTCATTTAGAGGTCTGCAGAGCAATACTGGGTTACTATCAAATGTGGGTGTATCCATAATATTATTACCCCGCACGCATGCGCAAGGGGTAAAGTAATCAGTTGTATCGTCGTCGTTGTTAGCACAAAAATCGCCATATCTCGAGATATAGGTGTCTATGCGACTCGTAATCATGAAGAATGAATCGAATTCGGCGAAAAAAATGGCTTCAGTGTGCATTAAATCGAGGGATACGGTCCACGAGCGTCACAAATAGTGCCCTTTTGTTTGCCACCGTAGCCATGCCTATCGACAGTGCCCATCAATGCATATGCATACTGGTAAAGGTCGTTGATATTCTAAATAATGCTGGTGATGTCCGAGTGACTGCCCTATGGAACCAATCATAATGTAAGTGATTGTAAGATGTAAGCCATTCTACTATTGCTATAACAAATATAGATAGAAATTCATATGTTCCTAGTCTGGGCTAGGTCCGGGTGCAGAGAGCACTTTCTCAAGTGTCACCAGAACCCCCAGTAGCTACAACTAAGCAGCATTCCTATTATTTCTCTGAAATTCACAAATTATAGCCATGCAACGAAAGTAAATCTATAGATTGCACAATGTGCGCGCGGGGTATGTGCTCTATAGAGCTCTAGTTGCTACAATTTTCTGAAACTCAAGGTACATGTACAGGTGTATGGTCTGTTACGTGTTGTGCTGATTTATACAGACTCAGGTACGTTAAGGCCTGGGTACGTAGAGGTCAGATCGTAATCACGTGCGCGCCATATATCCCTACGCGTTTAGTCACATGATCGCGATCATCGCCATATAGTTACTGTACAAAGTTAGGAGGCAGTTGTGGCAGCGGTGAAATCATCTAGCTGAGGGCATCTATCCATCACACGAGGGAAGTATTCTATATTTCGAGTTATAATTCCATTTGGCACGACGAAAGATGGTTCGAGATGGAAGATATTCAGGTAAGTACGGTCGCATGACCACCAGGTTTCTTACACTTTGTGCTACTATAGCTTTGTTTGCCAACCGATCTGCCTGCCAAATGTGTTTCAAGTAGTTTGGCATAAGGGCTATCTACTGAGCCTATAGAGACCGCCATCCTGGTTGATCTAGACCGCCGCCTCTTGCGATTTAGATATCCCAATTGCCATCATTCATGACGTCATAGGATCGAGACTAATTAAGGGGCGTGGCCGAAAGGTAGTTCTGCGGTTTAAGGAAGAGTTGCTCTATCTCATGGTGAAAGTGAGGTGTCCATATCATGTTCCATTACAGAGATTCAGGCTGTCAAAACTATCCCAGAAAACACTCTGAAATGGGTGTCCCAGTCCTTAACTGGCCTGAGGAGATTTGTGTTGGAAATTTCAACAGTTCATCCAAGTTTTGTTATTCAACATATTAACGTGAGTATACGTACCATAGTGTGATTGTGACCATAATGGAGTGCTTGCATGGTGATACTGTATCTATTCATCTTCTGCAGTGATATGGAGTCAGTTGAGAGTGCTGATGCACCAGAAGTGGTACAGTACTTGAAGAAAATATTAGCGTCGGACCTGAGCGATTAACTTTAATTATTATTGTTTTTACACAGGATGTGTGTGTTACACTGGGTATGAATACTGTGTCTGGTGATACACCAGAAAGGTCGGTGATAGACAGTATTATCAAGGTAAGGTGACAAATGCATGTTATAAGAGTTTGTTTGTTGGGGGGGGGAGTATTATTGCAATAACGAGGTTGGCAAGTTTAATTTCTGCCGATGTTCATAGGCAGATTATTACGTGCATATCACCTGATGATTCTGAGGGGGGGAGTCTACTTAATTATAATCGGTTGAATGAGCAAACCATGTAAGATAGAACTAGAGCTCTATAGAGCACATACCCCACGCGCACATGCATTGCGCAATCTATAGATCTGCTTTTGTTGCTGCTTGCACGGTTGTATCATAGACTAACAAGGGGGGGGGGGAGATGGACTGGAAACGCACTATGCATATAATATATGTAAACTTGTAGAGATAGGCGCGTTTCTCTAGCACAAGTTTTACACCACTTTTTCTGGTAAACTTAACTAAGATTCATCTCATGTCATCATTGATATGGTTGCATAGCTTGTGTTCTGATGATCACTATGAACTATTTAATTAATGCTAAACTTAAAATTGGATACTAATTAGAGGTACACCAAAGTTAACTATTGTTATATTTCTGTAGGAGATATATGGTATGCATGCTTACTCAGAACCATTTTGGGTGCTCTGGACCATGCAGTTGCATCCTCGAACCATGTAGGTATATCCAGAAATATCAGCCAAGTGATAATTTTGCATAACAAGTTTACTAGAGGTACACCAGTGCATGAATAAATAGAAACACGCCTAAAGTACTGTTTCCAATCCCTCTTCCCCCCCTCTTTTATCTATGGTTGTATCAAGAGCTTATAGATCCCATAAGTCCTTGGTTGTATAATATAGGGCTCTTGGTGATCAGCCAAAACACCACTAACTCTCTCTGCACCAGATCTAGACTAGGTAGATAATGGTATCTTACGGTGGGGCTTTGTATTCCAGTCTGCGAATAGCTACCAGCCAAACGTGTGCCACTAGCATTATTGACGACCTTTACCAGTCCATAATATTCAATGTTATGCGCATGAGCAGAAAGCACAAGGCCTGCTGCAGTGCGTGCATAATGCATTGAGTGGGCACTGTCGATAGGCGTGGTTACAAAGGCTAACAAAAAAGCACCATTTGTGACGCTCGTGGACCATATCCCTCGATTCGAGGCACACTGAAGCCCGTTTTTCGCCAAATGCGACTGATTCATTGTGCTTACTAGTCGCTCAGGTGCCTAGACCTCGAGATAAGGCGATTCTTCTGCTAACGACAACGACAACGACAACGATGACACAACCGATTACTTTACCCCTTGCGCATGCGCGCGGGGTAATTACGCTGAGAGCATGTCCGGCTTTCCCTGATGGTTGAGGCATACATAAAAAGATTGAAGCTATGTATGGAAAATGACTGTTATAAGACTCGAATTCTGTACCAGAATATCGGATGAGAGGCAAGATCAGCACAAAGATCGTCCAATGATACTCTTTCTTTTTGGACTGAAGATCATAGCGATCACAGTCATCACCATAAAGGTTCAGCTCCTCCAAGTCAGTGGTTACACAAATTCCATGCTTGATACCGTAAAAATTGCGTAAAAAATGCAATGTTCAAGGCTGGAACAATCTTCCATCCTTTAATAACTTATCTTAGTAGCGAGATGGAATATTAAACTCAGCCCCTTAATTTGGATCAACCTCATAATAATTATACTGAACATTATATTCCCACATCAGGAGTTTGGCCACACATCATGCCATGATGGCATGCAGTGATTTCAAAATTTTGATGGTGCGGCATACCAGCATAGGCTCCAACCTTTCCTGAACAGCTCCAGGGACGTGGACCACACCCATTAGATCTGTCCATCATTAATTAAAACTCCACCCACACCACACCCAATATGATTAAATTTGATGACCACAAAGCTTAGAATATATTTTCTAGAGCATGAATTTGCAAGCCTTGTAGACGTGTTGCTACTGTAAAAACCAAAGTTTGTAAGGCACTAACTACCACAAGCAGCTTGTTCATTTTACCACCAATAAGTGATTAGTTGTACTACTACTATGTTTATGCTAGTATCTGGACCTCTTCCGGGACCAATAATACAATTATAGAAGAGCCTTCCGGGACGCGGGACAATTGCTAAAAATCCGGGACTGTCCCGGAGATTCAGGGACAGTTGGAGCCTATGTACCAGTGATACCAGTGGGGTGCTGGTGGCTTCCTCTTATGTCCCCCCTCTGTCCCCCTGCTGTGCACTATAAGGACATGTCTTGGCACAAATATAACCATAAAGCATAAAGTAGGGAAATTACACATTAATTACACACTAAGTAGAAAAAAAAGCATATTTAAATAACTAATTCATGGGAGATTTGGGAGCACTGGGGGGGGATAGTTTTTACATGGGCATGCAGAATGGGTCCAAACTAGAGGTTTGATCAGACAGATTTTTGATTCACACCTTACAATTAAAGTTATGGCCCTTTGAAGTTTTCCCATATGTTTGTATAGGATGCCATGTATTTGCAATATTTTCCGCCCATGCGCACATCAACGTGACGACCATTACCCAATTTGGTCAAATAGGCTGCTTGCATTGTATGGCTCTACTATGCATCCAGCTCAACTATGTGGTGGTTTTCGGACAATTTTTTTTCTGCTTAGTGTGTGGTCTGCTTGAAAAAAAAAACAAGAAAAACACGAAATTCTCAGTGTTGTAAGAATGTTAAAAGTCCCAATAATATGAGGAATCCTGGGTAGAATAAGAAGAACTGGAGAGATGTTACAGTAGTTATGCATAATTATAGGCAGACACACAGTGGGCGGGCATGAGACTTCCAAAGGATATACTTTACATACTACATGACCGAGGAGTGATGACCTTTTACCATTTTGTTAACTCTGGCTATTGGGGGAGGGCCTGGTGGGTGTACACTAGACTGGGAGGCTGATACATTTCGCTTATATGACATTGTACATGTTCATTGAAAGAAGTTATCTGTATGCATGCACATCACCGTAAGTTTTCTTTGCCATTTAGGATACTCCCACGTCAAATAATGATAGTCTCAATGTGACAGTGGAGAGTGATGAAGAGACTGACAGTCTCAACGTGACAGTGGAGAGTAATGATGGCTCCCTGTACGTTCCAACCCCTCAAAGAAAGGTTAGAGAGAGGATAGAAAATACGTCATTTATTCCATCAAGTATTTGCTTCATGGACTTGAAACAATTGAACAAGTTCATCAAGCAAGTGAATCAAATACGTTGTTGTGCCACACCTGGTTGTAAAGGTGCATTGTGTCCCATTCATGTGAAAAGCCTTGGGCTGGGTGGTGCTCTTTCTATCACCTATGCTTGTAACGGTTGTGCTAGTCAGTGGGCATTGTTTGAAACATCATCTAAATACGAACTTGGCTGTGCTACCGAAATTGGTATTGCTGCGCAGGTGGCTTTTATCATAGCTGGTTGCACGCATGTGACTTATTACAAGGTATTGAAGCATGCACTTGGGATTGAAGGAGTTAGTTGGCCAATGTTTGACTCGACCATCAAGAGAATGTACCCTATTGTCAAAGAGATGGTCGATAAGATGTGCAGTGATGCAAAGGATGACATGCAACGCATGGACCAAAATGAACTGGGTTCATGGAGTCGTGCCGTCACGTCCGCTGACGGCACGTGGATGACACGTGGTCATCACAGCAAGAATGCTACTTTCAGCATTCGAAACTACTACAATGGAGCTCTTCTTTACCGCAAGCATCTCTGTCAGAAAGGCAGAGATGACATAATTGAAGAAGAGCTCTACCAGGGGACATCCAAGGGTGCCGAAGGCTATGCCGCACGCCTTACGTTCAAAAAAGCCAAGGAGGAAGGGATGAACATTGCCATTCAGTGGCAAGATGCCGACTCCTCCTCTGCTAAGGCAGTGACAGACCACTTTCCCAACGCAGAGATCATGATCTGTGGTGGGCATGCCGGTAGGGCCCACAAGAAGCAGCTAGAAAAGCTGCAGAAAATCAAGTCCTTCACTGTTGATTTAATAAGAAAGTATAAAGACACTTTTCCCTCTGTTGGCGACGTGGTCTGTCATTGCTCAAGGCACAAACAGGGATGTGGTTGCTTCTCCAAGGCGTTCATTGAAAAGGCCAGAAACTACTTTTCGCTAATTTTGTCGATGAGTGAATCTGCCGAAGAGTTTGCAACCAGGATGAAAGGATTGGCCAGACATGCCCGCGACGAGCACGATTGGGGGTTTGGTAGGTGTGACTTTCACCAACTTCGAGTATGCAACTGTGGCAAGTGTAAGGATGGAGAGGATCTGAAGTGTGAAGGAACAGACTATCACACAAGGCATGCACTGACATGTCCTTTCCACTCTCTGGCTTACGAAATTGAATGCCATGAGAGAGCAGAAATGGCCGAACAGCTGGTTCACCCCATTCTTAAAAGGGGGCATTCCAATTGGTTGGAGGCCTCCCACAACGTGTTCATTCGCTTCAGACCAAAGCACATCTTCCTCGAGAGGCTACACTATGTGGTTTCAACTGAGCTGGCTCTGCTGCAATCCAACATGACATACATGTATGAGAAGCGTGGGCCACAATATCATTGGGTGGTTGAGCTGTTTGAGCGTCTGAAGCTACCTGTGTTTGATGGTGTTCAGGCTGCTCTGGAGACATTCAATCGACAGCGAATGATGTACTTAGATCAGGAAAAGACCGATTCCTCCAAGCGGAGGCGAATACAGTTGAAAAGTGAGCGAACAGTGGATGCACAGCGTCGCAAGCTGTGATCAAAGAAGCATGGCCACGATACCTACGGCAGTGACGACAGTGACATAGACGAAGATGAACTCAAACGTAAAGGACAGAAGAAGCGTACAACTGGAGGGACGTGTAAGTGTGGGTCCACCACTCACCTACGTACCAATCACAGTGAATGTCCTTTGAACGTAAAGAATCAGAGAAGTGATGTTTCTGTGGATGACAGAGCATCTGACAATAATGATGTCATTTCCTATTCTGAGGATACCCTGTCAGATGCAGAAAGCATTTCTTTGGAAAAAAGTGTGCCTACCCCAACTGGTGACACTAGTTGGTGTTTTGAAGATGACGTAATAAGTGGTATCTGCGTGTGCGGAGCGCTCGGACGAGCACACAAGAGGGATTGCCCCTCAAACTCACGAAATCGTTACGTTGGGTGCACATTGTTTCCCAAGGCCTCTTCTGCTGACTCTGACAAGAATGGCAAGGATGATGATTGTGTGAAATCCAAACCTCCTAAAGCAAGCAAGCCGGTCGATACGAGGTCCACTCGTCGAGGAAAGAGAGAAAAGCCAGGTGGTGAGAAGCCTCCCCCAGCGAAAAGGCCTAGGACCAACTTCAAGGTGGGTGACTGCGTGAATTTGCATGATAGCAAATTGGGCAAATGTCACCTTCCTTGCTGCGTTGTGCAAGTGTTTGGTGATCGATGCCTACTATGTTGTCACAAGGGAGTTCTCACTACTGGCTATGCAAAGGGGCAGTTGACGGCTATCAGCGGTGATCCATCCATTTCAGTAGACAACTGGCGAACTGCAGGAAGGATCTCGCTACGAGATGTAGCAAACGATTCTGCAAATCTCAAAGTGTGTAACTGTGGCCTAGCCAAGCCTGTTGTTGAGCATGTTGTTGACCTGACTGACGATCCCACAGCCTTGTCTTCAGCCGATGGTTCTGCAGTTGTAAGCAACACCTGGGTGTCCACTCCACTGTACACCTTGCACATAGATAAGAAACGGGAAATTGTTTCATCTGATGGTTGGCTCTCAGACACAGTCATTAGGGCCGGTCAGTTGCTCATCTTGCAGGAATTCCCAAACATAGCCGGCCTGCAAGATCCGGCAGTTCACAGGAGTCTGTCGTTCCAAATCCTCAGAGGAGAATTTGTGCAGATCATCTTTGTTGGAGGCTGTCACTGGTGTACTATTTCCAACGTTGGATGTGACGATGGAGTGGTCAATGTGTACGACAGCATGTACTCCAGTGCTTCCAGTGGGACGGTCAAATTGATTGCCAGCCTTGTGTTTAGTCCTGCTAAACAGCTTGTAGTGAGAATGATGGATGTTGGAAGGCAGTCAAATGGTTCCGATTGTGGAGTCCTTGCCTTAGCATTTGCATACGACATTTGCAGTGGTAATGACCCATGCAAGATCAAGTACGATCACAGGTCTATGAGGCAGCACTTGGCAGAGTGCTTGGAGAAATGTCGCCTCTCTCGCTTCCCAGCAGTCGGTGAGCGCAGGACTGTTGGTGTCAGGCACACCCAGTCAGTGGACCTTCACTGCTCCTGCCGCTTGCCCGAGGAATTAGGTGATAAAATGGCCGAGTGTGATGTATGTAAAACCTGGTATCACAAACACTGCATGGACGTTCCTAACTATGTTTTTGAAAAAAAAAGATGTCCCCTGGAAGTGTAAATCATGTGCCGCACTGTGAAGCTCTACCTAGTATTTTGTTGTATATCGTATACCCAGGTGTGGCCACATGTATTGATTACCAATCCATCCTCTCTCTCTTATGTTTCTCTCTCTGGGGCATGATATCACCTCTCCCTCTATTGTATACATGTACATGTATCTCTCTCTCTCTCTCTCTCTCTCTCTCTCTCTCTCTCTCTCTCTCTCTCTCTCTCTCTCTCTCTCTCTCTCTCTCTCTCTCTCTCTCTCTCTCTCTCTCTCTCTCTCTCTCTGCTCGTCTCAATGCTAGTACATATGTGTACATTATTTCTTCTCAGTGTTATTTCTCTTCATACCGTAAAGTCTGGTTAATAAGCGCACATGTTTATTAAGCGCATACTTTTTAATAAGCGCATGCTTCCTTCCTGTTGCTAAGTATTGTCTAATAAGCGCATGCAACCAATAAAGACGACAGTAATAGTCACCGTTCGATCAAGAGTGTTCCATGCTCTACATGGCTAGAACTAATTTACCAACCTATTTTTGGATAGCCAGCTGCACGAGATCGGCTATACTCAACACTATGATGTTCCACTGAGACGGTTTCGGACTCTTGACCTTGACTTCGAAGCGAGTCTCGCCGAAGAAGTCGGCTATTTTTCCACGGTTTTCTTCCAGTGATGGCTTCCGATCATACTCCCATGAACTATTGCAGAGCTTATTCCAAGAATCGCTGTGTTCATAACTTGCTAGCTTTGTGATTGAGCGCTCGAACGTGCTGACAGTGGGCGGGGCCAAAATTTCACTCTCTATTATTAAGCGCACATCGTCTAATAGGCGCATGTTTCCTTACCACCTAGAGTGATAAGTGCATGCGCTTATTAACCAGACTTTACGGTACCTGTGTTTTCTCGAGTATTAAGGCATGTCAACTAATGACGCATGGAAGGTTTATGCAGTTGTAGGCTCTACCTTTCTTGTTTTGGGGTTAAAAGTGGTTCCTGAATGTCAGGTCATAGGGTTCAGGTTATGTATGCCTGTAGTGACACTGCCAAACCAGCTGACTGATTTTTTTGTACTACCTTATAAGGAAGTACACAAATGCCATGTCAGCAAACAGGGTTGTTCTCTGCTCTGCCATAATATCTAGATGTACATGTATCTCTCCTCGTTGAAGTCAGTTGCCTGAAGCTCCCACCCTCAGGTGGCGTGATGAGTCGTTGATGGCTTCTGGTTTTCACATTGGAGATATGTTTCTCTCTTGTGTTCTCTATCCCAGTCTATACTACATGTATGTCTGTAGTATCATCTCAATACTTGTTTGTGTTGGGCACTTGGTACAGTTGTTTATTACCTGTTCAAAGCTGATTATATTACAGAGCAGTAGGTACAGTTATAGGTTACCGAGCAAAAAATTTTATGAATGAAAACATAATATCAAGTTGTATCGTGTTGCTCTAAATATAATCTGCTCTACAGTACATGTACTCTATCAGTATAATAATATTATTATTATAGTGTCATGGGCACTTGCCTGGGACACTATGGTATTACCCCCGTGTGCATAGTAAAGTATTCGGGTGGCTTGACGTTTTCTCTCTTTCTCCTCGTTGAAGTCAGCTGCCTGAAGCTCGGGTGGCATGATGAATCGTTGATGGCTTCTAGTTTTCTCATCGACTTATATTTCTCTCTCTGTTCTAAAAAAATTACCTGATATCAGCATAAAGCGAGTGGTGAGTATATCATCAAAAATGTCAAAGCTGACGTTTGTTTCACCTCATAATGTTGACAAACTGTACAAATCACATCAGGTGTGCCATGTGCTGTTTCAACCGTGTACTGCACATCTACATGTATTATGACGCGTACATGTAAGTGAATGCAAGAGCACACACTAGGCTACTAATTGTGCACACGGGGTATGTGCTCTACAGAGCTCTCATTCTCTCTTTCTCGAAAAACTGGCAGTCATGTTGATGTGCTCATTGTAACGTGGTGCTTGTAGTCACACTGTCTAGGTGTAAGGGTCAAGGAAGCTCATGCTAGTGTCAGCTGCTATTATGTTTAGGCCGCTATCTTTGCATCAATATGTATGTACACATTTAGCTTCCTCCATAAACTGACCCGGGCTCTTTATATCGTGTATGTTTATGTCGAGCTCCTCCAGTTACAGCATGATTGAGCCGTCCATGATGGAGCACTTGTTGCTCCTGTCAGTGGAGATCTATGGCATGTACTGATACAGACTTGGTTTTCTGTGGCGTTTTTGTGTTAGTGAACGGTCTGTATTGTGCTATATCTTTCCTCTCTTCTTAGAGCTCAGTCGGGACGAATGTGAAGGCTTGTTGTGTATGTATGTATGTAATGGCTGATTCTTGGCTGGTCAGCTTTGGATGATTTCGCTAGAGAATGTTTTCCAAAGCAGCTATGAGTACACATCTGATTTGTAATCAGAGTAGGGTGGGGATTTGTGTGCTTACAGTTCGATCCAGGAATCAGCCATTCCTTCTTTCTCTCCCTTGAATTTGAGCCGGGGCATTATGTAGTTGACATAATGCCTCGAGGGTCACCTGTGCATCTGCCTCCGTGTGGCGTGACCTGAGATAGGAGTTACATGTGCATAGAAATGTCTCCATAATCAGGTTCTAGTAGCTACTATGTCATCCACTTCACTATAGTTTGTGGTTCTGTTGTACATGTAACTCTGAAGCCAAAGGATGCACACCATCGCTGTCTCTTTTAGAGAGAGAGAGAATTGTTCATGGGGAGCTGTTAGGTAAGGCTTTGCAAAGAGTGTTGACTGCCCTCTCTTTCTCTACCTCTCTCCCTCCCCATTGACTGATGTATGTTGTTGAATTCTGACCGTAATATCTTTTCTGTGTCCCCATTCTCATATAGTAGCAAATTATTTTTTTGTTGATTGTGAGGTAATTATGGTGTAATCTATGATAATGTATGATGTAACCTATGGTGTAAATACATCCCGAGTCCCAATCAATAAAATTCGGCTCTTGCTATGACGAAATTTTGATGAAACCTGTAATCTATTTGCTGTGAAGACTGTTTCAGAATGTTTAGCACGCATGAAGGCTTGTTGGGGCCCAGAATTTGAACCTAGCGTATAAGAAGATCATGGACTATCAGTGATATATGGCAATTTTCTCGGTTCGCTTTCTTTGGTGAGCGCGCACTAGGGGGGATTTCCCTATTCAGTCTAGCATATGGCACATGGAGGTCATGTCCGGGTCAACTGGCTCGAGCTGCGCACCCCAATATATGCGTATATGGGGCATGCACTGTTTGTTGAGGTGTCCTAGTTCAAATTATGGCGGCGTACAGTAGCGCGGTGTAATACTTTTCATGAGGGACAAGGGATGTAGTGATATATCCCCAGTATAGATTTACTTTTCTGGTTATGAGGTAATTATGAGGTAATCTATGAGGCAATTATGAGAAAACTCAGGACCTCTATGGAGCCTAGCCTTTCTGAGACTTAAAAATCAGTAAGTATATAGAGCATCTAACGAATGTATCGAGCGAATATCTTGCAAGCAGACTCCATCTCTGCGCATTGATATATTATTGACAACCTCTTACCACATGCACCACTACAACTATGCAGCTACT
The DNA here is from genome assembly GCA_963930775.1 of Cliona cf. orientalis. Taxonomy (NCBI): domain Eukaryota; kingdom Metazoa; phylum Porifera; class Demospongiae; order Clionaida; family Clionaidae; genus Cliona; species Cliona cf. orientalis. The sequence continues at coordinate 29,200,172 of OZ005689.1, read as the reverse complement.
GAGGATATGGTGAAGTGTTTTATATGTACTACTATTAATTTTATGATAGAGTATCTTGGAACAGCAAAGCAGGTCAACAGAGTGCTCTTATCTCCTTCAATTAGAGATCATCCTTCAAGTAGTCACACAACAGCTGCTCCTAGTCACAGGTACGTAGAGAGAGGATACGTAATGTGTGTACTTAGGTTAACTGTGGCCACCACAGTAGACTGCATGTAGGTATGTAGGTAATATAAAAATGTTTATTAAGCGACTGTATAATTATGTATGTTGTACATTCCATATTATGTTCCTTGAAATAAATTTCATGTGGCTGCCCATGGAATGTCTTGCTTGTCTGTGTAATTGTATGCGGTTATAATTGAACAAGAAAGTAGAAGTAATAATTATATTGGAGTATAGCCACTGCTATGAGCAGTGATTATGATACAGGGTTGCATACAGAGGGAGGCACACTGGTATCCCCCCCCCCTCAGAATTCCATAATAATAATATTCATGTATATGTAATATATACAGCGCAAATAATATGATTACATACACAAGCAAAAAGAAATTGTTTGTTATCGCGGCATTATTGTGTGATTTATTTACTAGTATATACGCATGGCAGTGGCACATATACATACGTAAGTACAAAATTGACTGGATTGTTTGAATGTGCAGCAGAATTAAGGAAATGCAGTCAGTACCATATGCAAGGGCATAGCTACCATAGAGGCAACCGAGGCAGCTGCCTCGGTCATCAATTCAGCCAGCTATATACTTAAATACACAACAATACTCACCGAGCCGCGCGCATGCCATGACAAGTTTGTTTGCTGACTAAGCATTCGAACTTTCACTGTATAGCTCCATCTCTAAGAGAGCAAGACGGATGCCTCTCTCTGAGATTATGTAAGTAACGTCGACAAAACGGCTTTGCGCACCGTTCTAGACTCGAGAAGACTTTCTATGTTGTTACGATCGTGGTAGACACCCGAAAATGGGCGTGGTTTGTCCACTAAGGGGGCGTGACTAAAAAATTCGCGATCAATCTTTATTATCTGCCTCCATATAAAAACATTCTGGCTACGCCCTTGCATATGTGGTGGGTAATTTGTGCAAATTCACAGAGGGCCCTCAGAGTTTATTTTATTCATGACGGCAACCCAATCTAGGGGTGTTGCGCTACACAAATATATGTAATCAATGAACATGCTGAATTTCGCTCACGATTTTCAAGCCTCACCTGCAAAGAGACATGGACAAATAGCATGAGATAGAAGAATATTGGTGTACACTAAGCTACTAGCTGGAGGACTCTTGCTTGCTAATACTGGCCATGCTGCCATGTTTTTTATCACGCCCATCATCGTGGGTAGAATTTTCATGACTGCCAAGTCAACCAAAAAAATGATTACATATACCCACCATGCGGTGGTATACATCTTCTCTCTCTGTCTCCAAAACTGACAATGCTCGTTATAGATACTTAGTATATGGTCCTTGTAAGAATTGGTAATGGTCTCAGCTGCTATTACGTAGGTTTCAGATCATCTTTTACATGCATCTTACTTAGTAAGTTTTAGCAACTGCACCTCTTTATCATGCAGACAGGCCGGTAATCTTAGAGAAGTATTGGTCTGTTTTGTAGCCTGTACCTTGTGCTGTAATCTAACCAAACTGAGCATAAATGGAGTGCTCCATTGTTATGATGCAGCAAAACACCTCTGACACTCCTGCTATATGTAGTTGGTGAAGCTATTGGGAATTGTACCATATATACAGATCAAGACACCACTCAGTTGTATACATCCAGCAGAGCTTAGACATGTGTAGTCTTTAATAGCTGACGGATGCATGGGGTTGTGAATAGCGAGGGCGAGGGAGATTCCTTTGGACCAGGAACTTCAATGCATATAATCTGTGGTCTTTGTGCTGCACTAGATCCTTCCATGATAGACATAATAGCCACTCCATGCCATACTATTCCTCATAGCTTCACCACCTAACTAGCAACAATGTCTGAAGTGTCTGCTTACTATGCAAGCTGTCACTATATTATAGGGATGTGCTGACACCGGACCACAATGTAATATGGCTGAGTGTGTGATTTTTTGGTGTGATTGTGCCTGCCTTGGAAGCGATACACTAAGGTGGCCCTGAGGGTCAGTTCTTAGGTGTATCTTCATAGCAGTTTTCAGTTTGGGTTCCGTTAAGGTTAGATGAATGGAGGTCCAAATAGTTGGGGTGCACTCAAGAGGGATTGCCCCTCAAACTCACAAAATCGTTACGTTGGGTGCACATTATTTCCCAAGGCCTCTTCTGCTGACTCTTACAAGAATGGCAAGCTTGAATGGTAAGCCTCCATGCAGTCATCTTCATGCTCAGGAAAGTGGAGTCTACCAGTGATGTTAATCGTGGACCTGAGCCTTGCCAGAGTGGTACAGCACTCACCTTTACCAGTTTTATGCCTTGCCTTTACACTTGAGTTATCTCTCAGATTGATGGTGCAGTGCGGGCGTATGAGCATGTGCATGACGACCATTACCTTACACGTTAAAAATTTAACTCTCTCCTCACTGAAGTGATCACGTACCCCACAAACACATGCACGTACAAGTATATATATATGTAATAGTTATATCACGGGCGCGAGGGATGTATGGCATTTATTGCACCGAAGCCCGAGGGCCTTGTGCCCGAGGGTTGAGGGCAATAAATGCCATGCATCCCGAGTGCGCGTGATATAACTAGTTTATATCCCGTGGGCATAACTACCATAGATACGCATAGAACACTAAAAAGGAAATAAAGGCAAGCTTATCTTACTCGAAACGTACACACAAAGCCGCTCTCTGAGCCGAGTTCTCGAACGTTCGAACGTCAATCGAACTTCTGCATGAACGTCTCGTGACAGAGGGGGGTGGTCAAATCCACACAGCAACAGCCATCCGACACTTGACGATGAACTACCATCGTTAGCGTGACCTGCAACGTCGAGCTCAGAAGCCAAGAAACAAAGCTCGAGCTGTTGACTATCCCAGAAACAAGGCTACGTGCCTACGCAGTAAGCTTACCTATACCGTGTTGACTCGCGATCGATCGATCCACGACTCTGCCCATGCATCGATCTATGGCCCATCGCTTCGAACCGGCGATCTCCCGCTACCTAGCTTTCCCACCATACGCTCTCGCGAGACACTCCATTGATAGTTTTACTTTGTTGCTACCAACATGTTTACTATTCAAGGCCTGCAGTATTTAATATTGCACTTTGACTTCCCTTGAGCCACTAATATTGCACTGTGGGTTTCCTGGAGCTATTCATTAACCCTCGGCGCATGCGCGAGGGTTACTGTAGTCGTTCTGTGTGTGTGTCTGTCTGTCTGTCTGTTAACTCTGTAACTGCTACATACCTCGTTTGCGCGTCTCAACCTCGGTGTTATATGATTCCTTATGGCGTTTCAAAGCCATGTATTGTGTGGATTTTGCTGAAAATGCTTTGTTCTCCAGTTCTGGCGACATTTGCTCAGGACCGCTACCTTCCACCATCCTTCCACGCACCCTGGCAGCTTTTCCACGGACAGAATGAACAACAATAGACTTTTTTTCAAGATACAAAATAAGTAGTTCCAGCTACAACTCCTGCGAAGGTACTGCCTGCCTGCCAATAGTCTGCGAAGTAACTGCTAAGCTTCTTGACTTTCCTGCCAATGCACTCGTTTCTATTTACACGTAAATCATGCTACCGTATATATTATACTCAGGGGCGGATCCAGGATCTATCACTTACTAATAGAATGCGCGCGAAAATTCTAAGCCACGCCCACTTTGCGCGATGACCACGCCCATTTCTCGCTAGATGGCATGTTCGTGGGTCCTGTAAGGCGCTCCAAGACTTCAAATCGACCAAATATTCACTAAGAAACGTCCAAGTAGGTGAGCTAGAGACAGAGGCTGTAGTACTGAAGCTAGCTAAAAAGAAGGGGATTCTATGAAGCCTAGATTTTACACTACTATACACAGGCTAAGTACTAGACACATGTAGACAGCTAGTCAGAAAGGGGGGGCTCGTTCGAGCCCCCCCCCCCTGTATCTGCCCCTGATACTGTATACTAGACAGTGTACTATACACTATAGACAATATGCTACCCACACCACTTGCGCCGAGGGTTTTGCACTATCAGTGTTCATATTGCACTGTGGCTTACCTGAGGGTGTTCATATTGCACTGCATGTCTCTAGGAAGTGCATTATGGTGTATATTTTACTTAGCAACAACATAGTAACGGGATATAATATATACCCAAACCCATACATATATAAAAAAATTGCTTCCTGTACCTCGTGTATTCGGTGCTCGCTCAGGCTCACCCCGAAATACATATTGGCAATTCTGATGCATTATTGTGTCATCCCTCACCATCCAGGTAGCCTTGTCTAAGGCTGGCTCTCACTGTCATGTGTTGGAGGAGAGGAATGCCGTCCTCTGGAGGGTCAGGTCAGCAACCATGGGGAAAGACTCCGAATCATGTCAAATCATGACACTAGTCAACAGCAAGGCCAGCCAATGGCAGGTAATTTAGTATTGCTTATCGCCAGTCCCTCCAAGACATGTTTTTTTATTCCCCACACCACCATGCACACACAGCTGTCTTTCCCCTCTCACATATTATGTTCAGATCTTCGTCTCCCTCATGCACCCACCCTGTATTCAAAGATGGTACGTAGCACATATATATACGTATGTGCCTACATTACTTTACTAATGAACACCATTGGTGCTAAACCCTCGGTGCTGTGAGATTTATGTTGCAAATTTGCAAGCTAAGCCTGCAGCACTGTTCCTGCTGTTAGCAGTGTTGTAGAGAGTAACTATAACCACAAGAACGTATTACTCGATTGCACGGTATTACGTAATAGTACCACGTGCATGCCAGATCAGCAGATCTAGTACAAAGTAAAGCCAAGAAGCGTAGTTGATGGCCTCTGTGACTAGTGATGAGTCAGTCGAGTTACAAGAACTATCACTTGATCTACATACTAATCTTTAAATGAAGCGGCTACTGTCTCTTTCATCGAGCGAGAGCTCGACAAGAAGGGAAGAAAGCCGTGGTGGTCAGAAAATGTCGCCAGAACTTTTGAACAAAGCATTTTCAATGAAATCCACACAATGCATATATTGTATCTACGACGAAAAGCCTAATGGCACCTAGTTAGCATGGTAACAGACACACACACTCACTCACTCACTTACACACAGAACGACTACCGTAACCCTCGCGCATGCGCCAAGGGTTAATAATAATACGAATTAATCTACTTTTTCCCCTCTATGATTGCTGTAGGCTTAAGATGGTTGAACTGGATGTTGTCAGAGCGTGGTATTCCTGGAGAAGCAGCTAAGGGTGGCTCATGATCAGACACACAGCACTATGCTCCGCACGCCCCTCTCTTTCTCACTCTCTCACAGGGTTGTACTGTCATTCAGAGGATAGACTGACAGTCCATATCTATATGTGGAGTGCTTGGCTCAAGGTATGCACCTACATGCACATGTACTTCTTGGTTTCTAAGGGATTTACTCTGAGTGTTGTGACCCCTGGGGTCCTAGTAAAAATTTTTAAAAAATATGCCACAAAGAATACCCTTCATTGAAAAAAATCAGGAGTGGGCTGGGGACAAGGCTATGATGGCTATACACTACACACCTGTAGCGGGGGATTGCTGATGTGAGTGTGTGGAAGTGGTCATTTGGTTAGGGTTGTATCTGGAAGGAACACATACATGTACATAACTCTCGAGGTAGCTTATCAAGCATAGGTGGTGTGTTATGGTGACGGTATTGTTGCCCACATAGATATAAACAGCTGCATGTTCAGCCTTAGCTTGTGCACGCGCAGTGCAGTAACTGATGCTTTTTTGCGACAATCTTTTTTTCTGAAAAAATGTGTAATGTGTTGCTTGAAAATATATTCACGTTTATTTCGAGTTTGGCACACTCAGCATTAATTTTTGTGTGTATGCACAGCAATAGTCATGAAGTGTTTCAGTACACCCCCACAAAACCACTTAGTTGCCTTATATTTGCACAATTGCTAAGTCAGCAAACATCTAATACAGTGTGTGCATGCACAATACTTAGGCCTGGGTGAGTGCTGTGATCTATATATGTACTGTTCTATGTAATAGTTATTACCCAAGAAATGGTGCAACATGGGTCATGTTGCACAAGGGCTGGATGTTGTCACGAGGGCGTAGCCCGAGTGAAACATCAGCCCGAGGGCAACTAACCCATGTTGTACCATTTCTTGGGTAATAACTGACTTGTTGTATTTCCCTTCTGGCAAAAACATAAGGGCATTTCAACCTTATTTCTATAGGAGTGACTGTATTTTACCCTTGGGCAAAATATGTTGCATATGCAACACCACTTCCTGTGCAACATCAGTTATGTTGTTATTGCAGAGTCTATGGGAATGAGTCTTAAGTATACAACAATGTTACATATTGAGAGATAGATACATGTACTTAACATGCACCATAATAGTAGAAGAAAGAAAAAGCAATGTACATGTATGTATGTACCTATCAACGCTGCCACACACTCCTCTCTCTGTGGAATTAGCACGGTACAGTTGCTGACTCGGTCTAAGTTGTGACTAAACTGGATGAAGATGACATTGGAGAATTCGAAGCCCACAGTGCTGCTGATGAGGCCTGGCATTGGCCGAAACCTGATTGGTAGAATTGGGTCCAGCACATCGGGCAGGATTAGCTGCGCATGTGATCTGTGTACTGTTCTACTGCTACAGACATGTACACTTGAGAGAGAGCTATTCCAAATACATAATAGTGCACACGCATGTGTGTATATTTATCAACTCTTTCTCTCTCTCTCTCTCTCTCTCTCTCTCTCTCTCTCTCTGAACATGTATAATCAATTTAATTCTTTTTTAGAGAGTGATAGAAAGGACTATTTGAATCCAAAGAACTTTTAAGTAAGGATCGATTTACAGAGAGTGTAGACAGACTTCAGTGTATTTATGTTCATTCTGATTTAGATATGGCACCCAATAGTATCAAAAAGTGTCCAATTCCCCTGAAATTATATTCATGCATACCAGAATGCACCTTTGGATTATTATCCATTGTGTCAGTACCTAGCCATCTGGATCCCATCACCTGGCCTCTCTCTCCCCTCTGTTTCATTCTCTCTCATACACACTCCCCCTTATTCTCCCTCTCTCCAGGACCTATTGCAGTTCATCTAGAAATGTTTGTCCTTGTGAGTACATCCTATAATTACAATGGGGGATACATTTTTGAGAAGTAATTATATACATGTATATACAACGAAAAATATTTTTCAGAGCGACGACAATTTATTTTTCTTGTATAATTTGTGTCCTATCCTGGAGGGCATAAAAGATGCACTCTCCTACAAGTTCAGAAGACTAACGATTGGTCAAAATTGTTGTGCCGTGTGTACAAACGAGGTTGCCAGGGCCTACGGCCCATAAAGATGTATTCTCGAGCTCGAGCGAGCGGTGCCAGCGCCGCACGTTTCGACAGGCCTGCTCGGCAGGCCACCGAGCCTCATTCGACGTTCTCACTCCGCTTGAACGTTGCCATTACACGGTGAGTTTGATCAGCTACTCTTGGCCTGCAGTTATGGGATGTGGTCTTCATCTGCGCGTGTGCGCTGTACGAACTGGCACTTGATTGTACTATAGCATGCTGTTAGTAGTGTTCAGTCACATTATCCCATGATTGTGACTTGTTAACCACCTTAAGTAGTTAACACGCATGGTGATTTTAAGTAGCAAGGAGCTACGTAGAAATATTTCCTGTTTGTGAGTTGATCATTAAAATACACATACACATATACACACATAAATACACATAAACTGTAATATACAGTCATGTGGCTTGGCTGTTGTCTAGCAACCATAGTTGATTTTGTGTATGCAGTTGTATACTAATCTATAGAGCCTGTACTCCATTGCAAAGTAAGTAAAGCAACATGAGCTAAATATGCACCACTAGGATGCATCTCTTCTATACGTATGTGTATGTATCCATGTGTGTGTGTCTGTACGTATGTGTGTATGTCACTGCGCACATGTACAGTGTGGCCCCACTCCTCCTTTAGCTACATTTCTGCTTTAACAAGACATGACATTTTTTTATTCACTAACCCCCCCCCCTCCCCACACATACAGAGTTGTCTTCACCCTCTCAATAATAATTAGGTCCTTACCGTAGGACGGGTTTTAATTGCGTAATTTAATAAATGCGTTCTAGTCAAGTCAGGCCAAATTGAATAATTGCGATGGACGACCCCGTACCGTACTGTAGTATACGTGAACGTTTATGTTTGCGAATCTAATAATTGCGAAACGTAGAAAAACTCGTAATTCGCATTTAATAGATACTCGCAATTAAAACCCGACCTATGGTATGTACTTGTAGTTGTTTTTCATCTTCCTCCCCTCTCCTTTGAAAAAATTCCTAGAAAGTCTTGTAATAAGAGTATGCATACTTTTGTCTCAAAACTTCATCCACCACCCACCCTGCATGCAAAAACATTGCTAAAAATACGACCTTGATGTTAATGCTTCAAGTAGTGACACTACAGCTGCTCCAGGTAGTGTGTATAATATAGTGGCCAGTATATAATTTAGAAAACCGTAGTACAGTTCCATGATGCCACAAACCAGACTGTTGTCCACTATGCAGCTATTCATACACCCATCAGACTTCTCTGAGTACAGGTAGTTTGTTTTTCCATCATAGTACAAAATGAGATGTTTGCTGACTGGGCATGTAATTGTGCAATTCCATGTAAGGTAATTCAGTGGTTTTGTGGTGTTGTACTGAAACAGCTGACTTGCTTGTATTATCCTGAGCATACTATAGAGTCATCCAAATTACACTTAGTATAAGGAAGTACACAAATGCCATGTCAGCAAACAGGGTTGTTCTCTGCTCTGCCATAATATTTAGATGTACATGTATCTCTCCTCGTTGAAGTCAGTTGCCTGAAGCTCCCACCCTCAGGTGGCGTGATGAGTCGTTGATGGCTTCTGGTTTTCACATTGGAGATATGTTTCTCTCTTGTGTTCTCTATCCCAGTCTATACTACATGTACATTTGTATGTCTGTATTAATATGGCTGCATTCTCCCTCTCTGTATCGTCTCAATACTTGTTTGTGTTGGGCACTTGGTACAGTTGTTTATTGCCTGTTCAAAGCTGATTATATTACAGAGCAGTAGGTACAGTTATAGGTTGCCGAGCAAAAATTTTATGAATGAAAACGTAATATCAAGTTGTATCATGTTGCTCTAAATATAATCTGCTCTACAGTACATGTACTCTATCAGTATAATAATATTATTATTATAGTGTCATGGACACTTGCCTGGGACACTATGGTATTACCCCCGTGTGCATAGTAAAGTATTCGGGTGGCTTGACGTTTTCTCTCTTTCTCCTCGTTGAAGTCAGCTGCCTGAAGCTCGGGTGGCATGATGAATCGTTGATGGCTTCTAGTTTTCTCATCGACTTATATTTCTCTCTCTGTTCTAAAAATGTACCTGATATCAGCATAAAGGCAATCTTAACGAGTGGTGAGTATAATAATATTCATCAAAAATGTCAAAGCTGACGTTTGTTTCACCTCATAATGTTGACAAACTATACAAATCACATCAGGTGTGCCATGTGCTGTTTCGACCGCGTACTGCACATCTACATGTATTATGACGTGTACATGTAAGTGAATGCAAGAACACACACTAGGCTACTAATTGTGCACACGGGGTATGTGCTCTACAGAGCTCTCATTCTCTCTTTCTCGAAAACTGGCAGTCATGTTGATGTGCTCATTGTAACATGGTGCTTGTAGTCACACTGTCTAGGTGTAAGGGTCAAGGAAGCTCATACTAGTGTCAGCTGCTATTATGTTTAGGCCGCTATCTTTACATCAATATGTATGTGCATTGTACACATTTAGCTTCCTCCATAAACTGAGGCAGTGTGGCCCGGGCTCTTTATATCGTGTGTGTTTATGTCGAGCTCCTCCAGTTACAGCGTGATTGAGCCATCCATGATGGAGCACTTGTTGCTCCTGTCAGTGGAGATATATGGCATGTACTGATACAGACTTGGTTTTCTGTGGCGTTTTTGTGTTAGTGAATGGTCTGTATTGTGCTATATCTTTCCTCTCTTCTTAGAGCTCAGTCGGGACGAATGTGAAGGCTTGTTGTGTATGTATGTATGTAATGGCTGATTCTTGGCTGGTCAGCTTTGGATGATTTCGCTAGAGAATGTTTTCCAAAGCAGCTATGAGTACACATCTGATTTGTAATCAGAGTAGGGTGGGGAGATATTTAATTTGTGTGCTTACAGTTCAATCCAGGAATCAGCCATTCCTTCTTTCTCTCCCTTGAATTTTGAGCCGGGGCATTGTGTAGTTGACATAATGCCTCGAGGGTCACCTGTGCATCTGCCTCCGTGTGGCGTGACCTGAGATAGGAGTTACATGTGCATAGAAATGTCCCCATAATCAGGTTCTAGTAGCTACCCACTTCACTATAGTTTGTGGTTCTGTTGTACATGTAACTCTGAAGCCAAAGGATGCACACCATCACTGTCTCTTTTTAGTCTCGTGCCCAGCCCCCTTCATGCACGTGTGAGAAAGGGTCTGGTCAAAAGGGTTGCACTTCCTTGTCCTCGAGGTATGTATATTGCGGCCCAATCAGATTGCAGAACCATGGTCACATGACATTAGTGGAATGTAATTATGCGTGGTATATACTACACTACACTGCTGTAAGTGCATGCGCTTATTAGCCAGATTTCACAGTAACTTGATTTCAATCCTATTGCAAAATAACGAAAACCATAAAATATATTAGCATATTATGCAGTTATGACCATAAAGGGGAGTTGGTGAAGTAGGTCTCATAACTGGTGGAGCTGGCAGAGGAGGACGCACTGATGGAGGAGGAGAAGCAGAGGGCCACTGACCAGCGGGACTCACTGCTGGAGGAGGAGGAGTAGAGGGCCGCTGACCAGCCGGAGGAGGAAGAAGGCTTGCTGCTAGAGGAGGAGGAGCAGAGAACTGACTACCTGGAGAAGAGAGACTCATTACTGACGGAGGAGAAGCAGTAGGCCATTGACCAGCCGGAGGAGAAAGACTCGCTGCTGGAGGAGGAGGAGCAGAGGGCCACTGACCAGTCGGAGGAGGAGGACTCACTGCTGGAGGAGGAGGAGGAGAGGGCCACTGACCAGCCGGAGGAGGAGGACTCACTGCTGGAGGAGGAGGAGAGGGCCACTGACCAGCCGGAGGAGGAGCAGAGGGTCGCTGACCAGCCGGAGGAGGAGGACTCACTGCTGGAGTAGGAGGAGGAGAGGGCCACTGACCAGCCGGAGGAGAAAGACTCGCTGCTGGAGGAGGAGGAGCAGAGGGCCACTGACCAGCCGGAGGAGGAGGACTCACTGCTGGAGGAGGAGCAGATGGCCACTGACCAGCTGAAGGAGGGGGACTCACTGCTGGAGTAGGAGGAGTAGAGGGTCGCTGACCAGCCGGAGGAGAAAGACTCGCTGCTGGAGGAGGAGGAGCAGAGGGCCACTGACCAGTCGGAGGAGGAGGACTCACTGCTTGAGGAGGAGCAGATGGCCACTGACCAGCTGAAGGAGGGGGACTCACTGCTGGAGTAGGAGGAGAGGGCCACTGACCAGCCAAAGAAGAAGGACTCACTGCTGGAGGAGGAGGAGGAGAGGGCCACTGACCAGCCGGAGGAGGAGGAGCAGATGGCCACTGACTAGCCGGAGGAGGAGGACTCGCTGCTGGAGGAGGAGGAGAGGGCCACTGACCAGCCAGAGGAGAAGGACTCACTGCTGGAGGAGGAGCAGATGGCCACTGACCAGCCGGAGGAGGATGACTCGCTGCTGGAGGAGGAGGAGAGGGCCACTGACCAGCCGGAGGAGGAGCAGATGGCCACTGACCAGCCGGAGGAGGATGACTCGCTGCTGGAGGAGGAGGAGCAGAGGGCCACTGATCAGCCGGAGGAGAAGGACTCACTGCTGGAGGAGGAGCAGATGGCCACTGACCAGCCAGAGGAGGATGACTCGCTGCTGGAGGAGGAGGAGAGGGCCACTGACCAGCCGGAGGAGGAGCAGATGGCCACTGACCAGCCGGAGGAGGATGACTCGCTGCTGGAGGAGGAGGAGAGGGCCACTGACCAGCCGGAGGAGGAGCAGATGGCCACTGACCAGCCAGAGGAGGATGACTCGCTGCTGGAGGAGGAGCAGAGGGCCACTGACCAGCCGGAGGAGGAACTGATTGAGCGACAAGGTGAGTTTGTGATTTCTGTGTTGGGAGAAATAAATATGTTACTGTCGATCCTCTAGAGATTGCTCTTTGTCATTTGCACTTACCTGAGATGTTTTTTTGCCTTTTTTTGTCTTATATGGCTGGTATCGCTGGCCTAGAAAGTATTTGTGAGTAATGACTATACATAGTGAACCATGCAGCCTAAAGCGTATACAGGTAGCTAGTACCTCTAAGACCAAGCTGCTGTTGTAGCTGCTGTAGGTGCTGCACCTCTCTCTCCCTTTCTTGCAGCTCATCTGCAACATACCCTGCAAGTCAGACTAGAGGATGAACTTTTCAAGGTTGTATTGTATCCTTACTTGATAAATGCTGTCCCATTTTCCCAGTAATGTGAATGAGACTTTGGTAGCTGTCAGGGGGTATTTATATAGGCGCCTAGGCACTGCAAGAAAGTAGCATGCTGCTGCTTGCTCTCTGTCTAATGAAGAAAGCTTTCCCCACAGCTTTGAGGCATGCTGCTGCCTGCTCTCTGTCTAATGAAGATTGTGGTGAGAGCATTTCCCACAGCTTTGAAGCATGCTGCTGCCTGCTCTCTGTCTTATTGAAGATTGTGGTGAGATCATTTCCCACAGCTTTGAGGTGGTAATCTCTATTCACTGGACTGGACTTGGATTCACCTTTAACCCCATAAAAAACCTGTGATTTTGCACTGATTGGCAGTCCTAGAATGCGGTCATGCCCTGGGTTCCGTTCAGTTTGGGTTTAGGTTACAGATTTGAGACTCATTCTTGTTACACCAACACTGGCAGAACGAGAATGAGTGTAGTATGATTTCACGGATATACCTTCCCTCTTTGTCTCTAAAACTGGCGGTCATATTGATGTGTTTCATTGTAGCATGGTGCCTGTAGTCACACTGTCATTCATCAAGTAAACAATGACACAAATTTCATGCATCCTTGAAACTGAGCATATTGTGGGTCCCTAGCTGTCTCTACACCCTATATGAAATATGCATATAATCTTGTTATGTTACTGGCATTTGCATGCACATTGACCCAAACATGCCTGTAATATCAGTGGCGTAATTCCCATAATTATTATGCTACCACGAAATTTTCCTGCTATACAGTAGTGAAGCTGGCAGATTTAGACCAGCAGTGGAGGCTATGGATGGCAATCACTACTTTGATTTTATGGTTGCTTGTAAAAATTTCCGTCCATATCACAAAAAACCACAAAAGCTAACTAAGCTAATTCAAAATTAGCATCCCTTAAAATATGATACATACTGTGTAGAAAACGTGCATCTGTCTTTGAACTACAACAAAGCAAGTATGTGCACGGGGAGAGAGAGGTAGAGCAACTACACATACAATGTATCTTATTGTCCTAAACTGAATCTCAAGGGAAGTTCAGCCTCAGCGATGATGTTTGGGGATGGGGATATGGATGCATCAGTCGGGTGTCAAAATATATTCATAGTTGATGGCGGAAGAGCAACTGGGACCACATGCACCCACCTCCACAGTGTACAAGAATGGGTACAGGTTCTATGGAATAGAACGAGATAACAGACTCACAGATAGAAATACTGTAACCATAATTTATAGATCTTCTGTTTTTCAGTCTGTCAGTGAGCCTGCTACCTCTCTCTCTCTCTCTCTGTAGCCAGTGCTGCTGATGAGGCCTGGTATTGGCCGAAACCAGAGGTATACGTACATGTATGTAGTTCAAATCTGTTGGTGTGGAGTACATGTACCTCTGGTCCAGCACATGCTACTACATCAATGTATATGTATATATAGTGTACTGGTAGTTGCAACGTGCATGTTTTGCCCTACTATTTGTATGCATGTATTTTTTTCAAAGACAAGTCCCCAGATTGTACTTTGAGTTCTCTCATAATGGTGATACCATTTAGATTACGTTCATCATCTTTTAAACCATTATATTATATATAGTGGATCTGGGTCAGTTACTATTACCCTTGCATTCTTTCTTCATTCCTGCCTGTTTGACTCAACACCACGGTTTCATACAGGATCTTTATTAGGGGAGGAAACAATGTATTGGTGCTTCAGTAAAGCACAGGGCATCTAAGGGAGTTTGGTGTGGAGGTGTCTAATGGAGAATTGGGTGCGTGTGGTCAACCATGCCAGGTAGAATCAGGTGCTACTCATTGCAGAAAACCATTTTCCACCCACTCGTGCTCATCGCAGACGTGTCTGTGTGTGTGTCGTGTATGTATGTGTGTCGCTGCTTTAATTGTGGTCCTTTTCTATGGTAATTATGCCGGCACTAATTAATGCCTACGATCATTTTTTTAATACTTACTTGTGCCTGTATAGTTTTATTTCAGTTTGTACTCTGAGTAACTGTAGTCACATGAACCAAGCCAGCACTGTAGCTAGTGTGAGTCCTTCAGTATACTATTTTTTAATGTATGCACTAATATTACATATACAGGTGAATTTTCAGTGTGATCATGTGGCTGTTTCTACTGCATCAACTCAGTTTCTAGATATACAATATGTGTCAGAGCCTAGGATCATAATAATGGAATAATGGGCGCAAAGTGCTCCAGTAGTTTTGAGTGTTGCTTGTAATTACCTCTTTAACACGTACTCTCTGTCTGTCTGTCTCTCTCTGTCTCTCTCTCTCTCTGTCTCTGCTCTCTCTCTCTCTCTCTCTCTCTCTCTCTCTCTCTCTCTCTCTCTCTCTCTCTCTCTCTCTCTCTCTCTCTCTCTGTCTCTCTCTCTCTCTCTCTCTCTCTCTCTCTCTCTCTCTCTCTCTCTCTCTCTCTCTCTCTCTCTCTCTCTCTCTCTCTCTCTCTCTCTCTCTCTCTCTCTCTCTCTCTCTCTCTCTCTCTCTCTCTCTCTCTCTCTCTCTCTCTCACTCTCTCTCTCTGTCTCTCTCTCTCACACACACACACACACACACACACAATACTTGTGCCCCAAATGTTTTGATCAAGATCCATGCATACATGCAGCCACAGGTCAGAGGGACATTAACTGCTGGCAATGTCATCAGTGCTGTTTTGGAACGAATGATGTGGATTTACCTCACATCAAACTCTAATAGCTGCGCCAGGTGCTCCAGCAAGATTTTGTTTGCCCAGTTCTAGTAAGTATGTTAGATGTGTACAATGTGTGTGTGTGTGCACACATATGAGAGTGTGCATGTGTGTGTGTGTATACATATATATACCATGACAGTGTACTCAGCATACTTGTGGTCAACACACAAACAGCTGACTGCATGTACATTTTTGCATTTCCATAAAAGGAAGTAGAGTAAATAGCCAGTATGTGTGCAGTGCCAGGATGTACCATGGTCATTATCATGCAATTATTTCTCATTCAAAAGGGAACAGCAGTCTATCTAGAAAATTAATGATTGTTTGTATCTCTTTTTTTCCCTCTCTCTATTTCTCTCTCTCTTTTCTCTCTCCCCCTCTCCTCTCACTCTGTCACACACACACACACACACACACACACACACACACACACAGCAGCCGGACAACCTTTTCTGTGGCTAAAGGTCCGTCAGACCCAGCCCCTGGGTGTGATGGACATGTATAAACCACTCCCACTATAAGTGCATGCAGGTCTTAAAGGGCAGGTCCTCTGGACGTGGAGAGAGCGACAAAGCCATCATGTGGAACGCTTGAGACAGCCGGGTTGAAGAGGTGAGCCACCGCTTGGAGACGGAGGTCTTCTGTGTTGACACAACGCTTGAGACAGCCGGGCTGAAGAGGTGAGCCACCGCTCGCGCTCGGAGACGAAGGTCTAATGTGTTGACACAATGCTCGAGGCAGCCGGGCTGAAGAGGTGATCGTGAGGAAACAGAGGTACTGCACTAGGTCTAGTAGCTCGCTCAGGTGACCCAAAACCAGTTTGAACTGGCATGGTATATTGTCAGATCGTGTACGTGCACAGCATGGCATGGAGTTGGAACCGGAATGGGAAACGAGGAAATGGAATAGCTTGGGCCATAAAGCGTAAGAGCAACGATGAACCACGTGCGTGTGTGGTGGTATAATATTATTATGTCAATCCAGTGAGTACAACGATAAAGTGATAAAATAAGACAAAATGTCCACAGGAACTTGTATATAGAGAGAACTTTCTAGCTTATGGGTAATAAGCTATCTTCCTGATCAAAGTGTGCTGCACCAAATCAGTGACTGGACATCAAGTCTCCTATCCTTTTGCCCTGTCTGTGTGTGCAAATGTAGGGAGCTGTAGACATACCGCCTGCCAAGAGGTCAGTATGTTTCTGGCTTTTTAGCCGTCTTCAGTACAGCATACCCAGGTACATCCTACATCCTAAATAGGAAAAGCAAAACCAACATAATGCAATCAGCTCAGAATATGCTACACACGTGATTAAAAAAATCGGCAGAAAAAATCCGCTCGTTTTGTACGTCGTGAGGCCTGGGAGTGTATTGCACTTAAATGCAGGGGTTCCTACACACTAGCCAAAGTAACTGTTTGTCTTCACTTTGCTCGCTATGTCCATCGCAATTATTCAATTTGGCCTGACTTGACTAGAACGCATTTATTAAACTACGCAATTAAAACCCGTCCTACGGTAAGGACCTAATTATTATTGAGAGGGTGAACACAACTCTGTATGTGTGGGGAGGGGGGGGGTTAGTGAATAAAAAAATGTCATGTCTTGTTAAAGCAGAAATGTAGCTAAAGGAGGAGTGGGGCCACACTGTACATGTGCGCAGTGACATACACACATACGTACAGACACACACACA
This sequence comes from Cliona cf. orientalis, assembly GCA_963930775.1. NCBI lineage: Eukaryota > Metazoa > Porifera > Demospongiae > Clionaida > Clionaidae > Cliona > Cliona cf. orientalis. The sequence goes on along the minus strand of OZ005689.1, from coordinate 29,183,066 downwards.
TGGATACATACACATACGTATAGAAGAGATGCATCCTAGTGGTGCATATTTAGCTCATGTTGCTTTACTTACTTTGCAATGGAGTACAGGCTCTATAGATTAGTATACAACTGCGTACACATAAAATCAACTATGGTTGCTAGACAACAGCCAAGCCACATGACTGTATATTATAGTTTATATGTATTTATGTGTGTATATGTGTATGTATATTTTAATGATCAACTCACAAACAGAAATATTTCTACGTAGCTCCTGTAGTAGCTTAACTGTTCAGTGTGTTTGTATTACAGGCAGATGTACAATACTACTGTAGTGGCCCGTGGGTGCTTGAACATAATTCGCAATTTTGGCTCGCATGGGCATGCACTTACCCTGGATAGAAATTGCACAGTTTTGTATAGAATTAAGCTGCTACATTGATCGCGTACATGAACGCTTATCTGGGAGTGGGTGCTTGCCCAGAACACTATGGTAGTTGATTTTGCTAACTCGATAATGAAATGAAATTGAAAATTCTGGAACATGCAAAAACATGAACCAAATCACACGTCATAATTATAAAGGAGTCATTATGCCGTGTTTATGCTAACAGAACGCAAGCTAAAAAAATAATTACAATTCTTAATTTTGCAAGATTTTCTGGTAAAGGTCATCACGTGCTCCATTAAGATACACTATGAAAAATCTTAGAACATGAATTTTCTTGTGCTAACTAGATCAATGCATTTTATTAGTATAAACACGGTAATACAGCAAACAGTGTACATACCCAGAGAGAGGGAGAGGATAGGTGCTCAGGCTGCTCCCCATTCTCTCCCAGTATATAATCTGCATGAAAGATAAAACAGTGACTTTATGAACTACAGACAATTTTTGTTGTAGCAATGTGCTGGACCAGGATGGAATCTGGTTTCTGCCAATACCAGGCGTCATCAGCAGCACTGGCTACAGAGTGTATGAGAGGGAGGGAGAAAGCAAAAATAGCCAATTTTTGGCCTTTTTCATGGCCTAGCTGCTCACTCACAGAAGACAGTGCATCAGCTCCAAAACTGTCACAAATAAGACAGCGCATCCCAAAATGGTGGCAAGGGCAAGCCTGAAGGCTGCTGCACCAACACACTGAAAAAAAACCAGTTTTCGATCAGCTATTTTTGCTTCTTTGTGGGACTGTAGAGTAGACCAGAGAGACTTCAGAAGTTCAACTTTGCTGGCTAGAGTAGGGACTCCATCACTGGAATAAGCCTCGTTCAAGTTCGAAACTACTGTTATTTCGCTGCTATTAGTCGATACGTGTACTGCGGTTGCCATTTTCGGCCATTTTTTGCTCAAATTGTCATAGCAACGGGTCTATCCAAGAATGCAAACCATAACACGGAGTGCGCATACACGTACACGTATACGTATGTTCTATTGCTCACGTGAGCAGTTTCCAATCCCGTTTACCTAGTCTATAATACCTATAATAGTGAAACAGCATTAGCTCACCTAGTGACGTGGTCAGGAGTATGCCCTCATCATCAGGATGTGGGGGTTGTTGGGTGGGACCAACACAATGCGAAGGTGCTCGCTGATCTCCTGGATGCACTTGAGCAAGATCTGAAGAAATTCCTTATTGGGGACAAACTGGTTTGGGGAGGGAGGGCGGGAGGGAGGGAGAGAGATTGCGTACTTGGAGTAACAAAGTGAGAGTAAGAGAATCAACAAAATCAAAATGGGTGACCTTATACCGTATAGCAGGAAATTTTCAAGGGAGAAAACTTCCATGTAATGTTAAAACTGGTTGCATAATGGGTGTGGCATGCTTAAAATTTGTGGAGAAAACTTTTGCAGGTGACTGTAAAATGGCGAAATTTGTGAAGATTTTCTCCTTTGAAAATTTCCCACTATACGGTAAACATAATTTTATTTCAATAGCATAATAAATATGTGTACTTAGATCTACCTCAGTCTTTCCAGCATACACTCCTATCTTGCTGTTCACAAAAAGAAAAAGAAAAAAAATTTCTCAAAACTCAACACAAGCAAATGTACATGTACATACAGTAAATGCACACATGTACAGTGCAACCAAGCAAGAGAGCAAAACTTTTTTATTTCAGAATTTGAGCCTATTTTGGCTCATAAACTCTACATAGAATTTGGAATGTAACCATGATTACTTCCATTTTTATGGCTTCATAAGATAACATGGCTCTCCAAAAGATGTTAGGCACATTAAATGAGTATTATTAACAGTACTGACTGGAGATTCTGTTAATTTCCCTGAATGTGTAATTATGGTCATATATGCATGCTGCCCGTGTCCATGAGCCACTTAGTGGGTAGGGAGAGTTTCCATGGAACAAAAGAGCTTTTCAACCTACCACCCCTAGTTCTCAAGCTATGTGGCTCTGTCTTATCCCCTTAGGTTTGGATCAGTAGTAGAAGGTAAACCTACTGAATTTTCATGCATATCTATTTGAAGTTAATTTGACATGAGTGTAGAGGCTGTGCAGTGCATTGCTAACCAGATATTATCCGTAAATCCCTTTCAGAGGGCCAAATATGTTAGTTCTGATTAAGAAATTCCACTTGGTGGCCTGATAGTACTTGTAATGAAGTTACTAAATCCCAAATATGAAGTCTTGATTCCTTACCGCTTCCGAGATATAGCCACTTTTATACAAAATCAGTGAACAACTAGCCCGCACATATGTGGTTTCTGTATTAACTATACATGGGAAATTTGCAATTTTTGTACAATACGATTGTTGTGGCCATTTTGATATCTAGTAGGTTTGTCTGTTAGTTTTTAGCCCAAAATATGGTTTTAAAGGTTTTGCTTCCTTGCTTGGTTGCACTGTACATGACGTTACCTTGGCAGCTGATGTTGGTAGGAATCCAGGAAGACAGCGAGACAACTCTTCATACACTGCAGCCTGCTGAAGACTAGGACCACCAATCTGGGAGGAGAGGGACAGAGAGAGAGATGAATAGAGACATTGAAAGAGGGAAGGGAAGATAAGAGAATAGACAGATGGTATCAAAAATCTCTCTTATATCGTATTTCTCTTCTAGATCGAGCTACTGTAACGTACATTGAGTCTGATTTGTTCTGGCATTCTCTCTGCCTTGTAGGTGAGAGCCCCAGTGTTGCAGTACCTCCTACCCTCAGCACACGCCTGCTTACGAAGCTCAAACTCCTGCAGCAAAACAAAAACAGAATATTGGGTAAACCACACCCCCCTACACTAGCAGGCGATTTTATACACAAACTACTAATAATTTTAGTCGACACTGTCTAAGATGACAAAATATATCAAAATCCAAATATGCTCTAGGTCCTCGCCCCCTCCTCTACTGCAAAATCGTGGAGAGAAACTACATGTACCATCCATGTACATGTATATATACCTTTGCCAGCCTCTTGTCCATTTCAGGAGTGGCTTTCTCCATGGACGTCTTTTGGATGAAGGCACAAGCCAGCTGTGTTCTCAGCACTGATCTTATGGGCTGCCTGCTCTATGAGCGGCTTCAGTTCTTCAGCCTGGGCCTACAGAGAGGGAGAGAGGGAGGGATATTAACAATGTATGCAAAACCTTCAAAACATTCGCTAGTGTAATATATGCACACAATACAAGTTAATCATTTTTGAGAAACGAGACACAGTAGTCACTATATATTATACTCTCATCTAATCCCACTACATGCATGGCACCCCATCCAACCACTCACCAACATGTTCACAATCAATTATAATTGGGTATCGGGCAACTTCTCTGCACTGCAAATAGGAGTCACCGAGAGAGTGACTACTGCTCAAAGCAAGGGGTTGGAAGATGTACCGATATACATGTACATGATTGCTATTATGGATGTATAATGTAATTTGCATAAATGTATACTTTAGGTGATTTCCAATAAGCGCCTGCGGCGCAGTTAGAGCGAGTGGAAATCATCAAAAGTACTTGGTATTGTTACCAGTGCTCGACCATACAGGCACTGTACACTGATTGAATTATTGTGGGCTAGGGTAGCTCTATTTAGTTAGATTTTGAACATGACTTGACTATGGTCTTCGTGACATTAGATGCTATTACCATAGTAATATACGAAGTTGCTATGGTAACTGCTACCAAATAATTTTACTGCTAACATTTTCCTATTGGGTGGTCTACTGTCATGGATTTTGGTTCAGTTACAACAGAAACCTTGGATTGAGAGGTGCATACATGTACACATGGTGCAGTCGCTCAGCTGTGATTCAGGCAGAGAAAACCAAGGACATCACCCGTACAAGAAGAAAGTCTCAAGTACATGTATCAGTAAAAAAAAAATCAATGGCATGAAGCGGGAGCCCAATTTGTTACTGATTCACTTAGGTCCTAAGAATATGGCCACTATCATTGTATACCACACACTTGTAGCACAGAAAAAAAGTCCTCCTCCAGCTCAGAGACCCCCTCCTTGGCCTGCTCATCCTCTGTCAGCTCAGAGTTCCCCTCCTCCTTTGTCGAAAAGTTACTGAACAGTCTTGCATAGTATGTTAGATCAGTCCTCTGTATACATGTCTTAGTTGATAAATTAAAATTTGGGTTACAAGTATCGGCTGAGATTATTAACATGCTATTACCACTATGGATATGGAATGCGTGAATCCCCATCTTGTGATCTGTGGCTGTTCTACACACAAACAAAAGGTTTACTTAATTTGCAGTGTTTAAGTGAAGAGTGGACGAATGCACAGATAGACATGTACAGGAGAGGGGCTGGGTTGGAATATGCATGTGCAATTGACAGGGGTGAGGCTGAAATCATGACATTTGACCTTAAAAGAGGCGACCATTGATAGCTAAAAAAAAACCTACTCTGGTCGCCCAGAAGGTTGAAAGTGTTTGGTAAAGGTCAACCTACATACCAAATAATATCGATGGCTGATAAGATGGAGGTTGGTATATACACTGCTGCTGAAGATTGAAGAAGCCACCCTGCATACTGTGAATACAAAAGGCCTCATTACCTAATGCACACACATCAGTACAGGAGGCATAGGCCAGTTGCAAGACGTCACCATCACAACCGTCGACCAGTTGCCACTGAAGTAGTATACAATGCCAAATCACTGCACCTTCACTCAGTAGTAGATTGTTGAGCAGAGACAGACACGTACCCTGAGGGGAAACAGTTATGACATTAAAAAGAGATAGACAGAGCAAATAATATACACATGCATGTACATGTTAATAGTACGCATCTACATGTACAGGTCCTATGGTGCTAACTCACTCCAGCCACGACACATAGTGTGCAATGTTGCGTATATTTCACTTTTTATGGCACTAGGCTTGCATGAATTGCTCTGCAGACACGGTACGTGGTACGTAGATCAAATTGATCTATCAACCACACCTAGCCAGGGTTTCATCCAGTGACAAAAATTTGGGGTGGAAGCGTGATAAATGAGTGGGTGTGTTCCTTGGGACATATTTTAGGAGAATTTCTCTAATTCTTCCATATTGTTTCAGATAATTTTCAAATGCTAGTGATGGTGATTTACTGTGATAATATTAATTTTTAAGGGGGGGGGGGAAGTGAGGGAGTTTGGAGGGGAAGCTTCCCCCCTGGGCCCCCCCCCTCCTCCCCAATTGGATAAAACCCTGCTAGCAAACAGTTCCACCTCATCATTAAAGAGGCTGGGCTTCCCTCCTTACTTGCCCATCTCTCTCTCACTCTCTGGTAATTTGCAATAGCACAGAAAAGCTGTTAGCTAGTTAAAAATTTCATGCAGGGAACCACCGACAGAACACATGTTCTGTTTCGCTGTTATTGCAGCTCTTCAGGGTAAATTCAAGTATCAAATAATTGCATACCACTAAACCTATTATTGGCCTGAATGTTTTTCTTTCCCTTTAGCAACACCTTGTCAAAAATGATAATGCAACTGTTAAGAGGATAGGGAAAAACTAATAATGCCGCTGTTAAAAGGGTAGGGAAAATGAGTCTGTGTGTGTGGGGGGGGGGGGGGGGGGGGGGAAGGGGGATGTGGGGAGAGGAGGCAAGAGAGAAAATATTGTCACCCAGATAGATACATCACTATATTGTTAAGGGGGTATCATTCAGATATGAAGAGCATGGTGGACTAAACTTTATGAACTTTATGCTCACTCCGAACGGTAGGGATTTAGCACACAGTTGTCTAGTAAAGAGGATTTAGTTAGGTGGCTTACGGTTCCAATAGGCTGGATTGGTCAGTCCTGCGTTTTTAGACGAATACTTCCAACGTCGGCAAACTGCAGGTCCAAATTGCTGACAAGGTAATTTTGGCTTGCATGTGACCGTGTCCTACCTCCTCTGGTTTATACCTGGTGTGCGTGTGTGTGAAGAGAAAAAACACCACATCATAATCCCCGGTGACAATGTTATGTACAGAGAAAGTGAATAAAGTGACAAAATTTAAAGCTTGTGATGCTATATTAAGGGCTACCAACAAGTACTATATACTTTCTAATATTATAGGCTGTGCTTAAAGCAGATCACAAATGCACCTTTTAATTGGAACCAAAAAATTCGTGAGCATGTCAAAGGGCACCTAAGAGCTGCAATTAGAACAGTTCTGGAAGTTTAATCAGAGCAAAAGCGCCAACACTAACCGATACTATTTAGTGGCAGGGAACATCAGCAGCTGAAACAAAAAAAAGGTTCTACTTTCATTTTCTTTTTGAATCATTCTCGAGTTGCTGGTACTGTAGCCATCAGATGGTCGTCTCTAGCTAAAGCAGTAGGTAAGAGACAGCTTAGTTTGCGATCAATGGCATTGCAACATTGAATGTGGAAACATGTACCAATTGAATAGGCATCGCCTAAAAATAAGTGATGTCCGGAAAGGAACCTTAAATATAATAATACAGGTTACAAACAAGTCAGAAGGGTGTACCTATGAATAGAAACAGAAATTTTAATATGTAGCGGAAAACTTTTAAAAATCCAGTGAGAATTTCACGGATTGCTTGAAACCATACACGAGCGTCCCAAACTTGTGGAGAAAACTTGCGCGGACGGCTCTCGAACCTCAAAATTCACAAAAGTTTCCCGCTATACTGTAGCATCTCCATTGGCAGTGCATCACACGTTCCGGGGTTCCTAAAGATTACTTAATTCTCACCTAAAGATAGCTCTGACCAGTGCCAGTCTTAAAAGGCGGCTTATAAGCAAAACATAGCGAGCAAAGTGAAGACAAACAGTTACTTTGGCTAGTGTGTAGGAACCCCTGCATGTGCAATACACTCCCAGGCCTCACGACGTGGACGTTGAGATGCAGTGGAGGCCCAAAAAAAGACAACTTACCTTCCAGAGTAAAGAGAAACAGAACAACTTACCTTCCAGGATAAAGAGAAACAGAATAAAGAGAAACGACCAAGTCCTAGGAATCACATTCCACACATCTCTGCCTCGGCCTACTCGGACAAACAGAATGCAACGCCAGGAGCTGTGAGGATACAGACTTCTCGCATGCAACTACGCAGGTCGTGACCCAAACCCACGCAACCCCACTAGTCCTAAGTCCCTTACTCTCCCCACCACTCTATATTACGCAGACGTTCAGGCTCTTCAATCTTAAACTGATCTAACGCGTAAAGCTTCATAGTAGTTCGCGCATCTTCTATCGCGCTATGAGCACCCTGTTGGACTTCTTCATGCAGTAGATGCTGTGCTAGCGTTTTAAGGCTATAATCATGGCTAGGCTCACTAAGGGGAGGAAGATGGAATCCCCGCACTCTAAAGTCGTGCTCACGCGCCCTTTGCTTATAATGCTTTTGTATATCTATGATTACCTGATTAGGCAGATCTACCCCCTCGCTGATTCTCAGGCATGTGAGATCATTTCTAATGGCATGACCTATGACAAATTTACACCTACGAAGAAGTCCCAACACGTGACTACGAACATGATCAAAGTCTGTACCATTACAGCCTCTGGCGATAGCAAACTGCTGATCAGTTACAGGGCAGTACTGCCTAGACCTACTGTTGAGGCGACAACCTCCAGGAGGAGGTACGTACACCTCATACAGGGGGACACCGTTGATGTCCACGATACCTACCGAAGCAAGACGAGTCCTATCCGAACTGACGCTCGCCTGAACCACGATCATCTCGCAATCGAGAGCAAGGCATCTGTACTTATAGGACTCGTCATGTTCTAAGTATGGCGTTGGCAGAAGATGTGACCGTTGAGAGGAATCCTCCCTGGACCCGGCCTTCTCTCTCTTCTTCTGGTTTCTCCTCCTCCTGGCTTCCACGCTCCTCTTCGTCTTTGGAGTCGCTGACATTCTGGAAAAAAACGAAAGATAGTGGAAAATTTCACTGAACTGACGAAATAGCTGACCTTGTTGCAATTGAGAAGTTGACACTTCGATCCTCGAGCTATGATTGACTCCTTTTTATAAGTGCGCGCGCACGCCTGCATAATTAATTATTGTACACGCGCCCGCGCGCGCCAAGCGCTAGGCCGGCCGGCCAATCGGATCAGATTCCCCAATTTGCTGACTCAGCGGGTTGAAAGTTGAAATGCGCTCTAACTGATCACCTGGCTCTGGAGGCTCCTTGTACCTGTCCACAGCATTACGACAGGCTTTTGTTTGGGTCTGCTACCCGAAATCATCCACACTACTAGTACTAGATGGATTGTAAGTCTACGATAATGTTATTTCTTTGGATGTGTGGACGTGTTTTATAATTGGAAGTCCCCACATTGTACGTGTGTGTGTGTGTGTGTGTGTGTGTGTTTTGATTTGAATAAAGAAGAGAGAATAGAAAAGAATCTGGGAGCAACTTGTCCGCTGCTCACCAGAGCGGAGGCATATAACTCTGGGATGTGTTCTATTCCAATCAATGTGGTCCCCTCATTGTAGGGTTATGGTAGTTGTTCCGTGTGTTTGTATCTTTCAGTCTGTCTATTACCATACTAGCAGCTACATACCTAGCCTCGTCCCCAGGCTCTCTTGGGGGAGGGGAAAAGAGAACCTGGTAACGACTGCATGCGCATGCGCGAACCCTTACCAACAAAACATGGAAAGGCAGTTTTCACAGCTAAACGGCCTTTCGAGGGGACAAAAACCAACGTTTGAGTGATTTACGTACCTCATTTAAGCCTCCTAGACACCACCACTAGCCGATAGCAAGATACTTTTCGAGTGCTTGGGCAACTTTTGAGCTTGACTGGTAGTAATATCAAGGGTGTAGATAATGGGGGGGGGGGGGGGGGGGGGGGGGGGGGGGCTAGGGGGGCTGAACCCCCCCCCAGATTTTTCACCATAAACTATGTACAATTAAGGGCTTATCAAGCCACGGCTAGATAAGCCCTTGGTATAATACTTTAATTTTCGCAAAAAAAAGGACGAGCCACTTAATTTATATTTATAATGAAAAACTTGACCACATCCCCAGTAGCACAATATTGGCCTTAGCATATTAAACTTGGTTCCTTTCTGAGAAGCTACCATGAGTCTCAGAGTGAAGGTATCACTGCTTTAATAATCCAGGCTATAATATTATTATTATAATAATATATTGGATCGTGTATCATTAGTTCATTGAAGTCAGTGCCTTTGCCACATACCATAGATAGTAGAAAACAATTGGGGGTGGGGGTCAATGCGAGTGCATGCACATGACGACCATTGTTTACGAATTACAGTGCGTATGCGCATGGCGACCATTACCTCAGTTAAGTTACTTTCACATAAACATTAATTTTATGAAACCGCATCCTGTCTCTTCATTTTGGCCCAGTTAACGTGCACGCTTAGCTTCTTGTCGATTTGCAGGACCTGGTGTGAATCAGAACATTACCCCAGTGTAAGTCCATCAAAATTAATTTGTCTATAATACTATTTTTCTATATAATATTATTTCAAGGAATGTCTGGGTTTGACCCTAGCTCTAGGTTCCCTTTCACGTTGCTTCCCTTTGATGTTCAGGTTGATATAGTTAAGTTGTTGTCCCTTAAAGATGCAATAGCATACTCTGAAATAACTCCTGTCACCAAAGAGGCAGTTGAGTACGTTTTTGCCCACCGCAAACAGCTGGACTTTGGTTCAGTACTTGGGCCTACTGGCCAAATTATGCTCCCTGATAATAAGATTTTGGAGATCATGCATGCACACGTCCGAGCAGAAGTCATCACAGATTTCTCTGTACAGCCAACATTTGCATCCTTTACCATGTTACAGAGGTACATGCGAGCGAAGTGGATTCCTGTGTATGACAGTGATGGGTATCCGACTGGGGTAGGCCACGGTGTCTTATGTAATCTTAGATACCCTGTCCACACCTACTGTGGTGGAGCCAACCAATGGCAAGGTCAAAAGTTGCTAGCAATATGGAATGAATTTGATGACAAATATGGTGTTTTCTGTATTGATTATGCTAATTTTAATTCAATTCCTCCCATGTACACTGCTCCAGCTAACTGGTCCACTCGACATAATATTTCTGACTTCCAAGACAACAGTGGTGATTTGGACGCTGATGAGTAGAGTGCTATTTCCTTATTGTGCACACAGTGTATTACGTAAAGTCTTAATATTATACACATGCACTGCTCACACAATACACATCAACTACACAATGTCATGTATATACACTGCACAACTATGTATGCACACATACACCTCAGATACCTACTATATAACTGTACAATAAGTGTGCATACACACACATTGCTGAGTACTTGATCATGAAATTGATTAATTATTGTATTGCCATGAAATTAATTAATGTTATAATAATCTTCTGATAAACAGTTAATATAATAGTTACTCATATTATGCACATGCATGCATACATGTATTATGTTAGGTCTTGGAAGCCATAAGTACGATAAACTATTATGAAAGCAAGACAATAATAATAATTTATGATAGTATAATATTATTATAGTAGTCACTCCTGATGTTCAGTTCTTGTGAAGTAGATCTTATAGTGTAATGCTTGGAAACCATTGTATGCATGTACTGAGACTTGAGAGTTATTCAAGTACATAATAAATTACTAATTATTTGTGCTAAGCTAATGCCTTCACTGGGTGACTTATAGTTATTATTTGTAGCATGTTCTGCTGTGCTTTAGGCTTAGGCGTTCTTAATAATGTATAGCTATAAGTACACATACTATTCTTATCCCTGGGATCCAGGAGCTGCATGCTGAATATATGGTAAATGGTCGTCAATCTAGTGCATGAACAGTCTGCACAATAATGATGCTGGCCAGCCCACCCAACTCACTAAACTGCTCAAGTACTGAATCTTCAATCATGCACAGCGTGATTGAGCAATGAAAAATGAATTGACATGTACTTAGCAGACTGCATGCAACTATAGGCTGCAAATTGCTGTTACAGTATATTATATTATTATTACAGTACCATAAAAATAAATTATAGTGTCCATGATTTTGACCCACAAATTAACGTCATGGTGATATACGTTAGCGTAGAAGTTGAGCGCTAGTTACATAGGCACTTACCCAGGAGTGGGTGCTAGCTTGCCTGGGACACTACCTTATAATAATAATATTATTATTAATTTGGAATACATAGTTAGTGAAGAAAGAATTGTTAGTGATAACAGGTTGTCTAGACTTAATTAAAATCAATAGTGTGCATGTGTGCATAAGGAGTGTCTACACAATTACTTTTGATGTGCTCTCTCTGATCTAGAGATGTGAATATACATTGGATTATGGTAAAACGTTCTTCAGGCGTTACATTTTCTAGGAATCCATGGATATGTGTTAGGAAATATGAAATTTGAATTCTTTAAATATCTAAGAAAATGGTTGAATGTATCATTTATTTAAGGATATGCAAATATCATGCTTTATGCTGTCACCTATTGTTGGAGTAATTAAATCTTTTGTATAATAATATATTATTATGTTTGCTATGTACTGTGTACATGCAATAGCAGGTACACCATGTTTTGCCTTAATAGCTGAGCCACAACATTATACTATCTGTAAAATGTATTAGGCAGATACAGCAGGTCAGTGCCAGCTGCAGTCTAATGAACCACAAGGCTACTCTGAAGATCAGACAGTACACTCCAGTGTGGTGCTCCAAGTCCCTCCCCAAGCAGAACCAGTTTGTGTAGGACTGTCCACACAAAAATACCAGTTCACAACCACAATGTCTTTCATTTACTTCTAAATAATTGGTGTACATGGACCTTTCCCACTCTCTCGGCATGTTACCGTTACTAGCTATAGCTTAACTTTCTTTCTATACAGCTACATATTATTCCAAAAAATATTAGGAATGCTCCTGTGAATTATGGACATAGCTAGGCTAAGCTAGTTAATGTATTGCAATTATTGGCTCACTGGTATGCAACTATGAGTTATCCTGCACACACAAATCTTGATGTCAGCCCAGTGGTATCCACGGCATCTGAGCTAGCTAGCCATCATAAACTTGAACCTCCTACATATAGCTAATGTACCCTCATGAGTATCTAGCTATATTAGCCTCTAGTGAGTGGACAGTTCTGGGAGTCTGGTCCAGAATGAGTCACATGGGTCACTCAGTGATGACGATCTAGCTACCATTATAATTAGACACTTGTATATGTAGGCTCAGTGCAGTTAGCCAATTCAAGAGTCTCATAGCTATAATTACTATGCATGATCATTGTTTCAGTTTGAAGAATACAATCAAATGGTAGCCTAGCTAGCTATTATTAAGTTTGAGTCACCTCTCGAGTCCTAGAGATTAGCAATCCAATGAAAGTTCAGTACCAATTGCCGTGAGTTCAAGTTAGTGGAGTCCGGATCCGGTACCAGGAAAGAGCACTTGGTCACACTTGTGAACGTGTATAACCTGTATATTGTACAATTGTAAATACAGTAATGAATTCGAAACCAGCTCAGTACATATACAGGTCAGTGAGGTTCCTTGCTGTGCTCTAAATAGAGCACTACCAGGTATGCATATGAGGAACACCTGGCAGCCTGGCATATGGGCCAATCACAGAATTGCAGTACTTCAAATGGCTAATACTGACTAAAAGGTACATTATATAGTATAGATCTACAAGTACTGCATTGTTGAATTCATGAAGGTAGCTATAGGCTGGTTAAACAGGCTCAGTGTAACTTATGACATGATGTCAATTTATTATTAAAGGTGATTGCAGTGTCACTGAGCCTGCATGTGGCACCATGGGCTATCTATCACTGTGCACCATCCTGCCCTTAAAATAACAAATCACAGGAGAACTATTTATAGTAATTAGGCACCATACCATTCTATGCAGCTGCCTCAGTAGGGGTGCAGTCATGACTGAAGCCATGCCACAGTATGCCAGTTGACAGCACATGAGGCCTGGCAGTGTGGTACATACAACTATCATATTGCTATATGGGAGCTACCTTACATGTAAAGCTCTCTACAGGAGCCCCAAGGTTCTCCACTGGCACCATGGCACACTGGGCAGGCTCAACTCTAGACTTGTGTGTGGGTTGACTCAGAACCTCACTGGCAAATTGTTAGACCCATATCAGTTGGATCAGGTGCAGGTTAATCCTTTTGGTATATATTACTTACCACTGATGATGGATATGGGTGCATCCTAGCACGGCCACGGCCACGGCCACGGCCCCTCCAGCGCCCTCTAGCTCTACCACTGTATCTCCCACTTGCAGTGTAACCATGAGCTTCACCATAGCCACTAGCTCCAGCTCCAGCATCACCACTGGCTCCAATATGATCATCAGTAGTAGGTCTACCCCTACCGCGGTGGCTACTACCTCCACGGTGGATGCTACCTCCATGATAGCTGTGACGACGAGCTCCATGATAGCCACCATGTCCACGTCCTGCACTGATTCCTCTGTCACTATGCCTTGCTTCACGATCATAGCCATGTAACGGTGTAGGCAGGAGTACTCGTGATCTCCTATGAAATGGTGGGTTGGATAGACTGAGAGGCAATTCTTGAGTCACTGAATTTTCATCCGAGTCATTAGCAACAGTAGCTCCATTACCGGTATGGGAAGACACCAAGTGTGATGGTCCTGCATCTGTCATAGTGTCATTATTAATATGACCACTGTCATCAGACACTTGCACTGGTACAGCAATTGTGTTGTTCGCTGAAATTAAAATTAATATTATTATTATTTATGACATTGTCAATTATGCAGGGATGATTTAGAGGGTGTTTAAGCAGGCCTATAATAAAATAATATTATTATGTATTACAACATTTTCATTACCTATCTACAAAATTAATGTATAATGCCCACTACCCACCTCCTGGGCACTATAGGGACATGGTACATGGGGACTTGACTAACTCCCATAGGTGGGTCCAGCCTGGTTGGCTAAATCCCTATACTCTATCCTCTCTCAGAGTAGGGGAATGATTGTGGATTAAGTTTGACAAAATTACCAAAATTAATTAATACATGCATGCATATCGATTGCCCCTGAATTTGTACATCAATCTGACCCCTATAATATTAATAGTGCAGGGGGGGGGAGTGGGGCATTACATTGATAGGTGCATTACTATCTGTCTTTCATACTGATCCATGGCCAGCAATGCTACATACTGTGGTTAATTAAAGTCATGACCAGAATGCATGGATTCAACAGATGCTGGTATGTGTGAGGAGTGCATGCATGCATGGTTAGCTATGAACTTCTGTTGCAAGACTGCACTATGGCCATGCTATAATGTCATGTATAAGTCTTTGTATCTGTGAATCAGCATCATCAGGGAGCAGGCATTAAAAAAGAAGTACTTACTTGTTACAACAGGAGGTGAGTCACCACCAGCTTGCCTACTAGTAGCAGCATCTGCCTCATCTTGATCAGGTTCTTCATCCAGCAGCACTTCATCTTCTACATTTTCATACTCCATTTGTTCTGGTATACAGTATTGAGAATGCCAGTATGGCAATAAAAAATTGTGAATATCTGAATTTATCATGCACCAAGCAGTCTCTGATATGAGCATGGCATTACCAAGTGCTCTCTCTGAACCGTCCTCCAACAGATCTTCATGTGCGCTTTCCATCATCGCTCTCCGAGTATTGTTTCTGTCTTGTGAGGGACTAGCTACTTAGTTCAATACGTACGTCATACGTATACACCATCCGCAAATCAAGACATCAACTGACAATCGCTGTGCGTGATAATTCAATTGGATCATGTGCTCTCTTGGAACCGAAAATCAGTAATAATTGAATCAAATTGCAATCAATCAAAGTCAGTATTAAACACTCAAATGATTACATTATCAAGAGTAAATTTACTCTTGCTTGAATCAACTGACAAGGATAATAATATATGATCGCTAGATTTTCACAATCAGCATTGAATCAGATGTAGTATATATAGCTAGCACTCTTGCTATACAGTTTTACCGGCCAGGTTTCTTTGCAATTGGATCAAGGTACTTGCCGGGCTATATTTGCCCATTCCTCGTC
Source organism: Cliona cf. orientalis (assembly GCA_963930775.1). Classification (NCBI taxonomy): domain Eukaryota; kingdom Metazoa; phylum Porifera; class Demospongiae; order Clionaida; family Clionaidae; genus Cliona; species Cliona cf. orientalis. The sequence continues at coordinate 29,167,592 of OZ005689.1, read as the reverse complement.
GTTCAATTGCCAGTCGTCATAAGATTGTTGCTGTTCTTCACGAGGTTCTGCGCTCTCTATGGCGCCAGCGACGGTGCCTTCATCACCTGCAGGTGGCTCTGCTGCAGCTATACACAAGCATAATAAACAAACAGAATTATAAACGAAATCATTGAAATTTCGGGGCAAAGTTTTAGTATTAAAATGGAAAAGTTATTAAACTCTCTTTGGAGAATTAAGATAATACTTACACTGCTCAGCAGCCTTCTCTGCGTTCCTGTTGTCGGACACTGGATGCGATTGAATAATAATACAAATTTTAATATGTTGTGTAGCTATAGTATCCAACTAGCTATAACATAATACTAACTTCCAAAGTTTTGGGTAGGAGCTGCTCAAATTAAACACCACAGATCGGCAATTGCAAGCGTGAACTGTCCAAAGCCGGAAGATCTGGGGGTTTTTTTTATTGCTGTTCGCTCATTCATGTATCATAATACTGCGCATGCGCATGCGCACCTGTTGGACTTCTCTTAGCACTGTTTAATTTTCGAGTATTGAATTTTGCATTGGAGTCTCACGTTCACGAGTGGTCCACTTCTCAGCGCATGCATGCATGTATTCCTTATATGATAAGCTTAATAGTTGTGAAACTCTTCTAAGCATGTACAATGCCATGTGTTCAGAATCATTAATTAATATCACTCCATAGCAAACCGCATTTATTTTTCATCAGAGTACAATCGCAAACTGCATTTATTTTTCATCAGAGTACAATCCACATACGTGTATCCTGTATTACCCATGGAACAACATACCGAGTTGGATATACTATAATCACACAGGATCTCATCCAGATGAATAATAATTATTATGTTGAAACCAATAGGAACTTCAAGCTTATCAACCACAGTGACAATGTCATGCATATCAACCTAAGCTTCTTTTAGGTCAACCCTTTCCTTCTGTTATCAATTATTGCTCTGTCAGTTACTGGTTGTCATAAATAGCAAGCACTGCTTGTGAAGCTGTCATGGATTTTTTTTATGGATAGCATAATTATAATAATTATTATATTAATAATAATAATAGTAATAATAATTATTATTATGTGTGTCTCTATACTTTGTATCCTCACAGGCTCTTGATAATATTTTTATTTTTATAACAAACAAGATTATACTTGGCAAAAAATCCTATCAGCTACGTCACACTTCCAATGGATCAGATCCTTGCATTAATAGCTATATTAATTTTTTGCTCACTTGGAATGGAGTCCATTCCACCAGCCACATGTACCTATAATTGTTAATTTAACATGCCGCATCCATGCGTGCACGTAGTGTGCATAAGGTATGCCACATGTCAGCTAGGTAATAGTCAACATTGAATTAGGTTGAAATGACTCAGTGCTAGCTTCTGCAGAAAAGATCAGTATAATTAAATTTTATAGTACAATGACTTCTTTATAATGATGTATGTACTATTAAATTTTCTCTCTTCTTTTTAGGTGTTTATGTGTAATGCTGTCATGCAATCCTCACTTTGAAATTTAAGCACCAGATTACATAATTATTGATAATAATGGTATAATTATTATTGACAGGTATTGTGATAACAATAATTAGTATGCTATTATTATATAAAAAATTAATTAATGTCTACTGATATTTGCAGTTAGGTAATAAAACTTAATAATAATCACCAATACCAAGTTGCCAGTAACGACCTTTACCATAAAACTACTCCACATACATCCTAGCTAGTGCAATTAATGACCCTATACCAAGTCAAAAATTTAAAGTAACCGTTGACTCTCTTCTCACTTTGAATCAATTTTGCACCTCTATCAGCAACACATTGGTTAGTTGTAACATATCAGAGACTAATAATAATCTCTGCTATGCACAGGATTAAGACAATGTGCTCTCAGGCCCCACGACGTGAACGTTGAGGTGCATGGGGGCCCAAACTATCTAAAATGTACATGTGGGACTGGCCACACAGTACATGTATGTAAGCTATAATAGTTATAGGACTTTAACCATGCATGGGACGCATGAAATTGAATGTACCCCAATTAAGCCCATGATTATCTCTCATCATTGGCCTACCCTATGATCACACCACACTCCTCTGACTTGGTTGCATGCTAGGTGATGGCCAACAAAATTAATATGAATGCATACACATGTACCAGTTATAATTGTGTACAATCACAAGACTTAGTGTGTGCATTTAAAAGGTCTCCAAATTTACCACTGATCAACTGTGTGTGAGTGTGTGTGTGTGTATGTGTGTGTGTGTATGTGTGTGCATGTGTGTATGTATGTATGTATGTAGATGTATGTAATGGGTGATACCAATTTTCCAACTTAATCAGTGGTAATAAATGCACATGTGCATGGAGTGCTATGTAGGACACTGTGTGAAATTAAGAGAGAGAGGAAGGGAGAAAGATAGCCTGAGAGAGTGTGTGTGCATTATGCATGCATGCATGAATACGTGTGCTATTGGTATAACATTATTATCGTGATAATGGTAAGCACACTGAAACTGAAAGTTAAGCTATTGTTCTTGTTATTGGTATTGGCACATGGGCAGCAACCAGGGGTGACAACATTAATAGTGCAACCCAGTGTTGATTTAAAATGTTAAATAGACACAGTGGTGGAAGAGGAAGTGAGGTAATACTTCCAGAGGAAAGGGACACTCTAAGTACATCACTGCAAAATAAAAAGTGTCCCCTGGTGCCTTGGTCTCGTGATGAGAACCTTTGTGCTAAGTGGTGAGGGTCTGCTGTATCAGGAAGGTTTAAGATTCTCACTGATTGTCTAATTATATAGAATGTGTTGTATGAGAAAATAGGTCTGTTTAGAAGAAGACTGAAGTGCAGATCTGTTCCCCACACACCCAAATGGATTGCCTTGTGCATAGTGTCAGTTAATGCTTGGATAAGTTGTTCATGATTTCCATCGAAGTATATATGGGATAGTGCATCAATCATGGCAGTCCTGTGCTTGACCAGAGCATATGTAGTAAGTAGCCTAATGACTATTGAGAGATGTTCTGTACCACAAAATGCCAGTGATAAAGCATTGTACATACAGTTGCCATCACCTGTGGTTTTAATGGGTTTAAAAGTTTGAAGAAAAAGTGGGTGGCATTCCTGTTGTACATATCTGTCCACACACAGGTTGGGTAGAGTGTTAGCATATGGAATGGGGAGTGAATTTAAGTATTGTACCACCTGATCAAGTATTGCTGAACGGATTTCAAAGTATGCAACTATATATTCTAAATTCCTACTATGTGAAGACAATTCATTCAACATGGTGGAACAAAGGGTATCCAAAATAATCAAGGCATTACTTGAGTTAGAAGGTTGTACTAATGGACTGCCAGTTTTATTCATTTGTTGTGTGGGAGTGGTCTTAGGACTTTTAGGATCAGGGGGAGGAAGTGGTTTGCTCAATGGTCTTTTTTTGCCAGCTGATTGTCTTTTTGTTGGTGGTTCTACAGAACAGGATTTCTTGGAAGTATCCTGAAAGCAGGGGCGGAGCAACCGGTCAGGCTGGTCAGGCTATGGCCTGACCACTTTTTTGGCTCAATATTTGGTACAGGGTCGTTAATATATGGAACAGGGTCGTCAGCGAACTTCCCTGTGATCGATCGCGGGTAAAGCCCTGGCAATAATATTATGACAACCAGAGCCAGCCACGCGGGCCAGATATGGCCGCTTCAGCAAACCTGGGACTAGTGGACTTGAGCAGACAGAGTTTGATCGATAATTTACCTGATGTTGGTGACCAACCCGACCAACCTCTATCCTTTTCATTCCCCAAGCGTGAGTATGGCAAAAGTATCACTGTTAAACGTTCTTTTCAGAGTCAATGGTTCAGTAAGTGGCAATGGCTACACTATGACCAGTCGCGAGATATGGCATTTTGTCACACTTGCATCATGGCTGTCAAATCAAAAAAAATAACAAGCTTAGGAACTGGGGATCTGGCATTTGTATCACGTGGATACTGTAATTGGAAAGACGCTACGGGTGAGAAGGGTGCCTTCAATACTCACCAGAAGAGTGCAACTCATAAAAGAGCTGTTGAGGTCATATTTACACTGCCAGCAACAACTGGAAATGTTGGAGAGATGTTGTCACGAGCACATGCACGGGAAAGGCTGGAAAACAGAGATTACCTTTTGAAATTATTTCAAAACATTCGGTTTCTTTCCAGACAAGGTATAGCTTTGCGTGGTCATGATGATGCCAACAGCAACTTCATTCAGTTACTACAACTCCGCAGTATTGATGACAGTAAAATACTGGAATATCTAACATCTAAAACTGACAAATACACAAGCCATCAAATACAGAATGAAATGCTACAAGTGATGGCACTCAGAATTCTCAGAGAGATATGTGATTTAATTCGTGGGGCTCCTTTTTACTCCATAATGGCTGACGAAGTTACAGACTCGTCAAATAGAGAGCAAGTTGTTGTGTGCTTAAGATGGGTGGATCAGCACTTTGAGCCCCATGAGGAATTTGTTGGTCTTCATGTGGTTGATACAGTGGCTTCAGATAGGATAACCGCAGTATTAAAGGATGTACTTCTTCGCATGAACTTAAATTTATCTAACTGTCGTGGACAATGCTACGATGGAGCAAGCAACATGAGTGGAAGGAGGAGTGGTGTTGCTGCACAGATCAGTGCTGAGGAGCCTCGAGCGATCTATACACACTGCTATGGTCATGCACTAAATTTGGCAGCTGCAGACACCATTAAGCAGAACAAGCTACTACGTGATGCTCTTGATATTACCAGTGAAATTTCTAAACTACTGAAATACTCACCTAGACGTGACAGTCTCTTTGAGACGCTAAAACAGCAGCTTGCTCCTGATGTTCCGGGCTTTCGGACCTTATGTCCAACTAGGTGGACGGTAAAGGCCAGCTCTTTGGATAGTGTACTCAAAAACTACAGGGTGTTTCAAGCACTTTGGGAAGAGGCAAAGGAGATAGCTCCAGATTCAGAAACACGCACTCGCATTGCTGGAGTGGAATTCAAAATGAGTACATTTCCGTACCTCTTTGGAGTTCTTCTAGGTGAGTGCATTCTTAAGCATACAGACAATTTGAGTAAAACACTTCAGAGCCCTGCATTAACCGCTGCTGAAGCCCACCATGTGGCTAATCTTACCTGTCAAACTCTTGAGAGAATCAGAGATGATGAATCCTATGATTTATTCTGGGAAAAAGCTCTCCAACTACAAAGGGATCTTGATGTTGATGATCCAGTGCTGCCAAGGATGAGAAAAACGCCCAGAAGACATGAAATAGGCTCAGGGGAAGGTGATTTTCATAGTTCACCCAAAGAATACTTCAAAGTACACTACTATGAAGCTCTTGACCTAGTAGTGAACTTTATACAACAGCGGTTTGATCAACCTGGATACGAAATTTATCGTTCACTTCAGGATCTCCTCATTAAGGCTGCACATAGTGAAGAATTTACGGCTGAATTTGACTCTGTGATCCAATTTTATGGGAGTGACCTTGATCCATCTTCACTCAAAGTTCAGACAGACCTACTACACACTAGTTGTGAACACAGCTCAGTGTCCCCTACTTTCCTTGATATCAAAAACTACATTCTGTCCCTCTCACCTGGTGTCCAATCTAGCATGTCAGAGGTTTGTAAACTACTAAAGCTGATACTAGTAATGCCAGCAACCAATGCTGTGTCAGAGAGGAGTGCGTCTGCCTTAAGAAGGTTGAAAAATTATTTGAGATCAACAATGACCCAGTCTCGCCTAAACAATCTGATGCTCCTGCATATACATAGAGAAAGGCTTGACAAACTATGTCTGAAATCATGCGTAAATGAGTTTATTTCTTTAAATGAACATCGACTTCAGCGTTTTGCACAATTTTAGTTTCTGGCTCATAGATTTTTTTATTATTGTTGAAATACTTCCCGTTCAATAATACTCCAGACTGCGCAATTTAATTAGTGGGTGTGGCTTCCGGCCCAAAATTTTTCGCGCGCTTTGCGCGCATTTCTATCTACAATAGCCTGACCACTAAAAAAGAGCTTCCTCCGCCCCTGGAAAGGGAATAGTTTGGGTACTATCCTGGTCTGTACATGTTGTGGAATCAGGAAGTGGCTCATTACTGATGTCATCACATCTCTCTGGGTAAGCTACAACTTCCTTTGGTGGATTGGGGTTCACTTGGTCCATGTACTCACACCAAGCTAGCAGTTGCTTGTAGAATTGTAATAAGTTAATGGCTGTAGTACAAAAGTCCCAGAGCACTAAATCTTCAAGCTTTCTAACTCTGCTGAGAGCAACATATGCCTGACCAGACTCAAAAAATTTGCTGTTGAGGCAAACTATTGCTTTTTGCACTGTGCACCCCTGGACCCTGTGTACCGTGACTCCATAGGCTAGCTGCAGAGGAAACTGTTGTCTCATTATACTGTATGAGGCACCCTGTATCTCTATTTTCTGTCTGAATCTGGGGACAAGATACCTGTGTGCAGAGTTGGTTAGCTTCTGCACAACAATACAATTAGGATGTATAGACACCACCACAGCCAGTGTGCCATTGACCCAACCAGAACCAATATTGATGTTCCTACGGAGGATTACTCTTGCCCCTATCTTGAGGGTGAGACAGTCAGGTAGTTTCTCTCTATAGTGTTGCAAACGCCTATTGTCGGCCTCTCTCAGTGGGTGACCATTGTGATCAGTGTCTATAGCTTCATAGCTAACAGGGTTGCCATCTAGTCTCTCAAGACATTCCTCATTGATATCGTCACACTCAGCACGTGTGGAACAAATCACAACAGTCCTATCAAGTTCAATGTCATTGATATTATATGGTTGCACACGACTTTTTAGCACTTCCATTACCTCTGTATCACACACTCCCATTCTCACTTTTAATAAAACACTACTCAGAATGGGATCAGTGGCACGTTTGACCTCTCAGGATTAGAATAGAAAAGGTACGCCATAATTGGGTTCCAAAGATGTCTCTGTGGCCAATGGCAGGCAACTGTGCTGGGTCACCCAAGAGGATCACATGTCTGCCACCCCAGGGGTGGTATGAACTGTGCTTTTTTGCAAACTTTCTACAAAGTCCCTCAGCTGTTCGAAAAAGGAAAAAGTCCAACATTGAGAACTCATCAATGACAAGCACATCTGTCTTACGAAGCTTTGCAGCCTGGATAGTACCGTTTTCAAGACTGCTGTTACAGTCAATATCTAATCCAAAAAAATTGTGAATTGTAGTGCCACCAATGAGATGTGCAGCAACACCACTAGGAGCAAGCTTCATAACTACTAGGTGGTTGGACTTTAAAAGCTCCATGAGACCACGCAGGAGATAGGATTTTCCAGTACCTGCAGGTCCAACTATGGCAACTGAGATCTGTTTACCAGTGGTGAGCTGACTTTCAACCCACCTGTATGCCCTCCTTTGAGAGTCTGTAAATGTACTAATAATTGAATTAAGATCAGTGGTGGGTGTGTTGGTGGTTAAACCATCAAACTGACCACTACTGTCACCTAGCATGTAGTCAGCCACAGTGGACTGAGGTTCATCTCTCTCTCCAGGTACAGGTATGTCAGATAGAAAAGTATCTGCCTCAGCATGTGTAAGGAAACCATTGTCAATATATAGCTGAGCTAATGATCTCAGAGCCTCCACACTAAAACCACGTGAAATCCCGGATTGCATACAAGCAAGAGCATCAATGTGCGAGTCAAACATGTTCAATTGCACACAGTGCTCAATCCATGATGTTGGGGGATTTTGAACTACTTCAGATTGGTCAGTAATTGGAACATTCAATAGAAATTTCTGCTCATAATACTTCTCCTGGTCATCACCTACAGAGGATATGAATCTGTGCCTTGTAATGGTCATTCTGGATCGCCTCACCCAGTACCTGCCATCGTTATCTGCCAGTGTGGTACCAGGAGGGTACCTCGACAATACAGAAACAAGATCTGCACTGGGTTTGGTGGGCATAAGCCAATGATAAGATGACAACCTTCTGACCAGCTCTTCATCACACAAATCAATCTCAGCTAATAAACTCTCAGCTCTCTCACAGTGGTGTTCAGATAATGCTAAGTGTACATTAGTGTTGCCAACATCAATACCTTCTCTCTCAAAATATTTAACCACTGCATCAATCACAACTTTGGGTACATCATGGTACCTCATGGACTTCACCAGAGCTATAACATCATCTCTACTTGCAGAGCTGTAACTACCACCATTAAGAAGCTGAGATAATGAACTCTCTGCAGACTGCAAACATCTTGACGCATCCATAAAACATGCAAAGTCGTCAGCACCCTGACGAGTCACACTGTATGTACCCCCTTCAGCAGCAGCATCAGTGGCTTTCTGCTGCTGTGCAGAGCTGGCCAAATCCCACCACCTAAAGAAGTCTGGGTATGTAAGCCTTTCAAGTTGTGGGGGTCTTTGTAAGTACTTTTCTAGCTTGGTCTCACAGTAAACATTTTCAGAATCATCGGGCAAGCTCTCCAGGTCCCTTTTTGGCTTGAGCATTTTACGGCTTGGCTTGAACTCTGTGGGAAGATATACTACTACTCGAGTGGAATGGTGCTGTTCAAATCCCATGAGCACATCTAAAGCTTCAATAGCACCAATCACACGAGTTCGTAGATACCTTTGTGGTTCAGAGCAGTTTTCTGGCAGATCAATTTTACAACTAGGTTCTGTTTTACTTATATACTTTGACAAATACTGCTCAAACCCATGTTTACTGACATGCTGGACATTGTGATGGGCTCCCCACAATATGGCAATCTCAGGGTTATACTGGACCACAACAGCATCCTCAGTGAGCCGTCGCATGTCCAGATACCTAATGTGGTCTTCATCAAGTTGTCTACACGGCTGGGGAGTTGAGTATGGGAAGCCATATTTGCACTTTGTCAATGGTTTGCCATAGATGCCTTTCAGACAACGGTTTGGATTACACACTTTATGCAACATCATTGTTTCCACTATCTTCCTAACATAAGCGGCAACCTTGTCAGAGGTGTCTGGTCCTCTGGGTACCTCTGCCATCACTGCATGGGGAGGTGCTGTGCCAGGCTTCACCCATACAAGCATGTGCCAGTGGACAGCCCCACGCTTTTGGTATTCTTTTTTTACTACCAGCTCTTGAATTTGTCCAAAGGGTCCATCGTCACTTTTGAGCAAGTTGATAAGCCACCTATACCTTTTCTCTGCCGCCAACACTGATATTTCTGGGTGCCATCCCACTGGCTGCCGATCACTCACCTTGGCAGCTAAGTCTTCAATATCAGTGTCTAATGGTACAGCTCCCCACCCTTCACGAAGTGTAGCTTGGACTTGTGGCCATCCATCATGAGCACTTAATGTCAAAAAAAAATCAGGCAAGCCTCTCTGCTCTACCATGGCTACTAAATCCAGTCCAAAAGATTTCCAATACTGAGCAGACCCAGGAATACTACGAGGAACTTCAGTTCCATACTTTGAATATGGGTCATTGTCTTTTGCTTTTGAGGCATTCAGTGCCTCAGTGAGGTTGCCAACTTGAACACAACGCTTGCTAGCATACATACGCAAACGACTTTTGGACATAAAATCAAACTTGAAAAATGGATAGAGATAATCAGAAGCAAACCATCCACGGATGTCAAATAAACGCATTTTGACATGTGCACTGAAAGACATTTCACAGTCATAATGCCACCCTCCAAAACCCCAGGGATGGAGATGGGGAAATGTTTTGACATCAAGAAATGTTTCCCCATATTTAGTGTATACTATGTCATGGAGGTTTGCTTGGCATTCAGGCCTAGGATGTTGCCTACCCGCCACATCACCAGTCCCAGGTTCACTACTAGGATGATTGTAAACAAGGGGGTACTTATCAAAGAAATTTGAGTCCACAGGAAAGGCCATTCCAATTGCTTCCTCATCCAAAATGTCTTTTAAAGGTATCTTTTGATCCTCTAAAAGGGCAGGATTGATAAATCCTGGTTTGACATATCTGAACAGGGTTTCATACTCAGAAAAAAATCTCTTGTAGAGATGATTATTAGAGTGAAGCCAATTAATTGCACGGTGAATTCTTAAAGAACTCTGGGGATTGGGGCTGTGCTCGTACATACTTTCATTTTTACAAGCCAGGAAACCAAACAACCCATAGAAATGTTTATCCAATTTTCTGACTGAATTCACCTCTCCTTGAATGTGCTTATACTGCGATACTCCAGAATCTTTTACAGTTTTAGAAAAAAGCCTACAAAGAGAGACCTGTTGTCTTTCATAGCTGCTGCTGAGCGCCAAAATGGGGTCAGGTTTTGTCATATCCCAGTCAGAAATTGGTTTCACACTACCATCTTTATTGAAGATATCCCCAACATGCTGCTCTATAGGAATACATCCTTTTTTACAGTATGAGCAACAAAACCACTTTTCATCAGAACTAGTTTCATTGCTAGCTACAAAGTTGATATTACAATTACGCACAGCTTGTAGGTATGCTGATGCTGGAGCACTGTCAGCATCCATCCCATTAGGAGGGCTAATCAAGGAGGTAGACCACAAAACACGTCCACAGTTGTAACATATGCCATCAACTAATGCTTGTTTGTCGAACTCTCTTTGCTGCATGCACCTCTTTTTGAGCTTAGCTAATAACTCTTCACTGAGATTTATACTCTCTTGGGATGTGTCCCATTCACTTGGCAGCTCAATTGAGGGGTTAAACAGCACATTTACATCAGAGGATGCACTGGTAGCTTTGTTATTCCTACTTCTTTTAACAGCTATTGGTTCACCACACCTTGTACATACTGTAGTTCCAAAACTATTGGGTTGTAGACAATTCTGACAGATTTCCCTCCTTTCCACAGGTCTACCTCTAAGTACACGTTGCTTAAGAGGTTGGCTACAATTATTACATAGAAAATTTTTAATACTGTTGATTATTTCACAACGAGGACAACTTATGTGTTCATGGCAATCAATCTCACCACAAGAGGGACATAGTATGGTTGATTTCACCACCTGGGGCCTACCAGCCTTATTAATTAATGCACACTCACACTCACTACAGCTGGCTCTCTTGCTTTCATTTAGGTGACCACAAGATGGACAAGGTATAGTTGATGTCACCTCAGGCTTTCCTCCCTTACTCACTAAACTGTGATTACAAGTGGTACACTTACTGGTTTTACGAAGATCATTAGAATGTCCACAGGCAGGACACAGTATAATATCAACCTTCAGCATGGTGCATGGCCTACTAACCACTTTAGTTTTTTCTCTTTTCACTTTAGGCCTCCCAGGTTTAGCTCTCAAGCACACACCACACTCACCACACTTCATCTTATTATGATGATTGCTCTTACCACACTGAGGACAAGGCTTATAGACCATAATTATCAGTATAGTAACAGTTCAATGATTCACCAGGTACCAGGAAAAGGACTAACTTACTGACAAACTCGACCTACAGATGGTCAATAAAAGACAGACACTCGAGCTCCGCACTCTCTCAACAGGGTCAGTGCTCGGCGATGGTAGACTCTACGGTCTTAAACTCAGTACTTGACACAGACAACTCCCTGCTCCGGAATAGTTCATTCAAGTAGAAACTGACGCCTCGAATGACGCAGATAACAGTTTCTATTCAACAAGTAGTAACTGACGCAGATAACTCTCGATGCTTCTATCGATGAAGTTTAAACTCCTTCAAGCACGATGGCACGATCGGTGAGTACGTACGTACCAGTAATAATTTTATATATAGCAAGCAAGTTATATATAGCACAAGCCGAAATAAACCTTACGTAAGCAGTTCAAACTCGTGCACATAGAGCGGCAGAGACAGTAATACTCAAGTTTTAAGCTATTCGCTGGATATGTATGTAAGTTAATCTATGATTCTGTGGATTTTTAGGTCTCAAAAGTGTTCTGTAAAGGCTCTGAATTTTAGCGCTATGACGACATAGGTTACATCATAATTACAACATAATTACCTAATAACCGCAGAAAAGTAAATTTATACTGGGGATGTAATAACACTGCTAGGGTGATATTAGATAATCTAATAATAAGTAGGAGTGGTCACAAAATTGGGCGTGGCAACACAAGCCCCCCCCCCCCCACTACGTAAAAGTTATCTACACCCATGAGTATACGATCAAGTAGTCCACGGATAGTATATGGAGATTTTGGTGCATGCGCATGCAGTCGTTACCAGGCTCTCTTTTCCCCTCCCCTAAGAGAGCCTGGGGATGAGGCTACTACATACCTTGTTTATATGTTGAAAACAAGGTGCCGTTAGGCTCTTTATGTCGATTTCAACACACCATAGTTAATCTAATGCAATGCAATTTAAAAAGTGTGCATTTTTCTGGTAAAGGTCGTCGATCGCTCGATATAAACATGAGAATTTAAGAGACAGCGATAGCTTCTTTTCAAAATGACTAGTGTGTAGCGTGA